>OY740785.1:82219705-82819705 GCA_963514005.1 Raja brachyura | reverse complement strand
GGGAGAGAAGAGGAGGGGAGAGAAGATGAGGGGGAATTGGAGGGGGGAGAGAGGAAGGGAGAGGCGGAGGGGGAGAGAAGAGGAGGGGGAGAGGTGAAGGGGAGAAGAGGAGGGGGAGAGATGGAGGGGGAGTAGGGGGGGGTGGAGGAGAGGGGAGGATGGAGAAAATAGGAGGGTTAGAGGTGGAGGGGGTAGGGGGAGTAGAGGGGGGTGGAGGGGGTGGTGGAGAGGGAGTAGAGAGGAAGGGGGTAGATAGGAAGGGGGCAGGACAACTTGCTCTGTTTGATTTTTATTTGATTGTGCATGCCATGTTGGTTGCATTCGTGGGACCACATGAAGTTTGCAATCTCCCACCCCTGTCTCATTGTGATGTCATATGTAAATGAGATCCATTGTGATTCGACATCTGTGAGATTGCACTGTGACTCATGCAGCAGTTTGAATTTTTAATTTGTTGATGTTTTTTTACTAAAAAAGGTTGGAAATTAATAACCAAATTTTAACAACAAAATGTGGAGGAAAAACTGCAGGAATATGTAAAAATGTATCCGTTATGGCAAAGGGTGGTGGAGTAAATCAATAAATGCCTTAAACGAATATTCGTGAAATAGAATCCGTTACAAACCAACAAACCAATGATTGATTAGTAGGACTGGATGTTACAATCCCTAAGATAGAAACATAGAAAAATAGGTGCAGGAGTTGGCCATTCGGCCCTTCGAGCCTGCACCGCCATTCAATGTGATCATGGCTGATCATCCAACTCAGTATCCCGTACCTGCCTTCTCTCCATACCCCCTGATCCTTTAGCCACAAGTGCCACATCTAACGCCCTCTTAAATATAGCCAATGAACTGGCCTCAACTACCTTCTGTGGCAGAGAATTCCAGAGACTCACCACTCTCTGTGTAAAGAATGTTTTCCTCATCTCGGTCCTAAAGGAATTCCCCCTATCCTTGTTCTGGACTCCCCCAACATCGGGAACAATCTTCCAGCATCTAGCTTGTCCAACCCCTTAAGAATTTTGTAAGTTTCTATAAGATCCCCCCTCAATCTTCTAAATTCCAGCGAGTACAAGCCGAGTCTATCCAGTCTTTCCTCATATGAAAGTCCTGACATCCCAGGAATCAGTCTGGTGAATCTTCTCTGTACCCCCTCTATGGCAAGGATGTCTTTCCTCTGATTTGGAGACCAAAACTGTACGCAATACTCCAGGTGTGGCCTCACCAAAACCCTGTACAACTGCAGTAGAACCTCCCTGCTCCTATACTCAAATCCTTTCGCTATGAATGCTAACATACCATTTGCTTTCTTCACTGCCTGCTGCACCTGCATGCCTACTTTCAATGACTGGTGTACCATGACACCCAGGTCTCGTTGCATCTCCCCTTTTCCTAATCTGCCACCATTCAGATAATAGTCTACCCTCATGTTTTTGCCACCAAAGTGGATAACTTCACATTTATCCACATTATACTGCATCTGCCATGCATCTGCCCATTCACTCAGCCTATCCAAATCACCCTGCAGCCTCCAAGCATCCTCCTCACACCTAACTATACCCCCCAGCTTGGTGTCATCCGCAAACTTGGAGATGTTGCATTTAATTACCTCGTCCAAATTATTAATATATATTGTAAATAGCTGGGGTCCCAGCACTGAGCCTTGCGGTACCCCACTAGTCACTGCCTGCCATTCTGAAAAGGACCCGTTTACTCCTACCCTTTGCCTCCTGTCTGCTAGCCAGTTCTCTATCCACATCAATACTGAACCCCCACGGTAGTGTGCTTTAAGTTTGTATGCTAATCTCTTATGCGGGACCTTGTCGAAAGCCTTCTGAAAGTCTAGATATAACACATCCACTGGTTCTCCCTTATCCACTCTACTAGTTACATCCTCGAAAAATTCTATCAGATTTGTCAGACATGATTTAACTTTCGTAAATCCATGCTGACTTTGTCCAATGATTTCACCACTTTCAAAATGCGCTGCTATCCCATCTTTAATAACTGACTCTAGCAGTTTCCCCACTACCGATGTTAGACTAACTGGTCTGTAATTCCCCGCTTTCTCTCTCCCTCCTTTTTTAAAAAGTTGGATTACATTAGCTACCCTCCAATCCTCAGGAACTACTCCAGAATCTAAGGAATTTTGAAAAATTATCACTAATGCATCCACTATTTCTGTGGCTACCTCCTTGAGTACTCTGGGATGCAGACTATCTGGCCCTGGGAATTTATTGGCCTTCAATCCGTTCAATTTACCCAACACCACCTCCCAGCTAACCTGGATTTCACTCAGTTCCTCCATCTTATTTGACCCCCGTTCCACTGCTATTTCCAGCAGATTATTTATGTCTTCCTTAGTGGACAGAACCAAAGTAGTTATTCAATTGGTCTGCCATGTCCTTGTTCCCCATGATCAATTCACCCGTTTTGCACTACAATTGACAATCTTGGGGATGACCACTAGATGATTTTGCTACCAATCAGACACATCTTCAGTTGTGTACCCAACGTCACTGGGTGTTTCGGCCTTTTATCACGACACCCTCAGTCGAAGTAGGCCCACCGCACTGTGATCAGACCTGGGTGTGTGTCTTGTGGTTAGCCTCTAGATGATCACGTGGCAGCCCAGACAGCATCTTTTCTCTTTGCCACAGCCAGTGACTGCTCCATTCGGCGACATTGGCAAGTTCTTTTATTGCCCACCTTTATACCTGCCCTCTGATTCCTACTTCCCTCAGGAGCCTTGCGGTGGAACTGGCTACAAAGTCCCTGCACCCCACCTCCACTGGACACACCCTTACACTCCAACCTCTCTCCTCTGCCTCTGCTGCAAGGTTTGAATATTGAAGCTTTTTTCTTTCATAAGTCTCGACCACAACCTCCTCCCAGGGGACCATCAGCTCAATTATGAAAACACGCCAACAGGAGTTGGACCAGAGAACGAGGTCTGGTCGCAGGTTGGTAGCTGCGATTAATAGTTATAAGATAGAAGGAAAGGCAACTTTAATTAGGCAAGGCAACTTTAATTAGGCAAGGCAACTTTAATTAGGCAAGGCAACTTTAATTAGGCAAGGTAGCTTTAGCATTTTCAAACCAAAGGCAACACAGCTTTAGCACTTTCAAACCAAAGGCAACAGAGCTTTAGCACTTTCAAACCTAAGACTACACAGCTTTAGCACTTCTGAACCAAAGGCTACACAGCTTTAGCACTTTCAAACCAAAGGCTACACAGCTTTAGCACTTTCAAACCAAAGGCTACACAGCTTTAGCACTTTCAAACCAAAGGCTACACAGTTTTAGCACATTCAAACCAAAGGCAACACAGCTTTAGCACTTTCAAACCATAGGCAACACAGCTTCAGCACATTCAAACCAAAGGCAACACAGCTTCAGCACTTTCAAACCAAAGGCAACACAGCTTTAGCACTCTCAAAGTAAAGGCAACACAGCTTTAGCACTCTCAAACCAAAGGCAACATAGCTTTAGCACTCTCAAACAAAAGACAGCACAGCTTTAGCACTTTCAAACCAAAGGCAACACAGCTTTAGCACATTCAAACTACATTTTCAAAACACATTAAGGGCACTGACAGGTCAGTAAAACCACTAAACGTTTAGTAGACATGTGTTCAGTGTTATTCACAGCTCAGACTGAGAATTGTGACCTCTTGCTCCCCTATCTTGCAGAGAACTGAGGCACCTCCACACTTCCGGTATTTATAGTCCCTCGGGAAGGGGCGTGACCTTCAGGGGAGAGAATCTCAACATCAGGAGGGGGAGGGGAGAAGGAGGAGGGGAGGGAGAGGAGGGGAGGAGGAGCAGTGATGGGGAGAGATGGGGGAAGGGAGGGGGGAGGCGAGTGGGGAGAGGGGGGAGGGGAGAGGGGGTGGACGGTTGGAGGGGAGGGAAGGTGGGGGAGAGGGTGGAGGAGGCAGGGGGAGGGGGAGGGGAGGTGGGTATTGGTGGAGGGATGGGGGAGGGATCATGGGCAGGGGGCATGAGGAGGGGGAGAGAGAGGAGGGGGAGAGAAAGAAAGGGAGGAGGGGAGAGAGAGAGAGCAGGGGGAGAGAGAGAGGAGGGGCAGTAGAGAGAGATAGAAGGGGGGAGAGAGAGAGGAGGGGAAAGAGAGGAGGGGAGAGAGACAGTAGGGGAGAGGGAGAGGAGGGGGAGAGAGATGAGGGGTGGAGAGAGAGAGGAGGGGAGAGAGGGAGAGAGAGCAGGGGGAGAGAGAGAAGAGGGGAGAGAGAGAGTGGAGGGAGGAGAGAGAGAGAGTGGAGGGGGGAGAGAGAGAGAGAGGAGGGGAGCAGGGCGGCAGCTCATGGGTGGGTAGCAGCCTCCCCACTGGGCACCGGGCACTGGTGAGGACTGTCAAAAGCAGCGGAGGGCCGGCTGATCGTGGTTTCCGTGAGGAGATGCCCACCCACCCGTGTGACAGACGATCGGGCAGGGGAAACGTGGAGGAGGTCGTCCCCCGTGATGGCCGCCATGGCCAATTTTCCAGCACATTTCCCCGCGCCTGCGCTGTGATAACGACCGCCGCTGCTGCCATGTTGTAGAACTTCAAAGAGCCCAGCAGAGTGCGCAGCATAACCTGAGCAGCAGTTTAATCCCCGCACCCTCACCCACGCCCGCGCTCCGTTAACGACTGCTGCTGCCATTTTGTAGAACTTCAAGGAGCCCAGCGGAGCACGCAGCATGACCTGAGCAGCAGTTTAAAAGCGCTAAGTGACAAATTTAAGTAAGTGATAGTTAAGAAACCAAGAAGTACAGAAGACAGAACAGGGGTGATGCCACTCGCAGCTTAAGCAGAGGCAGGCAGTCATATTAATTGTAACGTCATCAGTCAGTGAGACCATCTTGTTTATTTTCTAAGTTATTTGAGATTTGGAAACATTTTCATAAATAACTCGAGAAATAATGCATAAAATATTCAGATAAGGCAATTTTTGATTTCACGTTATAAATCTCTACCGGAATATGTAAAAATGTTCCCGTTAGCGCGTAGTTTCTTCGACTAGATGTGATCGCACACAACTAAATACATACACGCACACACACATCCATGATCAGAATTTTAATAGTTATAAGATAGATTTATCACCAACTGAAAACTGATTGCCTTTTTACCATTGAGAGGGTGGGGATAAATGGAGAATAAGTCATTGCAAAAGAGTCTGGTACTTTGTATCCGTGAGTAAAAAAATACTATCAACTTTTTGGGCTGCGCTGAGGAGGCACAGGGGAGTCATCACACAAAGCAGGTAAATCATGCTCACAGGAATGTTTCCATTATAAACAATGAAGACTGTCCATTAAAATTAAAGTGCTCAATGCTGTTTCACCAGCAGCTGAGAGAACAATTATTACCATCCATTAAAAAACTAAATGACTTTTCATAAATATGAGGGCATTGTTCCATATAATGGTATCACGGGAAGAGAGGAATTGATTAATGGAGACCCATGATAGCACCTTTGTAGAGGACAATAGTTCTATTCCTTGTGTTTTTGCTACAACTATAAGAGAAGTACATGATATATAGTATTCAACTATCTGCTTACTGTAGCTTTGTATTGATGACTTAAAGATTTTCTGGAAGGCCTGGGAGCATAAAACAATAGATGATGAATTGTTTGGCACAACTAATTTGGATCTTTGCAAGTTTTTGATGTCCAAATTGGCATTGATATTACGGGTTTAGGGTGAGAGGGGAGATTTAAAATGGACCAGGAGGTGAGGGGGAACTAAAAAGGAGGAGAAGGTAGTGCGTACATTTAATGAGCTACCTGAGGAAGCTACCTGAGGCAGGTGCAATTACAACATTTCAAACACCCTTGGACAGATAAATGGATAGGGAAACTTTGGAGGATTATGCAGGCAATTGGGACGAGCTGGGAAGTGAGTTGGGAAACCTGGTTGAGATGGATGAGTTGATTTGAAGATGGCCTGTTTCTGTGCTGTGTTATGCCCCTGCCCCACTTAGGAAACCTGAATGGAAACCTCTGGAGACTTTGCGCCCAACCCAAGGTTTCTGTGCAGTTCCCGGAGGTTCCCAGAGGTTTTTGTCAGGCTCCCGGAGGTTTTTTCAATTTCTTGAAATAATCGCCGGAACATAGAAGAAGCGGAAACCACTTTCGACCATTGGGCAGACTGACAAAAACCTCCGGGAACCTCCGGGAACCTCCAGGAACCACATGTAAATCTTGGGTGGGGCGCAAATTCTCCAGAGGTTTCCGTTCAGGTTTCCTAAGTGGGACAGGGGCATAACTCTTTAACACTCTGACTACACTAACTATACTCCACTACTATTTGCCTACCTTCACAATAGACCAACGGGGTAGGCAATCTTGCCAGCTCTTCATTCTGGACTGGACAACTTGGACAATAAAAACACAAACATCAGACTGTTGTTCATAGACTACAGCTCAGTGTTCAACATCGTCATCATCTTGAATCTTGATACCAAGCTCAGTCAACTGGGTTCCTGTGCATCCAACTGAATCCTCATCAACAAAATGCAATCAGTTCAAAGTGGCAACAACGTTTGCTCCTCAATAACCATCAGCACTGGGGCACTTGAGACTATGTGTTCTGTCCCCTGCTCTACTCACTCTCTATACACTAAACTCTGTAGTTGGACATATCTGTAGTTTCAACTCTATCTCTTAAATTTGACAATAACACCATTGTTGTTGGACGAATTATGGATAATGATGAGTCAGAGCATAAGATGAAGATTGATCATCTGATTAAATATTTGAAATACTTCAAAAAGGCAGCCAGAATTGAAAAGAAAGGAAGATCCAGTGAGGGGGAATGGCTGGGAGGGAAGGGGTGGAGAACAAGGGTGGACCTGGCACGGGATACTTTGTAACTTTGTCAGAGCCCTTTATGTGGCAACAATTGTATACCTTGGGTATGCAAGCAAATAATTTCACTGTAACTTGTCACATATAACAATAAAGTATTCAATTCGATTCAATTCACTACAAATACCATCTAAGCTTTAAACTACAAACTGTCTTGATTGGACTAGGGACTTCAAGCTGTTGTTTTGTTTTACATTAATATTGGCTTTTCATTTATTGAACTTTTTTGTGGACAATCATTATGTTATTTATCTACATTACTAATAGTCTCAACTTGACCACTTCCTTTTGCATGTATATTGATTTTAGAAAAAATGCTACAATCACGGCTGTGATTTTTGGCCATCTTACTCATCGTCCCATTCTGCTGGTCAGGACAAGAGGATTTTTTCAATTGATGAAAAATAAAAGATTTAATAATGTTTAAAAAATGTTGACATTTTCTCTCCTGAAGGCCACGCACCTTTCGGAGGGATTATAAAGCCCGGAAGTGTGGAGGTGCCTCAATTCTCCACAAGATGGGGGAGTGAGAGGTCGCAATTCTCAGTCTGAGCTGTGAATATCACTGAACACATGTCTACTAAACTGAATGGTTTTACTGACCTGTCAGTGCCCTTAATGTGGTTTGAAAATGTAGTTTGAAAATGTAAAAATGTTTTTTGGTTTAAAAATGCAAAAGTGTTTTTGGTTGCCTTGCCTATTTGAAAAGTTGGTTTGAGAATGCTAAAGTTCCCTTGCCTAATTGAAAAGTTGGTTTGAGAATGCTAAAGCTGCCTTGCCTAAATGAAAAGTTGGTTTGACAATACTAAAGTTGCTTTGCTTAATTGAAAAGTTGGTTTGAGAATGCAAAAGTTTACTTGCCTAATTGGTAAGTTGGTTTGAGAATGCAAATGTTGCCTTGCATAATTGAAAAGTTGGTTTGAGAATGTAAAAGTTTACTTGCCTAATTGAAAAGTTGATTTGAGAATGCCTTGCCTAATTGAAAGGTTGGTTTGAGAATGCCTTGCCTCATTGAAAAGTTGGTTTGAGAATGCCTTGCCTAATTGAAAAGTTGGTTTGAGAATGCCTTGCCTAATTGAAAAGTTTGTTTGAGAATGCTAAAGTTACATTGTCTAATTGAAAAGTTGGTTTGAGAATGCTAAAGTTGCTTGCCTAATTGAAAAGTTGATTTGAGAATGCCTTCCCAAATTGAAAAGTTGGTTTGAGAATGCCTTGCCTCATTGAAAAGTTGGTTTGAGAATGCTAAAGTTGCCTTGCCTAATTGAAAAGTTGGTTTGAGAATGCTAAAGTTGCCTTGCCTAATTGAAAAGTTGGTTTGACAATACTAAAGTTGCCTTGCCGTCTATATAATTAAAAGTCCAATCTTGAATACTTCCTGTTTGCACTGTATAATGATTTTAGGGAAAAAGCTACCACGTACGGCTGTGATTTTTGCCCATCTTACTCAGAATCCCCCTCCGATCATCAGGTGCCACGGATTTTTCCCATCGATGAAAAATAAAAGAGTAATTAGTGTTTAAATAATGTTGAGATTCACACCATGAAGGCCTGGTGGAAGGGACTATAAAACCTGGAAGTGTGGGCGTGGCACAGTCTCTGCAAGAAGGGGAAGGGAGAGGTCACGACTCTCTGTCTTTAGTGTCCTTACACCCTGCTTGAAATGGTATGAAACTGCAATTGAATTTGGTGGCCTTGCACCCTGCTTGAAATGGTATGAAACTGCACTTGAATTTGGTGGCCTTGCACCCTGCTTGAAATGGTATGAAAGTGCATTTGAATTTGATAGCCTTGCACCCTGCTTGAAATGGTAGGAAACTGCACTTGAATTTGGTGGCCTTGCACCCTGCTTGAAGTGGTATGAAACTCCACTCGAATTTGTTGGCCTTGCATCCTGCTTGAAGCGGCAGGAAACTGTACTTGAATTTGGTGGCCTTGCACCCTGCATGAAGTGGTATGACACTGCACTTGAATTTGGTGGCATTGCACCCTGCTTGAAGTGGCATTTCAAGGAGTAGCCGTGAGTCAACTGCCAGCCCACCAGCCTTGAGTGAGTGAGGTACCAGCACTCCAGGCTTGAGTGACTGAGCCGCCAGCCCAAGAATCTATTCGGCCCACAATGTCAATACTAGCCCTCTGGAAACTAGTCCCTTCTGCCCACAGCGCTCCAGAAAGCCCCCCCCCCCCCCCCCCCCACTGGCCACTAATATTGGAATTGGTGGAGAGGTGGAACATTGTGTTGGGGGACCAGCCCTCCCATGTGAAGCTGGGACCCAACGGGTCCCACTTAGTCTAGTTGAGTATTATATTTACAGATCTGTTATGCTGCTGCAAGTAAGAAATTAATTATTCTGTTCTGGTACATATGACAATGAAACACAAGGTCAATCACAAAGGTACCATCACAATGTTTAAGGAATATTTAGACAGTTACATGGATAGGCCAGATTTAGAGGGATATGGGCCAAATGCGGGCAGGTGGTACTAGATCAGACATATTGGTCGGCGTTTGGCCAAAAGGCCTGTTTCCATGCTGTAACACTCTATGACTATAAATAAGAGCAACGTAAAATTACAATAAACAAATGCTTTACAAAGGGGAGACTGATTATTGGAAACATTGCAGATGCTGGAATCTTGAACAAAACACATAGTGCTGGAGGAACTGAACAAGTAAGGCAGCATCTGGGGAGGGAATGGCCAGGCGACATCTCAGGTTGGGACCATTCTTCAGACTGATTCATATAGTGGTATAGAGTTTTGGAAACTAAGTATGACTCACACCTGCTTTTATATTACATGTTTAGTAATAACAACCAAAAGGAATTTTCTATGCCTTCTACGGATAGCATCACACAGAACAGAGTTAGCAAATTCAGAACAATTGCTTTGAAACATCTTTCTTGTTCTGTTGTATGCATCTTAAGTATAGACATTGAATGGGACTTGACTGGTGTATTCACAGAAACTTTGTGGCCTAGAATTGTACTTCAAGAACCATGTCATCAAGGTGATAATATCGTATTTTGGTTAAAAAGAGAATTGATTGTTAAATTAATGGAGATTACCTGCCTGGTTGTGAGGTGAATACTGAACTAGGAAAAGCCGCATCTTGCATAGTAATTGCGGATGTGGAATAAAATCAACCCCATTGTTTGAGGCTTCTCAATTAATTAAAGGGTGTGGGCTGAATTATGTGCATCTACTTGTGTAATCATGGGAAAATAGAGAGTTAGTCAATTATCTTCTTGTATTACAGAAACACCAGAGGGAGCTAGTTGTTTTCCGAAAAACCAAGTAAGTCTTGGGGCTAAATGGCATAGCCGCCAAAACAGGATTGACCTATGGCTTGTGTAGCCAGCTAGCTAGCACACTTTGTGTTTTTTATGAGCTTTCCTTGTGGAGGCAGCCTGGCCCACATGATTCATTTGGCTACAGTCTCAGGAAGAGGACACATACTGTACCTGTGAGTTGCTGGCGTCAGGCAAAGCAAACACCATAGCTGAAAACAAACCTTAAATCACAAGGGTGCTGTCGGCATGGCAGGTGCTGGCATGTGCTTTGGGCTTTTTCTGACCTGCGTGACAGTCAAAAATGCCACGGCATTCGATAGTATATATTCCGTGGTTTCACACTACTGCACTGGAGGGCTTGTTGACGGAGCCACAGACAGGTGTTTGCAGGAGCAAGGAGAGGCAGTTCGGTGGGATTCAGGGCATGTGAAACACATTCATATGCTGATGGTACAAGGAAGCTACAACAGTGTCGAAAAACAAACCTTGACAATCTGAATGTGATGAAACTAAAAACTCAAAGACATTGTGTACGCTGTTAAAGGTCTGTGGGATGAAAATGTTGCAAACCACAATCTGTGTCCAATCTACCACATGCCCATAACTCACCTATGAACAAATTTAAGCAACCAAGGCAATCATAGCCTAAGCAGGCAGCTTTTACTGCCACCAATCATTCTTTAGTTTTTCAGAGTGCACCCAATGAGGCAATCAAAAGAGGGTTAAGAGTTAGATTTAGCTCTTAGGGCTAACAGAATCAAGGGATATGAGAATGCAGGAATGGGGTACTGATTTTGGATGATCAGCCATGATCATATGGAATGGCAGTCCTGGCTCGTAGGGCTGAATGGCTTACTCCTGCACCTATTTTTTAAGTTCCTATGTTTCTATGACACAGTAGGCTGCTGGAATATTACTTCTTTATAGCTTTTGCTGGGATATCAGGTCTTAACTTACATTAATGTGTGAAAGCAGCAAGGGGTCCGGAAGGAGCAGAATGGAGTTGGGAAGGGAAGATGTGGCTAGTGGCGGGATCACACCACAGGTGACAACATGAGAATATCTGCAATTTTCTCTAGAATTTGCATTCTCATGCCTACTGTTCTTCAGCAGGAAAAAATTAAATGTTAACAGACATTTTTAAATAAAGAATATTAAAGACTTGCCTTATGCAATGATTGATGGGAAAATGTAACATGGTGTATATATCTCCAGCTTTAGCCTGGATGGATCCAGAAACACATCTTCACTGCCTTGGTGACTCTGACCATTCTGCTCAGCCACTTATGGTGATGCCCAATGCAATGAAGCCTCAGACTGCTTCAGCCCTCCAGCGGCCCACTCTGCCCACCCGAGTGACTGGCAATGCCCACAGTTCTCTCTGGCTAAAGCAGGTGGCTTATCACAATCACAATCACTATCACAATAATACTTTATTAGCCAAATATGTTTTGCAACATCTGAGGAATTTCATTTGCCAAGTCAGTCATACAAATAAAAAGCAAAGGAACACACAAAACACATTTTAACATAAACATCTATCACAATGATTCCTCCACATTCCTCTCTGTGATGGAAGGCGAAAACAAGTTAAATCTCTTCCCTTTGCTCTCCTGTAGTTGGGGACCATGAGCCCTTCGTTGACGGGATGATCTTGACTCCCTTAGCCGGCAGCAGGCCCTCCTCGTCGAGGCGATCTGCTCCTGCATCGGGGGGATGTCAGCTCCCCCGCGCCCAACGATCAAACCCGTGTCGGAGTTGGTTGAACCTTCTGCGACGTTGCAGCTCCCGACATCCACGGTCTCTCCCGAGACTGTGAGCTCCCGATGTAAAGACCACAGGCCGCGGATGGAGTGATCCCAGGCAAGGGATCGACTCTGATGTAAGTTCACGCCCTGTGGTGGGGCCCAAGGTCAGTGCGAGGGGGCCTCCAGCTGCATCGAGGTTAGGCCGCAGAACGACTGGAGAATGCGATACGAAAAGTAATCGCATCCCTGGCAGGGTAAGAAACTGGAAAAAAAGATTCCCCGACCCTGACCCCTTCCCCCTCATAAAACAAACCAGAGAACATTTACACAAACTTTTAACACCCACTAAAAATAAAAAAATAAAGACAAATAAACAACCTGACTGTTGGCGGGGCTGGCAATCGTACAGCGCCCCTGGTGCAAGATTCGATGAGGATGTCATTGCTAAAACAAGGGTGGCAAGCATACTGTCCCTTGCTCAAAATTAACTTTGGTTGATTGTTATAAGACCAGGCTACCTGCTAAATGCGACCTTGTACTTAACGTCTGAAGAAGGATCTCGACCCGAAACATCACCTATTCCTTCGCTTCATAGATGCTGCCTCACTCGTTGAGTTTCTCCAGTATTTTGTCAACCTTTGCACTGAAGGTTAGACCCTTTATCATATATATATACACTGTGAATGGCTCGATTGTAATCATGTATTGTCTTTTCGGTGGCTGGTTTGCACACAACAAACGTTTTCCACTGTACCATGGTGCACATGATAATAAACCAACCTGATAACTCTCCTCCTCTTGCTCCTTCCTCTTCCCCTCCGCCTTAACCCCATCCACCTTGTCAAACTCCACCCAAAAATAACATCTATCGATGCACAACAGCAAAATACGTTCTGCTCAGCCACTTACTGTGATGCCCGATGTAATGAAGCCTCAGACTACTTCAGCCCTCCAGCGGCCCACTCTGCCGACTCGACCACTCTGATGGAACAAAGGGGGACCAGGCTTTCGGGGGTGGGGGAGGGGGAGGATTTGTAAATTTGTAAGCGCCCTTATGGGCGATCATTTACATACCTTGGGTATGCAAGCAAAGAATTTCACTGTGACTTGTCATATGCGACAATAAAATATTGCATTCAATTCAATTCAATTCACTGGAATCATTCTTTCCCTACACCCTCCGCCACCACCATCTTGAAGGAAATATACAGATTGTGATGCCAAATTAAAACTAATCTCCTCTGCTTGCATGTGATTTATTTCTCTCCATTCCTTGCAAATCCACGTGCTTATCTAAAAGTCTCTTAAATCCCTCTATGTTATCCACCTCCACCTCCACCAAACCTGGCAGCGTGTTCCAGGCATCTTCCACTCTCTGTGTAATAAACTTATTCCACATATCTCCTTTAAACTTTGCCCCTCTCACTTTAAAGCTACGTCCTCTATTGAGTGTTATTTCCACATATCGACAAGTGAAACAAATTATGTTGAGGTAGAGGTTTGAGAGACAAAGCCCCTACATATTTATTTAGCTGGCACACTACTTGGTTATTATTCATTCAAAAATATAAACCCTTTACTCAAAATCATGCAAAATGCCATCTACCCCAGTAGTCATTTTAATACGGTCCATCTGCTCTTTAAACTGAGATGCAATACCTTGGCTTATGTCAAAATCCTTGACAAGGGTGACACAGTGGCACAGCGGTAGAGTTGCGGCCTTATAGTACCAGAGGCCCGGGTTCGGTCCTGAGTATGGGTGCTGTCTTTATAGTTTGTACATTCTTTCCCGTGACTTGCGTGAGTTTTCTCCGGGAGCTCAGCTTTCCTCCCACATTCCAAAGACGTACAGGTCTATAGGTTAATTGGCTTGGTATGAATGTAAATTATCGAAAGATTGTGTTGGATAGTGTAAGTGTTTGGGGATCGCTGGTCAGCGTGGTCTAGGTGGGCTGAAGTTCCTCTTTCCACACTGTATCTCTAAACTAAACTACACTTAAAAATATGTTCTATATTCCATTCAGAATCTGTCTATCGTAATTGAAAGGATACACATAAAAGATCATATAAATTACTACTCTCCTCAAAAGTACCAGAATGAGTCATGAGCTAGTGCGAGCCTATTCTTATTGAATGAGAAGAAATTGCAGATGCAAGTAACCATTGAAGGTTCAGCTGGAGAACGTCCGTGAACGGGCAACTGTTTACAACTGTTACAACAGTCATTACAAGCTGTAAAATGGAGGCTAAAATCAACAAATTCTGCTTGAAGAAAGTAATTAAGGATTTGAACAAATCCACTGGTAAAAATATACTGTTAACAAAAGAAATATGAAATAGAGTTCCCAAAATCACTGAATCCTTAGAGGAATTGAGTCGGGATGGCACCCTGCTTGATCAAAAGTTAATCTCCTGAGGATCCTTTCAATATATGCACAAAATGTCAGAGTAACTCAGCAGGTCAGGCAGCATCTCTGGAGGAAAGGAATAGGTGACATTTTGGGTCAAGACCCTTCTTCAGAATTAGAGACAGTGGAAAGGGAAATGAGAAATATAGATGGTGATATTTCTTATATCAACATCAATATATATACTTTGAACATCTTTGGTTTATTTGGATTCTAGCTTTCGGTTATTCCATAAGAGATGGTATAGCTTGAGATGTACGTGAACTGACAACCACAAATGTAACTCCATTTTGAAGGTCAAACTGCTGTACATATATTTTGTAATGACAATGAATAATGAATCTAAAGAACTCCTGTCAGTAATGTTTAAACACTACGTGCAATTATGCTTCATTCAATGCTGGTGAACGCAAAAAGATGGGAACATAAAAAAATAGGAGTAGGAGTTGACCACATCTTTACTCAACACTCTCAGGCCAAATCTGGGAAATGATCAATGTAATCTCATGGTAGACAAAAATGCTGGAGGATCTCAGCGGGTGAGGCAGCATCTATGAAGTCAAGGAAAAAGGCGTCGTTTTGGGTCAAGACTATTCCTCAGACTGATATGTGGGTGTGGGGGGCAGGAAGAAGAAAGGAAGAGGCGGAGACAGTGGACTGTGGGAGAGCTGGGAAGGGGAGGGGAAAGAGGGAGAAAGCAAGGACTACCTGAAATTAGAGAACTCAATGTTCATACCGCTGGGGTGTAAACTACCCAAGCGAAATATGAGGTGCTGCTCCTCCAATTTACGGTGGGCCTCACTCTGGCCATGGAGGAGGCCCAGGACAGAAAGGTCAGATTCAGAATGAGAGGGGGAGTTGAAGTGCTGAGCCACCGGGAGATCAGGTTGGGTATTGTGAATTGAGCGGAAGTGTTGGGCGAAGCGATCGCCCAAGCCTACGCCTGGTCTCACTGATATGGAGCAGCTGACACCTAGAGCAGCGGATGCAATAGATGAGGTTGGAGGAGGTACAGGTGAACCTCTGCCACACCTGGAAAGACTGCTTGGGTCCTTGGTGGAGGTAAAGTGACAAGTGTAGCATTTCCTGTCGTTGCAAGGGAAAGTGCCAAGAGAGGGGATGGTTTGGGTGGGAAGGGATGAATTGACCAGGAAGTTATGGAGGGAGCGGTCTCTGTGGAAAGCCGAAAGGGGAGGAGATGGGAAGATGTGGATGGATCCGTTGGAGGTGACGAAAATGTCGGAGGATTATCTGTTTTATGTGACGGCTGGTAGGGTGGAAGGTGAGGACAAGAGGGACTCTGCCCTTGTTACGAGTGGGAGGATGGGGAGTGAGAGCAGAGTTACAGGGTATAGAAGAGTCCCTGGTGAGAGCCTCATCTATAGTAGAAGAGGGGAACCCCGTTCCCTAAAGAATGAGGACATCTCGGATGCCCTGGTGTGGAACACCTCATCCTGGGTACAGATGCGGCGTAGATGGAGGAATTGGGAGTAGGGGATGGAGTCCTTACAGGAAGCAGGGTGGGAAGAAGTGTTGGCCAGACAGCCATGGGAGTCCGTAGGTTTATAGTAGATGTCGGTCACTAGTCTGTCAATCTCACTGTAGGTTTCCTACTGTCCTCAGTTTTTTAATGTTTTATACACATCTACCTCCTATTTAATTACACCAAATGACCTGGCCCTCATAATCCTATTGGGATGGGAATTTCAGAGATTCAGTACACTCAGCAAGAAAAAAATCATAAAGATTTAAGCTGTAAATAACCTCAACTACTATACAAGACAAATGAAAAAAACGAATTAAGGACAAATTACTAATGCTACATGAGCCAAAACCATGTGAGTATTACATTGACTGCTTGTCATTGGTATGCTTCTGAAAGATTTATTGACTGTGACAGAATCCTTCGTAGATCAGAATGTCCATCAACTGCTAAAATCAAGTCAGGGTCAGCAGTCTATGTGACCCAATAAAAGGCCTTTAATGCAGAAATAAATAGACATTTTTGCTCTGTGTTAATATGTTTTTCAGAAATTGAAGTAATTATTTTGGATTTGAGAATGGTTAAGTTTAACAAAAATAGAGAGTAAAAATGTGAAATTTGTATGTCAAGGATGCACGTTGAACATAATTATTATTACCCTGATGGCATGCATCAGTGGAAAGAATAGGGGGAATTGAGGAGACATAGAGACAACAGGGAGTTGAATTTCCTACGTGGGAAAGGAAAAGGTTTAATCAGTCTAGTAATCTCCATCTCTTCAAAATCATTTGTATGTTTTCAAAGTAAATAATGGATTTGAGAAACTGCCCTCACAACATAGAGAAAATTTAATTGAAAAGTTATTGTATTTTTATAAATTATTTATGAACCATTCCTAAATTATTTATTTCATCTATTCATCAACCTGATTTAATGTGACAATTGCTCATCTTAAATGGAACAAAATTGAAGGTAATTTCCTTCTTGCTAATATCAAAATCTGATGTATAATACAGACTTTTTTTAATAATGTACAAATGAATGCCGTTAGATATGTTGTTCTCTTGTTACCAAAGGCTAATCCCATGGATTATTGCCATAATTAGAAAATCCATACCAATGGTTTAAAAACAATGTGTTTCCAGTGTTTGAGGCACAAAAAAGACTGCAATGTTGGAATCTGGTGCAAAAAGAAAGATATTGGAAGAATTTAACAGGTCAGGCAGCAAATGTGGAGGGAAAATGGACGGTCGATATTTCGGGTTGAGACCCTTCCTCTAGACTGTATGTATAATGGGTGGTACAGTTGGAGAAGTGGTAGAGTACGGGCCTTGCAGCGCCAGAGACCCATGATCGATCCTATCTACGGGTGCTGTCTGTATGGAGTTTGTACGTTCCATGTGAGTTGTCAGTATGATCGCGTGGGTTTTCTCCAGGTCCTCCGGTTTCAAGGTTTCATGGTTTCAAGGTCAGTCTATTGTCACATGTACCAATTAAGGTACTGTGAAATTTGAGTTACCATGCAGCCATACTAAGTTAAAAGCACACACAACCACATAAAAGTTAACATAAACATCCATCACATTGGATTCCACATTCCTCACTTCGATGTAAGGCAATAAAGTTCATCTTCTTCCTCTTTGTTCAAACCATCCGCAGTCGGGGCGATCAAAGTCCCTGCAGCCGACAATCGAATCCCCCATCAGGGTGATCGAAACTCCCGGGTTGGGGCGGTCGAAACTCTCTCCGCCGCTTGGAGCTCTTGAGTCAGCCTCTTACCAGAGACCGCAGGCTTCACGAAGTTGAAGTTCCGCAGACTCCCGCGGGTTGGAGTGCCGAGTCAGTCTCCAGGAGAGGCCGCCAACTCCACGAGGTAAGTGATTGGTACCCCCCAACCCCCCCCCCCCTCCCCACCACTCACATAAAACAAACGAAAACATACTTTTTAACACATACTAAAAATAACAAAAATAAGAGAGGACAGACAGACTGGTGGTGAGGCAGCCACTGCTGGTGGCACCACCCGGTGTAAAGATGTGCTAATTTGTAGGTTAGTTGGCTTCTGTAAATTCTCCCCAGTGAATATGATAGAACTAGTGTACAGGTGATCGTTGGTCGGTGCAGACTCAAAGGCACTGAAAGGCCAGTTCCCACTCTGTATGTCTAATCTAAACTAAACTTAACTTTAGCATTCATACTAAAGTCAAGTCGTCAATGTCAAAGTTAAAAGAGTTTATTGTCATGTGTCCCTGACAGGACAATGAAATTCTTTCTTTGCATAGCACAACAGAACATAGTAGGTATTGACTACAATTACATATGTAAATACAAACATGAATGAAAACTGCTAAAGATTCTGTAAAGATCTACTTAGAATGCAATTTTGTAAAATGAACCCATTGTATTAGTTTGGAGATATCCTGTCAGAATATATCCTGTCATGTAATAGTTTTACATTACTGTGAAGTCTAGCTTAAGTGCTATACAGAGTATCAATTTACACAAGAGCTCCTTAGGATCTACTCAGTCTGCCAATAACCTCATCTCAATTTCAGACCTTCTCAGTTGTATTTCATTTTTTGTCATATTAATGGTACGTATATGAACAAAAATCTCAGAAAACATAAGAGCAACCATGAAACATTTAATATGTGTGTTTAATAGCGAGCAACCTTAAATTATTTGTATGAATTTCGTTGTCTCTGTACTGTACACTGACAATGACAATTAAAATTGAATTGAATCTGAATCTGAAGAACATCTTGCAAAGGACCATTAACAATCAACATCCAATGTAATAATCAATAGATATTTCCCTCTGAAAAGGTGAAGATACAGATTTATTTAACCACTGCAGTCCATGTAGTAGGTATGTTGCAAAACTTACCTTTAGCGGCGCTGCAGTTCTGCCGCTCCCCGTGTGCGCGACTTTAGCACCTTTCAGAGGGGGGCGGGCTTAAAGTGCCGTTTTTCAACAGACCAGGATAATCGATGAATGTCGGGCGATTTTGTTGCGGAAGAAAAATCGCTCCGACATTTCATCAATGAAGGTATTTTTAAATTACTCTAAATTATTTGTTAACTAGAGTAATTTAAAAATCACCTTCAAAAGCCGTGAGCACTGACAACCGGAAGGATTTTCCGTAGGGGAGAAAAAAAGGTAAATAGTTTATTTTTATATTAAAAGTCGGTTTTTCGGGAGGCTTTAATAATATTTTTATGTTGCGAAATGGGGTCCCAAAAAATGTATGAACAAACAGTATTTTTCCCCCCGACTTCACCGCTAACCGCAACGTTCCAATCCACCGCATTCTACTAAAACCCACTCGCTAGTTGATTTAAAGGGCCATTAATTTACAGGCATAAAACACTAAATTCCTTCCATTTGGCCTATAAATTCATGAAAATGAGATTTAAAAATTATGTTATAATGTGGATTATTGTGTGAATGTTATTTGGACACTTAGGCAATTAAAAAAAAGTTTATCTTTTCTTAAGAAATGGATAGATGTTTAGATCTACTCATTGAATTTTGTAATTAGCTACAATTAGATAACTAACTAATTATATGCTTTAATTTCAGGTAATCCAAGTAAGATTGTTTAATATTTGTTTCAGAATGCTTCAATCTATAATAACTGAAAATTTCATTCAGTTCTCTTAATTTTTAAGAAAGTTATGGGCTTTTAACTTCCAGATCACAGCTTTTGAGTTAAGTCAATTGAAAGGCAATGGGGAGCAAGATGCTAATTTCCGAGTATGAAAATGGCCATAACTTTCTTAATACTGAAGATATGAAAGTAAATTAGGTGTCAAATTAAACTTCTTTTTATGCTTTATCTGATGGGATAAATTGCAGACTTGATTTTGTTAAATCTCAAACTTTAGTAACATTGCTACATGTAGTAATTTGGCAACACAAATATTTTTGTGAGCTGTTGAACTGGTCCAGAACTATAGATTTTTAATTAGGTTGATTAAAACTATAGGTTTTTAGGGATATGGACCAAGCGCAGGCAGGTGGGACTAGTGTAGCTGGGACATGTTGGCCAGTGTGGGCAAGTTGGACCGAAGGGCCTGTTTCCACACTGTATCACTCCATGACTCTAAAAGGAATTCAGCTAAGAATTAATTAGTTTGATAAAAACTATAGGTTTTGAGGGATATGGACCAAGTGCAGGCAGGTGGAACTAGTGTAGCTGGGACCTGTTGGCCAGTGTGGGCAAGTTGGACCGAAGGGCCTGTTTCCACACGATATCACTCCATGACTCTAAAAGGAATTCAGCTAAGAATTACGCTCCTTTTTGTTTCCAGGCAACCTAAATGACATCAGAATTACTGAAACATCCTTTACAATTGTCATTTGCACTTGTCCAGGGCCTGTTACACATTAATAAATCCATTGGCCTGTAATTTTGTACAACTCCAAGTTAAAGTTGGCAGCAATCAGAGATGAGAACATCTGGCAATTCTTCATAGTTTGTGCTTATGATTTCCAGATATGTTAAAAAATAATCCTTTTAACTTCTGTTCATATGCCTGTAATGTATTTGGAATGACCCTTTGGTTCCTTTTATATCACTTAATGCATTCATTGACTGTTTCTGTATTCATGATATGGCTAGCGTACTGGCAGAACAAGAAGAACTGCTGCCTCACAGCTCCATTGACCAAGACAACCCAGATCTCCTTTGCAATCTCTCTCTGTGACTGCATGTGTTTCCACACAGGGGCCCCAGTTTCATCCCACATCGCAAAAGATGTGCAGGTTATTTGGTTAAATTGACCATTGGAATGCAGGGAGAATAGTAAGATCAAAGTAGCGGTGTGGAATCACAGAATAACAACAGAGAAATGACTTGGTATAGTAAGATTGAAGAGACTCTAATTACCAGTTGATTTATGATCGAGGGTTGGGAGCGGAGGGCACGAAATCCCTCATCGCAACTCCTCATAAAATAAAGATAAACCTTCGAACTGGTAAGTTCTCGTTTAATCTTACTATTTCATTTCGGAGTCACGTGAGTGACTTCGTGAAGACTTCAAAGCTCTGTGATTCCATGCCCTGGACCACGTCCATGCTGTCACACACACTACTAAGGATGGATGGGAGTAAACAACTTTCCAGGCTGCTTGTACTGAAAAATAAGAATAATATTTATTAACAACAAAGAAAAAAACCCTCATTCGGGGACATCTCCACGTTCTTGACCTGCATTCAGCACGGCCTCCGCGAACTGTAGAGGAGCGGCAACAGGTTTGTTGTAGAACCGCTGGAAGACGGCTTCATTCGCCCATCCTGCTGTGGCAAGAATATGGTCCATGGGCACATCCATGACCCTTGCCGCCGACATTGATGCAGCCCTGGTGGAATGGGATTTGAAGACATTAGTGTCAATACCTGACTTACCCAAGACGATCCTGAGCCACCTGGATATCGTCTGGACCATCACTCTATGGTGAGGTTTCTTGTGGGTGATAAGCAAGTATTTCTCCATTCCCCTCAGCTTTCTCGTCACTTTCACATAGTGATGGATATGGGTGGCTAAACATAGCCTTGCATCTGCGGGGTATGCCGAGAACTTCAGCTGCAGCCCTGTGAACCCAGGTCTATGCTGCTTGAGTAGTTCGTCTATGAAGAAGACTACTTCTGCAGGGGTAGAGATCATCCTGTCGATCCGGACTTTGTGGAGTGTCTGTACCCTCTGCGCTGAAGTCAGTGCCAGTAACATCACCAGCTTCAGGGTGAGTTTGTCCAGCTCAAGCCCCTCCATGGGCGCCCACGTCCTGAGCAGGGTTAATACCTTCCTGATATCCCAGGTGATGTTATAACGCGGTCTGGGCGGATTGGAATTGAATATTCCCCGCATGAGTCTGGACACCAATCTGTTGGATCCTACCTCAATATTGAGGTAGAATGACAGCGCACTCCTGGCACTGTTGATGGCACTGTAGCTCAGGTGTTCATCATGGTGCAACCCCGCCACAATTCCAATACGTCGGTGATGGTTACAGTGTCGTATGCAATGTGGGAGCGGCCGCAGTAGGTTTCCCATTTCCGGATGTGTGAGAGGTATTGCCGCCTGTTGGACTCCCGGCATGACGCTCCGATGGTATCCATGGTTCTAGATGATAGGCCATACCGCAGTAATGGCCTGTTCAGAACCTGCAAGCCAACAAGTTTAGATAACTGTGGCAGGGATGTGGCTCCCCTGACACAGGGTTTGTTACCAATTGTGGGCAACCCTCTCAGAGGACCCAAGGTTGACTGATCATGTCAAGGACCACCGGATACCATGGCTGCGTAGGCCAGTCGGGTATGATAAGAATGACCTTGGCAGCATCCATCTGGATTTTCCGCAATACCTGACTGATGAGGCAAAATGGAGGAAATGCATAGAAGAACCATTTCCCCCAGTCCAGCGAGAACGCATCCATCGCCATTGCCCCAGGATCTGGTTCCCACGAAACGTATTTTGGTACCTAATGGTTCAACTGCGACGCAAAGAGGTCGATATCGGTTTACCAAATTTGGCTGTAACTTTAGCAAAGATTTGAGGATTCAACATCCACTCGATGTTGTCATTAAATTTGCGTGACCTGGTGTCCGCCACTGTGTTGAGCTCACCTGGTAAATAGGTAGCTGAAATCCAAATATTCCGTCGAATACACCAGAGCCAAATTGTATTTGCCAATTCATCACATGAAATTGACCTGGTACCGCCCATATGTTTTAAATATGCCACCACAGTGGTATTGTCTATTTGGATACGGACATGAGCGTCAGTAAGATTAGAACAATAAGCTCGAAGTCCGTGAAATGCTCCAAGCATCTCCAAATAGTTTATCCCTTGTGACAATAACAGGGTAGATTCAAGGGTGTCCCATCTGCCCCCACAACTAGAGTAGTTGTCCGTAGCTCCCCAGCCATGGGAGCTTGCATCTGTTTGTAAGTATACCATCGGATTGGGCAAAATGATGGGTTTAAATGAGTCACAAATATTGTCGACCCACCATTGTAACTCAATCTTAGCCTTTAGAGGCAGCTGCATTGGTCTATCGAAATGTCCAGCGTTCAGTTTTAACGCTGAGATCTTGGCTCTCTGCAAATTTTGATAATGCAAAGGTCCGTATTGAGCAGCTGGAAAAAGTGCTACGATCTTGCCAATCACCTTAGCAGTTTGTCTAATTGATGGTATACTGGCCCAGACTAAATCCTTACATACTTGGGTGACATCCCCAAATTTGTTAGTTGGTATGGTGGCCCTCATGCGATTGGAATCCACCGTGAACCCCAGATAATCCATGACCTGTGAAGGGCAGAACTTTGATTTATCTGGATGGATAATGAACCCCATTTTCTGAAAAATTGCCACGGTGGCTGAAACTGCCAGTTCAGCTGATTCCAGGGTGTTTCCAATGATCAGGATATCATCCAGATAGGCCATTACTATGTGATTTTGTCTCCGTAGCGTGGCCAGAATAGGTTTGAGTGATTTAGTAAATAATCTAGGGGCTGTGGTAAGCCCATTTGGCAAAGCCCTGTATTGCCAGAGCTGATCCATCCAGGTAAATTTTAAGAACTTCCTGTGGTGTTTCCGAATGGATACTGAATAGTATGCATCTTTTAAATCAATGCATACCATAAAGCAGCCATGAGAAATCAATGACTTGGCTGTTTCGAACGTGTCCATTTTGAAATGGGTATATTTTACAAAGGTATTCAAATGGGTCAGATCAATAATAACCCGACATCCTCCATCCTTCTTGGGCCTAGTAAATATGTTGGATACAAATTCAATTGGTTCATGTATAGTTCTTTCTATCACGCCTTTTTCTTGTAACCTTAAGATTTCAGCATAGCCTGCTGCCATTTCGTTGCTAGACAGCTTAAATTTCCGATCTGGCATATGCTGGGATCGAGGGATGTTGCCATTGATGAATTCAATCTCATGGCCTTGAATACTTTGTAAGATAAACTCATCAGAAGTGATGGTTCCCCATGCCACCGTGAAGAACCGTAGTCGCCCACCAACATGTGAAGTTAAGCACGCAGGTGCATGAAAACCAGACCGCCTTACCTCCATGGTTACCGGCGGTCCTTGACATGTTTGGCGGGACGTGGAAGTGCTGGGTTGGGCTGATGATGCGGCGTCCACATCTTCCATGGTGGCCGCTGGGGGCCTAGCCCTAAAAAAGGCCGCGGTTGTTCAGGCTGCTGAAATTGAGGTGGAGCTGGAGCATAAGTTCTTGCCGGTCTAACGGCAGGGCCTCGTGGCCTGAAATATGGCGCTTTCTTGGCCGCCTGCCTGGACGAGATTTGTGACCGCATTAGTCCCACCGTCTTGGCGTGGTCATCCAGCTCCTTGACCCTCTTCGGGAGGTCTGCCCCGAACAACTGTCTGGGTGGCGGCGTAGGAGGTGCTTTACACAACCCCGCAAATTTTGGGTTTAGCGTGGGTCTGATGACGCTCTTCCTGAAGGCGTTGATCTCATACTGTGTGGTACACAGTAGAGCCAGAGCATCCTCCTGGTCGATGCTCAGATCCTCCCCGTCCACCGACCGCGCAAACGCAGTAATCCCAGCAGTGAGCAGCTTCAGGATCCGCTGGAGCTTCATCTCCTGGGTCCTGATTCCTGTGTCGATGTTGCCCCAGATTGGCGTATTGACAATGGGCACGTTGAGGGAGTTGCAGTTCGCTGGGGCTTTGTGCCTGTTTCTGGCCTCCGACAGGACCTCTTCCTGGAGCTGGTGGTTAGTCAGGAAGTCGACAGTGGCAGCCAGTTTGGGGTTGAGGGGTAGTCCTGCTGTCTCCGATAAAGCAAATTTTGTTGCTACATCGAGGAGCTCTTCCTGAGGGGCCTCCGATGTAGCTGGTGCTTGGCCCAAAATGTCCTCTTCCTCCGGCTGTCTCAGGCTGCCTGCAGATGATGGTGAAGTCTCCCTGCGCCCTCTGGAGCTGGACGCTTCCTGCCTCTGATTCTGTTGCAAGAGGAGTTCCAACATCCGCTCCATCCGGTCAATACGCCCTTCGCCCTTAGCACTCGGGCGGTCGGAGTCCTCATGTTCTGCGGAACTGCTGAGGCTCCGGTCATCGGCCCGCACGTCGTTGAGGTGAACCCGGTGCCAGAAGCTGTCGCTACCAGCCGCCGCAGCGAAGCTGAGCAATTCCCGCGCGGACCCGCTTAAACGCCTCCTTTTGGCGGAGATTGATCCCGCTGCCTCGGAGGGCAAACACAGTGAGTGGTCGGCACGCGACGCCTCGGCGTGGTGACCCGACGTCCGCGCGTGCTTGCCGACTGCCCTAATCCTGGGCCTAGCCGATGTACGGTTCCGTCCTCCCATCCACGAGGGACTCCGTGACCGTGGCGGGACTCCTCCCAAGTGACTCTTCTTAGTCTTGGTGGTTGGGGAGTCGACACTGGTCCTTGCAGGTCTCCCAGTGGACTTGAGTCCCGCCAATTCACCAGTCCGCATTCTAGCGGCAGGTGATGCCTTTGCCCCTAAAGGGCTAGGCTTACGGGCTCCATCCCTCCCTCTCCTCCGAGGGCTCAGGGAGAAGGGCCGTGCAGCAGCACGCGAGCCCTTGCCCAGGTCGACCAACGAGCCCATTGCCGACAGCGATACGGAGTCAGGATCTACCTGCTCCGGTGGCACACCGAAATCCTGCTCCGTGGAATCGTCACTGGAGCTCCGGTGTATCGGCGGGTCGGGCCCTGTAGCGACAGGGCTCCCTGACTTCCTCGCCTTCTTCCCGGCCTGACTCGCAGGTGTAGCCGTTGATGAGGGCTCCGGGATGGGTGGCCGGCGACTCCAAGCGGACGTCCTATGGCCCTTGTTTCTCCCGTCCATGTTCCTGTTGAAAGAAAACACTCTCCCAACAGGAACCAACCAACTCAAGGTTAGTTTCACTTGCCTGAGCGGCTCCTTATGAAGGGCTGGTGGTGAGCCGCGCTCCACGATATGTCGCACATGCGTGCTGGCGGGTTCTTCACGAAGTCACTCACGTGACTCCGAAATGAAATAAAGTAGGATTGGCGTGAATTAATGCTTGGTGGTTGGAGGAACAGCAAGTTGGAGGAACAGCATCTCATATTTTTCTTGAGCAGCTTCTAACCCAGTGGTTTGAAAGTTAATTTCTCTAATTTCAAGTAACCCTTGCATTCCCACTCTCTCTGTCCCTCCCCCACCCTGATCATGCTGCTAGTTTCACTGTTCAGATCTCTTGGTTATTACCTCTTCTACAGCCAACAATGGACCATTGTGACCTCCACCTTTCCTTCGTCATCGGTGCTGGCTCTGATTTGTTCTGTACCTTTTCATACTTCCAGTTTTCTTCTCCCCTGACTCTCAGTCTGAAGAAAGGTCACCTATTATTTGTC
The DNA here is from genome assembly GCA_963514005.1 of Raja brachyura. Next base: position 82,793,517 of record OY740785.1, on the reverse strand, counting down.
TTTAGAGATGCTGCCTGAGCAGCTGAGTTACTGCAGCATTTTGTGTCTATCTTGGTAGTTGATGTAGACCAGTGAGTTGAAGAGCATTTCCTGGGCTGCATAACTATACTTGTACTCCTTCAAGTTTTTCAGTTATAATAAGTTGTGTCCGTCAGAAAAGTTTTATATTTTTATAATATGAGAAAATAGACAATATATGAGATTGAAAAATCCATTTCAACAAATCTTATTTTGCATGTCAATAAACTTATCTCTGCAAGCTGGCCATTTAGATTTAGGTGCATGAATATAAATTAAATAATGAAAAAATGGTATTACAATGAGAAAAAGGAGGTGGGGATTTTAAAGCAACATAGTAAAACTAGTCTGAGGACAATTGCAGTAGAAGTAAGTTGGTGGGGAAGAGAAGGGGAAGGATTAAAAGAGAAAACCTTATCACAATTTATGGCTATATTTCACTGAACAAGGAAGAGGGATAGTTCTTTTGAATAGAATTTGAAATGTGAAATATGGTAAATTGAATTTTCAATAATGTAACAGGAAAATGCAAAGCGAATGAAGAGAAAGAAACATTCCACTATTTGTGCAAAGGTGAATTTTAATAACATGACTAGATTTGATTTCAATTAATTATTAATCATCAGATCCATATTCATTGTCAAAAGGATTCTGTCCTTAAGAAAATAGTTGGAAAGCTTTACCTGTCATGCTTTCAAAATCAGAGCTAAGTGCTTTGAAATGCATCATTGTTATCTCAATGGGGATAGGTTAGGTAAGGGGAGGTGCAGCGAGACCTTGGTGTCCTTGTACACCAGTCACTGAAAGTTGGCGTGCAGGTACAGCAGGCAGTGAAGAAAGCTAATGGAATGTTGGCCTTCATAACAAGATGATTTCAGTATTGGAGTAAAGAGGTTCTTCTGCAGTTGTATAGGGCTTTGGTAAGACCACATCTGGAGTATTGTGTACAGTTTTGGTCTCTTAATTTGAGGAAAGACATTCTTGTGCTAGAGGCAGTGCAGCGTAAGTTCATGATCCCTGGGATGGCGGGACTGTCATATGAGGAAAGATTGAAAAGACTAGGCTTGTATTCACTGGAGTTTAGAAGGATGAAGGGATATCTTATAGAAACATATAAAATTATTAAAGGACTGAATAAGCAAGATGCAGGATAAATGTTCCTAATGTTGTGCGAGTCCAGAACCAGGGGCCACAGTTTTCGAAAGAAGGGGAGGCCATTTAAGACTGAGGTGAGAAAAAACATTTTCTCCCAGAGAGAAGGGGGGACTTGATTGAGGTCTTTAAAATGATGAAAGGGATAGACAGTGTTGACGTAGATAAGCTTTTCCCATTGAGGGTAGGAAAGATTCAAACAAGAGGGCATGACATAGAAACATAGAAACATAGAAATTAGGTGCAGGAGTAGGCCATTCGTCCCTTCGAGCCTGCACCGCCATTCAATATGATCATGGCTGATCATCCAACTCAGTATCCCGTACCTGCCTTCTCTCCATACCCTCTGATCCCCTTAGCCACAAGGGCCACATCTAACTCCCTCTTAAATATAGCAACCCGTGAGACATGAGAATTAAGGGACAGAAGTTTAGGGGTAACATGAGGGGGGACTTCTTTACTCAGAGAGTGGTGGCTGTGTGGAATGATCTTCCTGCAGAAGTGGTGGAGGCAGGATCGATTTTAACATTTAAAAGTGAAGTGGATAGGTATATGGACGGGAAGGGAATGGAGGGGTATGGTCTGAGTGCAGGTAGATGGGACTAGGGGAAAATAAATGGTCGGCACGGACTGGAAGGGCTGAGAAGGCCTGTTTCCGTGCTGTAATTGTTATATGGTTATATAGTTGTGAATTTGTGGAATTCCCTGTCACAGAGGGCAGTGGAGGCCAAATCACTGGATGGATTTAAGAGAGAGTTAGATAGAGCTCTAGGGGCTAATAGAATCAAGGGATATGGGGAGAAGGCAGGCATGGGTTATTGATTGGGAATGATTAGCCATGATGCATTAGCGCCTCAGCACATCAGCGCCTCTACTTCCTGAGAAGATTACGGAGAGGCGGTTTGTCAAGGAGAACTCTCTCTAACTTCTACAGGTGCACAGTAGAGAGCATGCTGACCAGGTGCATCGTGGCTTGGTTCTGCAACTTGAGCGCCCAGGAGAGGAAAAGACTACAAAAAGTAGTCCAAACACTGCCCAGTCCATCATCGGCTCTGACCTCCCTTCCATCAAGGGGATCTATCGCAGTCGCTGCCTCAAAAAGGCCAGCAGCATCATCAAGGACCCACACCATCCTGGCCACACACTCATCTCCCGCTACCAGGTAGAAGGTACAGGAGCCTGTAGACTGCAGCAACCAGGTTCAGGAATAGCTCTTCCCCACAGCTATCAGGCTATTAAACTTGGATCAGACAAAATTTGAACATTAATAGTAAGATTAAATGAGAACTTACCAGTTTGAAGTTTGATCTTTATTTTATGAGGAGGTACGTTGAGGGATTACGTGCCCTCCACTCCCAAACCTCTATCATAAAGGTCAGCTGGTATTCTAGTTTCTCTAATCTTGCTATATCCAGTTCAACAACTGTTACCTCTGATTTCACACCACTTCTTTGAAGATTGATGCGCATGCGGGCTGCGGTGTCTTCACGTAAAATAAAGATCAAACTTCAAATTGGTAAGTTCTCATTTAATCTTACTATTTTACTTCGGAGTCACTTGTGTGACTATGTGAAGATTTCAAAGCACTGTGATTTTATGCCGTGGAACGAGTCCATGTGTCACACACTGCATCAGTTGACCAATGATGCGTGAACATTAATAATGCATTCAGAAATGACATAGATATAGACATGTTGATGATTTTAATGAACAAATAATGATAATAGTAACCTCCCTCAACCGGGAGAAAACTATAAACAGAACCTAAAATAGAGTTGGCAAATACCCCCGGTCTGGCAATGGGTTGGTTCTAAAATGTTTTGGAAAGATCGTTCGTTTGACCATCCTGCAGCCGCTAGGATGTGGTCCCGTAAAACGTCCATAACCCTGCTGCTGATGTTGTTGCAGCCTAGGTGGAGTGAGACTTGAAAATGTCAGTGTTCACTCCTGTAAGCCAGAACCCGTTTTAACCACCTGGAGATGGTCTGTAGTGATACCTTCTTATGAGGCTTTATGAGATGAACAAACATTGCTAGTTCAGAGTCTCTAAGGCTCTTGGTGACCTTAACATACTGGTGTAGATGTGTGACCACACACAACCGAAGGTCCATGGGATAAGCCAACAAATCTAGTTTGAGACCTGATGTCCCTGGTGTATTCTGCTTGACTAAGTCATAACATAAATGTTATTTTGCCTGCAGATATAATCATCCTGTCCAGTCACAGCTTATGCAAAGACTGGACCCGTTGCACTGAACTCAGTGCCATGAGCATAACCACTTTGCAAGTGAGTTTGACCAAGGACAGGGATGTAGCTGGAACCCACCGGTGAAGCGACGTAGCACAATGTTAACATCCCATATCTTTGCGTACCTGGGCGGTTTTGAGTTGAAGATACCCTTCATAATCAAGATATCAGGTGAGACCCGACAGAGTGGATTCTGCTCCCTGCAGCCAACATGATGAGTAGGCACAGTAAATGTCATTTTAAATTAATGATTGTCAAAACCCCATATAAAACTGAACTTCAAGACATCAGTCATCCGTGCCGAATTATATGTAATATTAGTATAAAACAAAATACTTCCCATCTCCTTATGAGGAAAGTACTGTTTATTTGGTGCTATCCCTGCAATCTGCAGTGAGCACGTCCATGGTTTGGTTTAACAACCCGAGCAGCAGGAACGGTCTTCCCATTCTGCAACTCAATGTATTGATTGTATCATGCAGTTGATGGTTTCTGGAGTCACGGCTAAACCAGCAAATCTTTGTGTCTAGAAATAACCATATAAGGTTATATTATCATTCCCAACATCAGCATCAACATGGCTGTTTAGGCCAGTCAGGCACTACGAAAATGCCTGAAGCGGGAACTTGCTGAATTTTTGCAAGACCGGTCTGATGAGGAAAAATGGAGGAAGACATAAAAGAACATTCCTCCCCTAGCATAGAAACATAGAAATTAGGTGCAGGAATAGGCCATTCGGCCCTTCGAGCCTGCACCACCATTCAATATGATCATGGCTGATCATCCAACTCAGTATCCCGTACCTGCCTTCTCTCCATACCCTCTAATCCCCTTAGCCACAAGGGCCACATCTAACTCCCTCTTAAATATATCCAAGCGTAGCGTAGCGAGAATGCATCCATCACCACTGATATGCCACATATTTTTGCAGCTGGTGATTGAGCCTGGATGCAAACATCTCGATCTTTTAGTGTTCCATCGAGCCACAATGCCATTAAATACTTGTGATCCAACATCCATTCTGTGTTGTAATTGATTTTACATGATGATCCACCAATGTCAAATGAGGTTAGGTAAACTATCACCGGATACTTTGACTTGATTGAACCCATGTGATTAACATATACCAGCACCACAGTGTATTAGACTTGAGCATGCAGATTATGCCTATTCGCACAAAACCTTTAATCCACAGAATGCACCTAGTGTCTATAGGTACTTGATACCATATAACTGAACAATTGGTAACTCATGCAAAATGAGCCGCCTCCGTAACTAGAGATGGTATTAGTAATTTTTCATCTTTGAGCAATAGCATCAGTTTGTAATTAACTGAAAATTTACTGATGAAAGTTAGTGGAGCAATGCTGAATACTGTTTGTCCTCCATGGTGACTTTGATAGTTTCAGCTGGGGATAGCATAGGTCTGGTAGCAATGACCTACATGGCACTTGAAAGCTTACTCCTTTGCACGCTGTATAGCTCTGATAAAGCAAAGGCCCAAATAGCACAGCTGAAAGCAAATATATTGTCAATTACACTTGAACAGAAGGCTGCTTGATAACAACTAGGTTGTTACAGGCTTCAATTAGTTCCAATTCGCTTGCCTCAGGGCGGAGTCACAGACAATTTAATAAAGTTAAAGGTAAATCCCAATAAACAATAATTTCAGTTGGTATCAACTTAAATTTAACTGGATGGATGAGAAAACACAATTTTTATAATATATAGTTTTGTGGCTGATACCGCTAATTTAGCAAAATACAGTGTTTAGAACATTATCCAGATAGTCCATAACAATAGTTTTTTAGCTCTGTGCAACCGAAGCACTGGTTTTAGTAATTTGGTAAATAACCTGGGAGCTGAAGTTCACCCATTTTGCAATGCTTTTAACTGTATCATTGCCCCATCCAGCTAAATTTCAAATACCTCCGGTGAGCCCAATGAGTGCAAACTGATCCTCAGTCATTAGACAGTAATGAAGTTTCCTATTCAGAAATGTCTATACTGCACATGCAAGTTGAATCGGTCTCTTCCATTATGACAATGGGTGGGCCGCAACTGCGGGCCTGTCTTGAAAGGCAAGTCCGGCCATATTCCGAGAACTCTGGCCAATTCCTGCGTCTGTCTCACTTGTATCCACAGCCGTGTTTTCCACACGGTCCCTGCGGCCGGGTTTCCCCGAGCCGGGTTCACCCGCGGCTCGTATCTTCCCGCTGTCCTGGGTTCTCCGCGGATTCCGATCTCCACGGTTTCCACAGCCGGGATTTCCTCGCGGCCACTGAAGACGGGATTCCCCGTGATGGGGGGTTACACAAAAAGCTGGAGAAACTCAGCGGGTGCAGCAGCATCTAAGGAGCGAAGGAGATAGGCGACGTTTCGGGTCGAGACCCTTCTTCAGACTGGTCAGGGATCAGGGAAACGAGAGATATAAACAGTGATGTGGAGAGATAAGGAACAATGAGTGAAAGATATGCAAAAAAGTATTGGTGACAAAGGTCATCGCAAATGTCCTCGTTCTTCAGAGAACGGGGTTTCCCCTCCCCCACTATAGATGAGGCTCGCACCAGGGCCTCCTCCATACCCCGCAACACTGCCCTCTCTCCCCATTCCCCCACTCACAACAAGGGCCGAGTCCCCCTGGTCCTCACCTTTCACCCCACCAGCCAGCGCATACAACAGATAGTCCTCCGCCAGTTTCGTCACCTCCAACGTGACCCCTCCACTCGCCACATCTTCCCATCTCCCCCCCTGTCTGCCTTCCGCAAAGACCGCTCCCTCCGCAACTCCCTCGTCAATTCTTCCCTTCCCTCCCGCTCCACTCCTTCCCCGGGCACTTTCCCTTGCAACCGCAAGAGATGCTACACTTGTCCCTTCACCTCCCCCATCCACTCCTTTCAGGGACCCAAGCAGTCATTCCAAGTCCGACAGAGGTTCACCTGCACCTCCTCCAACCTCATCTACTGCATCCGTTGCTCCAGATGCCAGCTGATCTACATCGGTGAGACCAAGCGGAGGCTGGGCGATCGTTTCGCCGAACACCTCCGCTCGGTCCGCAATAACCAACCCGACCTCCCGGTGGCTCAGCACTTCAACTCCCCCTCCCACTGCGTATCCGACCTCTCGGTCCTGGGCCTCCTCCACGGCCAGAGTGATCAACACCGCAAGTTGGAGGAACAGCACCTCATATTCCGCTTGGGGAGTCTGCATCCTCTGGGCTTAAACATTGAATTTTCTCAATTCTGTTAACCCAGACTGCCTCCCCCCCACCTCTCCCTCAGCCCTCTGGCCCTGACATTCCTTTCTCCATCTCCCCCCCCCCCCCTCCCCAGTCGCACTAGCTTCTCATTTTCACACCACAAACAGCTTACAATGGCCTGCTTCCTTTGTCACCAATACTTTTTTGCATATCTTTCACTCATTGTTCCTTATCTCTCCACATCACTGTTTATATCTCTCGTTTCCCTGATCCCTGACCAGTCTGAAGAAGGGTCTCGACCCGAAACGTCGCCTATCTCCTTCGCTCCTTAGATGCTGCTGCACCCGCTGAGTTTCTCCAGCTTTTTGTGTAACCCTCGATTCTCCAGCATCTGCAGTTCCTTCTTTAACAATTCCCCGTGATGTCTGTGGTCGGGATCCCCCCCCCCCCCCCCCCACCCCACACCCCCGAGCCGGGTATCCCCGCGATTTTCGCAGCCGGGATTCCCCCGCGGTCCCTGTGGGTGAGATTCCCCGCAATGTCCGTAGTCGGGTTTCCCCGAGCCGGGTGGAGCCGGGATTTCGACCCCAGAACGTCTCCAGCAGGAACTCTGTAAGAGCTTCCTGCAAGGAGAAACAGACCTGGAAATAAGTTGAAAAAACTTACCTTCAGGTTTGAAACTTACCGCTGGTGGAGCAGCGCGCCCCCAGCCTGTCGTTGCGCAATGCGATAGACGATATGATGTGCATGCGGGCTCACGTGCTCACGTGACTCCAAAGTAAAATAGCCCATTACCTGTTACTTGCACTTGATCAGTTTATTTATTCATGTATGTATATATTTATATAATGATATATGGACACACTGATCTGGTCTGTAGTCAATGCCTACTATGTTCTGTTGTGCTGAAGCAAAGCAAGAATGTCATTGTTCTATCAGGGATACATGACAATACTCTCTTGAATCCTCTTGAATCTTGATGACAATGAATGGTGGTGCTGGCTCGAAGAGCCGAATGGCCAAATAGCCTCCTCCTGCACCTATTTTCTATGTTTCTATGTTTCCATGCTTGCCAGTTGTGGGGCTTTTTTTCAGGAGGACAAGTTTTACTGAATAAACAATCTTAAATATCACAGCTTTGACCTAAGCACTGTCAATCACTGCTATCTTTGAATAAAAGTGGCTCAAGTCTTCTAGAAAATGTTCAAACCATTTGTATGAAGAATCATGTTACTACTTGCACATAAAAGCTTCCAGTTGAGTATTTCTATACAAAAAGATCTGTGTAGGATGTGACTGATGTATTTCAGACATTGTCATTGTATTAAACTAACAATTGCTGCTTAACCATATTGATCATCTCACAAAAAGGGGGATGTTTTGTTTCCTATATCATCTTTACCACAGTTGGTTCCTTTCCAACGAGCTTTTTAAATAAAAGGAAAGGTGTGAAAAAACGAATGCATTGTGTCACAATATTCACCAGTTTTCACTTTTGATGATGTCTAAATAAGGCAATAAATAAATAATAAAAAATAATAATAGAATGGATTTTGCTATACAAGTGGATGACTCATTATGTCTCAAAGGTTAGTCTCTCATTTGAAAACTACAATATGGAGGTACTTTGAAAATTGGGCGAGGAACGTGCTGTCTTGCGCTCAAGGTTCAACATACTTAGATCTGAAAGGAACTGAAAGTTGACACCTACAAGGGGGATGCAGTGTGCCGATCATATTCTTTCTCTTAAGATAGACGCAAAATGTTGCAGTAACTCATCGGGACAGGCTGCATCTCTGAAGAGAAGGAATGGGTGATGTTTCAGGTCAACCTTCTCTCCAGAGATGCTGCTTGAGTTACTCTAGTATTTTGTATCTATCTTTGGTGTAAATATGCAGATCCTTCCCACACATATTATTTTACTTCGGAGTCACGTGAGTGACTACGTGAAGAAGCCCCGCCTGGCGCTGGATCGGCATTACGTCGACGCTATCGGCAGAGGAAGAGCTGCAGAGCGCAGCTCCAACACAGTGGTAAGGAAACGGCCCGCAGGTAAGTAAAATTATTTTACTTCCAGGGCATTTTCTAAAAACTCTGTAGGCTGGTAGGTAAACCAGGAGGAGTTAAAATAAAAATAAAAATGTTTTAAAAAATTGTGGGTAAAACGTGTGTCCCGGGGTGTAGAAAAGTCGGGACAGCAGATTATTGCGGAGCTGGTTCCGATACCGGTGGCCGTTGAAATACCCGTTAGTGAGCCTTTGGTTGCTCCACAAACAAAAAACTTTGAAAACCCAGTGCCTAAAATGTAAAAGAAGAAGCTTGAAAGGCCTGAGGTTTCTGAAAGATCCTGAAAGGAAAGCCTTTTGGCTAAGTATGGATCTAATGGAGAAATACTCCAAACAATATCAACCAAGGGTCTAAGTACCCAGAATATTCCCAGGCAGCCCCTGAGGGGGTTCCATATACATGAATATGGTGCCAGTTTGAATTGGGAATTGAAACTCCAGTGCCTGGGATTGGGCTGGAGGAAGTCTCCTTGAACAAGTTTCAGGAGTACCAGGGCTGTATGAGACTGACCCTGAAAGTGGTGTTGTGGTCAGATGTACCCACCACAATACAAATCCAGGTGTGTCTGATGGGGCACAAAGCTACTATACCTGGAGGAGGCAGTGAGGCCATGGAAGGAAACCTGGCGGCCAATGTTAATTATATGGCCTCTCACCTGCCTCAAAAAAGCTGTTATGGTTGAGACAGCAAAATTGGATTAAACACCTATTTATTGTGGTCAGAAGTACCCACCACAATACAAATCCAGGTGTGTCTGATGGGGCACAAAGTACTATACCTGGAGGAGGTGGTGAGGCCATGGAATGGAACCTGGCGGCCAATGTAATTATATGGTCTCTCACCTGCCTCAAAAAAGCTGTTATGATTGAGACAGCAGATCGGATTAAAACAACCTATTATTGTACCTCAAAGAAGGTACCTATGATGAATCCAGCTTTTTTGGGCGCCAATGTCAGCAATAATGCGGGCGCAGGAATTACGATTCAAAGAATCCTCAAGCTAATTTTGGCATCACTGTCTTTTGGAAGACAAGCTGGAAGGTTGTGGAATGACCAAAGTTCAGAATAAAAAACATATGTTGGGCTTATTCTGCAACTCATTTTGAGATAAAATATATAAAATGGAAGATTGCCATTCGGCCTCTTTTACATCCAAGATTTTCAGGGTTGTGCAGGGCAAGCAATGTTCAAGCTCTTGGTTATTTGTTCAGAGGAAGTCTAAACAAATTAAAGAAATGGATGAAGAGGCAAAAACTGTTGGCCTTGTGAAACCCTTCAGTTTGGCCAGAAAGGCTGGTCATATGAGAAGGGGATTTGATTTTGGAGCTGGAACGAGCGGAGGAGAGTATGATAAGGAAGAATACCAGCCAGCACAGCCGAATGTACACCCATTATTGGGAAAGGAGATCATTTTGTCACAGTTGGAGAGGTACAAAAACTTTCTCCTATTAAAGAAGGATGTTTGGATGAACCTCAGATTGGTGGTAGACTCCGAATGTTATAATGAAAGAGAGGTATGGATCCATTGGGACACAATAAGCCTAATCATTCTTTGATGTTCAGTCTTGAAAGTATTCAAATTGACAAAAGAGGTTAAGTATTTGTGTGAGAAAGGAGTTATTGAGAAAACAAAAAGGAGAGGATCCACAACAATTGTATCAAATATTTCCCCAGACCGAAGAAAGATGGGGGTTGTAGAATCAATTTAGATCTCACACAATTGAATACATTTGTCCAGTATAAACATTTAAAAATGGACACATTCAACACTGCAATGCAGCTGGTATCAACAGGTTGTTATATGGCTACAATAGATTGAAAGGATGCATATTTTCGGTCCCAATTCACCATAGTTTCGCAGGTAATTAAAGTCTATGGATGGGACAGCTGTGGCAATACAAAGCTTTGCCTATGGATTAAGCCAGCACTTGCACTGCTAAGGGCACAAAAAAAAAATAAACACATCATTATGGCTTATCTAGATGACATTTAATTGTCAATGCTAATCAGGAGTCAGCTGGAAAATCAGTCTCAGCAACTACAAGTTTGTTTGAGAAGTTGGGTTCCTGATCCATCCAACAAATCTAAGTTACAGCCATCCCAAACCATTGAATATCTGTGGGTTTGTGATTAACTCAGTTACCATGTTGGTAACTTTACCAATGGATAAGGTGTTGGATTTGACAAATGTGTGTCAGAACCTGATTAACAAACCTTATCTCTCCATCCGAGAGGTTGTCAAGGTTATTGGTAAATTGGTAGCAGCATTTCCAGCAGTAGAGTTGGTCGTCTACATTAACAAAATCTTCAAAGGGCAAAAATTCAAGCGCTTATTCAGCGAGCAGGCCATTTTGATAGGCCAATGCAATTGCCTAAGGAAGCTTATCAGAATTACATTGGTGGATTGAGTATGTTCCACAAGCTGCTAAGAACATTAGTTCATCAGCCAGCAATGTTTTTGCAAACTAAAAAGATACAAGTTCTCCCAGATGGGGGGCTACAGATAATGAGACCAGCTGTGGAGGCAGATGGGCTGTCCAAGAGGATTTTTGCTCCATACATATGGTATTAAATATGTGGAGCTACTGGGAGCATTTATGGATTAAAAGCTTATTGCTCTTCATTAAATGATTTGCATGTCCAAGTACAAATAGATAATACCACAGCTGTGGTATATATCAATCACATGGGTGGTGTCAGATCAAAATCATCTGATCATCTGGTAAACCAGATGTGGCAATGGTGTATGGCAAAAAATATTGGCTTTCAGCTATTTATCTCTCGGGGAGAGACAATGTTGTGGCAGACAAAAGATCACGAATATTTAAAGACAATACAGAATGGATATTAAATCCACAAATTTCAAAAATATTGTCAGTCGGAGTCTTGGGAACACGATCAGGGGCAGCAGCGATGGATGCTTTCTCGCTACACTGGGGGAATACGTTCTTTTATGCTTTTCCCCATTCTGTCTCATTGGGCAATGTCTCAAGAAAATAGCGCAAGACGCTGCCAAAGGCATTTTGGTGGTGCCAAATTGGCCCACGCAGTCATGGTTCCCATTGATGCTAAAATGATTATTGAACCATGTATGACAATTCCCAGTTGCGACAATCTGGTGACTCAACCAGTAACAAAAGAAATTCATCCATTGCATGATCATATGAATTGTAAATCTGCAGGTTCTGACCAGACCGTTGCAAGAGTTTGAACTGTCGGACAGGACCATGGATGTTATAGATGCAGCTTGGAGGAATAGCACTAAAAAACAATATGTCGCATATAAGGAAATGGGAAGATTTTGTACACAGTCAAAGATATCTTATCATACTGCAAACATTTCAAATGAATATTGGAGTTCCTTGCTGGGTTACACTTTGATGAGCATTTGAGTTATAGTGCCATTAATTGTGCTCGTAGTGCATTGTCATCCTATTTAGGACAAATTTCAGATCGGGATTCAGTTGGGTCTCACCCATTAGTATCCCGATTCATGAAAGGAATTTTCAATAAAATCCTCCCAAGCCCAGATATACAGAAATTTGGGATGTTAGCATTGTTCTCACTTTGCTTAAACAATGGACTCCAATTAATTCAATGTCTTGCAGAAATTAACATTCAAGGTGGTAATGTTAATTAACATTCAAGGTGGCATTGGTATCAGCTCAAAGAGTACAAATTTTGCAATTGTTATGGTTGAATTGCATGCATGTGACTACAGATAACATTGTGTTTTATGTTTATGACTTGATCAAACAAAGCAGACCAGGAAGAACTGGAATGAAGGTAATGTTTAAAGCATATCCTATTGATGAAACATTGTGTGTAGTTAAGCATTTAACTCAATAGATTGAGGTAACCAAAAATCTCAGAGGTTCTGAGAAAGCGTTATTGATAACACACAAAAAGCCACATACAAAAGTTTCAGTTCAAACCATTTCTAGATGGTTAAAACAGGTTTGGGTCTAGCAGGAATAGGCACTGATGTGTTTAAATCTCACTCCACTAGGGCAGCAGCTACGTCCGTGGCAAAGGTACAGGACGTACCACTGGATCAAATTTTAAAGGCCGCAGGGTGGTCTAGAGAAGAGATTTTTCAAAGTTGTACAATAAACCTGTTGTCACGGTGCCAGGATTTGGACACGCAGTACTGGGTTCTCTTTAAATGCTTGCTTTGTTTTATATTATCGATTTATATTATCGATTTATGGTACCATTGACATCATTATCAATTTATTTTGTAATTTTCCCCTGCGATAGAGGGGTTATTATTAAAAAGTTGTTATTTTTTTGATTAAAGGACTTATTACATAAATTGTAACAATGTCTTAAAATACTATTTACTCACTACTGTTTTGACTAAACAGAGAGTCGTATGAAATGAATTTACGACATAAAAAACACAGAGCTTTAAAATCTTCACGTAGTCACTCACGTGACTCCGAAGTAAAATAGTGAGATTAAACGAGAACTTACCTGTTTGAAGTTTGATCTTTATTTTATGAGGAGTTACGATGAGGGATTACGTGCCCTCCACTCCCAATCCTCATAATGTAAATGATCATCTGGTAGTTCTAGTCTATTTTGAGCCTTACTATTTTACTTCGGCTATTGGTTCTGTGTTTTTCATGCCGCTGCTTTGAAGTATGCCGATCCAGCGCCAGGCGGGGCTTCTTCACGTAATCCCTCATCGTAACTCCTCATAAAATAAAGATCAAACTTCGAACAGGTAAGTTCTCGTTTAATCTCACTATTTTTCCTTGCTTGTGTTTTGTATCTGTCGGCAAAAGGCTATCCTATGGGTTAGTTATGACAGTCCAATGGGTTAGACTGTTCTATGGTCTTACATTTAATTCTTCCTCCAATTTCACTCCTTTACATATCCTCCAGTTCTTCTACAAGTGATATAAGCAACTTTACCATAAATCACACGTAGATATTTAAAATATTTTTTTCCCAGTGTGCCATCTAGTAACCCATTTATGCTACAGATTTGCCATCGATTTTATAGCAACTGGTGGTCAGGCACCTCCTTTAATCCAGACAAAGTTACAAAAACAACCATCAGACTATTGAATATTACAGACTCCGAATAAACTACGAACCATGAACTGCCTTGATTGCACTAAGAACTTTGGACTTGGTTTTATTTCTTTGCTAAATACGTTTTTTAAATTTATTGAACTTTTTTTTCTTTATGCTTGTTTATTATATTATCTATTAAGTACTGTGTACACAAACCTGATGTACTGCTGCACATAATGAACCTACCCACTGAGACGATTCTTTTGGCGACTGCCGGCGGCTGTCATAGTCATAGCAGGCCGCCGAAAAAACAGCGACTGGACCCCCTTACGACAATGTCTACGACAATGTCCACAACAAACAACCACCTAGTCGACGTCAAGCTACAGCAAGCTACCGACAACTAGCGACCCATTAGGACGTCCACCTACGACCACACCTATGACAACCTATGTCCACCCGCGACAAGCTGCGACAAGGTAAGACAATTCAGTCGCTGGTACCTGTCTCAGGTTGACGTAGGTAGTCGCCAATGGAATTCACCGGTCAGCACTGGCAACAACCTACGTCATCCTGGCGACACCCCCTACATCAGGAGAAGTCAAGCTACGCTCATTGGCATCAAGCCAACTGTCGCCGACTGTCGCTGAAAAGTTTTCAACATTTCAAAATCCAGCGGTGACCAGAAAAAACGCTACGATTCTTTGGGTGACTGAGGAGACTACTCACAACCATACTGGCGACACCCCGGCGACCATGTGGCGACAGCCTAGTTACCTGCAGTCACCTAAAAAATTGCCAACGTGGGACAGGCCCATAAGAATTGTTCCATTTCAGCACATATGACAAAAATACTGCCTCTCTCTCTCTCTCTCTCTCTCTCTCTTGACCTTTGATCAGTGGTACATGGAGCGACAATATCACCAGCACACACAGCCATGATATACCATGTGGAAATTCTAATATCCTTTGGCAACAAATACATACAAATAGTACAAAATAAAATCTCCATTCAAACATTTCCAGATGTGTAATAAAATAAAGATCAGGGAGCAATGTGATTAAACATTTAGCATAGCTTTCAACTTTTCAGTGGCTGTGCCAAGAAAGATTTTCAATAAATATTTTGATTAAGTACATTGATTCCATTCTATTGCACTTTTATTGCTGACTGTTCATTGACAATTAATTTACTTTTTACAAAGTTTGACTAGATTTTCAATAATGCTTTATTTTCCTGTTCTAACTGCTATCGATGAACACAATAGGAAACTTTGCTCCTCATGAAATGAAGTTCAAGCCAATCAAGCGGATATAAGGTATAAAAATCAGTTTGAGTGATGGACAAATCTATATGAGAAGCTAAGCACAAATATGTTGAAGAACGCAAGAGGTTTTACATTAGCATGAAAATCCATTCTGAAGGTGCACTGCTCAACCGGTATTTCTCACATTCCCAACTTTATCCATCTCTATTGTCTTTGATTAGTTATTTATGCTCAGTATCCCTTACCTAATGATTAATTAATAATAATGGTGAGGCTGCCATCAATTGAATAAAACTCCTTTTCTGGCACCGAATGTTGAATTTAACATTTGTGAAGTTTTGATCCGTCTGAAGTTGCAGATGTGTATAGTATTCGATGTTTTTAAATCCCCCATTAACTCATATTAAGCATAGAAAGAATACTGAAGAGAAGGAATGGGTGATGTTTCCCATTCCTTCCCTCCAGAGATGCTCGGTGTCCCGCTGAGTTACTCCAGCATTTTGTGTCTATCTTCTGTGTTAACCAGTATCAGTAATTCTTTCCTACACATAGAAAGAACACTGTTGGGCTGCATCACAGCATAGCTTGGGACCAGCTCTCTGCCCAAGACCGTGAAAAATTACTGAGAGTAGTTGATGAGACTCAGTCCATCCCACAGACCAGACTCCCCATCAACGACTCCATCTACACCACGCTACTTGGAAAAACAGCCAACATAATCAAAAACTTGTCCCATTCTGATCATTCCTTCTTCTCACTCTCCCATTGGGTAGAAGATGCAGAAGCTTGAGAGAACAACCACCCTCAGACTCAGGAACAGCTTCTCCTCCTCTGTTATCGAGCTTCAGAACAGACCTGTCGTAAGCTAACGTACTGTCCAATGCATTCCTACCCCATTACAGACAGTGGATTTTGTCTCCAGAACTGTTGCGCTACACTGCAGAATGTCTGCAGATATCTCTGCATCTTCACCTTTGCTCTACTTATTGTACTTGAGTTTAATGTGATTCTATTTATGTATGGTATTATTTGATTTTTTTTTCACTGTACAATAGGTTTACACATGACAATAATAAACGGAACCCTAAACCTAATATTGCGGAATCCAGGAGCCGCAGACACTGGTTTGCAAAAGAAGACACAAGGTGCTGTTGTAACTCAGCAGGCCAGGCAGCATTTCCAGAGAACATTCTGTAGAACATGGATAGGTGACATTTTGGGTTGGGACACTTCTTCAGACTGAATGTGTAGACGGTGGGGGGGGGGGGGGGGGTGGGGGGGGTGGGGGGTGTGTGGGGGTGTGGGGGGTGTGGGGGGGTGGGGGGGTGGGGGGGGTGGGGGGGGTGTGGGGGGTGTGGGTGGGGGGGGGTGGGGGTGGGGGGGTGGGGGGGGGTGGGGGGTGGGGGGGTGTGGGGTGTGGGGTGGGGGGGGGGTGGGGGGTGTGGGGGGGGTGGGGGGGTGTAAGCTGGAAGAGGGGACAGACATGCATAAGCATGGAAGGTAATAGGTTGATATAGGTTGGTGGGGGGAAGGGGGGGGTGGGGGTTGTTGATGAGCAGATGGTGGACAAAAGCCACAGATGTAAAAATATACATTAATGATTTAGATGAAGAGATTAAAAGTAACATTAGCAAATTTGCAAATGACACAAAGCTGGGTGGTAGTGTGAACTGTGATGAGGATGCTACGAGGTGCAGTGTGATTTGGACAGGATGATCGGAAGTGGCCGCACTGGCTGGCAGCTGCGGCTCACCTGCAGTCCGTCTGTTTTTTTTCTGTTTTTTTTTGTTGTATTCTAGAGATTGTTGTAGTAGAACTTTGTTTTATTAGGTTGTGTATGTGGGGTGGGGTGGGAGAAACAAAGTTTTAGTCTCTCCCTTCAGGGGGATGTGTGTCCCCCATCACCGTCTGTGCTGAGGCCTAATGGCGGAGCTGTGGCGGCAGCCTGGTTTGGAGCTGCGGTGCTCCAGCCGCGGCAGCGGCCCAGCTTATAACTGTGGTTATCCAGCGGCGGCGGCGGAGGCCCACCTTAGAGCTGCGGTGCCTGGTTTGGAGCTGCAGTGCTCTGGCAGAGGGGGGGGGGGGAGAAAGAGGGGGAGAGAGAAAGAGGGGGGGGGGGAGAGAAAGGGGGGGAGAGAGAAAGAGGGGGGGGAGAGAAAAGGGGGGGGAGAGAAAGGGGGGGAGAAAGGGGGGGAGAAAGGGGGGGAGAAGGAGGGGGGAGAGAAGGAGGGGGGGAGAGAAGGAGGGGGGGAGAGAAGGAGGGGGGGAGAGAAGGAGGGGGGGGAGAGAAGGAGGGGGGAGAGAAGGAGGTGGGGGAGAGAAGGAGGGGGGAGAGAAGGGGGGAGAGAAGGAGGGGGGAGAGAAGGAGGGGGAGGAGGGGGGAGGGGGGGGAGGAGGAGGGGGGGAGGGGGAGTGGGGAAGGGAGAGTGGGGAAGGGCGAGTGGGGAAGGGCGGGGGGAAGAGGGGGGGGAAAGGGGGGGGAGAGGGGGGGGAGAAAGAGGGGGGGGAAGGGGGGGGGAAGAGGGGGGGAGGGGGGGGGAAAGAGGGGGGGGAAAGGGGGGGGGAAAGGGGGGGGAAGGGGGGGAAGGGGGGGGGAAGAGGGGGGGGGAAGGGGGAAGGGGGGGGAGGAGGGGGGGGAGGAGGGGGGGGAGGAGGGGGGGGAGGAGGGGGGGGGAGGAGGGGGGGAGGAGGGGGGGGAGGAGGGGGGGGAGGAGGGGGGGGAGGGGGGGGGGGGGGAGGGAGGGGGAGGGGGGGGGGAGGGGGGGGGGGAGGGAGGGGGAGGGGGAGGGGGAGGGGGAGGGGGAAGAGGGGGGGGAAAGAGGGGGGGGGGGAAGAGGGGGGGGGAAGAGGGGGGGGAGGAGGGGGGGGAGGGGGAGGGGGGGGGGGAGGGGGGGGGAGGGGGGGGGAGGGAGGGGGAGGGGGAGGGGGAAGAGGGGGGGGGAAAGAGGGGGGGGAAGAGGGCAAGAGAGGGGTGCAGGGAGGAGAGAGAGGTGGGGAGAGGGGGCGAGAGGGGGGGAGAGAGGGGGGTGAGATGGAGGAAAGTGGGGGAAACTGTGAGGGGTGGAGAGAGAGGGGGAGAGAGGGGGAGAGAGAGGGGGGAGAGGCGGAGGGGGGAGAGAGGAGGAGTGGGGAGAGCAGGAGTAGGGGGAGAGCAGGAGTGGGGGGGGACAGGAGGGGGGGGGGGGGACAGGAGGAGGGGAGCAGGGTGGTCGGCCAGCGAGCGAGGCAGGCGTCAACCAATGGACTGTGAGTTCGGCAGCTTCAATCTAGGGCCTGACTTGCTCGTTCTTTCTGTGTCTTTTGAATAATGGAGGAGGAGGGAGGGGTGGGGGGTGACATCACTCGCAGTGCGAGGAAGACTGCACGCCAATCCATTGTGACGTCATCAGCAAAAGACAGTTGTTTTTATTTCAAAGTTTTGTCAGATTTTTGAACATTTTCAAAAATAACTCGAGAAATAAAGCATGACATTTTCAGATAAGGCAATTTCGGAGTCCACGGGAAAAATCTCTACCAGAATATGTAAAAACATTTTTTGAGAAGATTGAATTATACACAAACAAACACACAAATACATCCACATACAAGATCAGAGTTTTAAGTATATAGATGGATTCTGACAAACGTTCTTTGACCTGAAATATTAACTCTTTTCTCTTTTCACATATGCTGTCTGAAGTGCTGAGTGCTTCAAGCACTTTTTGATTTTGTTTCATATTTCCTGCATCTACTGTTTACTTTAGTTTAGATTAGTTTAGTTTAGCTTAGAGATCCAGCACGGAAACAGGCACTGCGGCCCACTGAGTCCGCGGAGACCAGCGATCCCCACATGTTACCAAGCCAAATAGCCTACAAACCTGCACTTCTTTGGAGTGTGGGAGGAAACCGAAGATCTCGGAGAAAACCCACGCAGATTATGGAGAGAATGTATAAACTGCATACAGACAGCAACCGTGGTCAGGATTGAACTCGGGTCTCTCGCGATGCAAGACAACAACTCTACCGCTGCGCCACCATGCCGCCTGTTGTATTTTTGATCTTCCAGGATAGACAATAGACAATAGACATATAGTAGGCCATTCGAGGATAGTAGGCCATTCGAGCCAGCACCGCCATTCAATGTGATCATGGCTGATCATGGCTGATCATCCCCAATCAGTACCCCATTCCTGCCTTCTCCCCATATCCCCTGACTCCACTATGTTAAAGAGCCCTATCTAGCTCGCTCTTGAAAGCATCCAGAGAACCTGCCTCCACCGCAATCTGAGGCAGAGAATTCCCCAGACTCACCACTCTCTGTGAGAAAAAGTGTTTCCTCATCTCCATTCTAAATGGCTTACTCCTTATTCTTAAACTGTGGCCCCTGTTTCTGGACTCCCCAAACATCGGGAACATTTTTCCTGCCTCTAGTGTGTCCAAGCCCTTAACAATCTTATGTGTTTCAATGAGATCCCTTCTTATCCTTCTAAACTTCAGAGTGTACAAGACCAACTGCTCCATTCTCTCGCATATGACAGTCCAGCCAACCCGGGAATTAACCTTGTAAACCTACGCTGCACACCCTCAATAGCAAGAATTAAGTATGATGTATTCTGTTTTTAATCAGCCTTTCTCTACACGCCCTGTGATCTTCGTTGTTTTGTTTAATCACACCCTCACCTTGTGAGCTTTTGCGACCTTGTATCACTTCCCCCTCCATTCTCCTCCCACCAAAATATATTATTTTTTCCTGCGATGAAAATCATTTGCCATATCTCTGCCCATTCCATGGTCTGCAGTTTCTTGGGTCCCCATTTCATTGTTCCACTGTAAAATCTCCTCAGAGTATGCCCACTTTGAAGAAGTTCTCATTCTCTCTCCGATGGGGATTCCATGAAACGCCCCCTACCCCTGTGTGATTCCTAATGATCTCCTGCTCTATGAACATGTTCTGATTCACACCCCTGGCTTAATCCCACCCCCACCTCTCTTCTCTAGCTTTTTCCTCTCGACTCCTATAAGGCTGAAATAGCGTCCCAATCTGAAATGCTGATTGTCCATTCTATCCACAGTTGCTGCCTGACCTACTGAGTTACACTAGCACTTTGCAATTTGATCAAGATTCCAGCACCTGCAATTTCTTGTGGCTCTTCAATTCCATATCTCTCCACCTCATGACTTACCTAAAACCAGTATCAGAATAGAATCAGAAATCCAACTGAATGAGCTCATAGGTTCTGTGTCTACTCGAGCTGGAAAAGCTGCTGTGAGGAATTCAGCTCCTGACATCTTCAGGCCCTCCCACCATTGACAAGGCACAGGTCATGAATGTGATGGAATGAACATAGGCCCAAAAACTTTCAAGAAGCTTGTTCCACATAGGACTAAGCAGCCTGCTTCATGTACACCATCCTAAACAGTCATTGAATGTGGCTGCCGTGTGGACCAGCTACAAAATGCATTACTCACCAGGGCTACTTCAGCAGCATTTCCTAAACCTATGATCTCTACCAGAAAACATGATGGTGGACAATAGGTGCATGGAACTCATATGGTGCATGGAAGGCTTAGACTATTTTTTGAATGGGGAGAGAAATCTGAGGAGTAAAAGGACTTGGGAGTGCAGGTGCAGGATTCCCAAATGTTTAATTTGCAAGTCGAATCAGTAGTAAAGAAAGCAAACTCATTGCTTACATTTATTTCAAGAGGGCTTGTATACAAAAACAGGGATGTAATGCTGAAGCTCTATAATGGGGTTAGGCGATTTTTCAGCAGACTTTTTCGCCTGAATAACCGGCAGCTGTAACGGTGATGGTCAGAGTGGAACACACACACAAGCACACAGCTTCCTTCACCAGGCTGTTATGCAGGAGGGGAAGAGGGCAAGCGGGGGGAGTGCTATCTAAGGTGCAAAGCCAAGGTGAAACAGACACACAATGAACAGGAAGGTTGGTGCTGTAAAAGCTAAAGCACAGTAGATGTAAAGTCCTTTAAAAGGAAGGGTGGGGGTGGGAGGGGTGGTGAGAATGAGTTGAGATAACTTTTAAGAAGCCAGAGATACACGGCTGTGAAGCTCGGCAGACATTTAACATTACCGGTCGGTTATCCTTGTTTCTGAAAACTACTGCTTACCTTTTTCTTCCCCAATGAGCCAATGAAATTCATCGTTCACCACCGATAACAACCTACGAAAACCTCCGAGAACCTTCGACCTCCTGACAACCCATTAGGACTTCCTGGTGACCAACCTAAGGCTGGAGAATTCTTGCTGCTCTCCATGGTGGCTTCATTCTAGTCGCCGCTAATTTCTCAACATGTTGAAAAATTTGCCGCGACCAGTTCCCAGAATGTGGGAACTCCTCACTCCCATGAAGGCAACTCCCCGGCAACCACCCGCGAACATGTGACAATCATGTGGCGACTGCATAGTCTCCTGCAGTTGCCTAAAAAGTCGCCTATGTGGGACAGGCCCATAAGGTAGGTATGTTGCAAAACTTATCTTTAGCGGCGCTGCAGTTCTGCCGCTCCCCGTGTGCGCGACTTTGGCACCTTTCAGAGGGGGGCGGGCTTAAAGTGCCGTTTTTCGACAGACTGGGATAATCGATGAATGTCGGGCGATTTCGTTGCGGAAGGAAAATCGCTCCGACATTTCATCAATGAAGGTATTTTTAAATTACTCTAAATTATTTGTTAACTAGAGTAATTTAAAAATCACCTTCAAAAGCCGTGAGTGCAGACAACCGGAAGGATTTTCCGTAGGGGAAAAAAAAAGGTAAATAGTTTATTTTTATATTAAAAGTTGGTTTTTCGGGAGGCTTTAATAATATTTTTATGTTGCGAAATGGGATCCCAAAAAATGTATGAACAAACAATATTTTTCCTCCCGACTTTACCGCTAACCGCAACGTTCGAATCCACCGCATTCCACTAAAACCCACTCGCTAGTTGATTTAAATGGCCATTAATTTACAGGCATAAAACACTAAATTCCTTCCATTTGGCCCAGAAATTCATGAAAATGAGATTTAAAAATTATGTTATATTGTGGATTATTGTGTGAATGTTATTTGGACACTTAGGCAATTTAAAAAAAGTTTATCTTTTCTTAAGAAATGGATAGATGTTTAGATCTACTCATTGAATTTTGTAATTAGCTACAATTAGATAACAACTAATTATATGCTTTAATTTCAGGTCATCCAAGTAAGATTGTTTAATATTTGTTTCAGAATGCTTCAATCTATAATAACTGAAAATTTCATTGTGTTCTCTTAATTTTTAAGAAAGTTATGGGCTTTTAACTTTTCCAGATCACAGCTTTTGAGTTAAGTCAATTGAAACACAATGGGGAGCAAGATGCTAATTTCCGAGTGTGAAAATGGCCATAACTTTCTCAATACTGAAGATATGAAAGTAAATTAGGTGTCAAATTAAACTTCTTTTTATGCTTTATCTGATGGGATAAATTGCAGACTTGATTTTTTAAATCTCAAAATGTTGTAACATTGCTACATAAGGTGCAGGTAAGACTGCATTTGGAATATTGTGAGCAATTTTGGGCATTATATCTGAGGAAGGATGTGCTGGCTCTGGAGAGGGTCCAATGTTTGTCGGCACTGTGCCTGTACTCGCTAGAATTTAGAAGAATGATGGGGGACATATTTGAAACATACAGAATAATGAAAGGCTTGGATAGAGTGGATGTGGAGAGGATGTTTCCACTAGTGAGAGTGTCTAGGAATAGAGGTCATAGCCTCAGAATTAAAGGATGTTCTTTTAGGAAGGAGATAAGGAGAAATGTATTTAATCAGAGGGTGAATATGTTGGCTTCTTTGCCACAGAATGCTGTAGAGGCCAATTCAGTGGATATTTTTAAGGCAGAGATAGATAGATTTTTAATTAGTACAGGTGTCAGAGGTTATGTGGAGAAGGCGGGAGAATGGGGATAGGAGGGGGAGATAGATCAGCCAAGATTGAATGGCGGAGTAGACTTAATGGGCCAAATGGCCTAATTCTACTCATATCACTTATGACCTTAGAGAACAGCCACATCCACAATCCTCTCTAAAACACACACACACCTGACATCGAACTATATGACTAACCCATCATTATCACTGGATCTAAGTCCTGCCAATTCCCACCAAGAATACCACAGTACTTTCACTGGCAGCACTACAGTGGTTCACAAATGCAGTTTATCACATAATTCCCAAGGGAGAATAGAGATGATGGTGATGCTCAAATCTCAAAAATAAAAACTATATTAATTCAATCCTTGACCATAGCTCAAAGACTTTTCATGGATGCTGCCTGATTACGGATGGAATTTTAATATTTTGAATAAAAAGATCCAAAATAATTAGTATTGTGAAGTGTAATCAGCAAACTGTCTCATTGTTGTGAAAATCCATTGATTCTCCCAATGCCCATAGGGTGATTCAGCAAACGTGGTTGATTTTTAATCATGCTGTGTTGGGGCCAGTTCATTGGCTATATTTAAGAGGGAGTTAGATGTGGCCCTTGTGGCTAAGGGGATCAGAGGGTATGGAGAGAAGGCAGGTACGGGATACTGAGTTGGATGATCAGCCATGATCATATTGAATGGCGGTGCAGGCTCGAAGGGCCGAATGGCCTACTCCTGCACCTAATTTCTATGTTTCTATGTCTATGTTTCTATGATTCAGAGTCCCCCTCTGCTGCGCAGGACAAGAGGATTTTTCCCATCAATTAAAAATAAAAGAGTTATTAGTGTTTAAAAAATGTTCAAATTCCCCTTCCTGAAGTCCATGCCCCTTCCAGAGGAACTATAAAACCCAGAAGTGTTGAGTGCCTCAGTCAGTCTCTGCAAGATGGTGGAGCGAGAGGGTCATGTCTCTCAGTCTGAGATGTGAATAACACTGAACACATGTCTACTAAACTGTGAGTGGTTTTACTGACCTGTCAGTGCCCTGAATGTGGTTTGAAAATATAGTTTTGGAATGCTAAAGCTGTGTTGCCTTTGGTTTGGAAATGCAAAAGCTGTATTGCCTTTGGTTTGGAAATGCTAAAGCTGTGTTGCCTAATTAAAGTTGCCTTGCCTAATTAAAGTTGCCTTGCCTAATTAAAGTTGTCTTGCCTAATTAAAGTTGTCTTGCCTAATAAATTTGCCTTGCCTAATTAAAGTTGCCTTGCCTAATTACAGTTGCCTTGCCTAATTAAAGTTGTCTTGCCTAATTAAAGTTGCCTTGCCTAATTAAAGTCGCTTTGCCTAATTGAAAAGTTGGTTTGAGAATGCTAATTCTCAATAACTCGAATTTGGTGGCCTTGCATCCTGCTTGAAGTGGCAGGAAACTTCATTTGAATTTGGTGGCCATGCACCCTGCTTGAAGTGGCATTTCAAGGAATAGCCGTGAGTCAACTGCCAGCCCACCAACCTTGAGTGAGTGAGCTGCCAGCACACCAGGCTTGAGTGATTGAACCACCAGCCCAAGAATCCATTCAGCCCACAATGTCCATACTAGCCCTCTGGAAACCAGTCCCTCAGCCCACAACACCCATACTAACGTACCAGAAATTTGGTGGCCTTGCACCCTGCTTGAAGTGGCATTTCAAGGAATAGCCGTGAGTCAACTGCCAGCCCACCAGTCCCTCAGCTCACAACACCCATACTAGTGTTCCAGAATTTGGTGGCCTTGCACCCTGCTTGAAGTGGCATTTCAAGGAATAGCCGTGAGTCAACTGCCAGCCCACCAACCTTGAGTCAGTGAG
Organism: Raja brachyura; assembly: GCA_963514005.1. Next base: position 82,768,812 of record OY740785.1, on the reverse strand, counting down.
CTGCCAGCACACCAGGCTTGAGTGATTGAACCACCAGCCCAAGAATCCATTCAGCCCACAATGTCCATACTAGCCCTCTGGAAACCAGTCCCTCAGCCCACAACACCCATTCTACCATTCCAGAAAGCCCCCCCCCCCCTCCCCTCCCCACTGGCCAGCAATATTGGAATTGGTGGAGAGGTGGAATATTGCGTTGGGGGACCAGCCTTCCCGTGTGAAGTTGGGACCCAATGGGTCGCAATTAGGCTAATATTACCTAAATACCAAGATTTCATTATAGGAGAATGACAATAATACACCTTGCCAAAGTGGTGATGATTGTACACCACTGCTGTTAATCAAGCCTTGGGACCACACAGCTCTGAATGTTTGGGACTAATTATATGATCATGATCTTTCTGTGATATTTGTCTATATTTTCTCCTTTAATTGGGAAAGGCTTCTGTAGTTTCCCCTCTTTAAGTTGATTGCTGTGTGAATAATTTATTTCCGTCACTCAATGGACTAGATGCCGGATGTAATATTCCTCACCCACCTCAGCTGAATGAATAAAGTTTCTAAAAACTCATCAATCTTTCTGCTCCGACCCACTCCACCTCCCACTGTTTCCATTGTCAAAATTGCTCTTCAATGATGGCTTACTAGGCATCCTTGCAATCTCTCCATTCAGTATATTGGTTACACAATACATCCAGGAGTCACAAAAGAAAAACTTGAGAAGAGAAAATAATTAAAACAAGGCAGAAAGAAATGAGTAAGAAGAAGTGAAGAGAGATGAATGGACGATGGAAATACATATATGTGGGCAGCACAGTGGTGCAGCTGCTAAAGCCGTTGTCCCACATCTCCAATGACCCAGGTTTAATGCCGATCTTTTATGCTGTCTATGTGGTGTTTGCATGTAGTCCCAATGACTGGATGTATTTCCTGCAGTTGCTCTGACTTTCTACCTAAATCATGTGGATCAGTAGGCTACTAAAGGCCCTGTCTCACGGTGCGAGTCATCCCACGAGTGACCCCAAGTGAAAGAAAAAAAACAGACTCGTGGTTCTGTACGAGATTTCAAGTTTATGATCAAGTGTTTAACCGAGTTCCCACGGGTATGTCATTGCTGCGATGTTCCAACTTACTCTCCAGAGTTAACAAGTTCCACTCCCGTTACTCTTGAGCCAACCGTGAATGAAGGTAAGTGTGTATGGTGTGAGAAGTCCATGCTGGGTGGCAGCCGGCCGGCTGCAGCCACTGTTCAGATTGTTGGGAGACGGAGCTCAGGGTTCACCTCTTGAGCTGCTTCGGTGCCCAGGCGTACGTTGAGATGGAAGGTGGTTGGGGGTGGGGGGGGGTCGTCTTCTGAAGAAGGATCTCGACCCGCTGAATTACTCCAGCAGTGTTAAAGAAGGAACTGCAGATGCAGCAAAATCGAGCGTACACAAAATTCTGGAGAAACTCAGCGGGTGCGGCAGCATCTATAGAGCGAAGGGATGGGTGACAGAAGGGTCTCGACCTGCTGAAATTCTCCAGCATTTGGATCTAAACATCACCCATTCCTTCCCTCCAGAGATGCGGCCTGTCCTGCTGAGTTACTCCAGCTTGTTTGTGTCTATTGTTGAATGGGTGACGTTTCGGGTCGAGACCCTTCTTCGGACTGAAAATAAAACTTGCCTCGCGTGAAGCGGCTTGTAAATTAAAACATAAAAACAAGAAATGCTAGACTAATTAGATTAATAGCCACGCTAGTGTGGCTCTCACTAATGCACACTACACAATATATCAGTGTAGTTTCTTTTTTTTCTGGGCACCCTGTTAACACCCTTTTCTCTTTTTTTAATTACACTTTGTATTTTTTCTTATATATTAAATATTTGATTTTATGTTATATATTATATGAATGTAGTTATGAGCGATATTGTATAATTGCTTTAAGAAGATATGTATATGGATTACTGAGGATAGAAATTCTCATCGGGTTGGCGTTTGGGTATACCGCTGGGCTGGAGGGGTCGAGAAGGCTACTCCAAAAAAAAACACCCTAACAGTAAAATGCAAGACATGAATGTGAAGACTGGGGGGGGGTGGAATTACCTTCTGTAGTTGGAATGTTAAGGGAATTAACGAACCAATTAAAAGGGGAAAGGTGCTAGCACAGTTGAACAGATTGAAATCAGACGTGATCTTCCTTCAAGAGACTCATCTTAAAAGAGATGCTCAACATAGATTAACAGCAAAATGGATTTCCAAGGTATATCACTCTTCATTTATACACAAATCTAGAGGAGTTGCAATAATTATCCGTAAAGGTATACCTTTTAAACAAAGTTCTATAATAGAGGACAAAGAGGGTAGATATGTAATAATTACAGGGGAATTATATTCACAGAAAATAATTTTGGTGAATATATATGCCCCTAATTTTGATAACCCACTATTTTTTAAGAAAATATTTAATAATATTCCTATTTCCATTCAATATAATTTAGTTATTGGGGGTGATTTTAATTGCACCTTAGATAGCTACCTAGACAGGTCTTCTACAAAAAGGAAAGCTACCTCTAATTCAAGTAAACTTATAAATTATTTTATTAATACATCGAATGTTAAGGATATTTGGAGACTAGATAATCCATCCGGACGAGAATACTCGTTTTTTTCGCCCGTATATGGAACCTATTCTAGGATAGATTATTTTTTAATAGACTCAAAATTACTACCTTTTACGTATGACGCAAAATATCATAATATTATTATTTCAGATCATGCGCCACTAACATTTAAGATAAAACTAAAAGATATACTTAATAAAACGACTACTTGGAGATTTAATCCCCAGATATTAAAGGATAAGGACTGTTGTAAACATGTAATGGAACAGATTAAACTATTTTTTGAAACTAATGACAAACCTGAGATTTCACCATCGTTACTCTGGGACACATTTAAAGCATTTATGCGTGGTGCAATAATATCAGCACAGGCTTATTTTAATAAAGAAAATAGAAAGATGGAACAAAGGTTAGAAAATGAGATAAAACAACTAGATAGTGAAAACATAAAACGCCTTTCTAAAGAGCTAAGTAATAAAATCACAATAGCAAAATATAGATTAAATAAAATATATTCTAACCAAGTCATTAAACTATTTCAACAAACCAAACAAGTGCACTTTGAGTTTGGAGACAAACCACAAAAACTGTTAGCACGACAACTTAGAAAATTAGAAGATGAAAAATTGATACATAGAATTAGATCTGCGGATGGAAATATATTGACGATACCAAAAGATATTAATGATAGATTTCTACAATATTATCAAAATCTTTATTCATCTAAATTAACAGGACAAACAGTTGGTATGGAAACATTCCTACAAGAGTGTCAAATTAACAAGCTAGATCAGGAAGGTAGACATTTGTTAAATGCTGAAATAATAGTAAAAGATATTGAAGAATCAATTAGTTCGTTAACGAATGGAAAAGCAGCGGGCCCTGATGGCCTGAATGCAGAATTTTATTAAAAATTCCTAAACCTGATTTCCCCAAGATTATATACAGTATATAGATATGCATATGAACAAGGCAAATTACCAGAATCTTTAAACGAATCCACTATTACACTCATTCCTAAGGTAGATAAGGATTTGGAAGATCCAGGATCATATAGAGCGATCGCACTTCTAAATACAGACCAAAAAATATTAACTAAAGTTTTATCTCAGAGATTAAGTTTAGTGATTTCTAAATTAATACATCATGATCAAACAGGTTTTATTCCAAAACGCTATTCATCCCATAATCTCAGACGCTTGTTTAATATTATATATTCAAAAAGAGTACGGGACAGGGAATTAGCAGTTGTATCGCTAGATGCAGAAAAGGCATTTGATCAGGTGGAATGGTTATATTTATTTAATATAATGGAAAAGTTTCAATTGGGGGATAGATTCTGTAAATGGATAAGAATTTTATATTTGAATCCAACGGCAAGAATCTTAACTAATCAAATATTATCAGCTAAATTTAAGCTCTCTAGGGGATGTAGACAGGGATGTCCGTTATCGCCTTTACTATTTGCTTTGATGATAGAGCCCTTGGCGGAAAGAATCAGATCTGAACCTGAAATCTATGGCTATAATACTGACACAACAACTAACAAAATATCTTTATATGCAGATGACGTTTTGATTTGTATTACAAAACCGGAAATTAGTATACCTAAGCTGTTTAATGTTATAACCAAATTTGGCACATTTTCAGGATTTAGGATTAATTGGAACAAAAGTGATATTATGCCTATAACAGGAATTAATTTAAATATATTACAACAATATCCATTAAAAATAGTTAGACAAATTTAAATATTTAGGAATTAATGTAACTAAATCTTATAAATCACTAATTAAATCTAATTACCCTCTATTATTAGATAAACTTAAAAAAAATATTTTGAATTGGAAAACACTTCCTATATCCATGATTGGAAGAATAAATGCTGTAAAGATGGTGTTTTTACCACAATTATTATATTTGTTTCAGGCTATTCATTTTTTTCTCCCAAAGACTTTTTTAAAAATTAAAGATAATATTATTTATAGTTTTATTTGGGATTATAAAAATCATAGAATAAGTAAAAAACATTTATGTAAATCTAAGATAAACGGAGGACTAGCACTTCCAAATATTTATATTATTTTTGGGCAGTCCAGATTAAGAATATTAATTTTTGGTGGGTAAATATGGATCATGAACCAATGTGGTTAAAGATGGAAAAGGAAGATTGTTTACCTTATAATGTAGGCTCGATTCTCTTTGCCCCAAAGGAAGTACAAAAAATAATTTATAGGGACAACCCTATAATTTATAATAATAGACGTATTTGGAAACAAATAGTTAAGACTTTACAGCTAGATAATCTCTTACTCAGACTACCAATAACGAATAACCCATTATTTAAACTATATTGTCTAAACTATCTCAATCTATATTGGATGGAGGGTTTAGACATTGGGATGATTTAGGAATTAAAAGGATAGAGCACCTTTATAGAAAAGGAAAATTTCTTTTATTCCAAGAGTTACAAGATATCTACGGATTGTCTCCGCAACACTTGTTTAGGTACTTACAAATTAGAGATTATATAAAATCCAACACACAAGATTATAAAAATAAAGTACCAGGATTATTAGATGATTTGTTTAATTTGCACCCAAATACAGAAAAATTAATAGCCTATATATATAACATAATTTTGGATAAGGAGAATCCAACAACTGAAACATATCGTCAAGCATGGGAGAATGAAATTGGTTTATCCATAACAAAAGAAAATTGGGAAGAAAGTTTACAGCAAATACATCGGTGTTCGTTAAATGCCAGACATACATTGATACAATTCAAAGTATTATATAGATTACATTATTCAAAAACTAAATTAAATAGTATCTTTCCCAATCTCTCTTCAATTTGTGATAAATGTAAGAATTTAGAAGCAAATTTAACACATAGTTTTGCTACATGTCCCAAATTGAATCATTACTGGACAGAAATTTTTAAGGTTATTTCTGAGGTTCTTAAAATTAGATTGGATCCAGACCCAAAATTATTAATACTTGGAATTTTGGATTCAAATTCGGTACTTACAGTAAATCAAAGAAATTTCTTTGATTACTGTTTGATAATAGGGAAAAAAATCATATTGAAATTTTGGAAGGGAACATTAACCCCCACAATTAAAATGTGGGCAGCAGAAATGTTGGAGACGTTACAATTAGAAAGAATCAGATTTGTCCTATTGGACAAATATAATACCTTCGAACAAATATCGTCTCCATATATACAGTATCTAGAGAAGTAGCTGTTCTTGACATCACAGCTTGACGGGTACCCTGCGGGACTTGATGAGAATAACATATTCTTATACTAGGATTTATAGGCATATCTTCATTGATATTATTATTTGTAATAGTTTTAGATACAATATATTTTGTTGATTTTCATTTGTATATATATATATATAATATCTTTTCACTTTTTGTTAACCTTTTTTCCTTTCTCTATTTTCTTTTTCTCTTTTATATAATCAAATTATTATTTAATCACCCTCTTATTGATTTAAAACTACTCTATCCTTATCTTTATTTCCTAAAAAAATAGAAGATAATAACTTTCAACGGGTTATTTAAAAAAATATGGAATTAAGTTGATGTTTGTATAATGTTTACACTATTGTAAATTGATTACTTCTAATAAAAGAAATTAAACAAAAAAAAAAAAAAGAAATGCTAGACTCATTTATGTGCTGCTATTCATTCACCTGGCCTGTTGCTGTCCTCCCTCGTCCACCGTGAGCGCTGGACAACTCCAAAACTCCACTGCATCCCGGGCGGAGGGCGATGATCACCGGACTGACCGGCAAGTAGAGGCGGCGGGTCGGCCAAGCCCGGCTCCCCGCCACCGGGATAGACACCAACTACTGGAGTAAACTCAGCGGGATCTCTGGAGAAGTCTGAAGTAGGGTCTCGACCCGAAATCTCACCCATCCCATCTCTCCAGAGATGCTGCCTGTCCCTCGGAGTTACTCCAGCATTGTGTGTGTCTATCTTGGGTGTAAACCAGCAACTGCAGTTCCTTCCCAATCCCACACTCTCGGCCCCGGGGGGTGGATGGAGCATCACACGTGGACACATCCCACCCACTGCCCCAGACTTGCCCCTCCGGCAGGTCTTTAACCGCGTCCTAAAACCGTTCGTGTTAAAGAAGGAACTGCAGATGCTGGAGAATCGAGGGTTACACAAAAAGCTGGAGAAACTCAGCGGGTGCAGCAGCATGAAGAAGGTCAGCAGGTCTAAAGACGGGTCTCGACCCGAAACGTCGCCTATCTACTGCGCTCCTTAGATGCTGCTACACCCGCTGAGTTTCTCCAGCTTTTTGTGTAATCCTACAGCCGTTCATTGAGACAGTGACGAATATGAAGCCACGGGGCAGGTGCCAGTAATAAAGGACAAGTTGCAGATCATTGCAGAAAGGCCGAAAATAGACACAAAATGCTGGAGTGGGACAGGCCGCATCTCTGGAGAGAAGGAATGGGTGGCGTTTCGGGTAAGTCTGAAGAAGGGTCTCGACTCCATTCCTTCTCTCCAGAGATGCTGCCTGGTCCGCTGAGTTTATATCTTTGGGTCAGTCTTTACTTGAGCGAACGAACAGATTATAAGAAAGTTCCCACGGTAGACTTACGAGTCATTAAGGTAAACGCACGGGCCACGACGTTACTACAACGAGTTGAAATGTTTCCATTTTTAACTTGAAGAGTTAATTTGACTCGTGGAAAAAGTCAAACATGTTTGATTTTTTCCACGAGTTAACAAGTTTCCCGAGTACCTGCCATTAGCTCCACAAGTCGATAAGTTGCTCGTGCGAGTCCCGACGTTCCCACGACGTGATCACCACGAGTGAAAACTCGGGGTCACTCGTGGGCCAACTCGCACTGTGAGACAGGGGTTTAACCGCTATAAATTGCTTTCCTGTGCAAACGCGTGTTAGTATCTGGGAAAGGTTGATGGGAATGCATGGAGTATAAAATAGGTTAGGTTAGGATTTGTAGAAAAGGTTGGTTCATGGTTGACGGGACCCTGATAGACCAAAGGGCCTATATCCATGTTTCATTTCTCTTTTATCCTATAACATAAGGGAATGGAGAAAGGATGAGCAGAGAAGTGACTTAAAAAAAGCAAAAAACAGGGGTGAGTAGAGGAATTGAAAGAGAACTGAAAAATAACATGTGAGAGGCTATAGAATTAGTGTAAGGAAAAAGAAAAAAGAGAGAAGTCAAAGAATGAATCAAATTGGAGCAAGTGAAGCAGCAAGACAAAATAAAAAAATGACAGGGGAACCCCAATAGCAAATGATGAAGAAGGAACAAAAGAGTAAATATAAGACACATAATTGGATGAAGAAAAGAAGCAAACAATTGGAATTGAAAAAGAGCAAGAAGCACACCTGAGAAAACAAGATACTGAAGTAAATTTAACACCTGAGAATTATATTTTACTTCGGAGTCAGGTGAGTGACTACGTGAAGAAGGCCATTAGTCCACATGCGCATCATTACATCTGAAGCATACGCCAACGACTGACTGGCAGGCGCAGCACTCCTTCCAGCGGTAAGCTTAAAAACCTCAGGTAAGTGTTTTTAAAACTACTCTGAGGTCGTTTTGGCTGGTTCTATAATTCTTGTTTTCCTATCAAGTATGGACCTTGCTATGTCGAAGGTGAAGAGACGGTCTGCGCTGAAGCCGGCTACCGAAGACCGCAGCAGTGCAGGTAGCGGGCGACTGTCCATATCGCCTTCCATGTCGCTGGCGGTGAAGCCAGCGACAGCAGACTTGGTGCCCAAACAAAGCACCGTGGCAGTCCCGCAGCGGCGGAAGGCCACACAGAAGTCTGCTAGGCCCGTAGACTCAGAGGAGTCGGGCCAAGAGGGTTCCCTTCCTTCATTGGGTAGCGTCTATGGACGACGAACCCATATAGAGCACCTTATGGGGAGGTGGCTCCAGAATGATATGCTCCATAGGTGGGGGCAATATCAGCGCGGGTCTCCATGGGAGCCCGGGCCAGCGGCACCTTTTACAGGGATGCAAAGTGTCTCCCACTCTGAAGAGGGGAGTACACGGGGTCAGTATCAAGCTGACTCATAGTTCGGAGGCACAGCAGATGAGCACGCCCGGGGGCATGGGTCTGAAGTGCCACTATTAGCATCCAAATTTGCCATACCATCGCCATCAGGAGCACCCCTGGATGAAGACCTGGCCACTATCATCAATTATTTGGCCTCCCACCAACTCAAAGATCTGGCAATGGAGGAGGCCACCAACAGGTACTATAGTCCTGCCAACGGTGCCTCTCTAAATGTGCCGGCCGTAAACCATTCCATCTGGGAGCGGGTGTCAGAGCTGAGGAGATAAAACTCCAGAAAATTTTTAAATAGCTTGCCTCAGGTATCACGGCCTTTGCTAGGTCTGTAGATGGGGAGCTCCTGACTGAAACACAGCAGGACGCAATGGCATTGATGTGTAATGCCCACTTAATAATCAATTGCCTGCGAAAAAACGCAATCTGGCCGGCACTAAACCCCAAATTCACTGTGCTGTGTAAGGCCAGCAATGTCCAGCCGGCCAATTACCTATTCGGGGAAGATCTGCCAAAGCAGGTCCGGGAGCTGGACGATGAGGATATAACCATTCACCTGATGAGCAGAGCCCACACTTCACCCAGGGGTTCATCATACCGGGTACACCCCTATGCTCCCTTCAGCACCAGGCAATACCTGTCTAGGGACACCGGAACTGGAGGGAGACTCGAACTAGAGGCAGAAAGGTCTTTTTTAGGGGTTGGCCCAAGCCGGCCCACGGCAAGGATGCATGGAGGGCACCCGCCATCAGCTCTACTCCCCAAGTCTTGAGGACGAAAACCAGCACCGTACGGCCAGTAACATCTGAGGTAGGTGAATCTAGTTCCTTGTGGAACACATTACACATGACGCAGTCACAAGTTGGGGGGAGATTGCAACACTTTTTGAATGAATGGAGTTGGATCACAGCAGATCTGTTTATACTGCACAGTATACAAGGCTTCCAAATTGAGTTCCTTCTTGACTCACTATCACCCACACAACATTCACCAAACCACACATATGTGTTTTCACAATAGGAAAGTCTGGATGTACAAGCTGAAATCCAAACTTTATACAAAAAATAGGTAATTGAGAGGTCGCCTCAGGAACCTCACCAATTTGTATCTAACATATTCTGCAAGTGGAAAAGGGATGGAGGATGTCATATCATCCTGGACTTAACTGAACTTAATACCTTTGTGCAGTATAAACATTTCAAAATGGATAACTTTGACACTGCCATACAACTGGTTTCTAAAGGAGGTTATATGGCATGCATTGACCTTAAAGATGCATACTACTCGGTACCCATTCACAGGGAGCACAGGAGATATTTGAAGTTTAACAGGATGGGACAATTGTGGCAGTTCAAAGCATTGCCTAATGGGCTGACTTCAGCTCCCAGACTATTTACTAAACTACTAAAACCAGTTCTGGGGCTATTACGAGCTCAGAATCACATTTTCTCATGGCATATTTGGATGACATTCTAATCATAGGGGAAACCAAGGAATTAGCGGAATCATCTGTTTCAGCTGCCAAACTCATGTTTTAGAGATTGGGGTTTCTCATCCATCCAGTTAAGTCCAAATTGACACCTACCAGGGTAATTGATTACCTGGGTTTACGATTAACTCAATTCACATGCCTGTGACTCTACCTAGGGGCAAGCAATTAGAGTTAATAGAAGCCTGTAACAATCTAATTGTTAAACAGCAGCCTTCAATTAGACTAATAGCAAGTGTAATTGGCAAACTTGTGGCTGCCTTTCCAGCTGTGCGTTTTGGGCCTTTGCACTATCAAAATTTACAACATGCTAAGGAGCAGGCACTCAAATCCCATGCAGGCCAATTCGGTAGATCCATGCGATTGCCAGCAGAGGCCATTGCTGAATTACAATGGTGGGTAATGAATATTCATCATAGCTCCAGAAAAAAATTTAGTCGATACACCATCGGTTATCTCACAAACCGATGCAAATGCCCTAGGATGGGGAGCAACAAATACCATCTCTAGCTGCGGTGGTAGAAGGAATGTGCAGGACTCATTAATTCTTCAGCAACATGGTATTAACTACTTAGAGTTGTTGGGAGCACACTGTGGGCTGAAGGCTTATTGCAGCAATATGCAACATGTGCATGTTCAACTTCAGATTGACAACACAACAGCAGTGGCGTATGTCAATCACATGGGTAGTATTAAGTCTGTATCTTGTGATAAATTGACAAACCTTATCTGAAACTGGTGTATTACGAGGAACATTTGGGTCACAGCTATCTACCTACCAGGTAGATACAACATGGCGGCGGACACAAGATCGTGGAAATTCAATGACAACACAGAATAGATGTTGAATCATGAAGTGTTTAACAACATTGTTGCTTGGTATGGCATTCCGGATATTGATTTGTTCACATCCAGACTAAATCACCAGTTACTCAAATATGTATCATGGGAACCAGACCCAGGGGCAATGGCAGTAGATGCGTTCTCACTACATTGGGGAGGAATGTTTATGTATGCTTTTCCCCCATTTTGCCTCATCAGCTGGTGCTTGGCAAAAAGTAAGCAAGACAACGCCGCAGGCATTTTGGTAGTGCCTGACTGGCCAACACAGTCTTGTTCCCACAAGTCCTGGGAATGATAACACAGCCTTTTATGGCTGTCCCCAAAAGCAGGAAACTGCTGGTTTACCCAGTAATGGGGAGTAACCATCCACTACATGACCAAATCAATTTATTGGTTTGCAGATTCTGAGGAGACCATACCTTGGGCTCGGACTGTCAGAATGAACAGTGGATGTGATAACAGCGTTCTGGAGGGACAGTACACAAAACCAGTACGTCTCTCACATCAAGAAGTGGGAGATGTTCTGTTCTATCTCAAACATCACGTATGAATCAGCACGCATCATGTATGCCCTGGAGTTTCTATCTACCCTATTCTATGATCAAAAATTAAGCTACAGTGCCATCAATAGTGCCAGAAGCGCATTATCCTCTTATTTAATGCTGGGATTGGTGCACCAATCGGTAGGGACTCACCCCTTAATAACTAGGTTCATGAAGGGCATTTTTAATTCTATACCACCCAGGCCCCGGTACACGGAAATTTGGGATGTGAGCGTGGTGCTTACACTGCTTTGCCAGTGGGCGCCAGCTTCCTCCCTACCTTTATCAAAACTCACCCTCAAGGTGGTCATGCTAATGGCGCTGGTCACAGCACAACAGATCCAGATGTTGCACAAGCTACGAATGGACAACATGACTACTTATGTAAATAATATAACCTTCATCATTATGATTTGATCAAACAGAGCAGACTGGGAGTGCCAGGTCTCAAGCTAGTGTTCCTGGCTAGTGAGGGTGGTAGAAAAAAGCCTGCAGCTCCTGGTATTCCCAGGCGGTTTCCTATCCAAGTATTAACCAAAGATTATAGAGGAGCAAGATGCACCACTCAGCAAAAAAAGCGTAGTATCACATGTGTGATAGTCGACGCCATATTAGCGGACCAGAGATGGCGTCGACTATGGCGTCTACATCTAAATCTTCAGCGACGGCTGTTAATCTTTCTTTAGGTTCCCCCAAAAAAAAGAAAGGTGACAAAAATATTATTATTCTGAACTGAAATGTTATTTTCTGTTCTCCCATCAACGGTCATGGAAATCTAGGCTCCTCTATAATCTTTGGTCGGAACATTAGAAAGTTATTAGAATTATTTTGAATAGATCTTTACTTACCACAGTAATAAAGTCAATAATTTTAACACTTCTGAACGTTTTTGGTTTTGTTCTTGTAAGGCAGGGGTCTCCAAAATATGGCCCAGTGACCACGAGATTTTTCCAGCTTGGATTCGAGTCCGGGAACGCGACGGCTGTTTCCGGTTATGTCCCTCGAATTGTCGAGACTTCACAAGCAAAGATCACAAGCCCGTCGTGAAGAAGGGTGCAATCAAAGATTATAGAACTCCGCTCTATAATCTTTGGGTGCAAATGTGGGGCGGGGGGTTCGGCGGCGGCGGTCGGAATCAAGGATGCCAGAGGAGCTCTATATAATATCTTTGGTCGGAATGGGAAGGGTGCGCGTTATAACGTGCCCTTGTTCCACTCTCCCTGTCCTTCTCCCTCTCCCCCTTCTCCCTCTCCCCGTTCTCCCTCTCTCCCTTCTCTCCCTCCTCCTCCTCCCTCCTCCTCCCTCTCCCCTTCTCTCTTTCCCCTTCTCTCTCTTTCCCTTCTCTCTTTCCCCTTCTCTTGATCTCCCCCCCTCTCGATCTCTGTCTCTCCCCTTCTCTCGATCTCTCTCTTTCCCATCTCTCGATCTCTCTCTCTCCCCCTTCTCTCGATCGCTCTCTCCCCCTCTCTCCCTTCCCTCTCTCTCCCTCCTTCCCTCTCCCTCCTTCCCTCTCTCTCTCCCTCCCTTCCCTTCTCCCTCCCTTCCCTTCTCCCTTCCCTCTCTCTCCCTCCCCTCCCCTCTCCCTCCTTCCCTCCCCCCTCTCTCCTTCCCTTCCCTCTCTCTCCTTTCCTTCCCTCTCTCTCCTTCCCTTCCCTCTCTCCTTCCCTTCCCTCTCTCCTTCCCTTCCCTCTCTCTCCTTCCCTTCCCCCTCTCTCTCCTTCCCTTCCCCCTCTCTCTCTCTCCCCCTTCCCTCTCTCCCCTTCCCCCTCTCTCTCCCTCCCTTCCCCCTCTCTCTCCCTCCTTTATGTAAATCTTACCATGTATGTCAGAAATAAAGTTTTAACCATGTTAATAGATCTCTATTATTATTTATTTAAAATTGAGTGAGTTGGTGCAATATCGGTTCCAGCTGTCAGATAATTCCACAGACTCACCACTCGCTGTGTGAAAAAAGATCTTCTCATCTCGGTCCTAAAAGACTTCCCCCTTATCCTTAAACTGTGACCCCATGTTCTGGAGTTCCCCAACATTGGGAACAATCTTCCTGCATCTAACCTGTCGAACCCCTTAAGAATTTTGTAAGTCTCTATAAGATCCCCCCTCAACCTGCTAAATTCCAGCGAGTACAAGCCAAGTTTATCCAATCTTTCTTCATTTGGAATCCTGCCATCCTGAATCAGTCTGGTCCTATTTACCTCTTCAAAATCATTATATATAATTATTAAAGATGTAATAATGGGGCATTTGGATAGCAGTAAAAGGATTAGTCCAAGTCAGCATTTATGAAAGGAAAATCATGTTTGACTAATCTTCTGGAATTTTTTGCCACAAGGCTCGGTGTTGGGGCCGCAACTGTTTACCATATATATTAGTCAAACATGATTTTATGTTTATGTACATCATCTGACAAATAAGATAGAGAGTTATAGTGATGCTTTAAATCAGTTGCTTCTGATCCATGAGAAGGTAATGTATTTATCTCTCAAGGGCCTGTCCCACCATATATTTATATGAATGTGTGTTTGTGTGTGCCTGTAATTTTGTGCAGTGTGTGTTTAAGCAATAGAAGGGAAGCTGCACAATGCAAGGGAAAATACGCAAAAGTGGGGGCTGGGGAGGAAAGATGCGAGGGAAATGGGGGAACAGGGGTGAAAGGGAGGGAGAGAGAGGGAAGGGAGGGAGGTAGGGAAGGGAGGGAGGGAGAGGGAAGGAGGGAGGGAGAGGGAAGGAGGGAGATCGAGGGGAGAGAGAGATCGAGAGGGGAGAGATCGAGAGAAGAGGGAGATCGAGAGGGGAGAGATCGAGAGAAGAGGGAGATCGAGAGGGGAGAGAGAGATCGAGAGAAGAGGGAGATTGAGAGGGGAGAGAGAGAGATCAAGAGCGGAGAGAGAGGGATCGAGAGAGATAGGGAGAAGAGTGGGGAGAGAGGGAGGTCAAGAGGTAAGTAAAGATCTATTACAAATAAATCTAATAACTTTCTAATGCATCTTGCTCCTCTATAATCTTTGTTTACAACTGCTCTGTAGCTTTGGAGCGGAATACACATGGGGAGACAGTCCGCCAAAATGGCGGCCGTGACGTTCCGTTACGTACTACACACCAGCCGATTGGATTTCGGAGGAGTGGTCTATCTTGCTCCTCTATAATCTTTGGTATTAACCATGCCCTGGGTTTGTAACATGAGACAAGGTCAGGCGTTTTCAGGCTCGTATGGCCATAAGAAGGATCCTAACCTGAAATGTCCCCTATCCATGTCATCCAGAGATGCCCACTGAGTACCCCCAGCACTTTGTATTTTTTGCTTCAACGTGAAGAGATGGTTGTGAGGCATGGTTTTGCAGGGTCATGATATGCATGCATCACGCTCCCCGATATTCCGTGACCAATCACAGGGATATGGTGGAATTATTTTCACTTGTAATACCAGGGGAGAAAGCTTGCTTGGAAAACATTTTGTATCCTTCAGTACAACTGTTTAGCTAGAGGAGATTGATAAGTGCAATTATGATAATCTATTTTGCAATCTATGACTTGATTAATGTTTCTCGAGTGTTACTTTTCCCAATAATATAAAGATTTATTTTTGTCTGGTAAATGGCAAGCATTGTAGTTAATGAAGGTTTCAGTGATATGACTAGAAGATGTGGTCATAGCCTCTGGTCATGACTGACTGCATATTCCTTTATGTGTATCACGTTGAGACTGCCAGAATTATTCCCCAGTAAATATCTGTGGCAGAACATCTTGCATGATAAAACAATTGCCAGACAGATGGGAATATTGTTAGAAGATTAACTTTAGATGGCAAGATTAATCTGCAATGCTTAGTAACTGACAGCTAAACCTTAACTTGGTGACTGTCGAATTAATAAGTGAAGACAGAAGCTCATATCCAAGGTGCCTATACTTTGCAGACATGGTGTCTGGCATTCAAATTCAGGCGGTCATAACACAGAAATCTTAAACTTTATCATATAGTAAGGCTGGCTCCATCCTAGGGGTGGAGTTGGATTCATGGGAGAAGGTCTTGGAAGGGAGGATGCTCCTCAAACTGCAGAGCAACTTGGACAATACAACTCACCCCCTCCATGACATACTGGTCAACCTTAGGAGCACCTTCAGCAACAGACTGGTTCCACCAAGATGCAGCACAGAACGCCACAGGAGATCTTTTTTCCCTGCGACTATCAAACTATATAACTCATCCCCTTCCCCCTCCCCTCCCTCCACGATCTTTGCACATCCCCAATCCTGGATTTTCCACTTGTCACTTTAATTTCATGTTTCATGGATCTTGTTGTGGTTTATGACTGTTGGCAAACTAATTTCCCTCCTGTGATAAATAAAGGTATATAGTAAGTGTCCTAGTCATTGGTCATAAGACATAGATGATTGTACAGTACAACACGGGTACAGGCCCTTGGCCTATTATGTCTGCATAAAACATAATGCCAAATTACATTAATGCAGTTCTACTTGCATGTGATCCACATCCCTCCAGTCCCTAAATATTAATGTGTCTATCTAAAAGCCTCCTCCTATATGCGATTGTTGGTTCCACTTCTAGCATCACAGCTGGCAGCACGCTCCAGACACCTACCAAACTCTGTGTAAAAAAACCTGACCCACACATCTCCTTTCAACCTACACAATCTGTCCTTAACGCTATGCCCTTGACACTTGACATTCCAATCTGGGAAAGATTCTGACTGTACCCTATCTATGCCTCTCATCATTTAAAAAACTTCAAGCAGCTTCTGACACTCCAGAGAAAGTAATCCACGTGTGTCCAACCCCTTCTGATAGTTAATACCGTCTAGGCCAGGCAGCACTCTGGTAAACCTCTTCTGCACCTCACCAAAGCCTCCACATCCTTCCTGTAATGGGCTATCCAGAACTACACCCAATACTCCAAATCTGGCTTCACAGAAGCTTTATAACTCTGCGTAATGACTTTCAGACTCTTATATTCAAAGCTCCAACTGATGAAGCTAAGCGTACTATATTTACCACTCTCTCTACTTGTGTTGTTATTTTCATGGATTTATGGACCATCTGTACACCAGGCTGTTAAAGGGGCTGTCCCACTATACGAGCTAATTCAAGAGTTCTCCCGAGTTTCCCCTGTTTCGAACTTGGAGAATTACGGTAAAGGCCGCTCGTTGGTACTCGGGGCTCTCGTGGACATTTTTCAACATGTTGAAAAATCTTTACGAGTCTTCCTGAGCTTACCGCGTTTCCCGAGTACCTGCCGTTAGCGTTTCGAGCCGCTAAGAGACGTCCCGAGCTCCGATGTACCCGCTACGTACATTCTACATGCTTACCACGAGTTTGATTTTTTTAAAACTTGGGAGAGCACTTTGGTGAACTCGTACAGTGGGACAGCCCCATTACCCGAGTTTGATTTGTTTTTAACTTGGGAGAGCTCTTGAATTAGCTCGTACAGTGGGACAGCCCCTTAAGGGTGCTGTCATTAACTGTATACTTTCCCCAAACATATGCAAGAGGAACTCGGCAGGTTGAGCAGCATCCGCGGAGGTAAATGGGCAGTTGATGTTTCAGGTCGGGACCCTTCTCCCTGACAACTTTCTCCAGGCTGGAGCTGAAAACCAAACCATTAAAATTCTACAGTATTGATCCTCAATAAAAAATTTAATGCTCCATTTTTTATAATGGTGGCATACTAATTTAGTTGAGTTTCTGGAGAACATATGTATTTGTGTTTTGAATTACATGCATTTAAATTGCATGCTGTAGAATTATTGTGCCTGGAGCAGGGAGACTCTTTCCGTGCTGGTCCAAGAAGAGGATCCACACTTCTACATTACAATTATTCCACCTTTGAACCTCTTGTTCTCATGTAGGGTCTCATTATACTAATGTACAGTTAACTTACCTGGACAGCAAGCAAAACAAAAATGTTCCCTGTATCTTGGTGAATGTGACATTAATAATAATGTACCAATAAACCAATAGTCCTAAGGTAGACACAAAATGCTGGAGTAACTCAACAGGACAGGCAGCATCGCTGACGTTCCAGGTTGAGACCTTTCCATAGTCCTAAGATTGTCAGTACCCGCTCGGCCATAAATAGTTTCTCAGTGGGGAATGAGATGCTTGTCGAGCTTCTAGACAGTGGAAAGAGAAGATGCATGAATAGTTTCCTACCCACAAATGGATGGATGCTTTATACCAATTTCCAATTGAAAAGATATACAATGTGTAAGCAAGGAACTGCAACTGCTGGTTTACAAAAAAGAAAGACACAAACTGCTGGAGTAACACAGCAGGTCAGGCTGCATCTCTGTGAGAACGTGGATAGATGATAGGTAATTGAAGGGTTCCCAGGTGAAACGCCACCTATCCATGTTCTCCAGGGATGCTGCCTGACCCACTGAAATACTTCAGCAAGATGTGCCTTGTTGAATCATAAAATGGAGTTCTGACATTTACTTTTACCCAATGCAAAACATAAAGGATACCATTATTTTTCTCATGTCTTAGATAGTTAAGGACTAATAGAGGATGAGTTTAAACAACAACTGTTAACAAACCTTATTATTAAAAAGTCTAATGATAAAGATAATAGCCACCAAAGTGGGATGGTTTCGTAATTCCCCTGGTCAATCTAAAAAAGCACATTGGTGGAGGTGATTGAGTTTAATTTTGTGCATACAATTCAAATGTCATGATCCTCCATTTAATGCAATTATCAGAAGAAACAACCCTGCTTTTATTCAATAATGTTGCTCTAGTTCCTGTTTTCTACACTCTGCATGCTCCCTTCTGAATAAATTATCTTTGTGCATTGCAAAATAAATGGTTTGATGTGAGCCTTATACCTGCCACAGTTCAAATTTGTGAGCTTATTCAGCATTGTTTGTGTAACTAACCTGAGAACAGGCATTTTCAGAATGTTTATTAAATGTCTAGCTAATGCACAATGGCGGTTTGCCACTCAAACCCTGAGCCCTCTCCACGTACCATCCAAACCTGGGGTGAACAGACCTGTCATACTGAGAACAATCTGGGTGCTGGTCTAAGAAACATAAACATCCCTGTAGATTGGCTATTGCATGTTAACCAATCAGAATGCTTAGTAATAATAACTCCACCTAGAGCATGCTTTATAGCGTAAGAACTTGCCTACTGTATTCAGTAGCTGCAGCAGACTGAATGTATGATGTACTGCATATCTGATACTGGTATAAACATTAAAGATGCTTACACCTTTACTTGTGTGAGAGTCAGGTATTTACATGGTGTCAGAAAACTGGGTCTAACCCTCGCCCGTTAACCGCGATTTATTTTGTTTATCAGTTTTTATTTGGTGATTTTTGGACAATATGGCCAACTCCTGCAGAAAGCCAAGTCCCCTCGTGTTTGACTCTGACATAGCCAAGCAATGGCAAATGCTTGAACGTGATTATGCTCAATACATCCGCATTGTTCACCGGAATGACCCCATATGATCTGAAGGCATCGCTACTGCTCATTCTAGCGGGTCCAGAAGCAATGATTCGTGCAGACAACTTTGAGTTCGCCCCGGCACTAAACAACGCTTATGGCCAAGTCCTGGTTCCGGCAGAAACTATCGACAACCCGATGGTCTCAGAAAGTTTAGAGAGCTATGCGACCTGCCCTCGAACCGCATCCTCGAAGAACACGGTTCTTCGCCTGACAGCAGCAGGTTGAGGAATCTGGCAAATGATTCATCAGCGACTTACGACACATGGCTACACGATGCCGGTTCGGTGAGTTGACTAATGAGCTAGTACACGACAAGATTGCGAGGGGAATGAGCGACCGCAAGCTAAGAGCAGAACTGTATTTGGAATGTTAAACCCACTTTAGATCAAGCCATTCATTCATGTCGAATTGCAGAGGTCGTGGCGCCACTCGCAGATTTCGACCCTGCCAGCCCACAACAGCAACATAATGTAAATCTTGCCAACTACTCTCCTTGGAATGTTTTAAACGCGCCTCACAAAGTCCCAATGTGCCTGCCACGAGATGCCCCAATTGAAATTATTTCCACTCTAGAGGGCGCCAGCTCTGCGTTGCCCATGGGAAAGTTTGTCACAACTGCAAGAAACTAAATCACATTGCTACATGTTGTCGATCTCGTGGGAACACTGCTTCAAGGACAAATCTGCACCTGCTTCAACAAGAACTGTCTGACTCCGGTTCCCAAGAACACGTTGATGATTCCCACGGGAACGATTCCAATAATACATACAACGACTCAGCCATACCATCTCTCCTGTGCTCCTCAGGCAAACTGCTGGATCCTGCAGTGACCATGGTGATAAACAACAAGGCCCTGACCGCCAAGGTAGACACGGGTGCAAAGGTCAACATAATGTCACTCAGAGAGTTCAACAAGATCAGGAACACTGAACTGATGAAAAAGGACTCCTCGTCCCTACATGCCTTCGGGGGGGGTGGGGGGGGAGGGGGGAGGGGGGAGGGGGGAGGTCCTTCACCCTCTGGGAAAAGCTGATTTAAAATGTACTGTCAATGAGCAAACGAAAAACATAGTATTTTACATCATCCGACCGAACTCTGAAACCCTGCTTGGCATCAGTGCATGCCATGACTTAGGACTGCTCTATTTCGGACGTGCTGTCCTCAAACTCTGCCTGACAGAGGAGCCAACACAGCAGTTGCTATCCCAGTACAAAGACATGTTCGACGACAAATTTGGAAAGCTGCCCACGACATACAGAATCACTGTAGATCCTACAGTTACACCAGTGGTTCACGCACCCCACCATGTTCCCCATGGCATGAGGGAAAGAATACATACCAAACTGAAATGCATGGTCTCTATCAGAATCATTGCCGAGGTCAGTGAACCCTCCGACTGGGTCTCCACCATGGTCGTAACCACCAAGAAAAACAAAGAGGAGTTGCGGGTTTGCATCAACCCCAAAGATTTAAACACAGCAAGTAAACGCCCACATTACCCGATGAGAACCACTGAGGACGTGGCGGCGCAAATTGGAAACGCAATGGTATTCTCGGTCCTTGACCAAATACCACTGAACCGGGCATCATCTGTTCTAACAACTTTTGCCACGCCATTTGGCTGCTACAGATTTGTAAGAATGACCTTTGGCATCAACTCAGCCAGTGAAGTCTTCCAACGCACAATGGAACAACTGTGCGCAGAATATCCATGTGCCATCATTGTTGAAGATATCCTGGTCTACGGCCGTGATCTGGCCGAGCATGACGCCAATCTGAAGAAGATACTAAACCGTGCTAAAGACATCAACCTCAAACTCAACCCTCTCAAATGCAAGTTTCAGGTTCCAGAAGTCACCTATGTCGGTCATGTATTCACCAGTCAAAGATTAAAACCTGATCCGTTTAAGATTGCAGCCATCAACGGACTGCCAGTTCCGACCGACTTCACCAGCTTGTAACGATTCCTCGGCCTGGTTAACTACCTGGGCAAATTCATTCCCAACCTCAGCAAACTTTCTGCCCACATGTGACAACTGACCCACAAAGACAATACATGGTCTTGGTACCACCAGCACCAAAGAGCCTTAGAGACACTCAAGCTCCTGCTAGTCAGCTGGCATATTTCAACCTCAACCTGCCAATCACCGTTACCTGCAATGCATCCCAGTACGGACTCGGCGCAGCGTGCCTTCAGACAACTACCAACGGCGATGTGATGCCTGTCTCCTATGTATCATGCACCCTAACATGCACTGAACAATGCTACGCCCAAATCGAAAAGGAACTACTCGCCGTCATCTTCGCCTGTTCCAAATTTAAATACTTCATTTTTGGCAAAACCTTCACTGTTGAGACTGGCGATCAGCCACTAGTCACCATCCTGAACAAGCCCATCCATGCCGCCCCGGCTCGTCTACAGCGCATGATGATGCAGCTGCTGCGGTTTGACTTCCGCATCGTATACAAGAAAGGTAAAGACATGCACATCGCAGATACGCTCTCCAGAACCTAGCGCACTACCAGTGAATGCCACCCTATTGATTAAGACGTATTCTCAGTCCTGAAGGTCTCGTTCATGTCCACCGACCGTCTACGCCGTTTGCCGAACACACAGCTGCGGACAAAACTTTGCAACTGCTGACCTCCGTTATAAGGAACGAATGGCCAAACAAACAGTCAAGCTCCCTGTTTGAAATACGACCCTACTTCCTGCTTCGTGATGAACTGGTGTTACAGGACGGAATCATCGTCAAAGGCCACAAGGCAGTTATCCCCTCCACTCTACGGAGTGAGTACTAAGACGACATCCACGGAGGCCACCCCAGCACGGAGGCCACTCTAAAACGGGCCCAGAATATGATCTACTGACCCGGAATGATGAAGTACATATGTGAAAAGACGGAATCGGCGCCATCTGCAACAGCCTGAAACCACACCAGCAGAAACAGCCCCTCGTGCCTCAGCCGGCTCCCTCCTTTCCGTGGTCATCACTGGCTGCCGACATCTTTGAATGGCACAGAAAACATTACCTCGTTCTGGTGGACTCCCACTCGAGTTGGTTCGAAATTGACCTACTCCCAACGATCACTTCCGAAACGGTGATCCAAAAACTAAAAATCCACCTGTCCGTGCATGGAGTACCCGTCCGCCTTCAAACAGACAATGGAAGCCAATTCACCAGTCAAAAGTTCAAGAACTTTGCCAAACGGTGGAACTTTCAACACGTCACCAGCAGCCAAGAATACCCACAGTACAACGGACTTGCCGAGCGTGCTGTTCAGAGCGCTAAACAACTCATGGAGCGCTCCTACCTAGCAAAATCCAACGTCCACCTGGACCTACTAAATCTGCGGAACATTTCAAGGGACAGCGTTCTCGGCTCCCCCACCCAGCGACTAATGTCCCGCCAGACGCATCCACCTGACTCCCAGCAACACCTGCAGCCGCAGGTCCGCTCGCCCACCGTGATACAAAAGCGAGTGCAGTTTAAACGCAAAAGCGGTTTTACGACAAGACCAGCAAGCCGCTCAAACCATTTGTACAAGGACAAGTGGTGCGCTGACAAACCGACAAAGGACATACAAACTGGGCACATTCATGGCCCCTCGAAGGAACCGCGCTCCTACCTGGTCGAAGTGGATGGTGTCCTCTACAGACGCAACCGTCAACACCTCCTTCTCGTGAAGGAACCTCATCCGGCACCTCTGGGTCCTGATGCCCCACCACTCGTGTTCACACCGATGCCTGTTGCAGCCGTTCCATCACCTGTCACAAACCAGGACCATTCACTCCCAGCGTCGGTCTGCCCCTGCGTCTCCTGTTGTAACCGGTACCCCAGGCTCCCCTCGTTCCCCCATGGCGGTCTCTCCCCATAGCCCCATTGGGTCTCCCGCGGCATTACCAACCCCAGTCCCCATCTTTTCGGAAGGAAATGGTGATGAGGCAGACCCCTACCGCACGAGGCCGGGGCGGGTTAGTAGGCCACCCACTAGATATGGCAATTTTGTTTAACCCAACTATATTCCCTCAGCTTATCGTTTAAAGTACCTTCATTGCTTTTTTATTTCTACAAGAAGAGATGTAGATTGGCTATTATTATCAGAATGCTTAGTAATAATAACTCCGCCTAGTGCATGCTTTATAGTGTAAGAACTTGCCTACTGTATTCAGTAGCTGCAGCAGACTGAATGTATGATGTACGGCATATCTGATACTGGTATAAACATTAAAGATGCTTACACCTTTACCTGTGTGAGAGTCAGGTATTTACAATCCCTAACCCTGTAAGATAGACATGGTCAGTATTCATTCATGAGTGAGACACAAAAAGCTGGAGTAACTCAGCGGGGCAGGCAGCATATTTGGAGAGAAGGAATGGGTGACATTTCAGCCGAGACTATTCTTCTGAAGACTGGAAACCTCATCCATTCCTTCTATCCAAAGATGCTGCCTGTCCCGTTGAGTTACTCCAGCTTTTTGTGTCTAACTCATGAATGAAGACTGACCATGTCTATCTTACAGGGTCAGGGATTGTAAATACCTGCCTTTGAAGTGTAATAATTAGCACCGTTGCAAATTAACAGCCAATTTGTGAACAATGTGATCCCACAATATAAAATAAATAGGAAAAGAAACATATATTTGTCTAGTGAATAACAGATATTTACTGAGACACTAGTAGAATTCCGAAACTTGTTGGTACATAGTGTACAATATTCACATCCACCTGGAAGGCCAATAATCCTCTGTTTAATATAATAGTGAAAGATATCACCCACAACAGTGAAGAACTCTTCCAAGTATTGCATTGAAATGACGGCTTAGAAATGCCAACTCCTATCCCATAACCTATCCAAGTTCTCCAGGGATGCTGCCTGAACCTCCGAGTTACTCCAGCACTTTGTGTTTTGTTTTTTTTTAAACAGTATCTGCAGTTCCCTCTTTCTGGAAATGACAGCTCTTGTCTTCACGATGACAATTTAATGTTGTCTTTTACTTTACTCTGCTTTTCTGAATACCTGGAAGGTCACATGCATTGAGATGGTGGAACCCTGATTGCATTTTGAGCACAACAGCGCAAATAGGCAAGCTGGAAAAAAAAATTGTGGCCTCTGGGAACAAGAGCACTCTTCAGACCAGGTGCTTGGTTCCTTGAAGGTCAAGTCACTGGTAGATAAAATGGTGAAAAAGGCTTTTAACACTTTGGCCTACATCAGTCAGTACTGAGTATTGAAGTTGGGAGGTCATGTTGAAGTTGTATAAGACATTGTTGAGATCGCAATTAGAATATTGTGTTCAGTTCCGGGCACCATGTTATAGGAAAGATATTGTCAAACTTGAAAGGGTTCAGAAACGATTTATGAGATTAAGAGGAGATTTATGCCTCGACTAGATGGTGTGAGCTATATGGAGAGATTCAGTAGGCTGGGTCTCTATTCCATGGAGCGCAGGAGGATGAGGGGAGATCTTATAGAGGTATATAAAATCATGAGAGGAATAGATCGGGTAGATGCACAAAGTCTTTTGTTCAGAGGAGGGGAATTGAGGACCCGAGGACATAGGTTCAAGGTGAAGGGGAAAAGATTTAATAGGAATCTGAGGGGTAACTTTTTCACACAAAGGGTGGTGGGTGTATGGAACAAGCTGCCAGAGGAGGTAGTTGAGGCTGGGACAATTCCATTGTTTAAGAAACAGGTACATGGATAGGGCAGGTTTGGAGGGATATGGGACTAGTGTAGCTGGGACATTGTTGGCTGGTGTGGGTGAGTTGGGTCGAAGGGCCTGATCTCCAAAATAATAATGCGCTGGTTTGGCCAGGAATTGCTGGCTGCCCAACATATAGCTGCTGGAAGCTCTCTCAGTGAGTGCTCGGGATTTCTGTTCATGTGTGTGTGGACAAGGAAATCACATATTTCTTAGCACCTACAGCAGTGAAGGAAAATATAACTATTAGAAGTTTTTTTTGTTGTCTATCAATTGAGTTTATTTGAAAGCAATTCAATATTTTTTTTAAATTTATGAACTCTTCCCTATTTAACCATAAAATAAGTTCAAGATCTTCAAATGTTTGATTATTTTCAGATCTTTTTGTATATAAATGTCAGAATCTTCTCTGGTAATCTCCATGACAGCCAGTTTAGTGAGCTAATGCAGCCTAATAGTTTGTCAAAGATTTATTTCCTCCAAAGTTATTTACAACCTGTTCTGTTTCCATAATCTCATGTGATAGGATTAATAGTTAAAAAATCCAGACATGTTAGATGGGGATTAATTTTATTTGTATTATGTCTTACTCATACTTCGTAAATTGTCTCTTCATGCTGCCTTGGCAAAGACACCAGTATAATCAAGGATGAGCCAATGGCCTACTCCTGCACCTACCATGTTTTCAATGTTTCTTCCCAGTCTCCCCCTTCTCCCCTCTCCCATCAGGCAAGAGGTACAGAAGTGTGAAAAGGCATACTTCCAGATTCTGGAGAGTTTCTTCCCAGATGTTATCCAATAAGTGAACTATACTATCACCAACTGGAGAGCGGTTCTGACCAACCATCTACCTCATTGGAGACCCTTGGATTATCTTTAAATGGACTTTACTGGACTTTATCTTACACTAAACATTATTCCCTTTTTCCTGTATCTGTACGGTGTGGACAACTTGATTGTAATCAATTTTGTTTGTCTTTCCGCTGACTGGATAGCAAAATGTTTTTTGCTGTACCTCAGTACATGTGACAATAATAAACCAAACTAAACTAAACTAAAAGGTCATTCAATGCATCAAGTCTATGTTATCATCCAGTAAACCTCCCAGAAACCTATTCTCTCCCACTTGCCCATCATTATCCAATCCACTAACGCAAGGGATAACATGGTAGTTAGTTAATTAGGGGATGTGGGAGAAAAATTGACTTTCCAAACAAAATTCACACAATCACATGGTTGGGGCAGCGTTGCTTCACCCCATTCCACGCCTGGGCTGGGGGAAAGTGGCCCCAGCACTCTGCATGTTCCAACCCTGTGAGTAGGCCTGTTGACATTCCTTCACCAATGCCATCTCAGAAACCTTCAATGGTTATCCATCGTGTTCACCAATTTCTTAATCTCCACTGGTCACTGACCCTTCAAACCTACACGTGCAGGTCCTCCGAGAACTCTTCTTGATCACTGCCCCACCCTCTCTCGGCCATTTCCCTCTTTACTTTCTGGGCTTGATGTCTGGAGTAGTGAAGTTTAATGTGTGAGACAGACAGGGAAAATAGAGAGAGACAGAGAGAGAATGGAGAAGACCGAGAGGGAGATAGAGACAGAGACAGAGAGGGTCAGAGAGAGATGCAGCGAGAGACAGAGAGGGTCAGATAGAGAGAGAGAGAGAGAGAGAGAGAGAGAGAGAGAGAGAGAGAGAGACAGACAGAGAGAGGGACAGAGAGAGGGACAGAGAGAGGGACAGAGAGAGAGACAGAGAGAGAGACAGAGAGAGAGACAGAGAGAGAGACAGAGAGAGAGACAGAGAGAGAGACAGAGAGAGAGACAGAGAGAGAGACAGAGAGAGCAGTGCGACATGGCCAAGGAATACTGTGAAATCTGCTATTTCGGCAAGATTGCAATTCATGTGGGCATTCATGGCAGAATTACCTAAGTTAGTCCTATAGATCTTCTTCATAAAGATCTTCCCCATATCCCCTGACTACGCTATCTTTAAGAACCCTATCTAGCTCTCTCTTGAAAGTATCAAGAGAACCAGCCTCCACCGCCCTCTGAGGCAGAGAATTCCACAGACTCACAACTCTCTGTGTGAAAAAGTGTTTCCTTGTCTCCGTTCTAAATGGCTTACCTCTTATTCTTAAACTGTAGCCCCTGGTTCAGGACTCCCCCAACATCAGGACATGTTTCCTGCTTCTTAGTGTGACCAAACCCTTAATAATCTTATATGTTTCAATAAGATATCCTCTCATCCTTCTAAACTCCAGAGTATACAAGCCCTGCCGCTCCATTCTCTCAGCATATGACACTCCCTCAATAGCAAGAATGTCCTTCCTCAAATTAGGGGACCAAAACTGCACACAATACTCCAGGTGTGATCTCACTAGGGCCCTATACAACTGCAGAAGGACCTCTTTGCTCCTATACTCAACTCCACTTGTTATGAAGGCCAACATGCCATTCGCTTTCTTCACTGCCTGCTGTACCTGCATGCTTACTTTCATTACAGCACCTCATATTCCGCTTGGGGAGTCTACATCCTCTAGGCTTAAACATTGAATTTTCTCAATTCTGTTAACCCAGGCTGCCTCCTTCCCTTCCCACCTCTCCCTTGGGCCCTGGCCATTTCTCTCTATCTCCCCCCACCCCCCCCACCCAAGTCACACTAGCTTCTCATTTTCACACTACAAACAGCTTACAATGGCCTGTTTCCTTTATCATCGATACTTTTTTGCATATCTTTCATTCATTGTTCTTTATCTCTCCACATCACTGTCTATATCTCTCGTTTCCCTGATCCCTGACCAGTCTGAAGAAGGGTCTCGACCCGAAACGTCGCTTATCTCCTTCCTTCCTTAGTTGCTGCTGCACCCGCTGAGTTTCTCCAGCTTTTTGTGTAACCCTGCTTACTTTCATTGACCGATGAACAAGGACTCCCAGATCCCGTTGTACTTCCCCTTTTCCCAACTTCCAAATAATAATATAATAATATAAATAATAATAAGTTTTCTTGTTTGGGATTGACCCACTGGTCATGATTTGGAGGTGCAAAATCAACTGTCCTTCTGGCAGCCTCATCATTGCCATTTTGGCGGTGCCAGAAGTGCTCATAAAGGCATTGATATCCCAGGGAAGCTGTAATGCCGGAGCCACTTCAGGCCAGTCCAAAACACTTGCTATTTCTAGACGCTGGAATTTGCAGATGCCGAAACCTTGAGTAATAAACAAAATGACGGAGGAATTCGGTGAGCCAGATAGCATCATTCGTGATGCAAGGTTCCAGTCCTAAATGTTAACCATCTATCTGCCTCCACAGGTGCTGCCTGACCCGCTGAATTCCCTCAGCCATTTGCTTTTTGCCCTTGATATTTCACCAGAAGCTAAGAGTGTCATTAGTGCTAATCATCCACACCCTTTATCATGGAGTGCCTCTTTCCCTGTCTTCAACTCAGTATTTTCCTAGATCCATGATTAACTTGATGTTTAAATTTATATGAAGCCCAACCACCAAAATATCTCAGGCATTTGGACACTTCCATCCCATTCTGGGCAACTTCTGTGATGAAAGTAGCAACTTCAGAGGTGACTTTGCATAGTCCCAGAAAGTAAAATGATTAAAAGAAAGTCCAATTGCAAATGACCAATAACTAAATGGTGGCCTTAAACAGTGCTATAAACACCCAGTATTAATTGTATGTGCTCCCCCTCTGTTAACTACGACTTGCTCTCCAGAACGTCTACATGTTATTGGAGATGCCTTTGTTTAGTTAATACTTTTTTTTGTGTTATGTTGGATGTCACATCGATGTTAACTTGAATTAATAAGCAAAGTAAGCAACAATTACACATTGAAGACATGCCATAAACCTTTCTGCCTTCTACCCTCATATGTTGTCTTGGATAACATGTTATGCTTGTTTCTACTGCTACTGCATTCTGTGGCAAAATGTATGTATGTGACTGAGTGGGGCAGATGGCCACATGATGGGCTGATGTTGAAGGTCAATGTTTATGGGGCAATTAACGGAGAGGGCGGCAGATTCGGTTTTTTTAAGTAAGTGTAAGATTAGCTGTTTAAATTGAACAAATGTAAAAAATTATATATCATTAGGTTTAACACTAGGATCACTGCTCCACATAATTTACATCAATTTGTCCTGGAATGAGTGAATTAATATTGACATGCAATTCATGTGAGATTGGAGGGAAGGATATAATATCAAAAATTCAAGATATTAAAAACAAAATCCAGGCTGGGGAATTTGGTGGCAAAGGGCCATGGTTAAATCAGAGGTAATGCAATTTGTGTTGACTCTTTTATACAGACTCAGCATGGTCTACTGTTTTACACTCTTATACTTAGTATAATTGTGCCCAGTGTATAGCAGAATTGTCACTGAGCTGTATGCAAAACAAAAATGTCACTGTACTTCAGTACACGTAACAATAATATACCAATGTACCATTGAAATAAATACATCACATACACAGTGAAAATTTCCAAATGTGATTGTTAGAAAGCCAAATAATCCAGAGATCCAAGTGAAGACATCGAATTAACAGCAGCAGGATATTGCAATTAAATATGACCAAAGGCACTGGAATTTATAGATATAGAATCTACATGTGGGTGGCACAGTGGAGCAATGGTAGAGTGGTTGCCTCTCAGCACTAGAGACCTGGGTTCAATCCTGACTATGGGTGCTGTCTATACGGAGTTTGTACATTCTCCCTGTGACTGTATGGGTTTTCTCTGGGTGCTCCGGTTTCCTCCCACACCCCAAGGATATACAGGTTTGTAGGCTAATTGGCTTTGGTAAGTTGTAAAAGTATCCCTAGTGTGAGTAGGTTAGTGTACACTGGTAGGATCGCTGGTCAGTGCGGCCTTGGTGGGCCGAGTGGCCTGTTTCCGCACTGTATCTCTAAATTATAAAGTCCAAAGTAGCTAAATTATTTTAAATGTGAATGAGGCTCTGCTCATCACAACTATAGTAGGCATATTTCTGGTCTCTATCCTATAAAGAGGACAAATAAATATTGGAACAAGTGCTTCAAGAATGAAGCACTTTACAAGAATGGTTCTAAAAATAAGCGAACCATAGGGATATATTAAACAAGTTGGGATATTTCCCTACAGAAAATAAAAGACAGAGAAGTGACTTTATAGTGATTCTTAAAATTATGTACGGGCTCGATCGTGAAGATAGGTAGAACAATCTAGTCAGGGGTGATAAATTTAAAATAGTTACTATCAAGTGGGAAACTGGGGGTAGCAACAGCGGCCGGGACTCCAGTACAGAGACCGGCCCTGTTGCTCAGAAGGGTAGGGAAAAGAAGAAGAGGAGGGCAAAAGTAATAGGGGACTCTATAGTTAGGGGGTCAGATAGGCTATTCTGTGGACGCAGTAAGGAGACCCAGATGGTAGTTTGCCTCCCTGGTGCCAGGTTCTGGGATGTATCTGAACATGTCCAAGATATCCTGAAATGGGAGGGAGAGAAGCCTGAGGTTGTGGT
Organism: Raja brachyura; assembly: GCA_963514005.1. Next base: position 82,738,575 of record OY740785.1, on the reverse strand, counting down.
ACATATAGGTACCAATGACATAGGTAGAAAAAGAGAAGAGGTCCTGAAAGGAGAATTCAGGGAGTTAGGAGGAGAGTTAAGAGGAAGGACCACAAAGGTAACAATCTCAGGATTACTGCCTGTGCCACGCGACAGTGAGAGTAGGAATGGAACGAGGTGGAGGATAAATGCGTGGCTGAAGGACTGGTGCAGAGGGCAGGGATTCAAGTTTCTGGATCATTGGGACCTCTTTTGGGGAAGGTGTGACCTGTACAAAAAGGACGGGATGCACTTGAACCTGAGGGGGACCAATATCCTGGCAAGGAGATTTGCAAAGGCTACTGCGGAGAATTTAAACCAGAAGGGTTGGGGGAAGGGACACAAATAGAGAAAGCAAGTAGACTGTGTGTGAGACACGAGGCAGAGAAGGGAAGCACTCAGATGCAACACGTAGGGGGGAAAGAAGAAAAAATAATAAACAGAGAATAAGAGGGGGTGGATTTCTTAAATGTGTGAGCAGAGAGACAGAGGGGTGCAAAATGAGGATAGAAGCAATAGGTAGTAAGGTCAAAAGTAAAAGTGGCAGGCAGACAAATCCAGGGCAAAAATCAAAAAGGGACACTTTTCAACATAATTGTATAAGGGGTAAGAGTGTTGTAAAACCAAGCCTGAAGGCTTTATGTCTCAATGCAAGGAGCATTCGTAATAAGGTGGATGAGTTGAATGTGCAGATAGTTATTAATAAATATGATATAGTTGGGATCACGGAGGCATGGCTCCAGGGTGACCAAGGCTGGGAGCTGAACATCCAGGGATATTCAATATTCAGGAGGGATAGAAAGGAAAAGGAGGTGGGGAAGCATTGCTGGTTAGAGAGGAGATTAACGCAGTAGAAAGGAAGGACATTAGCTTGGAGGATGTGGAATCAATATGGGTAGAGCTGCGAAACACTAAGGGGCAGAAAACGCTAGTGGGAGTTGCGTACAGGCCACCTAACAGTAGTAGTGGAGTTGGGGATGGCATCAAACAGGAAATTAGAAATGCGTGCAATAAAGGTAAAACAGTTATAATAGGTGACTTCAATCTACATATAGATTGGGTGAATCAAATTGGCACAGGTGCTGAGGAAGAGGATTTCTTGAAATGTATGCGGGAACATGTAGAGGAACCAATGAGAGAGCAGGCTATTCTGGACTGGGTATTGAGTAATGAGGAAGGGTTAGTTAGCAGTCTTGGTTTGCGTGGCCCCTTGGGCAAGAGTGACCATAATATGGTTGAGTTCTTCATTAGGATGGAGAGTGACATCATTAATTCAGAAACAAAGGTTCTGAACTTAAAGAAAGGTAACTTTGAGGGCATGAGACGTGAATTGGCCAAGATAGACCGGCAATTGATTCTTAAAGGGTTGACAGTGGATAGGCAATTGAAGGCATTTAAAGACTGCATGGATGAACTACAACAATTGTTCATCCCAGTTTGGCAAAATAAGAAATCAGGGAAGGTAATGCATCCATGGATAACAAGGGAAATCAGGGATAGTGTCAAAACAAAAGATGAAGCATACAAATTAGCCAGAAAAAACTGCCTACCAGAGGGCTGGGAGAAATTCAGAGTCCAGCAGAGGAGGACAAAGGGCTTAATTAGGAAAGGGAAAATAGATTATGAAAGAAAACTGGCATGGAACATAAAAACGGTCTGCAAAAGACTTTATGGATTTGTGAAGAGGAAAAGATTAGTTAAAACAAATGTAGGTCCCTTGCAGTCAGAAACAGGGGAATTGATCATGGGGAGCAAAGACAAGGCAGACCAATTGAATAACGTGTCTGAAGAAGGGTCTCGACCCGAAACGTCGCCTATCTCCTTCACTCCTTAGATGCTGCTGCACCCGCTGAGTTTCTCCAGCTTTTTGTGTAACCCCCAATTGAATAACTACTTTGGTTCTGTCTTCACTAAAGATGACATAAATAATCTGCTGGAAATAGCAGGGGACCGGGGGTTAAATGGAGGAACTGAGTGAAATCCAGGTTAGCCGGGAAGTGGTGTTAGGTAAATTGAATGGATTAAAGGCCGATAAATCCCCAGGACCAGATAGGTTGCATCCCAGAGTACTTAAGGAAGTAGCCCCAGAAACAGTGGATGCATTAGTGATAATTTTTCAAAACTCTTTAGATTCTGGAGTAGTTCCTGAGGATTAGAGGGTACCTAATGGGATCCCGCTTTTTAAAAAGGGAGGGAGAGAGAAATCGGGGAATTACAGACCAGTTAGTCTAACATCAGTAGTGGGGAAACTGCTACAGTCAGTTATTAAAGATGGGATAGCAGCACATTTGGAAAGTGGTGACATCATTGGACAAAGTCAGCATGGATTTATGAAAGGTAAATCATGTCTGACGAATCTTATAGAATTTTTTGTGGATGTAACTAGTAGGGTGGATAAGGGAGAACCAATGGTTGTGCTATATCTGGACTTTCAGAAGGCTTTCAACAAGGTCCCACATAAGAGATTAGTATGTAAACTTAAAGCACATGGTATTGGGGGTTCAGTATTGAAGTGGATAGAGAACTGGTTGGCAGACAGGAAGCAAAGAGCAGGAATAAACGGATCCTTTTCAGGATGGCAGGCAGTGACTAGTGGGGTACCGCAAGGCTCGGTGCTGGGACCCCAGCTATTTACAATATATATTAATGATTTGGACGAGGGAATTGAATCCAACATCTCCAAGTTTGCGGATGACACGAAGCTGGGGGGCAGTGTTAGCTGTGAGGAGGATACTAGGAGGCTGCAAGGAGACTTGGATAGGTTGGGTAAGTGGGAAATGTATGGCAGATGCAGTATAATTGGATAAATGTGAAGTTATCCACTTTGGTGGCAAAAACAGGAAAGTAGACTACTATCTGAATGGTGGCCGATTAGGAAAAGGGGAGATGCAACGAGTCCTGGGACACCAGTCATTGAAAGTAGAAATGCAGGTGCAGCAGGCTGTGAAGAAAGCGAATGGTGTGTTAGCATTCATAGCAAAAGGATTTAAGTATAGGAGCAGGGAGGTTCTACTGCAGTTGTACAGGGCCTTGGTGAGACCACACCTGGAGTATTGCATAGAGTTTTGGTCTCCTAATCTCAGGAAAGACATTCTTGCCATAGAGGGAGGACAGATAAGGTTCAGCAGACTGATTCCTGGGATGTCAGGACTTTCATATGAAGAAAGACTGGATAGACTCGGCTTGTACTCGCTAGAACTTAGAAGATTGAGGGGGGATCTCATAGAAACCTACAAAATTCTTATGGGTGGACAGGATAGATGCAGGAAGGTTGTTCTCGATTTTCAAGATGTCACAGTTTAAGGATGAGAGGGAAGTATTTTAGGACCAAGATGAGAAAAACATTTTTCATACAGAGTGTGGTGAATCTCTGGAATTTTCTGCCACAGAAGGTAGTATTGAGGCCAGTTCATTGGCTATATTTAAGAGAGAGTTAGATGTGGCCCTTGTGGCTAAGGGGATCAGGGGGTATGGAGAGAAGGCAGGTACAGGATACTGAGTTGGATGATCAGCCATGATCATATTGAATGGTGGTGCAGGCTCGAAGGGACGAATGGCCTACTCCTGCACCTATTTTCTATGTTTCTATGTTTCTAAATAAGGAAGCGTTTCTTACATCAGAGCGGTGCTCACTTCTCGTGAAAGTGATTGGTTTGGAAAAAGCATAGAAAAGTTAGAAATTAGATGAATACATTAGGAGAAATAAATGATAAGCTTATGTTGAATGGATGAGGTGAACTAAATGGACTGGAAGGAGATGTGTGAAGTCCAGGAGCAAGTTGAAATTAGTTACAACTGCAAGGCAGTGTTGAGCATAGACAGTGTTGCATAATCCTACGTATAATCTACGTTTTCCAGTTTTTACAAAATCAGAAGATTTCTTACCACACATTTGGATCTGTTGCAGATTGCATGTGTGGGTCTGATAGTCTTTATTTGTAAACAACATTATTAGTGAAGCAACACTAAAAATGACATTGGCATTACAGTTGACAATAAGTTAGTTGGACATATGTCTTATTTCTTACAGAACTTCCTTAAGTTCCTTAAGGAAGGAAAGAGGAATAGGTCTGGTAGGTGCACAGAGTCTTGCCCAGAGTAGGGGAATCAAGAACCAGAGGACATAGGTTTAAGGTGAAGGGGTAAAGATGTAATAGGAATCTGAGGGGTAGCTTTTTCACACAAAGGGTGGTGGGTGTATGGAACGAGCTGCCAGGGGAGGTAATTCAGGCCCATACAAAGCTTTTCAAAAAGGGGGGTGGCATGACAGGACTACAAACATTTTATGTGAAATAAGTGCGTGCAGCGCATATCACAAGCGCAAAGCTCGAAGTCTCATGCGGCCCTGGGATCTCTAGGGTTTTAGATGCTGTCTGGTGCATTCCAAGCCTTATTTTAGAGCTTTTTTATGCCAGATTTATCACCAATATTTCATAAATTATTTTGGTTGAGTCAAGAGTAATGAGTGGGTGGAATGGGATGATTGGAGTCATTGTTGTACACATTTTTTTTAATCAAGAATTGAAGCTGTGCTTGTTTTAATAATCAAGTTGTACTGTTGTAAAATGTTATGTAAAATGTTATAAAGGAGCATGCAAAAACTGCAAATAAAATACTGTAAGTTTTTTTAGTGAATAAAACCTGTTTTTAGAAAATGTTTTGTGTGTTGATTTGATTGCCTGTTACTGTTCGACTGTGTTAGTGTGCGCAGTGCACCTTTAATGGTCCTCCTGACCCAACAACTTCACCACATCAATTTCAACAAGGAATAGTGATGTGAATACAGTTTGATCTCAATTTCCATCATGAAAATTGAAGTCAAACTAAATGGTGCATTTTCATTACTAAGAATTACTAAGTCTGAAGAAGGGTCTTGACCCAAAACGTCGTCTATTTCTTTCGTTCCATAGATGCTGCATCACCCGCTGAGTTTCCCCAGCATTTTTGTCTACCTTTGATTTTCCAACATCTGCAATTCGTTTTTAAACATTTACATTACTATGATCGCTTTCAAACTAACCTATTTTATTGTCATACTATTATAACACATTTTAGTTCCATGATGACTCAAAAACAAGATCACAAATCACATTTAGAATTCTCAAACACAATGTGATTGTGAATGATTGCAGAGCTGCCAAGTTTCACCGAGCCTTCTGTATTTTGATGGCTGTAAATCAGTATTTTCTTGGGGAAATTTCTCACATTGGTATTTCTCACATAAATGCAACAGAACGTTCTACATAGAAACTGGATTTTTGGAAATTAGTATTTTGCATGCACCCTCATGTATTCTCAAATATCAGTATGGAATACTGAAAATCAGTACTACTGAATTATGATCTTGTGTGCATGTGTATTTATTTGTTTGTGTGTGATCACATCTACTCGAAGAATCGACGCATTAACGGGAAAATGTTTACATAGTCCGGTAGAGATCTACCCCCTGGAGTCAAAAATCGGCTTAGCTGAAATATTTGTGCTTTATTTCTTGAGGTATTAATAAAAATCCTCACAAATCCAATCAAACTTTGAATTCAATACGCCTCTTTTTTTCGCTGATGACATGACAATGGATCTCTCTGCCGTCTGCTCGCACTGCGACTGACGTCACCTCCCACCCATCCCTCCTTCCCCCCATTGTTCAAAAGTAGCCCTGTTGACTGAAGACATTCACCTGCTCAAGCCTTGGCTCTGGCCCTGTACCCGAGAGCTTTGGTCGATTCATGATCAAGGCCTCGGTTTGGGTATCCCAAGAACTCCCGAGAGCTTTGGTCGATGCACGCTTGTGCCTCGGCTTTCATCTCTCCCCCCGCTCGCGCCTCGGCTTTCGTCTCTCTCCCACGCCCGCGCCTCGGGTTTCGTGTCTCCCCCCCATCTCTCTCCCCCTTAGAGTGTGTTTGACGTTGCAGGCCTCCCCCTCCCCCGCGCGTTAAGGGGACAGAACCCTACGGGTCCCACTTGGTCCAGTTATCTTGGGGGGGGGGGGGGGGGGTGTGTGTGTGTGTGTGTGTGTGTGTGTGTGTGTGTGTGTGTGTGTGTGTGTGTGTGTGTGTGTGTGTGTGTGTGTGTGTGTGTGTGTGTGTGTGTGTGTGTGTGCGCGCACTAATGGTAACATTTTTACATATTCCGGTAGAGATTTTCCCCCTGGAGTCCAAAATCTCCTTTTCTGAAAATTCCATGATTTTTTTCAAATTATTAGTGGAAATCTTCAAAAATCTGACAACCTTTTTAAGTCTGCGCAGTCTTGCTCATTCTGCGAGTGTCGTCAACCCCACCCCGCCCTCCTCCCTCCTCCTTTGGTTGATGCTCGCTCCCCACTGCTCTTCTCCCCCCCTCCACACCCCCCTTTCCCCTCCCCGGCCTCTCTCCTCTCCCCCTCCCCAGTTGCCACGCCAGCAGCGTACCGAGAAGCAGATCGCCCCAAGGCATCACTCAAGCGGGGGGTTGGTGAAGGCTGATTGCAGTACTCGCACTCTGACCTCAGCTGTCACTTGTCCCGAGCCTGCTCAGGCTTGGACAGTTTCTTCGAGCACTGCAGATTCGAGCCCGAGGTGATCGAGAACCTGGCCAGGGAGTGTTTGCTGCTGATGTCGCCTTCGAAAGCCTTGCCTTCAAGTTTCACAGCGTGAATCTGCCCAGACTCGGAGAGTGCGCTGTCCTGTCACAGCAGCAGCAATAGCGGCAATGAGCCGCTCCGGGGGAAGAACAAGCCTCTGCTCTCTCGGTCATCGAGCGCAACGCCAGGATCATCCAGTGCCTGTACGGCTGTAAAAGGGCCAAGGAGCCCAAAGGAAAGGCTCCCTCTGTCCTAGAGTAGAATAAAAAAATATTGCACCCCAATTATCTTAGTTTACTCTGTATTTTCTTTTTAAAGGGGATGCGATCGCACCCATCGCAACAAAAAAAGATCAAAAGCTGATCGTGAATTCCGGTCAAAATAACACGGCTTTTAGGTTGCCGAACGGGACTTTAGGTGGCCATTGGCAACTGGGCAACCATTAATTTCAAGCTCTGTACATTCTCCTACCCAACCCAAATCAAGACGCCCTTAAGGACACAAATGACGGATACCCATCTAGAAGATCAGCTGAATCTGCATACCTCCATGTTGCAACCAAAAATTCAATTGCTTACCCACAAAAAGCAGTCACAACAAAGTCATTAAAAGGTTAGTTAACTTTAGAATTAACAATTTTTTTTTCATTTTCTTGAAGTTAGTACATGGTAGTTCGATTCTTACAAAATAATGTACATTTTGAAGTATATATCTAATTGAAGTTTCTTGTAATGGCCTTATTAGATTACAACTAACTTAATGCGGCATTCCAACATGAAAAGGTTCCCCACCCCTGTTCTACTTCCATCTTCTGCTAGCTTCCTCAGCAGCAACATCATCAATGGACTGTTGCATTACTGCAGACAGATCCATGATGACCCTGAAAACATTCAGCTTTTTATAATATTCAAATTATATTAAAAATTTGATGCAAAAAGAAAGTCGCAAATGAAACTATGCAAAAATGAAACTATGCGATTCATATTTGTCAGTATTGTTATCAAGGCAAATAAAGCAGTTCCACTTGTTTGATAGTATTCATATGCAGGAGAAAATATAATTGCTGTAAAACTTAACTTAATTTTGCAATCTCACAAAAGATAATCTCCCTTTCCCTCTCCCCCTATTCCTTCCCCTCCCTCTACCTCCACCCCTCTCTCCCTCCCCATCTCTCTCTCTCTCTCTCTCTCCCCTTCCCCTCTCTCTCTCTCTCTCTCTCTCTCTCTCTCCCCCCTCCCCTCCCTCTCTCTCCCCACCTGTCTCCCCATGCTCTCACTCACCCTCTCTCTCCCCCCCTCACATTCCCCCCCTCTCTCTACACCCCCCTCTCTCCCTTCCCCTCTCCCTCCTGAGGGGGGGGGGGAAGACGTGGGCCCGGCAGTGCAGGCATGTGCCTGGCAGGGGGTGAAAAGTCGAGGGCCCATGGTGTGAGGGGGGGGGGGGGGGGGGGCGGAGGCATGTGTCCGGCGGGGGGGGGGGGGAGGTGAGGGGTCAGCAGGGGGGGGAGAGACATAGGCCCGTGGTGGAGTGGGGGGGTGGAGTCACGGGCCTGGCGGGGGTTGCGTGGGCCCAGCGGGTTGGAAGGTGGTGTGGGCCTGGCAGGGGGGGGGGGGGGGCGGGGGTGGTGAAGGTGGCGTGGGCCCAGCGGGAAGGGGTGGCGTAGGCGGAATTTGGCATGTGCTCAGCGGGGTGGGGGGGAGGGGGGCATGGTGGGCCCGGCAGCGGGGAAGGCGAGAGCACGGCCAGAAAGGTGCCTGGTATCGGGGTCATGGCTGCTGCCAGGACTGGGTTTAGATTCAGTCGTTCCCGCTCCCGCCCGGAGACGGGAGAACGTTCTCCTTGGACTGCCGGCAGTGGACCCGCTCAAAAAATATCCATTGACTTGCATGGATATAGGAATGTTACAACATTTTTGAGATTTCAAAAATCAAGTCTGCAATTTATCCCATCAGATGAAGTATAAAAAGAAGTTTAATTTGACACCTAATTCACTTCAGTATTAAAAAAGTTATGGCCATTTTCATACTCAGAAATTAGCATCTTGTTCCCTATTGCTTTTGCATTGACTTAACACAAAAGCTGTGATTGAGGACAGTCAAAAGCTGATAACGTTCTTAAAAATTAAGAGAACTGAATGAAATTTTCAGTTATTATAGATTGAAGTATTCTGAAACAAATATGAACCAATCTTACTTGGATGACCTGAAATTAAAGCATATAATTAGTTAGTTACCTAATTGTGAACTAATTACAAAATTCAATTACTAGATCTAAACATCTATCCATTTCTTAAGAAAAGGTTAACATTTGAAAAAAACCTAAGTGTCCAAATAACATTCACACAATAATTCACAATATAACATGATTTTTAAATCTCATTGTCATGAATTTATAGGCCAAAATTGAAGGAATTTAATGTTTAATTCCAGTAAATTAATGGCCATTTAAATCAACTTGCGAGTGGGTTTTTGTGGAACTCGATGGATTGGAACGTTGCGGTTTGCCCCCAGTTGGCAGGAACAATACTGCCGGTTCATATATTTTTTTAGTCACCTTTTCATTGATTAAAGGCTTCCTAAGAAGCACGTTTTTATGTAAAAATAAACTGTGTACCTTCTTTTATCCCCTACGTAAGATCCGTCCCGTTGTCGGCGTTGACGGCATTAAAAGATGATTTTAAATTTACTCGTGCTTTTAATTTTTCTAGCGCTAATTTAAATAAACGTAATAAAACAGCAGTCGAAGCGATTTTTCTTCAGGAACTAAAAAGCTTGTTCAAAATTGATTTGAATTGTCTGAAGAAAAATCACATTTTAAACCCGCCCCCTTCTCAAAGGCGCCAAAGTCGTGCACACGGGCAGTGGCAGAACTGCAGCACCGCTAAAGGTAAGTTTTGTAACATACCTAGCACGCCAGGCTGACCAGCGGCAAGGCTCCAACACCGCTGATGGAGGCAATGGACTGGGCGGGCAAACACTGCAGCCCTCCCCATGGGCCCGGAGAAATGGACACTCCTTTTTTTTCAAAATTATCCCGCAGGCCGGATTGGATCCCTCGAGGGTAGTTTGACACCCAGGATAAAAAACAGACTCCCCCTCCCGCAACACAATATTCCACTATCTACCCAGAGTAGACACGAGACATCGAGGCGATTTCTGATAGTGTGGAGTGAAAATGGTGATCTGATCCCGCCCGGTCCCACTGCGCATGCGTGGAGAGACAGCGTCATTTTGCGTCATTACTGAATCACTGGCTTCCCGCAATTGCGCAGATGGTCGCAATTTTTCCCCCCAAAATCATCCAGCGGGCCGGAACCAGAATTTAGGGTAATTTCCGTCAAAGTGGAAACGTTGATTGTGCTCCAAATTTTTTTTTTCACGGGATTTTTTTTACTGTGGGGAAAAAAGGGGGTTGCGACTGCACCCAATGCACCCCTCCGGAGGGCTATATAGTTGAGGCAGGGACTAGCCCAACATTTAAGAAACAATTAGACATGTACATAGATAGGACAGGTTTGAAGGGATATGGGCCAAACTCAGGCAGGTGAGACCAGTGTAGATGGGACTTGTTGGACAGTGTGGGCTAGTTGAGCTGAAGGGCCTGTTTCCACTCTATGACTCTTATTTAATACATTCTGAAGTGTAGCTTTCACTTGCCAGGAGAGAAAAAAGACATAGTAGGACAAGAAATAAAAAGTACATTTTATCTCTCTCATGTATATGAAACCGAGCAAGCTCATGAAAATATGTGATCATTCAGCGTGCAGCTGCTTTGTGCAGTCCTCTCGTACATTGCTTGTTGGTCACCACACTTCGCAAGGAAAACATTCTGATGTTAGCACAGAGTATCACACTGGTAACATATTGGCATGTGTGTGCACTTGACAGGAACATCATGCTTACAAAGATGCTTAACGTTCTCCATCCACTCATGATGTTGCACCATGTTTGCAATAAAGTACTTTTGAAAGGACTTGTAGGCATGTAGTTTTGTTATGATCCCAACCCAGCCCAGCAACTACTTTCTTTACATGTTGTCATCTTCTGGGTGCCAGTGGGCCAGTTTTACTTTGTCCAGTAATTTCCTCCCTGGCTGCTCCATTAGAGCTTCTGATTGGAATTAACACAAAACCCCAGATTTTATTCAGCTGTCCTATCAAATAACATAAGTGTGTTCAGTGTGGTTGGTGCTGGTGGTTTCTCAGAGAAAGTGTATGTTCTGGAGATGCTATCCACTTCATTGTAACATGAATCACTTTCTTCTCAGCTCTCATCAGGCAACTGAACCATCCTACTAACAACTAGAGAGCAACCCTCAGCTACTATCTACTTTGATCAACTTTACCTGGCACTAAACATTATTCACGTTATTCACATGTATCTATACACTGCAGATGGCACAATTGGAATCATGTATAATATTTCCATTGACTGGTTAGCAAGCATCAAAGAAGTTTCCCATTAGTGGCTAATGTTAGATGTATAGCTCCTCGGTTCATGCACAAAAGCGACACGATGAAGTTTTAAGGAGATGTTACGGCTGGGTCGGTCCACATCCACTGGAGATACACGTCCCTAAGAAGCAATGGTTTCAGTATTCCTTGATGTGCTTCTATTCACTTGGGGTTCATTCCCTCTATAAAACTATGCATAATATCATAGAAAATTGCCATGACAATGGTGCCCACTGCCACATTGTATGGGAAGAAATTAATCTATTGTTACCAGTGTTAAACGTGTGTATCAGTCATTAGTTGACCTCCCATTTGGATCTATTAAGATCAAGCAAGATGCATGTCAGTAGATATATTCAACTGGCATTCAATGCTTGCACATCTGCGGCATAGGCTGCCAAAGAAGAATTTCACACTTGCCATGTAGTTTCTTGTACCTTTTGAATGGCAAAATGTAATAAAAGCAAACATAATGCTTCCAGATATTGAAAGGATTCTAATTTGTCCAATGCTTATGACGAGCATTATGAGGCCACACTGAATAAAAAACAGCTTGGTCAAGGGAGGTCAAATCGAGTTAATTGCCATGTGCACAGGGACAGTGAAGTACAAGCACAATGAAAAGTCTGCTTGCAGTAGCTTCACAGGCCCAGATGACAAACAAAACACAACAATACATCAATTAGACATGAATCATTCAAGAGTGAAAGGACTGTAAAAAGGTAAAAGGGATGCAAGGGATGATATGCAGTGCCCTGTGCTGAGGTAGAATTATAACCATATAACCATATAACCATATAACAATTACAGCACGGAAACAGGCCATCTCGGCCCTTCAAGTCCGTGCCGAACAACTTTTTTCTCTTAGTCCCACCTGCCTGCACTCATACCATAACCCTCCATACCCTTCTCATCCATATGCCTATCCAATTTATTTTTAAATGATACCAACGAACCTGCCGCCACCACTTCCACTGGAAGCTCATTCCACACCGCTACCACTCTCTGAGTAAAGAAGCTCCCCCTCATGTTACCCCTAAACCTCTGTCCCTTAATTCCAAAGTCATGTCCTCGTGTTTGAATCTTCCCTATTCTCAAAGGGAAAAGCTTGTCCACATTAACTCTGTCTATCTCAAAGGGAAAAGCTTGTCCACATTAACTCTGTCTATTATGGTTGCATTCATTCTTATTATCTAGGTATTTTACTAGATAAATTCTAATTGTCTAAGTATTTTGATAAAAGCAGAATGAAGTTCAACTTTAATTAATTCTGTGATAAATACTGTATAAACCAAGTAAAGAAGCAAGAGCAAACCAGAGATATTTACTTGATGAAACATAATGTAGGAAAAATAGAGATTAAAAAAGTACATACTCATTTACAATGATAAATGTAGATTTTCAATTTGATTAAAAATAAACTATGCTGAATAGTTTCTGTGGTCTCTGATTAGCCCAAAGTTCATTTGCAAAATTAAGAATAAAGATAGAACCAAATTGAGCTTTGTGCATATGCCGGTGGAGTATTGATTTTCTGTTGACCCTTATTTGTAACGCACCCCTTTTCAAACAAAAAATAATAATCGGACTGCAGATTACTTCCTTCGTGTGGCCAGTGAACTTCAAAAGTAGAGGCAACCATGGCTGATAAGGGAAGTTAGCAATATAATAAAACTAAAAGAAAAGGATGGAGTCACAGATGGAGCAGCGTGACACCAGAAGCCTATGGCCGGGACTACAGACTATAACTAACTACCATAGCAGCATCCCCTCAACCGGGAGTGCCGGCACCTCCTTAGCTGATGACCTGAACTCTTTTTATGCACGATTCGAGACGGGCAAAAGCACCCCTACCTTGCGGAATAATGACAACACCGCCAGCGCGCTGGCTAGCGAGGTTGGAGGGTCCACTGCTGGGGATGTGCACACATTCTCGATGAGCGAGCATGACGTGAGGAGGGCTCTGACACATGTGAACACGAGGAAAGCTGTAGGCCCAGATAGTATATCTGGGCGAGTACTAAAGACGTGCTACTCAGCTTGCTCCAGTGCTCACCACAATATTCAACCTCTCCCTGGCCAAGTCCGTGGTCCCTGCCTGTTTCAAAAGATCCACTTTTGTACCAGTGCCAAAGAATGCCTGTCCAGCCTACTTGAATGACTACCATCCGGTGGCCCTCACCTCAGTGGTCATGAAATACTTCGAGAGGCTGATCAAGAATTACATCTGCGCCATCCTCGCTGCAGTTCGCATAACGTTTGAACAGATCCACGGATGATACGGTCTCCCAGGTTCTGCACACCGCTCTCTCTCAGCTTGCAGTAGAAGGGTGGCTATGTGAGGATGCTGTTCATTGACCAGTTCAGCTTTCAATACCATAGTCCCCACCAGACTTGCTGAGAAACTGCTGGAACTGGGGCTGAACAGGTCTGAAGAAGGGTCTCGACCTGAAACGTTGCCTATCTCCTTCACTCCTTAGATGCTGCTGCACCCGCTGAGTTTCTCCAGCCTTTTGTATACCCACTCCCCTGGACTTTCTCACCGCCAGGCCCCAGGTGGTCAAAATGGGGAGACATACCTCCAACACCTTCACTCAGAACACAGGATCCCCCCAGGGTTGTGTCCTTAGCCCCCTACTGTATTCCCTGTACACACATGACTGTGGGGCCAGGTTCAGCTCCAACTCCATCATCAAGTTTGCTGATGACACTGTGGTGGTGGGCCTGATCTCCGATAACGATGAGAAGGCCTACCAGGAGGAGGTGGCTGATCTGGCACTCTGTTGTCAGGACAACAGCCTCCTCTTGAATGTCACAAAAACTAAGGAGCTGATTGTGGACTTCAAAAGGGTTCAACACCTGAGGACGAACATGCCACTGGAGATAAATGGGACTACTGTGGATAGGGTGAGCAGCTTTAAATATCTGGGAGTCCACATCACAGAGGATGTGACATGGACAACACTCACTCTGGGATCTATCCTTCAGTGCTTCTACTCTGGGGCTGTAGAAAGCACCTTGTCTGGCAACATCTCAATCTAGTTTGGGAACAGCTCTGCCCAGGACAGGAAGGCTCTGCAGAGAGTAGTGCGTTCGGTTAAACGCACAATGGGAACAGCACTCACCCCCCCTGCAGGACCTATACACCAGGAGGTGCAGTTCCAGTGCCAGCAACATTATGAGGGACCCCTACCACCCCAGCAACGGACTGTTCCAGCTGCTATGGTCAGGCAAGCGCCTCCGCTGTCATGCTGTGAAAACAGAGCGGATGAGATGGAGTTTCTTCCCACAGGCCATCAGGACTGTAAACTCCTATCTCACCAGGGACTAATTTACTAATTTACAGTTGTGAGGGGACTTTTCTTTATTCTTTTTTTCTAAAATGTAAATACTGGTTCTGTTCTATTCTTTTATTTCACTGCACATCTTGCATGTGTATGTGACAAATAAACTTGACTTGACTTGTATAACAGAACCAAGAGTAGCGGGAAGCCAGAGGATTGGGCAGCTTTCAAAGGACAACAGAAAGACACAAAAAGAGCAATACAAGATGAAAAGATGAAAAGATCAAATATGAGGGTTAGCTGGCCAAGAATATAAAGAAGGATAGTAAAAGCTTCTTTAGGTATGTTAAGATAAAAAGATTAGTAAAGACAAATGTGGGTCCCTTGAAGGAAGAAATAGGTGAAATTATTATGAGGAACAAGGAAATGGCAGAAGAGTTGAACAGGTACTTTAGGTCTATCTTCACTAAGTAAGACATAAAAAATCCCCCAAATGTACTAGAGGACAGAGGTTCTAGGGAGACAGAGGAACTGAAATAAATTTGCATTTGGTAAGAAATAATATTGGGTGGACTGATGGGACTGAAGGCTGATAAATCACCGGCGCCTGATGGTCTACATCCCAGGGTACTCAAGGAGATGGCTGTAGAAATCGTGCATGCAATGGTGATCGTTTTCCAATGTTCTACAGATTCAGGATCAGTTCCTGTGGATTGGAGGGTAGCTAATGTTATCCCACTTTTCAAGAAAGGAGCGAGAGATAAAACGTGAAATTATAGATCAGTTAGCCTGATATCGGCGGTGGGGAAGATGCTGGGGTCAATTATTAAAAAAGTAATAATGGCGTATTGGGATAGCAGTAAAAGGATTGGTCCAAGTCAACATGGATTTATGAAGGGGAAGTCCTGCTTGACTAATCTTCTGGAATTTATTGAGGATGTGACAAGTAAAAGGAATGAAGGAGAGCCAGTGGAAGTACACAATTATCCACACAAGAGACTAGTAGGCAAAATTAAAGCACATAGTATTGGTGGTAGGGTATTGACATGGTTAGAGAATTGGTTGGCAAACAGAAAACAAAGAGTAGGAATAAACGGGTCCCAGTCAGAATGGCAGGCAGTGGCGAGTGGAGTGCCGCATGGCTTGATGCTGGGGCAGCAACTATTTACAATATATATTAATGATTTAGATGGGAATAAAAGTAACACTAGCAAATTTGCAGATTACACAAAGCTGGGTGGCAGTGTGAACTGTGAAGAGAATGCTAGGTGGTTGCAGGATGACTTGGACAGGTTGAGTGAGTGGGCAGATGCATGGCAGATGCAGTATAATTTAGATAAATGTGAGGTTCTCCACTTTGGCGGCAAGAACAAGGAGGCAGATTATTATCTCAATGGAGTCAGATCAGGAAAAAGGGAAGTGCAACAAGACCTGGGTGTCCTTGTACACCAGTCACTGAAAATAAACATGCAGGTACAGCAGGCAGTGAAGAAAGCTAACAGCTATTTGCCATTGGTTCCATCCACCCACTGATTCCATCCACTGACTGCTCCCATACTTCACCCACCAGATCCCCTCTGGAATAGGGTTAGGAGGGAGAGATATATCAGCCATGATTGAATGGCAGAGTTGACTTGATGGGCCAAATGGCCTAATTCTGTTCCAATCATTTATGACCTTATGACCCCCCCCCCTTTGATTTCATCTGCCCTTTGTCTCTCCCTTAATGATTTCCACTATCAACTTCTTTCCAACATTTGTAGCCTCTGTGTCACCACTTTCACCATCTTCTGCCCACCCCTGTCCCGTTCCAGCTACCTTTATTTTTTCTCCATCCATCCAAAGCTAATGGCATGTTGACCTTCAAAATGAGATGATTCCAGTATAGGGGTAAAGAGGTCCTTCTGCAGTGGTACAGGGCCCTGATGAGACCACATCTGTTGTATTATGTGCAGTTTTGGTCTCCTAATTGAGGAAGTACATCCTTGCTATTGAGGCAATGCAGCGTAGGTTCATGAGGTTAATCCCCGGGGTGGCGGGACTGTCATATGAGGAAAGATTGGAAAGACAAGGCTTGTATTCACTGGAATGTAGAAGGATGAGAGGGAATCTTATAGAAACATATAAAATTATAAAAGGACTGGACAAGCTAGATGCAGGATAAATGTTCCCGATGTTAGCGGAGTCCAGAACCAGGGGTCACATTCTAAGAATAAAGGGGAGCCCGTTTAAAACTGAGATGAGAAAAAACGTTGCACGCAAAGTTGTGTTGTCATATTTTCTGCCACAGTGGTGGCCAATTCACTTTAAAAGAGAGTTAGATAGAGCTCTTGGGGCTAGCGGAATCAAGCAGTATGGGGAGAAGGCAGGCATGGGTTACTGAGTGTGTACAACCAGCCATGATCACAATGAATGGCGGTGCTGGCTCGAAGGGCTGAATGGCCTCCTCCTGCACCTATTTTCTATGTTTCTATGTTTTTAATGGTGGAAATTAAGTAATTTATTCTAATTCTTTTGTGTGCATGAAATTATAGAGTGTCATGGGCATCTGCTCACAGCTCGACATTGTATATAGTATTCATAAAACGTGTGAGAAATCATCCCAGTATAAAATTCACTGATGGCGCCAACATAAATGGCCTGGGGAGCAGAATTATTAAGAATTGAGAACATATAAAAGACAACAGGTTTAAATCTCTTTTTATTTTCCCATTTAATATCATTAGAATTTTTAAAAATGGGATATGATAAAGGCTTTGACTTCAGTCATTTCATTATCATCTCCTGAAATTCTTTTTGTTTCACCCACATTTTGCTGCTATCTGAAATGTTATTCCTCTCTTCCTTCAACCTGTTGAAGGATCCTTCATCTGAAACAATAACTGTTTCTCTTTTCATGGATGCTGCCTGACATGCTTAGCTTTTCTAGCATTTTTTATTTTTATGGTTTTACGAGACCAAGTGGGACCCGCCGGGCCCTGTCCGCCAAAACAATATTCCACCACTCACCCATAGCACCCAACTGCGCAAGCACGGCTGACGGGTTCCCGTTGTGACGCCAGAGATCCTCGTTGTAACGCCAGTCACGGCAATCCTCCCCCAACTGCGCTTTGTCATCCCTCTTCCTACTCCTATCCTTCTCCATTCCCCCTCATTCACCAGCACTCCATCCCCCTCCTCTTCATCCTCCCTCTTCTTTCCCCTCTCTTCCTCCCCCACTCACTCCCTCTCCTTTCCCCTAACCTCAGTCACTCCACCATCCCTCCATAACCCTTCTCCCCTCCCTACCCCGCTCCTCTCTCTATCTCCCTGCTCACCCACTCCTCACCTCCCCACATCCCACTCCCTCCTCACCTCCCCCACTGCCCTCCTCTCCCTCTATCCCCCACTCCCTACTTCCCCAACTCCCTCCTGCTCTCCCTCTATCAACCCTTCTCCACCACTCTCCCTCCTCAGCTCCCTCACTTTCCCCATCCCTCTCACCTCCATACCCCCTCCTCTCCCTTGCACTCCTCACTGCCCCCCTATGACACCCCCCACAATGAAAATCGCGATTTTTGTTTCACGTTGAGCTAGAGATCGGAGTCATTCAATCGACCCCACATGGGTGGGTGGCATCGGCGCTCCCCTCACGTGGGACCTGGACCAACGGGCGCCAAGCGGGATGTTGGAGACAATCAATTGACCCCACATGGTGGGCGGGGGCAGCATCGCCACTCCTCCCATCTTCCCCCTCTCCTCCTCCATTACCTCGCCATCCCTCTTCCTACACCTATCCTCCTGCATGCCCCAGCACTTCCACCTCCTCTTCACCCTCCCTCTTCGTTCCCCTACTCCCTCCCCTACCCTCGGTCACCTTCTGTCCCTCCATAGCCCCTCTCCACTCCCCCCCTACCTTCCTCTCCCACTATCTCCCTGCTCCCCCACTCCCCACAATGAAAATCATGATTTTCTTCTGTAAATGGAACCTCTCCCCTATCCTACTCCCCACAATAAAAATTGCGATGATTTTTGTAAAATGAAACCTTCCCCCAAGAATTTGATTAAAACGGAGTTTGTTTGAAAATCGCAATTTTTTATGTAAATGAGTATCGGGATCCCATTGTGACGGGCAGAGCAAATAGAAGTGATTTTTGTCAAAGTGGATTTTGTAAAGATTAAAATGCGAATAACTTGCAAAATATACCATCAATCTGAACCAAACTTGCCACAGTAACCACAGGACAATGGTGAGTAAGGTGGGCAAGGTGGGACAGAAATTATTGCGCTATTGTGTCCGTTTTGGGTAGTTTCAGGATCACACACATACGCATGCATGCATACACACATGCATGCAAACAAGATGAGAATTTTAGTAATATATAGATATTGTGTTGGTTCAGTTTTTCTCGTCCCGTTTACCTTGGTCTAATGTGCCAGACATTCCATGTAGCCATCAACAATTCATAAAATGGACCAAAGTCTTAGTATGAGTGTCAGGGTTTATTGGGATAAGCAGGAGAATGGGGTTGGGAGGGAAAGATGGATCAGCATGATTGAATGGTGTAGTAGACTTGATGGACCAAATGGCCTAATTCTGCTCCCTGAACTTATGAACAGAGAGCTTATTGCACTGGTGTTTTCTGCCTATGTTATGCCTTAATTCATATAATCACAAACATTCCCTTTGTTTAATACATCTCTCCTCCCTCCGACTGAAAACTTACTTGCATCTCTCTCTATCCGAATTCTGAAAAAGGGTTACAGACCCAAAATGTTGACAGCTGTCCACAGTACCTGCTTGATATGTTGAGGTTTTCTCATATCTTCTGTTTTTGCTTCCAGCATCTGCAGTTTTGTTTTTGGATTTTCATACTCAATAAGTTATGCCAATTAGCAAAATTCCATGACCCTAGCTTGCAAGGCTTCCCATTTTATTGGGGTCTCGACTATTTGCACACAAATACATTATAGATGAGTAACCTCTTAAACTTGATTTTATTGCAGATTTTGGCAATTAATGGCATCTTATCCAGGGGAATTAGTCAGTGCTCGTTACCACTGTTGCTTTTCCCACTGTATTGAACATCACATATCATTGAAACAAACGATGGAAAGTACTCCTGCTCAGTGCATTTAATTTTCACAACAGTGATTGATTTGCTAGTGTACAAATTTCTTCATGCTTGTCTGAAACTACAGTAAATGAAAGTTGGAATGTGTAACAGTCTTACTCAAAGTAGCTGATCACCTGCTTTAATTGATCCACTGGGACATATCCACAACATTGTCAAGTCCTGATCTTTGCAATGCCAGGCTCCAACTTCACTTTATTAAATGCGAGTCTGCTGTTCACCTGTTTATCTGTAAGGTATTCCCTAGCCGCCAACCCCATGAATATGCACCTGCAAATATATATCTCTTAGATCTGAAACTGTATATTTGTATTAGAATTTCAGTTCCAGTTTTACTATTGCAAAAAGTGATATTTTACCTTCAACTTGTGACCTACAAAATTGCCCTCACAAAGAATTGTATCATCCCCAAAGATTAGCCTTGAGTAAAGAGTTATCCCCAAGGACCTACACTGCTCTCCCTTTTACTTCCATCAATAATTATGAGCAATCACACCTGATAATGATACTCAATCAAAACAGATGCAGAGTTATTTTTGCAGCTGCAATTTATTCTACTATGGTCTCTTCATAATGGTTACTATATTTAGAATCATGCACATCTACAATCGCAATGATGTTGTCGATGTGGGCTACTGTCAATCAGGTATACAAAAAATGAGCTAGTTGAAAAATTAATAGAATTCTATAGCTATCAGTTAACCACAATGAATACAATAACCAGGCAGCAGATTTGAAGAAGATATACTTGGACAGCAGTAGATAACAGTGCAATGAACAAAGCTGATTCCATGCCAGCAGAAATCATGGAAGTGCAGTGTGAACAATATGCATATATATCTGGGGACAGGGTGCATTGAGCATAACCTTGTAATGTGTATATTGAAGATAAATCCTTCATTTGGCATGCTTGCTGATTTCATTATGGGCAGGTTTCACAGTGGAAAATGTCCCGGATGATACGTATTATCCTAAGTACAGCTTGCTGAAATACTTTTCTAATCAAATAATAAATCCATCAGGAATTATTTTTTACTTCCAAATCTGAAGTTTGCAGACAAGAAGAGTAAAAGCAAATTGGCAACATCAAGAAAGGCAAAAATAGATCAGTCTTTTGACTTCTCCATAATGCCACAGTGCACATTTCTGAATATAGGAAAGAAAACTTGACATTAAAATTAGTCATTACTCTTTAAAATATTTGAAATGTAAGAATTGAGAATCAATTGAGAGACCATGACAACGTCATAATTTTGGCCTACATAAAAGCTAATAAATAAGTAACATTTTCCTCTTCATTCAATTTCAAATAGGGACAATAATCTCCGAAGGTTTTCAGAACATTTATTCATTTTTCTCTCTGACTTCTTCCAATGTGTATAATTATTCTCTGCTGACCATAACAACTGCAATCTTTATTCACATCGGTTTTGTGCTCACACATCCCTCAATCACCACTTTCCAAGTGTTAACTTAGAATAGACCACGTTGGTTGCAATTCAATGTGCAGGAAGGAACTGCAAAGGAACACCACAGGTAGACACAAAATGCTGGAGTTACTCAGTGGGTCAGGCAACATCTCTGGAGAAAGGAATAGGTGACATTCTGGGTTGAGACTTCTTCAGACTGAAGACTTCCTCAAGGGTCTCAACCCAAAATGCCACATTTTCCGTTTTCAGGAGATACCGCCTGACCTATCGAGTTACTCCAGCATTTTGTGTCTATCTTGGTTGCAATTCACATTGATACTGAGATTTCTTAAATACTATGTCCTTTGAAAAATAAAATCCAAAGTGTTAATTCTGAACAGTTGATTGGAACAGAGGAGGGATATTAAAATGGATTAGCAGTAAGTATGTGTTGCAATGGCCACAATATACAGAGTAAGACTGGAAATGCATGTAGACAATATAATGGAGTTACATTAAAATCCTAAAGGCAAATTACAGAGCAGTTTTGCATTTTCAGTATATTCGATATAATAATGTAATATTAATATTCATGTTAACTTTGATGAATAATGATGGCATTTCCAAACTAATTAATGAAATATATTAAAGCAATTTGCATCACCCAAACTTGTCCCAGTGGAGTTGTAAACAGTAACTCCAACTGATATTCCATATTGGGACCATAATATGTATTTATTAATCCAGTCTTTCATATTCAATACCAAAAGCAATGAACTAACTTGATTTGACTAACACCTTCAATGACCCAAGATGAATTACAATATCTGATTCCAAGTCAGAAAAACAGAAATAAAGGCAGATAACCAAATACTCGTTCCAAAGTAATAGCTTTTAAGAAGCAATTTGAAAGAAGAATTAGAAGAAGAGAATGTGAGAGATGTTGGAAGGGAATTCAGGTCCTGGATGATAAGGGCATGCATCAACAATGACATTCAGATGCTCCAGAAGCCAGAATAAGAAGACCACACCTCTTTGAGTTTTGTGGTGGTGCCTGAGGTTACAAAAATAGAAAGCAGGGAGATCCTAGAAAAAATTGAAAAGGATTTGGTGACCTTAAAAATGACTTTATACGAACCTTCCTAATATTTAGCGAGAAGAAATTTCTATTCTGCAATTCTGCTTGAGGAAGTTAAAGGCAGTCTTGAAGTATATTAGAATGTTTGAACAGGTGGTCAGCATGGACTTGGTGGGCTGAATAACCATTTCTATGCTGTATCTCAAAACCAAAGATCTTAGAGTGGAGCAAGATGGACCACTCCTGCAAAATCCAATGTACTGACGTGTAGCACGCAACGGAGCGTAACTTCCGCCATTTCAGTAATCCCGACCTGACTTCATTTATGTCTCTTGCAGTGTAATCAGCATTGCAGGGGAATGGTTTGTGTGTTTTTAAATGTTTTTAATGTTTTTTAAAGGTTCTTTTTAAATGGCTCATGTCCTGTGTTTGAATTGATTTTTGTATTAAACTTGCACTCTGTGATTCATCTAATCCCATTGGTCACAACTGCTTGTGTGCACCCATAAAGCCAATTATACATGGAGATATAGATATATAGAAATGACACCCAGGTCGCGCTGTATCTCCCCTTTACCTAATCGGCCACCATTTAGATAATAGTCTGCTTTCCTATTTTTGCCACCAAAGAGGATAACCTCACATTTATCCCCATTATATTGCATCTGCCAAACATTTGCCCACTCACCCAGCCTATCCAAGTCACCTTGCAGTCTCCTAGCATCTTCCTCACAGCTAACACTGCCCCCCAGCTTAGTGTCATCGGCAGACTTGGAGATATTGCCTTCAATTCCCTCATCCAGAGCATTAATGTATATTGTAAATAGCTGGGGTCCCAGCACTGAGCCTTGCGGTACCCCACTAGTCACTGCCTGCCATTGAGAAATGGACCCGTTTACGCCTACTCTTTGCTTCCTGTTTGCCAGCCAGTTCTCTATCCACATCAATACTGAACCCCCAATATCGAATGTTTTAAGTTTGTATACTAATCTCTTATGTGGGACCTTGTCGAAAGCCTTCTGGAAGTCCAGATACACCACATCCATTGGTTCTCCCCTATCCACGCTAATAGTTACATCCTTGAAAAATTCCACAAGATTCGCCAGACATGATTTATCTTTCGTAAATCCATGCTGACTTTGTCCAATGATTTCACCACTTCCCAAATGTGCTGCTATCCCATCTTTAATAACTGACTAGCAGTTTCCCCACTACCGATGTTAGACTAACTCGTCTGTAATTCCCCGTTTTCTCTTTCCCTCCCTTCTTAAAAAGAGGGGTTATGTTTGCTACCCGCAAATCCTCAGGAACTACTCCAGAATCTAAAGAGTTTTGAATGATTATCAGTAATGCATCCACTTTTTCCCGGAGCTACTTCCTTAAGTACTCTGGGATGCAGCCTATCTGGCCCTGGGGCTTTATCGGCCTTCAATCCATTCAATTTACCCAACACCACTTCCCGACTAACCTGGATTTCACTCAATTCCTCCTTTGACCCGCGGTCCCCTGCTATTTCCCGCAGATTATTTATGTCTTCCTTAGTGAAGACGTAATCAAAGTAGTTATTCAATTGGTCCGCCATATCCTTGTTCCCCATGATCAACTCACCCGTTTCTGACTGCAAGGGACCTACATTTGTTTTAACTAATCTCTTTCTCTTCACATATCTATAAAAACGTTTGCAGTCAGTTTATGTTCCCTGCCAGTTTTCTTTCATAATCTATTTTTTCTTTCCTAATCAAGCCCTTTGTCCTCCTCTGCTGGTCTCTGAATTTCTCCCAGTCCTCTGGTATGCTGATTTTTCTGGCTACTTTGTACGCATCATCCTTTGCTTTGATACTATCCCTGATTTCCCTTGATATCCACGGATGCACTACCTTCTCTGATTTATTATTTTGCCAAACTGGGATGAGGGCATTGAAGGCAATATCTCCAAGTTTGCAGGTGACACTAAGCTGGGGGGCAGTGTTAGCTGTGAGGAGGATGCTAGGAGACTGCAAGGTGACTACAATGTGAGGTTATCCACTTTGGTGGCAAAAATAGGAAAGCAGACTATTATCTAAATGGTGGCCGATTAGGAAAAGGGGAGATGCAGCGCGACCTGGGTGTCATGGTACATCAGTCATTGAAAGTAGGCATGCAGGTGCAGCAGGCAGTGAATAAAGCGAATGGTATGTCAGTTTTCATAGCAAAAGGACTTGAGTATAGGAGCAGGGAGGTTCTACTTCAGTTGTATAGGGTCTTGGTGAGACCACACTTGGAGTATTGCGTACAGTTCTGGTCTCCAAATCTGAGGAAGGACATTATTGCCATAGAGGGAGTGCAGAGAAGGTTCACCAGACTGATTCCTGGGATGTCAGGACTGTCTTATGAAGAAAGACTGGATAGACTCGGTTTATACTCTCTAGAGTTTAGGAGATTGAGAGGGGATCTTATAGAAACGTACAAAATTCTTAAGGGGTTGGACAGGCTAGATGCAGGAAGATTGTTCCCGATGTTGGGGAAGTCCAGGACAAGGAGTCACAGCTTAAGGATAAGGGGGAAATCCTTTAGGACCGAGATGAGAAGGACTTTTTTCACACAGAGAGTGGTGAGTCTCTGGAACTCTCTGCCACATAGGGTAGTTGAGGCCAGTTCATTGGCTATATTTAAGAGGGAGTTAGATGTGGCCCTTGTGGCTAAGGGGATCAGAGGGTATGGAGAGAAGGCAGGTACGGGATACTGAGTTGGATGATCAGCCATGATCATATTGAATGGCAGTGCAGGCTCGAAGGGCCGAATGGCCTACTCCTGCACCTAATTTCTATGTTTCTGTTATGTCTGATCCAGCGTACAGAGGATTTGAGGTTTTGTTATTGTCTCAGGTAATCCTTTAGCAAGGGAAATCCATCACCCCTCTGCAAGATTAGCTCAGTCTAAAACCCCAGATAAAATATTCAGCGGGGGTTGGGTGTACTGTACAGGAGATGAATCACAGAGGTGCCTTCAAATAATTCCGATAGTTTTAATGATCGCAGTGTTTTTACTATTGTTGGAGCGCTTGTACATTTTAAAAAAAATTAAAGTGTGGAACTGCTGCATTTACGAAGAACCCTGCAATTTTAGCGGAGCAGTATGCTCCGCTTGAAGATGACGCCGCGGTGATGGAAGCCTGTTACGGAAATGTCGCTGAAGATTACCCATCAGCTGCTACGGCTTTTTCGCGGAGTGAACCATCTTTCTCCACTCTAAGATCTTTGCTCAAAACTAAACTAAACTAAACCAAAGGATAAGGGTGATTCATGTAGAAATAGATCTAAGTAGAGCTGATTATTATTGGCAAATGTGGTAATGGCTGCCTGCTGTGTTTTCAAAAGCTGAAGCCAAAGAAATATCCCTGATCTTGCCTGAGGTAGTGGTAAGGATATTAAAAGAGAAGCTGATGCATTTGAATCTCTGCCATTGACCAGAGAAAACGTGGAGAATGTGGTCCCACCCAGCACAGCTGCAGTGGAACAGCCTTGAAAAGATCAGTCAAATGTTTGGTCAGACAGATCAAGATAGATAAATAGAGGTAGATTACCTTGAAGTCACATCAGATCTTGCTACTAACTTTGATTGGAGTTATTTCAGTACAGTGATGGTGTTAATAAACTGATTGGAAGAGCTTTATCAAGGAATTCTGGAATATAGATACAAGTATTTGGGAGGTTACACCATATTTGACAGGAAGAGAGAGAAAGTTTGCCAGAAAGAAAAGAATCTTCAAGAGTTTGAAGTTCTTGGCCTTTAAGTTTGTTTCTATTCCTGCAAGCTGGTATAGAAAAAAAAAATGTTCCATTGTAAAACACGCCAGAAAATAAATCCTTCTCACAGCAAGGTAATTCCTTGTTGTGCCATGTGGCAGTTGTCTTATCATGGACCTTTGCGGGTCCAATCTACGTGCTGAGGTAGGAGACAGACCACACAGTCAGCCTCCGTAAGGATAAAGCTATGTGGAATCCCTTCTCAATCCCTAAAAGTAATCATGTCAAACTCTAGGTTGTTAATGCAACCTTATAATCCATAAATCCGCAACAAGTTAATAATGCACTGTTTGATCCTTTTGTGATTGGCTTTGCAAGATAAGAGGAATGTCTACAAGATGATTATAAATGGTCTACCGCACAATATTTATAGGCATTAAGATAAAAGTAATACTTACAGGAAGGTGCAAGAAATCAGTTCTCACACCACAACCATCTTCATTTTCAATTTTTTTTTCACGGTGTGATTATTTTTTTTACAGCACTCTTTCGGGAACAGAATTTTCTTTTCCGTCTGGCAATGCTGCAATTTTCATTCCCATCGTCATTTACAGAAGATCCTAATATGAAAAGTCTCAATTAAGGTCGGACAAGAAGGAACAGAATCCAATATAGATAAAGCCTCAAAATTACTTCCTTATTAAAGTTTAGGTTTAAGTTCACATGTGCTGAGGTACAGTGCAAAGCTTTGTTTTGCATGCTATCCAATGTAATATGACAATAAAATCCATAAGTACAGTCGGTTAAACTCAAGTACAATAGGTAGTGTGAAGGAAAAGACAAAGAGTACAGAATATAATTCTCAGCATTGTAGCACAACAGATTTCAAGAGGCAAAGTCCAATGTCCACAATGAGGGAGAGGACAATAGGCAATAGGTGCAGGAGTAGGCCATTTAACCCTTCGAACCAGCACCACCATTCAATGTGATCATGGCTGATCATCCCCAATCAGTACCCCGTTCCTGCCTTCTCCCCATATCGCCGCTATTTTTAAGAGCCCTATCTAGCTCTCTCTTGAAAGCATCCATATAACCTGCCTCCACCGCCCTCCGAGGCAGAGAATTTCACAGACTCACTACTCTCTGTGAGAAAAAGTGTTTAATCATTTCCGTTCTAAATGGCTTACTCCTTATTCTTAATTCTTTCAACACCCCGCCCCCCGCCCCCTCGGATTGTACAGTACTCTAGCTTATGGGAGGATCATTCAGAAGCTTGATTACCAAGTGGAATAAGCTGCTTCTGAGTCTGGTGGTGTGCGCTTTCAAGCTTCAGTATCTTCTGTCTGATGTGAGTGGGGAGAAGAAATAATGACCAGGGGTGGGGGGGGATGGGGTGGAGAGGGCGACGATCTTTGAATATGTCGGTTGATTTCCCAACGCATGTGAAATGTAGATGGAGTCGATGTTGGGGAGTCTGTTTTGTGAGATGAACTGGGCTACATTCACAACTCTGCAATTTCTTGCGATCTTGGGCAGAGCTGTCCCCAAACAAAGTTGAGATGCAACCCAACACTTTGCTTTCTATGGAGTATCTGTAGTAGTTTGTAAGAGTTATTGGATACATGTCGAATTTCTGCAATCTTCTGAGGAAGTATTGGGGTTGGTGTGCCTTCTAATTTTCATTCGGATGCTCCAGTTTCCCTCCTACATCCTAAAGATATACAAGTTTGTAGTTTAATTGGCCTCTATAAATTCCCCATCATGTGTAGGGAATGGATGCGAAAGTGGGATAACATGTAACTCGTGTGAATGGACGATGAATGGTCGGCATGGACTTGGTAGATCGGTGGCCTGGTACCATGCCGTTTCTCTATACTAAATTAAACCAAATTCCCCACTTTCAGAGCTATTACCTGATTAATTGGAGCTACGCACAAGAGGTCTGAGAATACAATGTAAATTAACATTTCATTGCAAAACTAAAAAATATTGTAGATGCAAGACGCAGCAGATGCTGAACTTTTGAACAAAGCTCAAAGTGCTGGAGGAACTCAGCAGGTCAGATAGAATCTGGGGAGAGAAGGAACTGGCAAAATTTTCAGTTGCAATCTTTCTATGTCTATCAACCTTTGTTGCGATGCAAACAAATCCCATCACACACCCATGTAAAAATAACCACACCCTCGTAAAAATAAGGTTTGCATATTCTTTTCCACTATTTTATACAAACTGTGCATCAATACTGAAATAGGACTATGCACAATTTGGTAGTAACGTCAGAGAATGTCACAGAAGATGATGAAGAAACACAGAACTGCAGATCTTGTTAATACACAAAATGACACGCAGACCAACTGTAGGCTTGGCGATCGCTTCGCCCAACACCTCCGCTCGGTTCGTAATAACCAACCTGATCTCCCAGTGCCTCAGCACTTCAACTCCCCCGTCCATTCCAAATCCGACCTTTCTGTCCTGGGCCACCTCCATGGTCGGAGTGAGCCATGGCGGTAAATTGGAGGAGCAGCACCTCATATTTCGCTTGGGCAGTTTACACCCCAGCGATATGAACATTGACTTCTCCAATTTCAGGTAGACCCTGCTTTCTCCTCCCCATCCCAGCTCTCCCTCAGCCCACTGTCTCCGCCTCTTCTTCCCCCCCCCCCCCCCCCCTCACATCAGTCTGTAAAGGGTCTCGACCCGAAACATCGCCTATTTCCTTCGCTCCATCTATGCTGCCTCACCCGCTAAGGCTCTCCAGCATTTTTGTCTACCTGCAAAATATTCAGCAGGTCAGGCAGCATCACTTCAGAGCAAAAATAGGTGACATTTCAGCTTGAAACCCTTCTTTGAACTGATTATAGGGAGGGGAGAAGAAAGCTGGAAAAGGGGAGAAGTAGGACAGAGCATGGCAGGTAATATGTAGGTAAACACAGGTACAGGGAGGGGGGGTGGGGGGGTTGCCAACAGATGGTTGGAACAAAGACCCGAGATAAGAATGAATGGGGTGGGACAGTACTGGACTTTACCTCAGTGGCTCAATGCAAACTGTGATTGTAGGGAATACGTCTCGTCTCAAAGGCACAATATTGGACAAAGATGTCCATACAGCTATAGAAAACATTATATAGGAAACTGAGAGCAGCTCCAAATGAAAGCCTCCTGGTGGCTGCCAGCGTCCTGGCCTTCAAGTATAGCAGCATGCCTTTGGCAGCATAGAGAATGGCAGCCTGTCCTATTAATCATTGCAAGTTAATCTTCTTTTGTCATCTTCAGTGGCTCTTGATCAGTTTAGATTAGAGATACAGTGTGCAAACAGGCCCTTCTACTCATCAAGTCCGCACTGACCAACGAACACCCACACACAAGCTCTATGTTTTCAAGCTTTTACATCTACACACTGGGGGCAATTTACAAGTGCCAATGAACGTACAAACCTGCACGCCGTTGGAAGGAGGGGGGGGGAAACCTGATCACCCAGAGAAAACCCATGTGGTCACTGGTAGAATGTACAAACTCCATAAAGACAGCACCTCTAATCAGGATTGAATCAAGTCCCTGGCGCTGTGAGGCATGAACTCTACAAGTGTACCACTGTGCCACCCATGAAGGCTATGGTGACCTGTGCCCTGGATAATTTAGCAACATACTAGAATTCCTGCCTCCACTTTTCTACTAAAGTAGAGATGGTTTGCTGCACTGAATGATAGCTCCATGACCTATCAGATACAGTGCATTCAGAAAGTATTCAGACCCCTTCACGTCTTCCACATTTTGTTATGTTACAGACTTATTCAAAAATGGATTGAATTTTTTTTTTATTTTTTTATTTTTTATTAAACCATCTATGTACACACAATGCCCCAGAATGAAAAGCAAAAACAGGCATTTAGAAACTTTTGCAAAATAATTTAAAAGAAATAACTGAAATATCACATTTACATAAGTATTCAGACCCTCTACTTAGTACTTTGTTGAGGCACCCTTTGGCAGCGATTACAGCCACAAATCTTCTTGGGTATGATGCTACAAGGTTGGCACCCCTCTACTTGGGTAATTTCTCCCATTCATCTCTGCAGATCCTCTCAAGCTCTGTCAGGTTGGATGGGGAGCATCGATGCACAGCTATTTTCAGGTTCCTCATGTTCGATTGGGTTCAAGTCCGGGCTCTGGCTGGGCCACTCAAGTACATTCACAGACTTGTCACGAAGCCACTCCTGTTTTGGTTGTGTGCTTTGGGTCATTGTCCTGTTGGAAGGTGAACCTCCGCCCCAGTCTGAGGTCCAGAACCCTCTGGAGCAGGGTTTCATCAAGGATCTCACTGTACTTTGCTCCGTTTATCTTTCCCATGATCCTGAATAGTCTCCCAGTTCCTGCCACTGAAAAACATCCCAACATCATGATGCTGCCACCACCATAGGTATGGTATTGGCCAGATGATGAGCGATGCCTGGTTTCCTCCAGGCGTGACACTTGGCATTCAGGCCAAAGAGTTAAATCTTGGTTTCATCAGACCAGAGAATCGTGTTTCTCATGGTCTGAGAGTTCTTTAGGTGCCTTTTGGCAAACTCCAAGCAGGCTGTCATGTGCCTTTTACTGAGGAGTGGCTTCCATCTGGCCACTCCACCATAAAGTAGCAATGTTACAAAATGTTGAGATTTAAAATAAAATCAAGTCTGCAATTTATCCCATCAGATAAAGCATAAAAATAAGTTTAATTTGACACCTAACTCACTTTCATATCTTCAGTATTAAGAAAGTTATGACCATTTTCATACTCGGAAATTAGCATCTTGTTCCCCATTGCCTTTCAATTGACTTAACT
The DNA here is from genome assembly GCA_963514005.1 of Raja brachyura. The sequence continues at coordinate 82,708,113 of OY740785.1, read as the reverse complement.
CAAAAGCTGTGATCTAGAACAGTTAAAAGCCCATCACTTTCTTAAAAATTAAGAGAACTCAATGAAATTTTCAGTTATTATAGATTGAAGCATTCTGAAACAAATATGAAACAATCTTACTTGGATGACCTGAAATTAAAGCATATAATTAGTTAGTTATCTAATTGTAGCTAATTACAAAAATCAATGAGTAGATCTAAACATCTATCCATTTCTTAACAAAAGATAAACTTTTTTTAAATTGCCCAATTGTCCAAATAACATTCACACAATAATCCACAATATAACATAATTTTTAAATCTCATTTTCATGAATTTCTGGGCCAAATGGAAGGAATTTAGTGTTTAATGCCAGCAAATTAATGGCTATTTAAATCAACTAGCGAGTGGGTTTTAGTGGAATGCAGTGGATTGGAACGTTGCGGTTTGCGGTGAAGTCAGTATGAAAAATACTGTTGGTTCATACATTTTTTTGGACCCCATTTCACAACATGAAAATATGATTAAACCATTTTTTAATATAAAAATTAACTGTGTACATTTTTTTCTCCCCTATGCAAATTCCTTCCCGTCCTCGGCGCTCATGGCTTTTGAAGGCGATTTTTAAATTTCTCTAGTTAATAAATAATCTAGCGTAATTTAAAAATACCTTCATGAATGAAATGTCGGAGCGATTTTTCTTCCGCAACGAAATCGCCCGACATGGATCGATTTTCCTTGTCTGTTGAAAAACGGTACTTTAAGCCCGCCCCCCTCTGAAAGGCGCCAAAGTCACGCACACGGGGAGCGGCAGAACTGCAGCGCTGCTCAAGGTAAGTTTTGTAACATACCTACATAAAGGCCTGATTGGTTGAGTGCTGCAGATATAGTTGCCCTTCTGGAAGTTTCTCCCATCTCCACAGAAGAACTCTGGAACTCTGTCAGAGTGAGGATCTTGGTCACCTCCCTGACCAAGGTACTTCCCCCCCAATTGCTCAGTTCTATGAAGAGTCCTGGTGGTTCCAAAATTCTTCCATTTAAGAATGCCGAAGAGCACAGTGCCCTCTGTAAAAATTGTTTTATACCTTTACCCAGATCTGTGTCTCGACACAATCCTGTCTAAGGACAATTCCTTTCTCTCCATGGCTTAGCTTTTGCTCTGACATGCACTGTCAACTGTGGGACCTTATATAGACAGGTGTGTGCCTTTCTAAATCATGCCCAATCAATTTAATTTACCACTGGTGGACTCCAATTAAGTTGTAGAACCATCTCAAGGATAATCAATGGAAACAGGATGAACCTAAGCTCAATTTTGAGTGTCATAGCAAAGGGTCTGAATACTTATGTAAATGTGATATTTCAGTTATTTATTTTTAATTACTTTGCAAACATTTCTAAACACCTGTTTTTGCATCTTCATTCATGGGTATTTTGTGTAGATTGATGATAATAAAAATTAATTAAATCCATTTTAAAATAAGACTGTAACGTAACAAATGTGGAAAAAGTGAAGGGGTTTGAATACTTTCTGAATGCACTGTACCTGGCCTGATTGCTCCCAATCCCATGTTGCAAAGGTTGTCTGTGGCATCATTGTCCAGAATTGGGTGGTTTCTGTCATGTATTAAGTTTATTGAGGCACAGCATGGAAGCAGACCCTTCAGTCCACCGATTCCACTACACTCATGGATATCCCGTTACCGCTAGTTCCATGTTATCCCACTTTCTCATCCACTCCCTGCATGCTAGAGGCAATTTTTACATCTGTCAATTAACCTACAAACCTGCACATGGGATGTGGGAAGAAACCAGAGCACCTGAAGGAAATCCACACAGCCACAGGGAGAACGTATAAACTCCACACACAAAGCATCCCAGGTAAGGATTGAACCCGGGTCTCTGGCGCTATGAGAAGAGCCTCTAACAGCAGTGCCTCCGTGCTGTGCCTTATTATCACTTTCTCCTCAGATGTGCCTGTTCATCTTGTCCTTCTCCATTATGGTGGCTTGTAAAGTGATAGAGAGGGTGAACCATAAATCTGCTTCAAAATCATTCCAAGTATGTGGGAGGCTGTAGTTTGTTGGTCTGATGAGGTGAAATAGTAATTTCATGCATGAGGCTGAGAGTTGAAGCCTCCTCCAGATACAAAGTGCTTGTGCAACATACCCTGTATTTCTAACATCAAAGAATGATAGATTATAAAATCCATAAGTATGTTGGAAAGATACTATAACTTGTCTTGTGCTTAAGGGCAGATGACTCAGTCAGCTGTGTAATAAAGCAGAGATATCAAACATTGTTCAATGATTCTGTTTATGAACGGTTTCTGAGGACATGAAAATATCTTGCACACAGGAACATTTACTGGCATTTTGTGGACCTCCTTTCAAATGACCTAAGCAAATGCATGGGTCGTTTAACACTCTGATTAGGTTTAGCGATTTCCTGTAATTGGACAAGTCAACAATGACAGCACTCATTTCTGATTCTGGCCTTCCTGAAATGTCAATCTGTTTTTGCTCCCCTCAGTTGCTGATGCATCATTGTTTTACTTCCACCTTTTTGCTTATGATGTCCAGCATTTGCAATTGATTCTTTTATCTTCAGAATCCTCGGATTTTCCCTTGATCTTCCTTTCAGCCAGTGGGATTTTTTGGGGGATATGTAATCATAATTAACAGAAGTATAGTGTTTTGTTAGGTTGTGACAAATGTATCGTGAATTTCTCAAACATTTTTTTAATTAAAAAAAAATATATATATTTTATTAGAAGTACAGGAATATGGCACCAAGGTGACTGATATATATTGACATATTACATTTTATGTACAGCTTCTTATTTTCTTTTTAATAATGAAACAGAAAAAGAGAGAATAGATAATAAAAGATAGAGAAACGTGATATATAGTGTGTGAAAAGGAAAAAAGTGTGAAAGAAGAAAATTGAAAAGAAGAAAGTAGAAAGAGAAAGAGTAGAAAGTAAGATATTAAGGAGATCGTTATCTATATTCTTGACCATCCCTCACCCAAGCCTGAAACAGTTAAGGGCCTGTCCTACCAGCATCCGACTCCATGCGATGAGCGCGATCAAACTAGAAGCGGGGGCCGCGCGGAGGTCGGGTGATCCCCTGTACAGGGCCGTTCCCACCAGCATGCGCCTGCATGCAGCAAGCACGACCAAACCAGCAGAAGGGGCCGCACGGAGGTTGGGTGAGTGGCGCAACGCGGCGCAAAGTGAGGCAAACTTGGAGCGAAGTCTTAAGGTAAGTTCGCCAGGACAGAGAGGGGCACACTGAGAGGGGCACAGAGGCACACACACGGAGGGCCACGGAACCACACACATAGAGGGTCATGGAGGAACCTACAGATAGGTTCACGGAGGCACGATGTCGAGGCGGTGTGTAATGCGTCGAGGCGACTGCGAGCCGACAAGCTGTTGCCGCGTGGAATTTTTGAACATAGTCAGTTTTTCGGAGCCCCGCGCGACGTCGGGACGAACTCCGCACAATTCCGCACGGCCCCGCGATGCCGGACGGCTCAAGTGACCACGTTAGGTCGCGCTCATCGCATGGAGTTGCATGCTTGTGGGACAGGCCCTTTAGCTTCTACGATTTTGTTGCACCATATGCTTCCAAAAAATCAAGAAATGGAGACCAACTCGTTAAGAATTGGTCTGATTTATCTATTAGGAAGAATTGCATTTCCTCAAGATGTGCAGTGTCCAACATGTTTGAAATCCACATTTTAAGCGTTGGTATGGCTGTATTTTTCCAAAAATTAAGTATAGGTTTTTTGCCGTTATTAACCCATAATTAAAAAATAAATTTTGGGATGAGTTCAATTTATTCCCATCTTCCATTACTCCAAATATAATCATTTCAGTGGGTACACAAAAGGCTGGAGAAACTCAGCGGGTGCAGCAGCATCTAAGGAGCGAAGGAGATAGACAACGTTTTGGGTCGAGACCCTTCTTCAGACTGGTTAGGGATCAGGGAAATGAGAGATAGAGACAGTGATGTGGAGAGATAAAGAACAATGAATGAAAGGTATTAGGTTCCATTTTTATCTTGAATAATTTTGTAAATATTTCAAAAATATCACTCCAGAATTTATAAATTTTTATGCAGGAGACAAAAGAGTGTGTTATAGTTGCATTTTGGGATAGACATTTATCACAAATGTGGGAAGTATTTGGATAGAATGTATTCAATCCAGTTTTTGAATAATATAATCTATGTAAAATTTTAGATTTAATTAAATTATGTCGATATATTAATCGAACATTTGTGTATATATATCAAATACTTTTCCCATGTTTCCTTCATGATTTTTTATCATTAATTCTCGTTCCCAGTCTTCTCTAAGTGCCTCTGTCAATGGTAAGTTTATATTTAAAATACTATTATATAAATATGATATTAATTTCTGTGAGTCAGCCTTAATATTCATTGCTTCTTCCAGTGGATATAAAGTTATGTTTTCATATCTTTGTATGTATTTCTTCATGAAGTCCCAGATCTGGAGATATTTAAAATATTGGTTATTTTTCAGTTTAAATTTTAATTGGAATTGTTGGAATGATAACAGATTTCCCATTTCATACATATCAACGATCCTTTTAATTCCCATTCTTTCCCATTGATTATATGTTTTATCAATAAGAGATTGTTTAAATGAAGGATTGTTCACTATTGGTATTAACAATGATAGTTTTCTTAATTTTAAAGATAATTGTATTTGTTTTCAAATTCTTATTGTATCATGTATAATTGGGTTATTCTTATATATTCTGTTGTTCAGTTTTATCGGGGAGAAGAGGATCGCTCCTATGTTACATGGAGAACAATCCTCTTTCTCCATTCTTATCCATTCTGTCTGTTGGGTAGAACTGTCCAACCAGTAAATTATTTTCTTAATATGCACTGCCCAATAATAATACAAAAAGTTCAGAAGTGAAAGTCCCCCAACATCTTTTGGTTTGCACATGTGTTTCCTTTGAATTCTGTGTGATCTATAGTCCCAGATAAAATTGGTAATATTAGATAATATTGGTGACATTTATTAAACTATTCTTAACTTGGAATTTATTAATTAACATCCCCTCCCACCCATTCAACCTGCCTGGTGGGTGACAGGGGTACCCCACATGTTCCGAAGTCAATTAGGCCAGCAGTATATCGCGGTTAATACACACGTTTCTCCAAATTCACAAATCCTAAACTTAGAGAGTCTTCAGAAAGGGGACTGTGAAGTTGCATGAATATGTGACCTGATTATCATGACCCTCCCAAATAATCATCTTGCAGGCAACTATTGTGTAAATCAGTTGTGAAGAATGAATATTTGGATAAAGTATTCTAAGAAATTGCTATCATGCACAATGTGTATGTCGATCTTTCAAAATGGGAAAGTAAAAAACAAGGAAAGAAAATCATAGTTGATTAAGTTGTTTATCTAACTTATCTGACTTTGACGTTCTCGCTACTTCCACAGGACTTGAGACAAGTTTCTTTCATTAATAACTGTAGGAATGCAGACAGAAAATTAATCTCCAACCATGCCATATTGGTAACGCTGACAAGCTTCTCCTCTGCTGAACTTATTATTCTGTTTTGTGTCTTCTCATCAGTATAAAATTCTGATATGCTCACTAATTAAACCCAGTCTCTTGATATTGCAATTTAGTATGCTAGTGGGTTACACAAAAAGCTGGAGAAACTCAGCGGGTGCAGCAGCATCTAAGGAGCGAAGGAGATAGGCGACGTTTCGGGTCGAGACCCTTCTTCAGACCATGCTAGTGGTTGTTTATGTGGAACATCAAGATAGCTCCCTACCAGGTGTATCGTTCTTCCTGCCTGTTTCCCCCTCTGCGCTGCAATCAAATAATCCAATACACAGGAAAAAATGCCTTGTGAAAACTTATTCAGGAAAGGGCATTATGAGAACTATTTCAATAAGAATCAGGGGATATGGCGAGAAGGCAGGAACAGGGTACTGATTGTGGATGATCAGCCATGATAATATTGAATGACGGTGCTGGCTCGAAGGGCCGAATGGCCTACTCCTGCACCTATTGTCTACTGCCTATTGTCTATCAGAGGGAACTTCACGCAAAATACTGAAGGTAAAAACTATCACATTTTCTCCAAAGTGAAAGTCAAAGCAAGCCAAACAATGTAACATGGTAACACTGGCCAGCTTCATCATAAGGTAATTGTTCTGGCATAGGCTGCAGAAGGCAATCAACAGCCTTGAATCCTGTGAAAAATGTCAATTGTACTGCAAGACAAAGGTCAAAGCCAAGCATTCAACTGAAGAGAATCATCATGAAAACACGTTTCAAAAGGCAAAGAAAATGATTATGCACATAATCCAATATAGGCAACAACAAAAAGATGATCCACTGAGGCTGATCCGGAATCTGAATAATTGTCAAGTTAATTTCTGTCTTGGAATATTTTATAACATAGTTCTAAGTTGAAAATTACATGAGATACAAATCAGGTGTGCCGACCTGCATCACCGCTCTTGCATTGTGCTCAAAGTTCAGCTAGATTTTACAATAAAGTCCGACACAAAACAATCCATTTGCTCAATCACCGTGTCCATTGTTGAGCCAACACTTCTGGATGTCACAATTTCTATGAATCTGATGAAGGCATCAGATACAGTTGTTATTCACTAATAGAAGGATTGCAATATACTACCAGATTATCTACACCCAGGGAGGCAAAGATGTCTAATGTGAAAAACATGTTTTTATTGTTTTCCTTGCAAAAATATATTGCCCAGATATAATTTGCTAGCATATTCATCAGGCTTTGATTTGCCAAAGAAAGGAATGGAATTTCTCATGAAGGAGCTTGAAGGTTTGTTTTGGAATCCTTATGTTTGTTTTTGTAAGACTAGCAAATCTGTGGACAGACACAAAATGCTGGAGTAATTCAGCGGGACAAGCAGCATCTCTGGATAGAAGTTATGGGTGACATAGAAACATAGAAAATAGGTGCAGGAGGCCATTCGGCCCTTCGAGCCAGCACCGCCATTCAATATGATCATGGCTGATCGTCCGCTATCAATAACCCGTGCCTGCCTTCTCCCCATATCCCTTGACTCCACTAGCCCCTAGAGCTCTATCCAACTCTCTCTTAAATCCATCCAGTGATTTGGCCTCCACTACTCTCTGTGGCAGGGAATTCCATAAATTCACAACTCACTGGGTAAAAAGTTTTTTCTCAGCTCAGTCTTAAATGACCTCCCCTTTATTCTAAGACTGTGGCCCCTGGTTCTTGACTCACCCAACATTGGGAACATTTTTCCTGCATATAACTTGTCCAGTCCTTTTATAATTTTATATGTTTCTATAAGATCCCCCCTCATCTTTCTAAACTCCAGTGAATACTAGCCTAGTCTCTTCAATCTTTCCTCATATGACAGTCCCGCCATCCCAGGGATCAATCACGTGAACCAACGCTACACAGCCTCAATCACAAGGATGTCCTTTCTTAAATTAGGAGACCAAAACTGTACACAATACTCCAGATGTGGTCTCACCAGAGCCCTATACAACTGCAGAAGAACCTCTTTACTCCTGTACTGAAATCCTCTTGTTATGAACGTTTCGGGTTGAGACCCTTTGACCGTCTGAAGAAGGGTCTCAACCCAACACACCACCCATTCCTTATACCCAGAGATGCTGCCTGTCCCGCTGAGTAATTCCAGCATTTTGTGCCTATCTGGTGTAATCCAGCATCTGCAGTTCCTTCCTAAGCAAATCAGTGGAAGTGCTTGAGGCCTCTAATTGGCTCAGGGACCATTGCGATTTGTTTAGGTTCCTTGTTCATGATGCCAAAATAGAGTGTAAAAAAATAATATTTGCAAGATGATGTTCCTGCCAATGTTTAGCACAAGCTCTATTTCAATTGTTTATTTGAATTCAAAGATTTAAAGTTAATTCAGATTATTCATCTTTGCCCAACTTTTGTTTGGTTGGTTGTTCTTTTTTTGTTAATAGGATCAAACATTTTCAGAATTTACCATCACCCAGCAGGGGCTTCAACATCAAGGGCCTCGATTGCCTCGATGCAGCGGGAAAACAAGCAAGGAAGAGATAAGACTTTTTGCCTTCTATCACAGTGGGGAGGTGCCTAAAGATTCACTGTGATGAATGTTTGTGTTAAATTGTGTTCATTGTGTGTTTTGTTGCTTTTTTTTCTGTCATGACTGCATTGTACGAAATCTCGTTCAAACTTGTTTGAATGACAATAAAGGAAATTCAATGCAATTCAATTCATTCAATTCATTTTCACTCATAGGCATAAGAGAAATGTATTTCCCTCTGAGTTTATAAGATTATAGGATAGTCTAGTTGAGGAGTGGGGTCAACGAAAGAGAGTCCATGTTGCAGCCCTGTTTCTACTAATCTTTCCACCACCAGGCACATGAAGCACAAGAAGAACAAGAAGCGCAAGACGCCATTGCACGCGGATGCTGAGATGTGTGTTCAACTCTGGCTTGACAATTTCTAATCTTGTGATATGGACTCCATAAGAAGAAGTTGAGGAGTTCAAAATGTTAACAGGATTCTCTAGACAAGATAAGGAGAACCTGTTTCCTCCTTTAGATGAATACCAAACAAATCTAGGCACAGTCTTCATTTACAACCAGACAATGCAGCAGTGAAATTAGGGCACATCATTTTCCTATTAGGTAACTGTTTCCTCTTTTCTCCTGATGCACCACTTTAATTGTGAATGACTTAATTGGACCTCCAGGCTAAGTCACTACCTTTGCTCAGACATGTGCCAGATCCTCTAAATATGTTCCAGACAACTCTCTGAATTCTGGCATCCTACTGGAGCCTTTTGTCACCTGGAGATTCAATTAGATATTCCCCTATGATGTTACATTCAATTAATTCCTGCTGATTTCAATGATCTTTTAGTATACTGTGAGTGATAACGCCATTGTTGATTTGCTGTCAAAATCAACAGGGGGCCTCTCTCAAGAGAGGCTAAATGTAGCTTCATTGTTAAAGCCAGCCTCTACCCTTTTCAGTGGCAGGTGCTTTGTGGTGTGAATGCACAAATGTCATGAAGGTCAGTAAATGCATCTTCCTAGGTTATACCCTACCAATTATCCTCAGGCATGCTCAGTTCATCACTGCCTTATCACAAACCTTATCAATGTCAGGATTCACTTTCTCCTCGTTTTTTTTACAAATTGAAAAATATAGGATCCAATGACTAGGAAGGAACTTCAGATGCTGGGTTAAACTAAAGATAGACTAAAAAAGCTGGAGGGTTACACAAAAAGCTGGAGAAACTCAGCGGGTGCAGCAGCATCTAAGGAGCGAAGGAGATAGGCGACGTTTCAGGTTGAGACCCTTCTTCAGACTTAAAAAGCTGGAGCTGGACAGGCAGCATCTCTGGAGAAGGAATGGGTGATGTTACGGGTCAAGAACCTTCTTCAAATTAGTCAGGGATAAGTGAAACAAGCGATATGGAAGATGATGTAGAGAGATAAAGAACAATGAATGAAAGATATGCAAAAAAGTAACGATGATAAAGGAAACAGGCCATTGTTAACTGTTAGTTGGGTGAAAACGAGAAGCTGGTGTGACTTGGGTGGGGGAGGGATAGAGAGAGAGAGGGAATGCCGGGGTTATTTGAAGTTTGATCACTGGAGCAAATGCCAAAGTGCAGCAGGTACACAGTAGAGGAGCCACGAGGAACTGCAGATGCTGGAATCATGAGCCAAACACAAAGTGTTGGAAGAAATCAGCGGGTCAAGCAGCATTTGGGGAGGGAATGCACAGCTCCAATCCTAACGATGAGACTCGACTGGCGAGACCGACGTCGGGCAGAGGTATAGAGGTGCGGACTGGAGATTCTGTGGCGGCAGACGAGATGCGAGGATGGTCTGTTGCCTCCCTGGTGCCAGGGTTCAAGATATCACAAACCGACTTCAGAACATCCTCGAGAGGAAAAGTGAACAGCCGGAAGCAGTTGTGCACGTGGGCACAAACAATGTCGGGAAGAAGAGGAAGGAGGTTCTGCAATGCGAGTTTGGAGAGTTAGGAAAAAGACTGAAAAGCAGGACTTCTAGGGTGGTCATCTCTGGATTGCTTCCATTACCACGTGCTAGTGAGGGCAGGAACAGTGAGATAGGCGATCTGAATGTGTGGCTGGGGGGCTGGTGCAGGGAGCAAGGATTTAGATTTATAGACCACTGGGATCTCTTCTTGGGTAGGGGTGACCTGTACAAAAGGGATGGGTTACACCTTAACTGGAGGAAAACCAACATTCTGGCAGGCAGGTTTGCTAGTGCTACACGTGTGGGTTTAAACTAAATAGTGAGGGGGAGGGGTTGACAAATTGGTAGTATAAAGACGGACTTAAAGGGGAAGTGAGTACATGAAAAGTTCCAAAAGACTCCCGAATTAATGGGAAGGAAAGTTCGAGAAGGGATAGGAGAGTAAGGTCAGGGTCAATAGTGACCGGTGTGAGAGGGGAGGTGAATACCAAAGTTAAAGTGTTATATGCGCGAAGTATAAGAAATAAAGTGGATGAGCTTGAGGCTCAGTTAGAAATTGGCGAGTATGATGTTGTGAATATTATAGAGATATGGCTGCAACAGGACCAGGGCTGGGAAGTGAATATTCAAGGGTTTACGTCCTGTCGAAAAGACAGACAGGTGGGCAGAGGGAGTAGGGTAAAAAGGAAAGTGGTGAGGAAAGAAATTCAGACCCTTGCGAGGGGTGACATTAACATTGGCATGTAGTTAAGGTAATGCTACGGTTGTTATGGGAGATTTCAACATGCAGGTAGACTGGGAAAATCAGGTTGGCACTGGACCCCAAGAAAGGGAGTTTGCGGAGTGCCTCCATGATGTATTCTTTGAGCTTGTACTTGAGCCTACCAAGAAGAAGGCAATTCTGGATTTAGTGGTATTTAATGAACCTGATTTGATAAGGGAACTTGAGGTAAAGGTCCATTCGGAGGTAGTGGTGTTTTAATCTGCAATTTGAGAGGGAGAAGGGAAAATCAGAAGTGTTGGTATTACAATTGAACAAAGGGGACTATGGAGCCATGAGGGAGGAGCTGGCCAAAGTTGACTGGAATGATACCCTAGCAGGGATGACAATGGAACAACAATGGCAAGTGTATTTCTGGGAATAATTCAGAAGGTGCAGGATCAGTTCATTCCAAAGAGGAAGAAAGATTCCAAGGGGTGCAAGGGGCAACCGTGGCTGACAAGTGAAGTCAGGAACAGTATAAAAATAAAAGACAAGTATAACATAGCAAAGATGAGTGGGAAGCCAGAGGATTGTGAAACTTTTAAAGAGCAATGGAAGATAACTAAAAAGGCAATACGGGAAGAAAAGATGAGGGACGAAGGTAAGCTGGCAAAGATTATAAAGGAGGATAGTAAAAGCTTCTTTAGATGTGTGAAGAGGAAAACAATAGTTAAGACCAAAGTTGGACTCTTGAAGACTGAAACGGGTGAATTTATTATGGGGAACAAGGAAATTGGATCCTATTGAAGCATATAAGAATATTAAGGGTTCTCTGCCTCAGAAGACCCACACTTCTGCAAAAAGTTGTGAACACTGCTATTCTGTAGCAAGTTCTATGGACGCTTTCAAGAGAGAGTTAGATAGAGCTCTTAAAGATAACGGAGTAGGGGATATGGGGAGAAGGGGTACTGATTGTGGATGATCAGCCATGATCACAGTGAATGGCGGTGCTGGCTCGATGGACCGAATGGCCTACTCCTGCACCCATTGTTTATTGTCTATTGTCTATAAACAATATAATAAACAAGGGAGGTTCAATGTGTGTGTATATACACATACTCACAATACACGTATCTATAGAACATATATTTATTTATTTATTTATTTGTTTATTTGAGGTTGTAGTTTAATAGCCAAATGGCAGTAGGGAAGAAGCTGTTCCTGAACCTGGACGTTACAGTATTCAGGCTCCAGTACCTTCCTCCCAATAACAGGGGTTAAATGAGTGTGTGGCCAGGGTGGTGTGGGTCTCTGATTATGTTGGTTGCCTTTTTGAGACAGTGATTCTGGTAAATCCCTTTGATGGTGGGGAGGTGAGAGCCAGTGATGGACTGGGCAGTGTTCACAACTTTTTGCAGATATGTGGGCCTTGCATATACTATTGTTTCATTACATTTTTCTCAGCACAGAATAATTTCTTGGCCAAGTTTTTTCACATGCTCATATTATCCAAGATGAAGGGACTGGATTTTAATTTATGTGATCATATCACAGCCATGTTCAAAAATGCATCATTATAAGAATGCTAATAATATTTAATACGTTTTTGAAATCTCTTGACTATTAATACCTGTTTCCAAATGTATTTGTTCTAATTGAAGTAAATGAACTCATGTATTGTATTGATTGTTGAGCCTGTTGACATTATATTATTAGGTTGGGGAACAGAAGTTTGCTCACACATCTCCAAAGAAAATGATTTGGGTGGCTTAACACCTGTTGGGAATTTAACTTTTAATTTGTCACAAGTTTCACTTTTTTTTGTGAAACCCTCAGAATGACAACAGTAGGAGTGCAAAGTTTGTGTACAGTGAAAACTCAACCTCAGTGGCCGGAAAGAACAATAGTTTTGATTTATATGGAAATACCCTGCAGGCCAGGCAACATTCTGTAGAGAGCTAACATTTCAAGCAATGATCTGTCATCAGGGCTGATGTCAATCTGTTGAGTATTTCAAGCTTTTACTATAGATTTCCATCACCTGGTGTTTTTGTTTTATTTACAGTTCTTAATAATTAAGAACAAATGGCCTTTACCAATCCCTTTCCCTTAAGATGATACTGTTTAAAGGGTCAATATCCAAATTGCATTCTTTGAACTCAATAATATTTGACCTGTGATATTGAATACTGCCTCACTGTTCAGAAATGAAACCTAGTTGCATACAGTTTTATGCACACTGAGATACACATGGTTCAGGAAAATTACAATCATTTTCTTGATAAACAAGTAATCTTACTTGATGGAAATTTGAAATAAAAACTGAAAAAAAGCACAGCAGGTCACGTAGCATCTGCGGAGAGGGAAAGAGTTACATGTCAGGTAGATAACCTTTCATCGTCACACTAATTTCCTGTTCAAAACCTGCCCGTTGTGAAATCGGATCAGGTGCTTCCTGGTATGAGTCATCTTACTACAGCTGTCTCTCCGGCTTCAGAGACATACGTAATGACTTTATCAACATGTACAACAGCCATAGTCATGCAGCATGGAATCAGGCCCTTCAGCCCAGCTTGCCCTGTCGACCAAGATGCCTCAACTGCACTAGTCCTACCCGGTGCATTTTGCCCTTATCCCTCTAAACCTTCCCCATGTGTGCACCAGTTCAAATGTATTTTAAAGATTGTTATTGTACCTTTAAATATAGTAATAATTTTAACAGACAGATGTGGAGTAAATTAGACTACGTTACTCAGTTTATAGGTTTGACTGAGCTCCTTGAAAAGTAGAGGACTCTTCCTTTGTGTTTAAAATATACATAACCTGTATCGCCAGCACAGATAGAATAGATAGTCAAAACCTTTTCCTAAGATGGAAATATCAAAGGCTAGCAGGCATAGCATTACAGTGAGAAGGGAAAGCTTCACTTGGTAACTGTGCAAGCTCTGTTGTATGCAGCAATCTGGTTGGAAAACAATTTTTTTTAGGTAGAATTTTTTGAATCTTGCCTTTTTTGAAGACAACCTCAATTGGGCTTTAATGCCAAATGCAACATTGAAGTGATGCACCAAATACGAGTGAACTCCAGTTTCTATGTAAATATTTGGTTTAGCAATAGAGGGTCTCAATATCCTAGACCAGTGTTGTTCCAGGCTGTCACTGCAGATCTTGGCCATGTCTCACAGCATGCTCAATGCTTCATCTAAATACCATACTGCAAGAACATGGAAGGAGAAAACATAGAAACATAGAAACATAGAAAAATGGGTGCAGGAGTAGGCCATTTGGCCCTTCGAGCCTGCACCACCATTCAATGTGATCATGGCTGATCATCCAACTCAGTATCCCGTACCTGCCTTCTCTCCATACCCCCTGATCCCTTTAGCCACAAGTGCCACATCTAACGCCCTCTTAAATATAGCCAATGAACTGGCCTCAACTACCTTCTGTGGCAGAGAATTCCAGAGACTCACCACTCTCTGTGTAAAGAATGTTTTCCTCATCTCGGTCCTAAAGGAATTCCCCCTTATCCTTAGACTGTGACCCCTTGTTCTGGCTTTTCTTTAGCTAATGTGCACAGACAAAACATAAGCAGAAACAATAAGTAGAAGCTGCTTTGCAGGTTTCTCCCAATTACAGATATTTTGGAAGCTGCATGTGACCGCTTTGGGTTTTACCTAATAGGAATACCACTCAGTATCCCTGGAGGATCCCAGAATTGACCTGAGACGATAAATCAGCAATTCCCATTTTTTTCTTGAATTCCAAGATCCATTTGGAACTTTAGTTCGTGACAATCATCTGTGTGAATTGAAAAAAGAGCTAAACTGACAGATAAACCCTCATTTTAGGAAATCAATAATAATTTTAGGCAGTTATTGTCAAAAGCAATGAGAATTTCATTTCTATACTAACGCTTAATTCACAGTGACAGAAATGGTAAGGCTGCCGGCTTTAGTGCTCTTTCAGTACTGGGGACAGTGAGCTCGCGGAAACAGTTCTTCTGCCAAGGACAAAATTTATGTTCAAACTCTTTTCCTCCTGAGTGGATGTATTTCATACATGAGTGAATATATATTCTCCAGCTAGACCATATCTAGGTTACAATAATCAGTTTGTAGGTTTGACTGAGCTCCTTGAGAAATAAGGGACACCTTCTTTATGTTTAAAATGTACTTATCGCCAGCACAGATAAGGTCGACAGTCAGAACCTTTTTCCCGGAATGGAAATATCAAACACATAGGGCATAGCTTTATGGTGAGAGGGGCTGAGTTTAAAGGAGATGTGTGGGACATGTTTTTGCATAGAGGTTGGTGAATGCCTGGAATGCACTGCCACTGGTGGTGGCGGAGATAGAGAGTTTAGTGGCGTTTTAGATAGGCACATGGATATGCAGGGAATGGAAGGACATTGGTTACATGCAGGGAGACAAGAGTTTGCCTTGGCATCATGTTCAGTTCAGATATTATGGCCTGTTCCTGTTGTGCACTGTTCTATGTTCTATGTTAACTTGGGAAATAAACACTTCTTAATGACTGCCTTGTCTTCTTGGAGTAGCTTTCTGTAATAATCACAAGAGACCGTGTTAAATGCACAATAGAATGTGCACCTTGCTTTGCAGATTAGTTGATTGTTATATACACCAGGGTGCAACAAAATTCCTTTTTTACATTAAATTCATAGTAAACAGCTTACATACAGTAATGACAATACAGCAATAACTGCGAGTACAAAATAGCATAATAGTCAAAATTGTAGATCAAAAACCAAGTAGTGCAATAGAATATCACAGCATAATCATATAAATACTAATGAGGTAGATAAGAGTAAGGGTTTGTGGCAACATCTCAGAAGCGGAATACAAAATATGTGATTGGTTCAAGAATCAGCTGGTGGTGGGGAACTATTATTTTCAGAGCTTTCCGTACCTATTCATACCTCTGGTTTCCCTCTTCCCTGACTCTCAGTTTGTAGAAGGGTCTCGGTCCAAAACATCACCTATTCCTTTACTTCAAAGATGCTGCCTGACCCGTTGAGTTTCTCAAGCATTTTGTGTCTATCAAACCATTCTTGTCTGGACCAAGTCACTAATATTTCTATATATTCTATCAAGTTACCCCTCATTTTCCGACACTTTAGAGAAAACAAACCAAGTTTATTGACCCCTCCTTATCGCTAATACTGACTAATCCAGGCAATATCCCAGCATACCTCTTCTGTAAGCCCAGAAGGTAGAAGAGAGAAAGTGGAAAGGCCAGGGTGGCAGCCATCCTGGACAATATTTATTTCTGATGCAATGCACAGTGAAGATGGGCTGGATGGAAGGAAGTGACAAGTCTGTTATCAACTGGCCTGTGTTTGATACTCTCTATAGGCTCAGGTGCACAGTGTTAAAGCACTTTCATACCAGTCTGAGATACATCCTGCCAGAATACTTTCAATAGCACAGTACACGTTCAAAAGAAACCCTGTGGACATGCTGAATCTTTTCAGATGTCTAAGAAAGTAAATATGCTGTTGTGCTTTCTAGATCACTACATCCATGTGAAGGGATCAGCTTAGCTTGCTGGTGATATGGATACCAAGGACGCTGAAGGCTATGCAGCTCTATGGATGAGGATAGGGCAATGTTCATCCCTTTCTTCCTTAAGTCAGCAACTAACTCTTTAGTAATTTCTTCAGTCTGATGAAGAGTCTTGACCTAAAATGTCACCATTCCTTCTCTTCAGTGATACTGTCTCTCCCGCTGATTTACTCCAGCGTTTTGTGCCTATCTTTGGTTAAAACCAACATCTGTGGTTCCTTCCTACACAACTAATTCTTTTGATTTGCTGATGTTAAAGGTTAGGTGTTGTACTGAAGCCATGTTATAAGGTTTCCAATCGCTTTCCTGTACATCATCTCCTCGCTGTCATTGATTTGGCCACGAATGTTAGTGTCATGTGATAGGAGTAGAATTAAGCCATTCAGCCCATCAAGTCTACCCCTGACTCCCGTTCTTGTAATGAAATGACCAAAACTGCTCACGGCTACAGGGGTATATAAATCAATTATATCACCTGGCAAAGATCTGACAGATGAAGTATGATGTGGGAAAAACAAATTTTCTCCATGAAATTAAAGAAAAAAGTCCATTATCAGCAGTGAAATTTTGCAGAGGTTTGAGGTGCAGAAAGATCTGGATATCCTGGTGCATGATTTGCAGAACAGTATCGCCTTAGGCGAAAGGAGTTGGTAAAGGCTATTTGTTCAAAATTAATCAGAACTATTGGTTTGAAAACAAAACACCATGTGATGGAGATCTGGAGTATATGCTGGAAATACTCAACAGATTGCCATCAGCACTGATGAAAGATCATTATTGAAATGTTAACTCTGCAGAATGTTGCCTGACCTGCAGGGTATTTCCAGGAAATCATAACTGTTGTTTTTTTCAGGCCTGTAAGGTTGAAGTTTTCACTGTAGACAAATTTGCACTCCTACTATAGTCATTCTGGAGGACTTACACAAGAAAAATGGGAACCTTGTGACATATTAGAAGCGATCATTCTAAAAATGCAACACCGTGGGGGAATTGAGAAAAATGCACTATAAGCAGGTTTCCTGCTGTTGGACGGAGAAGGAAGACGGAGAGAGAGACCTACAACAGAAGCTTTACATAGCAAAAGGAAACACATGCACAAAGCTTTAGGGGACTCCATTTCAGTAAAGAAGTTCAAACATAAAAATGCTGGCTGCTCCTTCCCATGCTCCATGCTTGTAGACAGACATAGCATTTCAACAAATATTTGATTCATCATGCCAAGCCTTCAGCTTTCTTTTGTACTCTGTATCACTGAAGTCCTAATCTCTGCATAGAACTCATGCCTAACCTCTCCTTTGGGATCTGACACCAGAACTACCCCCATTGCCCTCTACAGAGGCAGGTCACATGTGGTGGATGACTCACCCTGTGCAGATCCCAGCTCTAAGTTAGACACAAAATGCTGGAATAACTCAGCAGGACAGGCAGCTTCTATGGATAGAAGGAATAGATGAAATTTCGGGTTGAGGCCCTTCTTCAGTCTGAGAGTCAGGAGTGTGGGAAATTAGAGATATGGAAGAGTAAGGTGTGAAAACGAGAGATCTGAGTTACTCCAGCATTTCGTGTCTATCTCCAGTGTAAACAAGCATCTGCAGTTCCCTCCTACACATTTCCTCAGCTCTCAGTTAATTCCATAGTGACACAAGCATCTGCAACAGAGCCAGTAAATGCAGGGGTCAGATCAAGTGCTGATAAAAGGACAGGAAATGTTAGAAATGGTCAGCAACTGTGGAAGAGAAATGGAATTAATATTTCAGATCAGGGATCCTTAGTCATAACTAAACAACAGAGGTAAATGCTTTATTTTTATGTCTGACAAACCTAAAGCATCAGGAGATGCAAGTGATTGCAGATCTGAAATATTGAGCAAAACAACCTATTGGAAGAATTCTGCAGGTCAAGCACCATCTGTGGATGGAAAGGGTCCTTTTAATGATTTGAAGGATTAAAAGATGGGTAATTTTTTTCTGGTATTTGATCTGGTATTTTGTTGGTTCACATGCTTGATCAATGGTGTTTTATCATTAATGTCTTATTATTATTAATGTTTAGTGTTTTCTGAGTCATTTGTAATTGTCACTATATGTCATGTTGTTGGTTACACAAAAAGCTGGAGAAACTCAGCGGGTGCAGCAGCATCTAAGGAGCGAAGGAGATAGGCGACGTTTCGGGTCGAGACCCTTTACTTGTGGGCAGAGCACCAAGGCAAATTCCTTGTGTGTGAATACTTGGTCAATAAACTTACTTACTTAATGAGCGCAGAGAGAGGATTTGCGAGGACGTTGCCTGAAATCAAGGGTTTAGGGAGCAGATGGGCTGGCTCGGAGTTTATGACTGGGAACTGCAGGAGATTGAAGGGTGATTTTAGAGGTGTATAAAATCATGAGGGGAATAGGTAAGGTGAATGCACAGAGCCTTTTCTCACGATTCTCAGATAATGTGGTTGGAATACAGAGGGAATATTTGTGTCTAGCATCCCCACTGAGGAGAGTTTTACTGAGATCTGGACAGAGGCAGCAAGGCCAGCGGTTGTTAACCACACCAAACTGGTGATGGTGAGTAGTCTTCACGAATGCAGTCCTTCTGGTGAAGTGCGCATAATTCTGCCAAGAAAGGGCTTCCAGGGTTTAGGCCCAGCAACAAGAAAGGAAGGATGAATGTATTTCCAAATCAGGGTGATATGTGACTTGAAAGGGTAACTGCAGGGGGTGGGTGATCCCAAGTGCCTGCCGTATTTGATTGTTGAGATCACGGTTTTGGAATGTTCTGTCAGGGAACCTAATGTGAGTACGTGGAATACATTGTGGTTAATTTGCACTGCACTCCATGGAATGAAGGAGTGCCTTACATGTGGGCACCTTAGCCCTGGTTGCTGCTGAATTTCTTGAGTGCTGTTGGATATGGACTCTTTCCATGCAATAGAGTTTTTCACCAATCCTCTTACTTGTGGTTTGTAAGATGGGAGATAGTGTTTTAATTGTGTTTGCAATCCACGATTAAAGTTATTTGACAAAAATGTAAAGCTTGCATGCGGCTTTTTAGGATGACCTGGAGCATTACCTTTCAAGTTTTACTGATGACAGGTATCATTAGTCCACCCAAAGTGTAACATTTTAGGAGACTGTCTAGCCAGCTGAGCTTGTAGCACTCCAGTTAAGCATTAAACCCTACCAACGTCAAACCCTGCCCACACTAAACCCTGTCCACACTAAACCCTGCCCAATTCATACCCTGCCCACATCTGGAGTTCCTTGTTTCTACTTTGGAAGAAATAATATCAATTCTGAACCTTTCTAATCCACTATGATCAGGAACTCCTCTATAGACACTTTGACTTTTATATCACGAGTAGTCGGTGTTACAGGTGTTGGTCTTTCAGAGGACTCTGATGACTATAGTGTTGTCATGAAATCTGTTTTAGGTAATGAACCATAATCCAAGGCATTGTTTAAATATTTTTGTACTTTGATATGAATGTGCATATTCCAGTATTTCAGTAAATTGTATGATTATTACAAACATCCCTGATTATGTCAGCTATGTGGATGAGTTATCGCTTGCAAATTAAAACAGTGCCTCCTTATTCCAATTGTCCAATTACCTGTATTAATTTTGTACTGAAGGTTCAAAGATTTGAAGATAGACACAAAATGCTGGAAGTAACTCAGTGGGTGAGACATTTCAATTGGGAGCCTTCATCAGGTCTGAAGAAGGGTCCCAATCCAAAATGTAATCCATCTTTTTTCTTCAGAGATGCTGCCTCACGTGTTGAGTTACTCCAGGACTTTGTGTCTATCTTCGAGTAGAAACCGATATTTGTTGTCCCTTTCTACACACTTTCAAAGGCTTGCCATGTCTGTTGACCCTAAAATTTCTCAACTGTGAGACCTACTAACATATTCTAGCAGTTTGTTTGCTTTGCTTCAGATCTCAGCATTTTTGATTCTGTAAACCTACCATGAAATAGTATCCATGACGCTTTCATTTCTGCTGTATTATTAAGAAGGTTTGGTCGTATAAAACGTAACCATGTTCTCAACCACTTTGCCAGTGAAGTTCTCTGATACATAGCCAACAGTATGATTTAGATTTGTTCTACTTTTAAGCACAAAGTTTGTTATGTGATATTTTATGCTGAGATGAGAACCTTCAGCTGCTCCACAGGATGACAGTTAATTAGGTTGTTCGACCCCAAATTTCTCAAAACGCCCTTACATTTCTATGAGTAAAACTGTGATCTGTAGTCATAAACTGGATGAGTTATCGCTATTCCCTTCATATCTTTTGCACATCATACTACAGAACACTTGTTCATAATTCATCGAATGCATGTTCTGTGGTACTATAAGTTCTCACGTGGTTAAAACCCAACAATTTGAATGCCTATGAATGAGGACTAGAAAACGGTCTCTACTTTTTCATCAAAATCTTGTATTTGTTAACAAGAAATTTGGGTTTAGTTACATTTTCAATTGAGTTTTAATGGTTATCGTGCAATCACAATTGATAACTCCTTTCTTTGGAAGGTAAGTGGTCTTTGTTCAACCGTACAATTCTCTGATTCTGACCAACCTTTAAGACTATGTTCAACACAAGACTCAGGAATTAATCTGTTCTTGTTCAGTTTTGGTAGCTGTTACGCAAAAATCATGGCTTATGTGTATAAATCATGGTTGTGTATAAATGGCCGTCTCTCATGAGATTGTCTGGACATTTGATTGTATTTCAAAATCTTGTACTATGTTTTTAATTCATACTAAGTTAGAACAATTGTCCATCCCAGCACATGCTGTCACTGTAGGCAATATATCTGACTTCAGATTCAAAACTGCTCTATGGTCTATCAATTCCAATATGATTATGATCCATTCCAACATAAACTGCCCACCATGAAATAACTAATGAATGCCAATGTTTAATATCCCAACAAGTGCTTCTACTCTAGTTGGAAATAATTCCAATCATTTTTCATTAATGAATGGGATGGAAAGATGAGAGGTTTCTCATGCATTCATCTATTTGCAGGATGATGACTGCTTCACACTAGAGCATCACCCACTAACGTCAGTCATTTCATATTGCCACAGTGGACCTTTACCATCTAACTGTGCATTCTACATATCATTGGTAAATTATTGCTCTTTACCCCACAGTTAATTCCTCAATGTGATGAAATAGCAAGAGGGCTTCTGGTGGAAGGTGTGAGACAAACGCACCATTCCTCAGAATGACCTCAATTCACATTCTCAGGTTTCAGAGTTTCCATAACGGCTTGGTCATTCTTGATAAGTTATTTGCACCCATTCTTGGACCTGTTTTTTTCCTTTTTGCATTGTGATTGTGTAAAGGTTCCAACATCGCACAAAGGGTGGGGCGGCACGGTGGCTCAGCAGTAGAGTAGCTGCCTTACAGCGCCAGAGACCCGGGTTCAGTCCTGACTATGGGCGTTATCTGTACAGAGTTTGTACGTTCTCCTGTGACTGAGTGATTTTTCTCTGGGTGCTCTGGTATCCTCCCACAATTCAAAGATATGCAGGTTTGTAGTATGGCTTCAGTGAAATTGTAAAGTTCTTGGTGTATAGGGTAGTGCTAGTGTACGAGGTTGGATGGACTCGATGGGTCGAAGGGCCTGTTTCCGCACTGTATTGCTAAGGTCTCGTATCTCTAAAGCTCTGCCCGATTTTCCTTCTTGAATAATTAATAACATATTTTCAAGATTTCACAAACTGTGATCTATTCCTAGTAATAGTTTGCCCACGATGGTTTGAAAAACATTTGGAGACCCTTGTGAATGGAGGCCCTTGTAGGTATTGATTGTTAAATATTGTTGGCCATCCTAGCCTACATTTAATTTCACATGCACATAAAACTGAATCTATTTTGTAAACATTCTTGCTTCAACATGATCGATCTTTCACTGTTGCAAAGCTAGTAATAGACGGTGTTCAGCATCCAGATACTTAACTGAACATAATCTTGCACCACCAAAACCAAGTGGGCCCAATGACTTTGATTTGTCTTCACCAAAACATCATATCAAAGTTAAGACATTTATGTTCGACTTGGACTTTCAGTACCAAAAGACTTGAACCTAGTTTCAAACCTGCTTCAATGTGAATGTGCTGCGTCTGGTCTCAAGACATGTCTCCAATTCGCTTACACAATAGCATCAGATGTGATCCATTATATTTCATCAAATCTCACACTTCTTCAGTGGAATTCACTCCAAATCAGAATTTCTCCTGAAAATGTCTTCAATTGGACTATATTTCCCGTAAAAGTGTAATATTCAACTCCGCCATGTAAGTATTTTGACTCTGGAAATAGCCATACATAATGATGTTGATCTTACATATTCCGATTCACATTTTTCCCCTCGAGACAGAGATTGTAATTATGCTCCTACAGCTTACCCCCCTAGTCTAGTTTTGTAAAACACTGGGCCAAGCACTGGATCAACTATTCTTTATTCTTCCTAAACACAAACAAACTCCCTATACAAGCCCTTCAGCCTTGTGTGAGCAGACACCTCCAGCAGGTCACATGATCCCAAGTGTACCTCCAGAAAACTGACCCTGATCCTCGTTGGGTTCACTCTTTTATAGGACATCAGACCCATGGTGTGAAACTATATGGGGGGGGGGGCTGAAGAAGGGTTTCCGCCCGAATTTTTGCCTATTTCCTTTGCTCCATAGATGCTGCCTCACCCGCTGAGTTTCTCCAGCATTTTTGTCTACCTTCAATTTTCCAGCATCTGCAGCTCTTTCTTAACCAATAACAAAGTACCCCATTACAACGTTTCCACAGAAGCTTCCAGAAGGAAGTCAGTTAAGTAAAGTAAAGAAGCATTTTCCTAGGTTGTATAAACAATTTAAACAAGGCTTCACACTTTAACCAATCATCAAATAGCACAACAAACAGTCTGCAACATAATTAAGAATACCTTTTGACACTCCCCTCTATAACCAATCCTAACCATGCATTTGCAGACCTTCAAATGCAATTGGAATTTCTTGACGGCACAATGGCTCAACTCGCAGGAGGAGGGTGAATTGCTATTGTAACATGCAGAGCAAGCGTTTTTTTTTTTTTTTTTTTTAAAGATCACTGTTGAGGAAGGCAAGGGGAGTGCTATCATCTTACATTCGGGAACAGCTTGAGTTGGAGGACCACGCCTCCCGTGGGGGCTATGGGTAGGGAACGTGTGCGTTGGGGGAGAAAACTCAATTGGTCTGCACATGGTCTAGTGGCTATATAAATATATGGACAGCACGGTGGCACAGCAATAGAGTTGCTGCCGTACAGTGTTTGCAACCCTGGAAGCCCAGGTTCGATCCTGACTACGGGTGCTGTCTGTACAGAATTTGTAACTTTTCCACGTGATCGCATGGGTTTCGCCGAGATCTTCGGTTTCCTCCTACACTCCAAAGACGTACAGGTATGTAGGTAAATTGACTTGGTGAATGGAAAAATTGTCCCTCGTGTGTGTGGGATAATGTTAATATACAGGGATTGCTGGTCAGCGCAGACCCGGTGGGCCGAAGGGCCTGTTATCTCACTGTATCTCTAAATTAACCCAAAAAAGAGTAAGCTCTGTGCAACAACTTTATGGCCATAGACAGCACATACTATTCAGGATGAATGAAAATTGTTCTCAAAGATAAGCTCAGATAAACGAATAATGGAGATTGAATCTTCTCATCAATCAATACACAAATTAGCCCATCTCTTCAAGCACCTGTTCAGAAAATCTCTGAAATTGCAATGTAAAAAAAGATTTCTCCAATATAATCATCAATAGATTTGCTGTGCTTTTGATTTCATGTCTGACCCTGTAGCTTAGGTTGTCCCAAAAGATACAAGATCAGACACAAAAGTTAGACACAAACAGCTGGAGTAACTCAGCAGCTCAGGCAACGTCTCTGGAGAAAAAGGATAGCTTAAGTTTCGGGTCTGGACCCGAAACGTCACCAATCTTTTTCTCCAGAGATGCTGCCTGACCTATTGAGTTACATCAGCACTTTGTGTCTAACGTTGATACAATCCAGCATCTGCAGTTTTCGGGCCCATCTGCCCATCTGCAGGATTCAAAAGTGGGAATAACAAAGAACTAGTGTGAACGGGTCACACTAGTTCTGTGACCTTGATGGTTAGCATAGACTAGGTGGGCCAAAGCTGAAATCAGTAAGAATTTCATTGTTCCCTTGCCAGTACATATGACAATTAAACATTCCTAACAGTTGAAATCACCTTTGTCCGTTTTAATTTGCCTATCATTCAACAGGTTAACAGCAGATGGTTCCACCCTAGCTCTTCACTCTGTCTGGCTCATCTGGATAACCGGAACACGCACGTCAGTCTGCTTTTCATGAATAACAGCTTTGCATTCAAGAGAATCATCCCCTATAATTTTATCCCCCGGGCATCTGTATCTCCCTTTGAAACTGGATTATTGACGTCCTTTTCGGCAGACCGCAATCAGTGCAATTTGGTGATAACATCTCCTACTCACTGACTACTCAAGGCTGCTTGCTTTGTCCCCTGCTCTGTTCTCTTTCCACCCATGATTGTATTACTAGGCACAGCTCTATTGTAATCTATAAATTCACTCGTGACATCATTCTTTGGGCCCAGCACATAGATATAAACATCAAGAAGGCTTGACAGTGCCTCTGCTTCCTCAGAAATTTAACAAGTTGCAGCATGTCACCAAATACTCCAACCTTCACGGATTTACTGCAGAAAGTATCCTGACTGGTTGCATGTTGGCCAAGTATAGCAATTTCAATGCCCAAGAATACAAGAGGTTGTAGAAAGTGGTGGACTCAGCCAAATCCACCAGGGCCACAATGCTCCCCACCGTCGAAAGCATCTACATGAGATGCAGTCACAATAAGGCAGCATTCATCATCAATGATCTCTCCCATCCGGGCTATGTCCTCTTCTTGCTGCTAGAGTCATGCAGGAAATACTTAGGCCTAAAGTCCAACATCCACCAGGTCCTACAACTAACGGGTTCCTGAACCGACCTGCACAACCCTCATCCTACCCCGACAGCAAAAACACTGCAGATCATTTCCTGTACTAACATGGACTTGTTTTTTAATTATGCATTTTAGGCCCAATGTCTCAATAGTCAATTGCATCAATACTTTCTGCATAGTCTTTTTCTTTACACTGTCATGTATAATAGTAAGATTAAATGAGAACTTACCAGTTTGAAGTTTGATCTTTATTTTATGAAAAGTTGCGATGAGGGATTACGTGAAGAAGCCTGCCAGCCCACATGTGCGTCAACCTTCAAAGCAGTGGTGTGAAATCACAGAAAACTGTTGCTGAACTGATTATAGGAAGATTCAAGAACTAAAACTATCACATGATATATATTAATGATGTGGATGAGGGAATATCATATAACCATATAACCATATAACAATTACAGCACGGAAACAGACCTTCTCGGCCCTTCCAGTCCGTGCCAACCATTTATTTTCCCCTAGTCCCATCTACCTGCATTCAAACAATACCCCTCCATTCCCTTCCCGTCCATATACCTATCCACTTTACTTTTAAATGTTAAAATCAATCCTGCCTCCACCACTTCTGCTGGAAGCGCATTCCACACAGCCACCCGTCTCTGAGTAAAGAAGTTCCCCCTCATGTTACCCCTAAACTTCTGTTCCTTAATTCTCATGTCATGCCCTCTTGTTTGAATCTTCCCTACCCTCAATGGGAAAAGCTTATCCACGTCAACTCTGTCTATCTCTTTCATCATTTTAAAGACATCAATCAAGTCCCCCCTTAACCTTCTACGCTCCAAAGAATAAAGACCTAACTTGTTCAACCTTTCTCTGTAACTTAGTTGCTGGAACCCAGGCAACATTCTAGTAAATCTCCTCTGTACTCTCTCTATTTTGTTGACATCCTTCCTATAATTAGGCGACCAAAATTGTACACCATACTCCAGAATTGGTCTTACCAATGCCTTGTACAATTTTAACATTACTTCCCTACTCCTATATTCAATGCTCTGATTTATAAAGGCCAGCAACCCAAAGGTTTCTTTACCACCCAATCTACATGCGATTCCACCTTCAGGGAACTTTGCACAGTTATTCCTAGATCCCTCTGTTCCACAGCATTCCTCAATTGCCTACCATTTACCATGTACGTCCTATTTTGATTTGTCCTGCCAAGATGTAATAATTCACACTTATCAGCATTAAACTCCATCTGCCATCTTTCAGCCAACTTTTCCAAATGGCCCAACTCTCTCTGTAAACTTTGAAAATCTACTTCATTATCCACAACACCACCTATCTTAGTATCATCTGCATACTTACTTATCCAATTTTCCACCCCATCATCCAGATAATTGATGCACATGACAAACAGCAGTGGACCTAACACAGATCCCTGAGGCACCCCACTGGTCACCGGCTTCCAACCTGACAAACAGCCATCCACCATTACTCTCTGACATCTCCTATTCAGCCACTGTTGAATCCATCTTGCTACTCTGCCATTAACACCCAAAGATTGAACCTTCTTAACCAACCTTCCTTGGGGAACCTTGTCAAAGGCCTTACTGAAATCCATATAGACAACATCCACTGCTTTACCCTCATCAATTTCCCTAATAACCTCTTCAAAAAATTCAAGAAGGATTGTCAAACATGACCTTCCAGGCACAAATCCATGTTGACTGTTCCTGATCAGACCCTGTTTATCCAGATGCTTATATATATTATCTCCAAGTATCCTTTCCATTAATTTGCCCACCACTGACGTCAAACTAACAGGTCTATAATTGCTAGGTTTATTCTTTGAACCCTTTTTAAACAATGGAACAACATGCGCAGTATGCCAATCCTCCGGCACTATTCCCGTTTCTAATGACATTTGAAATATTTCTGTCATAGCCCCTGCTATTTCTACACTAACTTCCCTCAATGCGTAGGGAATATCCTGTCAGGACCTGGAGACTTATCCACTTTTATATTTTTCAAAAGTGTCAGTACCTCCTCCTCTTTGAATCTCATAGTTTCCATAGCTACTCTACTTTTTTCCCTTACCTCACAAGAGTTCAATATCCTTCTCCTTGGTGAATACTGAAGAAAAGAAATTGTTCATTATCTCCCCCATCTCTTTTGGCTCTGCAGATAACTGTCCATTCTGGCTCTCTAATGGTCCAATTTTATCCCTCGTTATCCTTTTTCTATTAATATAGCTGTAGAAACCCTTTGGATTTACTGTCACCTTTCTTGCCAAAGCAACCTCATATCTTCTTTTAGCCTTTCTAATTTCTTTCTTACGATTCTTTTTACATTCTTTATACTCCTCTACCACCTCATTTACTCCATGCCTCCTATAATTATTGTAGATATCTCTCTTTTTTCAAAACGTGTCCAATTTCCCTTGAAAACCATGGCTCTTTCCAATTTTTACTATTTCCTTTCAACCGAACAGGGACATAAAGATTCTGTACTCTTACAATTTCCTCTTTAAATGTCCTCCATTTTTCTTCTACATCCTTCCCATAAAACAAAATGTTCCAATTCACTCCTTTTAAATACTTATGCATTCCCTCAAAGTTAAATGTTCTCCAATCAAAAATTTCATCCCTAAGTCCCATTCTGACTCTCTCCATAATAATATTGAAACTAATGGTATTGTGATCACTGGTCCCGAAGTTCTCATCAACGCATACCTCCGTCACCTGACCTGCCTCATTTCCTAACAGGAGGTCCAGCACTGCCCCTTCTCTGGTCGATACCTCTATGTATTGCTGCAAAAAACTATCCTGCACACATTTTACAAACTACAAACCATCCAGCCCATTTACAGAATGTGTTTCCCGATCTATTTTTTGGAAAATTGAAATCTCCCACAATCACTACCTTGTGCTTACTACTAATATCTGCTCTCTCCTTACATATTTGCTCTTCCAATTCTCGCTCCCCATTTGGCAGTCTATAATACACCCCTAAAAGTGTTGCTACACTGTTCCCACTTCTCAGTTCCATCCAAATAGCCTCCCTAGACGAGCCCTCTAATCTATCCTGCCAAAGCACTGCCGTAATATCTCCTCTGACAAGCAATGCAACACCTCCACCTCTGGTACCTCCAATTCTATCACACCTGAAGCAACAAAATCCTGGAATATTTAGTTTCCAAACACAGCCCTCCTGCAACCATGTTTCACTGATTGCCACAACATCATATTTCCAGGTGTCAATCCAGGCTCCAAGTTCATCCACCTTTCTTACAATGCTCCTAGCACTAAAATATACACATTTTAGAAACCCACCATCCCTTATTCTCTGTTTATTATCTTTTTCCTCTTTCTCGCCTACATTTTGGGTCCGAGTGCTTCCCTTCTCTGCCTCTTGGCCCACACCCTGTCCCCTAGCCCCCTCTATCTGAGTCCCTCCCGATATCTCCAAGATTGCGGATGACACTAAGCTGGGGGGCAGTGTTAGCTGTGAGGAGGATGCTAAGAGACTGCAAGGTGACTTCGATAGGCTGGGTGAGTGGGTAAATGTTTGGCAGATGCAGTATAATGTGGATAAATGTGAGGTTATCCACTTTGGTGGTAAAAACAGGAAAGCAGACTATTATCTAAATGGTGGCTGATTAGGAAAAGGGGAGATGCAGCGAGACCTGGGTGTCATGGTACACCAGTCATTGAAAGTAGGCATGCAGGTGCAGCAGTCAGCAAAGTAAGCGAATGGTATGATAGCATTCATAGCAGAAGGATTTGAGTAAAGGAACAGGGAGGTTCTACTTCAGTTGTACAGGGTCATGGTGAGGCCACACCTGGAGTATTGCGTACAGATTTGGTCTCCGAATCTGAGGAAGGACATTATTGCCATAGAAGGAGTGCAGAGAAGGTTCACCAGACTGATTCCTGGGATGTCAGGACTGTCTTATGAAGAAAGACTGGATAGACTCAGTTTATACTCTCTAGAATTTAGGAGATTGAGAGGGGATCTTATAGAAACTTACAAAATTCTTAAGGGGTCGGACAGGCTAGATGCAGGAAGATTGTTCCCGATGTTGGGGAAGTCCAGGACAAGGGGTCACACCTTAAGGATAAGGGGGAAATCCTTTAAGACCGAGATGAGAAATACTTTTTTCACACAGAGAGTGGTGAGTCTCTGGAACTCTCTGCCACATAGGGTAGTTGAGGCCCGTTTATTGGCTATATTTAAGAGGGAGTTAGATGTGGCCCTTGTGGCTAAGGGGATCAGAGAGTATGGAGAGAAGGCAGGTACGGGATACTGAGTTGGATGATCAGCCATGATCATATTGAATGGCAGTGCAGGCTCGAAGGGCCGAATGGCCTACTCCTGCACCTAATTTCTATGTTTCTATATTTCTATGATCTTTATGAGAAGAGGGTTGGGAATGGAGGACACATAATCCCTCATCGCAACTTCTCATAAAATAAAGATCAAACTTCAAACTGGTAAATTTTCATTTAATCTTACTATTTTACTTCGAAATCACGTGAGTGACTACGTGAAGTCTTTAAAAATCTGTGATTTTATGTTGCGAACACGAGTCCATGCAACACACTGCATTAGTTGACCCAAAATGATTGAAATGATAATGCATTCAGCCATGATATAGCTTTAAAACATGCTGATGCTTTTAATAAATAAATGATAATAATAATAGTGCTCCCTTACATCCAGGAAAGCAAATTATTGAACAGAACTTAAAATTGAGTTGGCAAACGAACCCGGCATGGCAATTGGTTTATTATAAAAGATTTGGAAAGTTCACTCCTTCGACCATCTTGAAGTCGCTAGGATGTGGTTCAGCGGAACCTCCATGAACCTCACTGCCGAAACTACTGCAGCCCTGGTGGAGTGAGACACGAAAACATAAGTGTCCACTCCTGCACAAGCCAATACATGTCTTAACCTCTTGGAGATGGTCTGCACTGATACCCTCCTGTGCATTTTTTAATGATTTTTTATGTTTTTGTATTGTGTTCAGTGCCTCTCAGGTTCTTTATAGCCTTAACATATTGTTGAATATGTGCAACCACACACAATCTATGGTCCATGGGATACGCCAACAATTCCAGCTTTAGCCCTAACACCCCTGGTCTGCTTTGTTTAATTAGCTCATGTACATAAAACTTTATTTTGTTGGTAGATATAACCATTCTGTCCAGCCGCAGCTTATGCAATAACTGGACGCGTTGCGATGAAACTAGCGTCATGAGCATAATTACTCTATATGTGAGCCTGACCAAAGTTAGGGATGTAGCTGGAACCCACCGGCGAAGCAGTGTTAATACAATGTTAACATCCCATACCTCCGTGTACCTGGGCCTGGGAGGATTAGTGTTAAAGATACCCTTCATAAATCTGGATATCAGCGGGTGAGACCCGACAGGGTGGTGTCCCAATCCCAGCAATAAGTATGATGACAAAGCACTTTTGGCACCGTTAATGGCACTATAACCTAATCTTTCGTCAAAGAACAATTTTGAGAGAAACTCCAAGACATCAGTTATCCGTGCCGTATCATACATTATGTTGGAATTAAAACAAAACACTTCCCATTTCTTGATGTAAGAGATGTACTGCTTCTTGGTGCTATCTCTCCAAGCTGCAGTGATCACGTCCACAGTTCAGTCTGACAATCCGAGCCCCAGGAAAGGTCTTCTCAAAGTCTGCAAATCAATAAATTGATTCTATCATGCAGCGGGTGGCCTTCCCGAGTCACGGGATGAACCAGCAAACTTTTGTGTTTTGAAATAACCATATAAGGCTCTATTATCATTCCCAATATCAGCGGGAACCATGGCTGCGTAGGCCAGTCAGGCACTACCAAAATGCTGGAAGCGGAATCTTGCTGGATTTTTTGCCAGCACCGACTGATGAGGCAAAATGGAGGAAATGCATAAAAGAACATTCCTCCCCAGTGCAGCGAGAATGCACCACTATCACCACTGCTCTTGGGTCTGGCTCCCATGCAACATACTTTGGTAACTGGTGATTGAGCCTAGATGCAAACAAATCGAAATGGTTCCATAATTCATTCAGCAATTGGAACTCTGTAACGAGAATTTTTCACCAAAAAACAACCTCAGAATAAGTTTGAAACATACCTGCAGGGTTTTTTAATTTACCGCTGGTGTAGCGACGCTACTCCCAGCCAGTCGTGCGCCATGCGTTAGACATATTGATGCGCATGCGGGCTGGTGGGCTTCTTCACGTAGTCACTCACGTAACTTTGAAGTAAAATTCACATGTAATGTATGGATGACATATTCATATATAGTGAGAGAGTCTAGGCCCAGATGTCATAGCCTCAGAATTACAAGAATGTTCCTTTATGCCCCTGTCCAACTTAGGAAACCTGAACGGAAATCTCTGGAGACTTTGTGCCACACCCAAGATTTCTGTGTGGTTCCCAGAGGTTTTTGTCAGGTTCCCGGAGGTTTTTAAAATTTTTTGAATAATCACCGGAACATAGAAGAAGCGGAAACCACTTTCGACCATTAGGGAGACTGACAAAAACCTCCGGGAACCTCCGGGAACCACACGGAAACCTTGGGTGAGGCGCAAAGTCTCCAGTGGCTTCCGTTCAGGTTTCCTAAATGGGACAGGGGCATTAGGAAGACGAGGAAAGATTTCTATATTCGGAGGGTGGTGAGTCTATGGAATTCTTTGCTACAGAGGCCAAGTAGGTGTATATTTTTAAGACAGAGATAGGTAGATACTTGATTCGTATGGGGGTCAAGGGTTATGGGGAGAAGGCAGGAGAATGGGGTTAAGAGGGAAAGATAGATCAACCATGATTGAATGGAGGAGTAGACTTGATGGACCGCATGACCTAATTCTGCTCCAATTGTTTATAAACATATGAACTTTTTTTTTTGTGTATTGTCCAATTAACTGTGCCTGTGATGCAGCAACAAGGAAGATTTCCATTGTATCTGACACTCGAAAGGCTTGTGCTGGTCAAGCTGAAAAATATCACAAACTCTCTGCTGGACCCTCTGCAGTTTGCATATCAGGCCAATAGATTTGTGGATAATGCAGTCAACCTGGGCCTACACTTCATCCTAGAGCACCTAGACCACCAGGGGACCTATGCGAGGACACTGTTTGTTGATTTTAGCTCTGCATTCAAAACCATTGTGCCAGAGCTACTACACTCCAAACTTTCCGGGTTGACTGTGCCTGAACCCCTTTGTCAGTGGATCACCAACTTCCTGACAGATAGGAAGCAGCATGTGAGGCTGGGAAAGCACATCTTGGACTCGCAAATGCTCAGCATAGCAGCACCGCAAAACTGCGTACTCTCTCCTCTCCTCTACTCTCTCTGCACCAACGACTGCACCTCCACAGACACCTCTGTCAAGCGTCTCAAGTTTGCGGATGACACAACCCTGATTGGACTGATCCTGGATGGGGAGGAATCTGCCAACAGACAGGAAGTGTCACAGCTGGCGTCCTGGTGCCATCGCAACAACCTGGAGCTCAATGCTCTTAAGACAGTGGAATTGATTGTGGACCTTTGGAGAGCTCCCCCTCCCCTCACCCCACTCATAATCAACAACACCACAGTCACATCAGTAGAGTCTTTTAAGTTCCTGGGAACCATAATCTCCAAGGACCTTAAGTGGGGGGCTACCATCGACACCACAGTCAAAAAGGCACAACAGAGGATGTACTTCCTACAGCAGCTGAGGAAGCACAATCTGCCACAGGCAATGATGGTCCAATTCTACATGGCCATCGTAGAGTTTGTTCTCACCTTCTCCGTCATGGTCTGGTTTGGCTTAGCTACCAAGCACGACACCTGGAGGCTGCAGATCAGATCAGCAGAGAAGACTATTGGCTGCGACCTTCCCTCCATTGATGAACTGTACACTGCAAGGGCCAGGAAGCAAGTGGGAAAGATCATCGCTGACCCCTCTCACCCTGGCCTCTGGAAGGTGACTCCGGACAGTCAAAGCTGCAACAACCAGATATAAAAAGAGTTTTTATCCACAAGTAGTTCCTCTACTCAATAACCAAAAATATGTAGCCTCCTTTTGCTCTGGTATTTTACTTAATTCACATGTCTGCTTCACTAATTATGTTACAAAGTGAACAGGAGTTATTGTAAGGGAAAAAGCCCTGTCCCACGGTCCAAGAGTTCTCCCAAGTTTACCCTGATTCGAACTCGGAGATTTATGGTAATGGCCACTCGTCAGTACTCGGGGCTCTCGTGGACATTTTTCATCATGTTGAGAAATTTTCACGAGTCTTCCTGTGCTTACCTACCATTGGCGAGTCTTCCCGAGTAACTGTTGTTAGTGCTAAGAGATGTCCTCGTTCTCTGATGTACTCGCTACATTCATTCTCCGTGCTTACCACGAGTTTGATTATTTTTAAACTTGGGAGAGCTCTTGGAATGAACTCGTACTGTGGGACAAGGCTTAAAAGGTTCACAACATTGCATTAAACATACCATTAAATTTAAATCTTTTTCAGATTGCCTGAAGCCACATCACAATATTACATGGAACATTATTGTCAGATTTACTCTCATCATTCAAGGAAAGGAGTGCGATCCTGCATATCTAGAGTATCCCCCACCTCCTGCATATCCTGCCTCATTGAAATTTGTAGAACTGAGTGCACTGAGATGTGTCTGACAAGCAGTTAATGTTTCTGTGTGCATTTGGTAATAACACCCTGAGAGAATAGATCGATCCCTCTATAGAGTACAATAACTGTTTTGTGTCACATCAAATGTTACTGATGCACTGGCTCCAGTACACAGGGTACCTTTTTTAAGAAAGAACATCAGAGTCCCTCAATAGAAAGCTGCAGAGATTTAGAGTCAGAGAGAGATACAGCACTTGAATAGGCTCTTCGGCCCATCCAGTCTGTGCCACCATAAACCAT
This sequence comes from Raja brachyura, assembly GCA_963514005.1. Next base: position 82,673,885 of record OY740785.1, on the reverse strand, counting down.
CCATCACATTGGGTTCAATCCTGACCTCAGGTACTGACAGTGTGGAGTTTACACGTTCTTCCTGTGACCATGTTGGTTCCTCCTGGTGCATCGGTTTCCTCCCACATCCCAAAGACATGCGGGTTTGCAGGTTATTTGGCCTCCTTCAATTGGTCCTGGTGTGTAAGGAGCGGATGCAAAAGTGGGGTAACATAGAACTAATGACGATCAGATCATGACCTGTGTGTCATTGATCGATAGTGAACGAACAATCAATGGTCCACGTAGACTTGGTGGGCTGAAGAGTCTGTTTCCACGCTGTATCTAAATTGCAGAGGTAATAGGAAGAAAAATAAATTAATGAGATGAATCATTATGATTTGGAATGCATGCTTGTCAGGAATTTATTATTCACTATCACAGAGGAATTGGATAAATAGCAGCTAGGGGGAAATGGGGAAAGGAGCAGGGAACTAAAGTTGATTGGAGAGCCCTTTCAAAGCACTGGCATGTGGCAATGGGACAGACGCCCTTTCCTGTGCTAACCCAATGTAATGAGAAGCAAGCAAGCCAGGAACAAATATAACTAGTTCAACCAAACAAACTTAAATGTTTTGGAAATAAAGAAATTGAAAAGATTACCTTTCCATGTGGGTGATTTCAGATTCAATCATATCCACCCTGTCAATAGTAGGCTGCTGCCTTACGAGAAGCCATCAAAACATTACCTTCAAAACCTCTTTACTCAAGATTATGTCAAAAGCAGAATAAACACTGATTCTCCACATTTCCTCTTTGTGCTCTTAACAGATTTTTGTCATTATTTTCATGTTTTACAATGTTGTCTTCCTTTTATTTCACTTTTCACCTACAACTTCTCCAAATTGACAATATCCTCAGATACAGGTTTCAAACTTCAATACAAATTCAATTTGTATGGAGTGAACCACAGATTGCATTGGGTGCACTACTGATACTTCTCATGAGAGCTTTCTCTGATTTAAGCTGAAGAGCCAAAGATTCTTGATAACCCATCTTCACTGATGTAGAAAAATCCAAGAATTCTCATATCGTCTATGCTATTTTAAACAATATGAGACTTAGATCCTGCAACTGAGATGAGAATTCTTGAATTTTTCTACATCAGTGAAGATGGGTTATCAAGAATCAAAGTGGGTTCTGGATCAGCTGGAAAGTGGACCAAGAAATGGCAAATGGAGTTTAATTCAGATATGTATGAGGAGTTACATTTTGGAAAGTCAAACCACACCAGGAAAATCACAATGAATGGTAGGATCCTAAGGAATGTTGTAGAGCAGAATCTAGGAGTACAAGCACAATGGTCCAAGAAAGTAGCATCGTGAGCAATTTACAGGGATGTTACCATGACTTGAGGGCCTGAGCTGTATAAAGAGAGGATGGGCAGGCTCGGACTTTATTCCTTGGAATGCAGGAGGCTGAGTAGTGATCTCATAGTGGTGTATAAATACATTAGGGGAATAGATAAGGTGAATGCACAGTAATTTAGGCTGGGTAGGGGATTCAAGGACCTGAGAGACAATAGACAATATACAATAGACAATAGGTGCAGGAGTAGGCCATTCGGCCCTTCGAGCCAGCACCACCATTCAATGTGATCATGGCTGATCATCCCCAATTAGTACCCCGTTCCTGTCTTCTCCCCATATCTCCTGACTCTGCTATCTTTAAGAGCCCTACCTAGCTCTCCCTTGAAAGCATCCAGAGAACCTGCCTCCACCGCCCTCCGAGGCAGAGAATTCGACAGATTCACCACTCTCTGTGAGAAAAAGTGTTTCCTCGTCTCCATTCTAAATGGCTTACTCCGTATTCTTAAACTGTGGCCACTGGTTCTGGACTTGTTTCCTGCCTCTATCGTGTCCAAGCCCTTAACAATCTTATATGTTTCAATGAGATCCCCTCTCATCCTTCTAAACTCCAGAGTGTACAAGCCCAGCCCCTCCATTCTCTCAGCACTGTCCCGTCATCCCAGGAATTAACCTTGTAAACATACGTTGCACTCCCTCAATAGCAATAGAGAGCATTAATTTAAGGTGAGAGGGGAAAGAATTAGTAGGAACCTGAGGAGCGAATATTTACTGGATTAATACCTGGAATGGGCAGTTTGATTTCTGAGAAAAGTGTTTGGCAGCGAGGATTGTAACTTTTGGAATATAGAAAAGTAAGAAGATGCCTGTGGTCGTTACAGGGTGAATACAAGGATCCAAAACTAGTGGCCATTATTCAAAAATGAGAGGCTGCCAATTTATGACAGAGATGAGGATAATGTTTTCTCTCTCTTAGTGGAATGTGATTCTTTGAAACTGTCTTCCAAAAAGAGCAGTGGAAGGAGTATTTGAATATTTTTATAGCTGGGTTAAATTGATCTTTCTTAAACAAAGGGTTGAAAGTTTTAGTGTTTAGTTTTTAGAGATTCAGCGCGGAAACAGGCCCTTTGGCCCACCAAGTCCGCACTGACCATTGATCCCCATACATTAACACTATCCTTCCTGCACACTAGGGACAATTTACACATACACCAAGCCAATTACCTTACATACCTGTACGCCTTTGGAGTGTGGGAGGAAACCAAACATCTCTGAGAAAACCCACACAGTCACGGGGATAACATACATAACGAACAGACACCACCCGTAGTCGGGATTGAACCTGGGTCTCCGGCTTTGCAAGCGGTGTAAGGCAGCAACTCCACCGCTGCGCTACCGTGACCATCTCAAAGGTTACAACAGATAAAAGGTAATGTGGAATTAGATGAGCAATGACCTTGAGCAATGTAACAATGCATTCAATGAAACCAAAAGGCAACAGCGGAATAAGTGGAGAAAGATTAGATAATGAGACTGTAGCAGCTAGCAATAAATCATTGGTGAGAGATTCTTGTAAGGAAACGCATCCTCCAGCACATCAACAAGTGAACTACTTTTCCAACACTTTGACTGCTGATATTATTTTGACATAATTAAGCAAGCCCTTATATGAACAAATTGGGTCACAATATGCTTTTGAATGCTAGCATAATGCTATCAATGCTAAATTGCTGTCAATGCTAAAATGCCCCCATTCTAGCTTCTTCTTTGGTGAGCTTCTGATCAAAACTAGGACTAATGTTACGTAATTACAATAGCCAATTTCAATGGCCAATTATCCCCATATATTTTGATGTGAATTGCCAAAGCAGTACTCATTTGGGGCCCAAGAAAATGCCCTCATATATGTTGGACAGGTATGAATCTTGTTGTGTTTTATTTGATCATTTAACTACTGTAGGACTTAATAAACTGTTATAAAGTCACACTTTTTTTGGTGTCATGTATGAATCAATAGAATTCAAACAAGTCTTTAAACTAATTGCATTTAAAAAATGGCCCCATTGTTAAAATATCTGCGAAATCTATGAGACAGCATGGTTGCTGCCTTACAGCATCAGAGACATGGTTTCAATCTTGACTATGGGTGCTGTCTGTACAGAGCTTGTACCTTCTCCCTGTGACCATGTGGGTTTTCTCTGTGTACTCCGGTTTCCTCCCACACTCCAAAGATGTACAGGTTTGTAAGTTAATTGTCTTTGGGAAAAATTGTGAATTGTTCCTAATGTGTAGGGTGGTGCTAGTGTACAGGGTGATTGCTGGTTGGCGCAGACAGTGTGCAGAAGGGCCTATTTCTAAAGGCTGTACCTCTAAACTAAACCAAACTAAACTAAATTAACATAATAGTGGGCAAGGTAAAAATAAAAATATCAACATTCTGAAGATCTTTTGGAGGCACAAGTGATCAGATGCTGGAACCTCGAGAAAAACACTAAGTTCTGGAGGATGCACAGGTTTGCAGGATAATTGGCTTTGGTAAATATGTCAAATTGTCCCTAGTGTGTGTAGGATAGCATTAATGTTTGGGGATCGCTGGTTGTCGTGTACTCGGTCACTCGAGCTGTACCTCTAAACTAAACGAAACAAACATAATATTGGGCAAGGTGAAAATAAAAATATATTTTTTAGGAAAATTAGACCAGATGCTGGAATCTTGTGAAACACATAAAGTACTGTAGGAATTCACCAGGCGCAGCATCTGGGGAGGGAATGTACAGATGACGTTTTGGGGCAAGACCCACAATGTCACCTGACCATTTCCTCCCAAGATGCTGCGTGAACTGCTGAATTCCTCCAGCACTTTGTGTTCTGTAGATCTGTAGCTTGGAACCTTAGGCAGCTGCATCCCAAACAAGTGATGCAATGTCACTAACAACAGTTACACAAACAAGTTAACATATATTATCCAGCATCCCATTCAACTAATTTTGGTTGGTCAAATTATCAAATATTTTCAATGTTTTGGTGACGGTAAAAATGTTCTTTGGCCTGATCGCTCTTATACCACATGTGCAGCGTGAACAGACACTGTGACTGTTTGCACAAAGTCATGCACATCTTGCAAACACTTAAGAGGCACATTTTGTTCTCATCTTTGCTTACTGTTGTCACTCCTTTAAATTTTTATAGTTTAGCCTGTTGTTTCTTGGCACTTCAAGAGGAAGTGTCAAAGAGCTCTGGAAGCTGGAAGCTAAGTGACTGTTCAAGCTGTTGAACTCATCACTAACAGAGCATTCATTAATGGGTATATAGATTAGTACAGTATTTATTATGTGCACAGAATAATAAATGACTATTGGTAGACTATGAAGATGCAGTAATTCAGCTGTGCAAAACCAGCATTGCAGAAGGTTAATGAACATCAGAATGTACAAAACTGAAATGCCATTAAACCTTTGGTGTTATTTATCTAGTGTTTGTGAAGTTGTAACAAAATGTCTAAGACTTTCTCATTGTAAAACCTGGTGGAAAAAAATAGAAATATTCTAATAAAAATATTTTTTTTTTAATTGGAAATAGTAATAATTTAATAGTTCAATGGTGCTTTCAGAAATCATAAAGTGTGCAGGAAACTCAGTTTGTCAGGCAGCATCTGTGGAGTAGGGTAAACAAAAGGCTGGAGAAACTCAGCGGGTGCAGCAGCATCTAAGCAGCGAAGGAGATAGGCGACGTTTTGGGTCGAGACCCGTCTGAAGAAGGATCTCGACCTGAAACGTCGCCTATCTCCTTCGCTCCTTAGATGCTGCTGCACCCGTTGAGTTTCTCCAGCCTTTTGTGTACCCTCGATTGTCCAGCATCTGCAGTTCCTTCTTTAACAGCATCTGTGAAGTAAATGGACATGTTACATTTGGACAGTCTGAAGAATAGTTCCGAACTGAAATGTCATCAGGTTTCTCCACCGACTCCAATCAGTCTGATAAAGGGTCCCAAACCGAACCATCATCTATCTGTTCCCTCCACATATGCCGCCTGACCAACTGAGTTGCTCCAACACTTTGTGTTTTGCTCAAGATTCCATCATCTACAGTTCCTTGGTTTTCTAGACATTGTACTTGGATGGGAAATGAACTGTGTATTAGTAATGAGCTCCAGTGAAATTTCCCACATGCTGCATTGAACCCCAGGGCTTTTTAAGCAGAAAATGAATTACAATATTTTTCTTTCGAATATTTAATACTGATCACTATGGAGATATTTAATTCTCGTTAATTGCCTTTCACATTTTTACTGTCACCAAAACATTGAAAATATTTGATAATTTAATCAACCAAAATTAGTTGAATGGGATGCTGGATAATATATGTTAACTTGTTTGTGTGGAACTGTTGTTGGTGTTGTGGAACAATTAACAGCAGCACTAGAATGAGCAAACCAAGATAATGTACAAAATGATCGTGTGCCAAACCAACTGTGCTCTAAGTCATGTAGGCTATGGTGAATGATCAGCCACAGGCCAAGGACAGAAGTCGGGAAACCGAATATAATGGGGAGACAAGCCCATCGAAAGTTGGGATTTGATCCTTGGGATGCATCACAACCTGCATTAAGGAGATGACAACAGACAAGACCGCTTCCTCCTTGGATTCGGGATCCTCCGGGTGTTAGTTAAGGACTAGTCTTGTTATAAGTAATCTTGTAAGAGAGTGTACTGCATAATAAAATAACTGCCTGTCTCCAAAATCATCATACTAATTGTGAGAATCATTTGATGAACTTTGTACGACAACACAGCCTCTGCCCCTTTTTGGTATACATTTTTCCTTCCCCTACCTGCTCCATTCATTTGTTGGTTGGGTCAACAAGGAAACTGAGCATTGTCATGAATGAATTAACTATACTATATAAATGAATTAATTATACTGTATTATGTCCATTATGTAATGATCACTTGATATCAGTACATTCTCAAACAATGAATTTACAATACATCAGTACCTGCACGTTGTACTCTCATTCCAAAATGTAGTTTGCTTTGGTGAATTTCATAAGCAAAGAGCTCAGCTACAACTATTTTTTGCGTTTGGTCCTAGCAACTGAGGGTGATCCGTGCATGAGACAAAAGTGATTTGTTCTGACCTTATCATGGATGAACCATCTCACTGTTGGACAGAGTAGAAGTTCATTCTGTTTCTCAAAATGGTCAAAAGTGAACTGAAGATGTGTGAGTAATGAAACAATAATTTACGTTGGTGCAGCAATATTAACTAGGCAGAGCATCCTTGCACAGTCAAGCAAGATTTGAGCATGAATAAACAAACTTGACACCAAACTGCAGGGGCAGATAGAAGAAAACCTTGGATAAGGTAGTTTTAAAGATCACTTTAAATAAGGGGATCAGAGAGACAGGATAATTTATGAACAGAATTAGAAACTGAAGTTATGCCAGCTGGAAGCCAAATCTGGAGGAGCGCAGAGATTTTAATGACTCCTGGGGTTGGAAGAGATTACAGAGTTAAGATTACACTGGGAATATTAAACACCTATTCATATGAGCTGCCAGCCTCCAATACAGATGCTTCATTTTATTTCTGTTTACCACATTAAGAGAAACCAGGTGGCAATGACATTTATCAAGCTAGTATGTACTCTGGTGCACCTTCAACTTCGTTATCCTGTGGGAGTAGAATTTGGGTAATATATTTGCAATAAAATATAAAATCATTCACTGAACACAAATGTCATCCAATGTTATAGAAATAAATCTGATATATATTACAGGATTATTAAAAATATTGTGCTAAGGTGAAATCCTTCGCACCTGGTTTCAGAGGAGGGAAGCCAGGGGCAGAAAGTAAAACTCCTTTACATACATAAACAGACTAAGATACATTATCAATTCACTTTGGTTTGGTCCACCACCAGCATTCCTGCTCAGCCAAAAGCAGGCAGTGGGCACCCTGTATTTGTTACTGAAGGATAATATTCCAATTTAAAGACCACCCCTCAAAGCTGGTCTGCACTGAGCAGGCCAGGCACTAAGCTTTTATAGAAGGAGATGGAGTCATGGAGAGGTGCAGTACCTCAACCCAACAAATCTGTGCAGACCATCAACCCCTCATTTTTGCACTAATCTTGTCCCAACACATTTCATTCTGCTCACATTTCCAAAATGTTAATCCCCCCCACCCAATACCACCGCTCATCTACAAACCATGGGACAATTACATTGGTCAACCCACCAACCTCACTGTTTGGGGATTACACAAAAAGCTGGAGAAACTCAGCGGGTGCAGCAGCATCTAAGGAGCGAAGGAGATAGGCGACGTTTCGGGTCGAGACCCTTCTTCAGACTGGTCAGGGATCAGGGAAACGAGAGATATAAACAGTGATATGGAGAGATAAAGCAAGAACAATGAGTGAAAGATATGCAAAAAAGTATTGGTGATAAGGGAAGCAAGCCATTGTAAGCTGTTTCTGGTGTGAAAATGAGAAGCTAGTGCGACTTGGGGAGGGGGGAGATGGAGAAGGAATGTCAGGGCCCGAGGGCTGAGGGAGAGGTGGGGGGGGGGGGGGGGGGAAGGGAGCAGTCTGGGTTAACAGAATTGAGAAAATTCAATGTTTAAGCCCAGAGGATGCAAACTCCCCAAGCGGAATATGAGATGTTGTTCCTCAAACTTGCGGTGTTGTTCACTCTGGCCATGGAGGAGGCCCAGGACCGAGAGGTCGGATACGGAGTGGGAGGGGGAGTTGAAGTGCTGAGCCACCGGGAGGTCGGGTTGGTTATTGCGGACCGAGCGGAGGTGTTCGGCGAAACGATCGCCTAGCCTCCGCTTGGTCTCACCGATGTAGATTAGCTGGCATCTGGAGCAACGGATGCAGTAGACGAGACGTGGGATGAAACCAAAGCAGCCAGAGACATGGCCACATGAGCAGCCAACACTGATAGTATGATACAATGAGCAACAACAGCTCAGTTGCCATTGAAACAAGGTCCAAGGACCACTGCTAACTTGGCGTATTTGTCCAGTCACAATAACTACTCTCTTCACTGCTTCACTTCCACCTAGAGGCACTATTGTTACTATCTTTATGAAAATGTATTTTGTTTCCCCAGAATCGTCATTACTAAAGTTCAAACAATTAATTCTGTGACTATTTCACATTTAATGCAGAAGCAAGAAAAAAAATTACTTCAATTTATTTGACATTCAAAATACTTTTTGGTATTTCCCAGATACTAAATTTGTTTCTAAGTATTATCACCATCGCTTTATGGGATGGGATAAATTTTAATTCTCTTTAATTTAGAGTTGTAAAAGTTACCAACTGGCCTATGAATGTTTTTTAATTATTTATTTGCCCAATACATTTATTTTACAGTTTATACAGCTTCTCTGGTGCAATGTAACCAAAGGTGATGATATCAGTCATCATAAGTTTCTTTGGAGTGGAAAAGATGCATTTTATCATTTCTTCACTGTCAAAGACATTTGCACTTTGTTGGAAAGCTTTTGAGACTCTGGTTAGTCTTTTATGCTCTGAGTGCTCATATCATTAATATATTCATGTTGAAGGTGTCATCATTTATATCAATTCAAACATAAATACATTTTTCTCAAGATTTTCAATTAGAATTTTTAATCTAAATAATGCACACGGTAATATGACAATCCCATAATACAGAGCACAGGTTTGCTGCACGACATTAGGCTGTAAATATATACGGAAATATAATTCAATAGCATTATAATTTTTTATCAGCACAGATAAAATATATGGTTGATAAGTTGTCACGACATTTCAAAAGATGCGACACTGACAATGTGACCTACTTAAATGTTCAGCGCTGATCGTAGTGGAAGTGGCATTACATGGAGTTTAAACCCAATCAGAAGAGAGAAGAGACTGATATATTATGTATGACTGTGCTCAATTCCCCACACTAGTGAGAAAGCCAGCTATTCTTTCCAGACATGCATGCAAACCCAAACCCATAGAAAATATGAAGAACAATTCAACAATTACAAGTGGTGGAGAAGAAAAATGCACTGAGGACAGTCAGCATCTCTGGAGAAAAAGAAAAGGTGCCATTTCGGGGTCGAGACCGTCTGAAGAAGGGTCTCGCCCCAAAATGCAACCTATTTCTTCTCTCCAGAGATGTTGTCTGACCCACTGAGTTACTCCAGCTGTCTGTGTCTATCTTCGGTTTTAACCAGCATCTGCAGTTCCTTCCTACACATACACTGAGGACAGTTTTGCTTGTTAATTGTTCATACCTTCAGAGCCGTAGGAAGAGGCTATTGTGGGATGATTCCTTTGCCTAATTCCTCCCATTAATGGTAACAGTAAGCATGAGGACATGAACATATCAATTTGGAACGGGGGTAGGGTACTTGGCTTCTCAAGACCATGGGTCATTTAACAAGAGTTAAGGGCCTATCCCACTTGGGCGTCATTTGCGCATCACGCAGGTGGCGAGCGTAGATTTTGTGAATCCCACAATCCTGGGGCGCCGCACTCTACTGCACGTCACTGCCTACTCCACCATGCCTCACCACGCAGCATGCGTACCTAATGCATGCCATGCATGCGTAATGCACGCCATGCGAGTGTCACGTGTGCGTCACGGCGCTCGAGTCATGTGTCGTGACGTGCAAATGATGTCGCATAAGTGATGCCCAAGTGGGACAGACCCTTTAATGTAACCTCAGTTCTTCATTGCTGCTAATTTGCAATAACCTTTCACCCTCTTGCATATCAACCACCCCCTTAAGAATATTCAAAGACACTGCTTCCATTACCTTTTAGAAGGCAAAGTCTAAAAACGCAAGATTTCTGAGAGAAAAAAACTGCAACAACTACAATTTAAATGGGCGACTCCTTATTTTTTAAACAGTGGATGAAGTTCCAGATTTTACCACACGTTAAAACATTCTCTCCGCATCCAAGTTTCGAGGCACTCAGATATGTATCAATCAAGTCCTTCTTACTGCTCTAAATACCAACATGCTCAATCCAGGAATTAATCAAAAGTTTTCTGAACTGCTTCTAAAGCATTAATATTCTTCAAGGAAACCAATATTTTACATCCTTCCTTAAAAATCCAGCACTATTTTAAGAAATTGGTTATATTAACAAATGGATGCACATTATAATAACAAAAATATAGGTTGCTTCCTAAAAGTGACAAACCACTTATTGTAATCAGGTCTTGAAAATTTTGCAACAGGACAAATGATCAATTTAGATCAGGGACACATTATGAGCAACTACTGTTCCACCACCGAAGCCTGCATAATGTCATCCAGAGACAACATAACATGTTCGTGTCTGAAGAATTGTCTCGACCCAAAATGTCACCTATTCCTTCTCTCCAGTGATGCCGCCTGTCCCACTGAGATACTCGAGCTTTTTGCGCATATCTTCGGTTTGAATCAGCATCTGCAGTTCCTTCTTACACATAACATGTTTGATTCCTAAACTTGACTTTTGCTTCTCCTCCATTCAAAAGGCCATCCTTAAAATCATGACTCATAAGCAAATTGGCTTTCCAGTTACTGACATGTTCAAGAAAGAAGCGCCCAAGTTTGTGGTAAGATCTCAGTGTGCTGTGTTCCCATTGGAGAATGACATGTGTGAGCAAGTCAACAAGCATATGACTTCAGACAGTTTTACTGGTTCAACAGGATAATTTGGTTACTGATAACAGATGAGCCACGAAGGAATAGATGAGCACTACAAGTACAATTTCTCATGCATTTATGGTAACTGTTAACTAAGCCTCCTAAAACCTACCTCCCACTTCGACTACACCTCCATGACTACATGTGGAATTCCCTGCCACAGAGGGCAGTGGAGGCCAAATCACTGGATGGATTTAAGAGAGAGTTAGATAGAGCTCTAGGAACTAGTGGAATCAAGGGATATGGGGAGAACCATATTGATATGGGACGATTAGCCATGATCGCAATGAATGGCAGTGCTGGCTTGAAAGGCCGAATGGCCTCCTCCTGCACCTGTTTTCTATGTTTCTATGTTTCTATCCCTAATGTGTGCAGGAGCATTAGTGTGCGGGGATTGCTTGTCGACACGGACTCGTTGGACCGAAAGGCCTGTTTCCGCGCTGTATCTCTATACGAAGCTAAACTAAACCATCCTAGCTAAGTAATGATTTTGATAATAGCCAACATGGCCCCAGTAAAAGATATCTCTACTGGCCACAGATGTTCATCCCTGCACCCCATTGAAAGAACTGATAAATGAAAGTAATTAACCATATTGAACCCAACATCTCTGTGAGAAAAGGATGACAAATGGAAGATTCCTTGAAATAACGATGCACTTCTAATCCCTCAGGTAAAAACCAGCAAGGGAAACTAATTGCAAAATTATCTGAGAGGAAATGTGAGATTTACTTAATAAATCAAAAGGCAGTTCTGCATAGAAAATGCAACAAACAATGGGATGATCATTTTGGATTCTGGCACCATGTTATCTCATCAAGTGGAGAACCCTGCCGGCCAGCCAAACTTTATTTTGCCAAAAGGAAGAGTGCCGATTGAGCTGCCCCTCCCCATCCAACATGCATCCGGCAAAATGGAACGGGCTCCAAACAGCAGGTATCAAATCTTGAACACAGCCTCTAGAAACCTTAACTGCTTTTGAGAGCTTGCCAGATGTTGATGCCTGTAAAATACTTTGTAACAGTTTTGAGATGCCTCTGATACCTAGAGGCACTTAAAAACTATTAAGATACCATAAATAATACAAAAAAAACATTTTGCAAGTTTAGAAATATAATGGCATTTCTTGATTAAAAATGCATTATAGCAATGAATATTTAAAACCATTGTAATGAAGTAAAATAAGAAAAGGTTTTGTTTGCACTTACCTTCATCCAGTGACGGTCAAATGGGTCCCCATTCATTCACCAGCCTGGTGCTTCCAGACACACACCTCAGCATGTCATTGCACCACTGCCAGACTCTTGCAGTAAGAACACAGATCAACTGGGCTGTTAAATGCGGGGCATCTGAACTTCAGAACGTACTGACCTTCCATGTTTGGCCGTAGAATCATAAAGAATTAATTAGGAGAGGACAATCAATGCAGTGATTCTGCACTAATTGATAAAGAGCCACTCCACCATCTCAAACTCGATCCATAATTGTCAAAGTCACCGTAGTACAAGTGCACGTACATTAAACGTAATGAGATTTCTGTCTCTGGCACTCATTAAGGCATTAAACCCCTACCAACATCTGCGTTTTTTTTCTTTCTCATCTGTCTTCCATTCAGTCATTTAAATTTATGGACCCTGTTTGTTGATCCCTCAGCTGAGTGAAACAGGTGCTCTTTGTTTATTCTTTTTAGCCCTGAAGTGGTGCAGAAGGTGTTTTGCCGCATTGGGCAGCGTATTGAGTACAAGAGTAATGGCAGCACAGTGGCGCAGCAGTAGAATTGCTGCCTTACAGCGCCCGGCTCCCGAGTTCGATCCTGACCACGAGTTTGTACAGTCTGTACAAAGTCTCCCTGTGACCACAGGGATTTTCTCCAGGTGCTCCAATTTTGACCCTCACTCCAAAGTTGTATGGATTTATTGGCTAATTGACTTCAGTATGCATTGTAAATTGTCGCTAATTGGGCAGGATAGCGCTAGTGTATGGGCGTGATTGCTGGTTGGCGTAGACTCAGTGGGTCTAAGGGCTTCTTTCAAAGAGCGCTGTATCTCTAAAGTTTAAAACGTCTGAAGTCTAAAGAGTTGGATGTCATGTTACATCATGTGAGTAAGACAACATTGTACTGTACTATGTACTGTTTTGTTTGCCCTGCTGAAGGAAAGATGTCATTAAAATAAAAAGGGTGTTACACTGTCTGAAAACTTTGAGTTACTAGGCGAGATTGGATAGGCTATTGCATGGCATATAGAAGGATTGGAGGTGACTGTATAGAATTATATAAAATCATAAGGGGCATAGATAAGCTAAATACCCACAATCTATTCCCCTGTGCAAGGGACTCTAAAACTGGAGGGCAGAGGTTTAACATGAGAGGGGACACATTTGGAAGGGACTTGAGGGGCAACTATTTCTATATGGAATGAGCTGTCAGAGGAAGTAGTAGAGGTACAGGTAGACAAATGCAATGTACAATGGGAACTAGGGCCAGGGCCAGGTGTGCAGCAGGAGTCAGAGGTTGGAATCTTGGACCATAACCACCACAACATGCCTCATCCATGTACCTGCCCAAGCATCTTTAAAATGTTGTAATAATACCCACCTCTGGCAGCTCAGTCGACATTTGACATGGAAGCTGATATCCAAACCAGTGGGACTTTAATGCTTTTTTCTCACGATAAAGATCATTAGGCCTTTGGCATTTGTGGGTATGTATGTTCCTTACCCAATGCTTAACAGTTAATATAGCCATGTGATGCTGTTGCTCTTTGCTTGTAATTACTTAAAATTAGTTTCTCACACATTTCGTAGCAAATGTGCACATGTATCATCAAGAGACATCTTCCATACCTCCAAATAAAATTATACAATGTGGATTTTGTCATACTCACCTTAATCAATGTGGAATACTGGCAATAACCCTGGAAAAGGACTGGCGACTAAATATGACATTCCCTAAAAGTCAGATTATAAGCAGCTCAACATTCTGGGTTATTCTGTTGGAGGTGGGGAAAAAAAGACAATTAGAAATCAACATTTACTCAAGCTTGTCTTATGTCATGTAGGAAATGTGGCTCAGTCTGGTGTGAAAGTTGTAACTTTGAGCTGAAATTATGATTTAAGTTCCCAGTGTAGCTGGCACCCTAGTGTAGCAGTGAGAATGGAAGAGGAGATTGTATTGTCCGAGGGTCATCCTGTAAATAAGATCATGTCGGAATATTACAGTGGTTAATGTGAACATATGTAGCCTATGCTTGTGTCTAAAAGCAGAGGGTTTCTGACCTGTGGCCCAGCCAATACTCTGCCTCAACAATGCTTTAAATAAAGCATGGGATACTGATCACTGCAGTCTGTGGCAATCCTGTTTACCTTCACCAGAACTGAGCCAGTGTGCTTTGGAAGCTGCTCATTCTGAAACACATTCTGATGTGATTAAGCACCACATATTCTGGGGAAACATTGATTAATGTTAATCATGACTTTACCATCAGTGACAATTTACAAATGTGCAACAGCACTAGCCCACGCAGGTTACCAAGCGAAGCGTGCAGCTGGCACAACGGGAATTAATTTCCACTTAACTCACAGCTGTATTGACAAATGCTCTACTGAAGTTTGAAAGATAATCCAGGCTTCGATTCTAACAACACTTTTTTTATACTTATGAAATGGGATTGAATAAAGTGGAGGAAACAAGGAACTGCAGAATTACGAAACAAGGAACTGCAGAATTACAAAGGCTTACGAAAGAATCACACAAATTGCTGGAGTAACTCAGTAGGTCAGGCAGCATGTAAGAAGATGGATAGATGATATTTTGGGCCAGAACCCTTCTGAAGACGTCACTTATTCACGTTCTCCATGTAATTCAGAGATGCTTCTGGACCCGCATAATTACTCCAGGACACTATTTTGAATAATATGGGCTGTCTGGAGAATTGAAGAACAATGTTGGCTAAACACAGAAATGACATGTCTACTTACAATTGCCAAGTAGCACAAAGCTGGTTGTCCATTGGTAATTTTAAAGTGTGATAAATTCAGAAGTATTTGCACCTTGGAAAATATTTATTTTATATTCAGTATATTGTCTGAAGAAAAGCAGGTGTCTGAAAGAGAATTACAGAGCCTTGGTATCTATATAATTAAAAGTCTCATCTTGACCACTTCCTGTTTGCACTGTGCTTTGATTTTAGAAAAAAAAAGCTAACACTTACGGTTGTGATTTTACTTTGGCCATCTTAGTCCCCTCCACTCATCAGGTGCCGATGATTTTTCCCATCGATGAAAAATATAAGAGTTGTTAATGTTTAAAAAATGTCAATCACCACCTGTCAATCACCGCCATGAAGGTCCCGCCCCTTATGGGGTGGGGGGAGGGGCTATAACAACCAGAAGTCTGGACGTGGCTCAGTCGCTGCAGGATGGCGAGGGAGAGGTCATGACTCTCAGTCTACACAACCCTTAGTGTCCACCAACCTGTGTGACCATTATGTGGTTTAAAATGTAGTTTTAAAAAGTGTCTTTTAAAATGTGTGTCTTTTAAAAAGTGTGTCTTTTAAAATGTGCGTCTTTTAAAATGCGTGTCTTTTAAAATGCGTGCCTTATAAAATGTGTGTCTTTTAAAATGTGTACCTTTTAAAAAGTGTGTCTTTTAAAATGTGTCCTTTGAAATGTGTGTCTTTTAAAATGTGTATATTTTTAAATGTATCTTTTAAAATGTGTGTCTTTTAAAATTTGTGTCTTTTAAAATGTGTGTTTTTTAAAATGTGTGTCATTTAAAAGTCCATACTAACCCTTTGGAAACCAGCCCTTCACCCCACAACACCCATCCTAGCACCCCAGAGATCCATGCAAGAATAGACTTTTCTCCTTCATTGCTGTGATCTGTAAAAAAAGATGAAAATGTTTAAAATTGATTGTCCACCCTCTCCCCCTTCTCTCTCAGTCTGTCACCTGTTTTTGGCAGAATTTCTGGCAGTTTCTGTGCTGCCAGCCTGCCAAGCCTGAGTTACTGAGCTGCCATCCTCGCAGGATGGAGTGACTGAGCTGCCAGGCCTGAGTGACTGAGCTGCCTGGCCTAAGTGACAACTGCCAAGCCTGAGTGACTGAGCTGCCAGCCCAAGAATTCATTTGGCCCACAATGTCCATACTAGCCCTTTGGAAACCAGTCCCTTTGGGCTGCAACACCCGTACTAACGCTCTAGAGAGCCCCCCCCCCCCCCATGGATAGGACAGGTTTGGAGGGACATGGG
Source organism: Raja brachyura (assembly GCA_963514005.1). The sequence goes on along the minus strand of OY740785.1, from coordinate 82,657,628 downwards.
CTAAACACAGGCAGGTGGGACTAGTGTTGCTCTGCTTTGAACATACCACACATACCACAACTCTGCTCTCCACCTATCTCCCCATTACAAGGGATCTCCAGAGAAGGAGAACAACTGTGTAAAACCTATTGGTCATTACCAATTTTACTTCGGAGTCACGTGAATGATTCTGTGAAGAAGGCCCACCAGGCCGCATTCGCACCAGTACGTCAGCCACATTGGCGCAAGCACCAGTCTGGCAGGACACAACTCCTACCGGTGGTAAGTTAAACTTAAAAGGTAAGTTTGGTTTTTTACTTACATGGGGTTTCTAGGCAGGAGTCTCTTTTTACAGAAGCTTTTTCCTGCCAGTTTCGCAGCCCGACAAGTTGTCGGTTATGGACTGTGGGGAAATTCCAGTCCGACCGCAAATGCGGATAAACCGGCAAAATTGATTGGGTTGTGAGATAAGGAGCCACTAACAGTGCAGTTAACGGCTCCCCAGCCTGCAGGAATGCCGTAAAAACGGCAAAAAATTTAACCAGAGTCGCTGACAGGGGGGTCAGCGGCTCCCCAGCCTGCAAGGATGCCGTAAAAATGGCAAGAAATTTAACCAGAGTCACCGACAGGGGGGTCAGCGGCTCCGAGCCTGCAGGAATGCCGTAAAAATGGCAAGAAATTTAACCAGAGTCGCTAACAGGGGGGTCAGCGGCTCCCAGCCTGTGGGATGCCGTTGGAACAGCAAGGAAGCAACGCTGGAGCCACTGACAGTGGGGTCAGTGGCTCACAGACGTTGGTCCCCAGTAAAGAAATTACTGGGACTCATTCAACCCTATTTGGACTCAGGTGAGTCGGGCTATAAAGAGTTTCTCCTTATAATAAAAAGTATATATTTTATAGTGTTTTTTCTTTAAGTAAAAGCTAAAGGCAAAGCTAAAGTAAAAAGTTATTGGTATATGTTTAGGTAAAGAAAGCTTTTGGTGTGCTGGCCTTTATAAATCAGAGCATTGAATATAGGAGTAGGGAAGAAATGTTAAAATTGTACAAGGCATTGGTCCGACCAATTCTGGAGTATGGTGTACAATTTTGGTTGCCTAATTATAGGAAGGATGTCAACAAAATAGAGAGAGTACAGAGGAGATTTACTAGAATGTTGCCTGGGTTCCAGCAACTAAGTTACAGAGAAAGGTTGAACAGGTTAGGTCTTTATTCTTTGGAGCGCAGAAGGTTAAGGGGGGACTTGATTGAGGTCTTTAAAATGTTGAAAGGGATAGACAGAGTTGACGTGGATAAGCTTTTCCTATTGAGGGTAGGGAAGATTCAAACAAGAGGGCATGACATGAGAATTAAGGGACAGAAGTTTAGGGGTAACATGAGGGGGAACTTCTTAACTCAGAGGGCTGTGTGGAATGATCTTCCAGCAGAAGTGGTGGAGGCAGGATCAATTTTAACATTTAAAAGTAAAGTGGGTAGGTATATGGACGGGAAGGGAATGGAGGGGTATGGTCTGAGTGCAGGTAGATGGGACTAGGGGAAAATAAATGGTCGGCACGAACTGGAAGGGCAGAGAAGGCCTGTTTCCATGCTGTAATTGTTATATGATTGTATGTTCTGACAATGTTACAATTGTTTAAGCACAGGTTGGTATGAATTATTTTTACCCTTCACATGTAAAGCTGTACACTAAATGTTGATTTAGTGAGCTTACACAGCAATAGCGTGGGCCTATGGGATAGGCCGTGTCAGCAGCACCTGACAGGGCTGCTTCATATATGAAAGTGCCGGCCTATGGGAGAGCCATGCCAACAGCACCGTACACAGGGCTGTCTAATTTGTGACAATACCGGCCTATGGGAGAGCCGTGCCAGCAGCGCCTGATGCAGGGCTGTTTTATGTCAAAAAGCGGCGGCCTTTATGAAAGGCGGCGCCAGCAATGCCTGGGACAGGGTTGCTCAAATTCACACATATCTGCTCGCCCCTCGAGTCAGGAGATGATTCTCCACCGGGGCTAGAGCACAAGGCCCACGGAGTCGGGGGACGAATTCCCCACCGGGGCTGGATAGTGCATTGAAATGACTATCCTAAATACAGTAACTGTTGTATACAGTGTACAAAGGTTTCCACCTCGGAGGCAGAGACCAAGATGGGTCAGTATCCTGCTAACACTGAGTCTCAGGGTATGGCCGTGGGGCATACCCAAAGGGATGAAGGGCATGTGTCAGAGGTACCTTCCTGACAATGAAGTTGCCATCCCAGTAGAATATTCTATTGGGTTAAGGCCAATGGGTTTGTATCAGTAATTGTATCCTGCGGCCTGTAGCAGCGCCTATTAGGGTTTGCCTACGAATCACCCTCTCTGAGGAGGGAAGAGCAAAAGGTCAAGATGGCTCCGGGCTCTTGAAATGTCAATAGAACATTATCAAGCACATATGTGTCGGCAGTGAACAATGCCAACAGGGGGATGTGAGAGCCAGCCGCTGAATCGGTTATTCAGGTAGTTCTCTTCTACAGGGGAAGAAGCCTGGCAGACGAATTAATTCGGCCAACGACGGGCAAAAGTCATTGTTCAGAATGCACCCCAGGCCCTCATCAGCAGTAGCGGTTCACTGGAGCATGATAGCTCAGAAATTCCATGCACCTTCAAACATGCTCAACTAAATGGGTCTAGCACTTGCAAAATTTGGGTAGTGCACCATTCACAAATTGTAATATTTACATTTGTTTGTACATCACACAAAGAGTAAAAATATTTGGTTGAGGCACAGCCAGAGCATTCCAAGTAAGTTTGGATTATTGGGCAAAAGTTTGGAAATTGGGCAAAAGTTCTCATGCAAACCACCCAAGCAATAAGGCAGGATTGGCATGTTATTATGAAGAATAGTAAGATTGAACGAGAACTTACCAGTTCGAAGGTTGATCTTTATTTCATGAGGAGTCGAAGTGAGGGATTTCGTGAAGAGCCCGCCGACGCGCATGCTCGACATACTTCAAAGTAGCGGCGTGGAATCACAGAAACCAATGAAAAGAAATGACTTCACATAGTAAGAATGAAAACGACTAAGATTACCAGATGAAGGTGATTGAGGGTTGGGCGAGGAGGGCACGAATCCCTCACTTCGACTCCTCATGAAATAAAGATCAACCTTCGAACTGGTAAGTTCTCGTTCAATCTTACTATTTCATTTCGGAGTCACGTGAGTGACTTCGTGAAGACTTCAAAGCTTCTGTGATGACACGCCCTGGACCACGTCCATGCTGTCACAGCACTACCAGGGATGGATGGGAGGAATAACGTGCTGACTAGTCCATACTGCAAAACAAATCATATTTATTAACAACAAATCAAAAACCCCTTATTCGGGGACATCTCCATGTTCTTGCCCCGCATCTAATACGGCTTCTGCGAACTGTAGAGGCGCAGCGACGGGCCGGTTGTAGAAACGCTGAAACACCGCTTCATTAGCCCATCCTGCTGTGGCGAGAATATGGTCCATGGGCACCTCCATGACCCTCGCCGCCGACGTCGATGCAGCCCTGGTGGAATGAGATTTGAACACATTAGTGTCGATACCTGACTTACCCAAGACGACTCGAAGCCACCTGGATATCGTCTGTGTTGTCACTCGATGGTGAGGTCTCTTATGAGTGACAAGCAGGTATCTCTCTTTTCCTCTGATGCTTGCCGTCACCTTGACGTAGTAACGGATGTGGGAGGCTAAACATAGCCTAGCATCTGCGGGGTATGCCGGGAACTTCAGCTGCAGCCCTGTGCACCCAGGTCTATGCTGCTTTAGTAGCTCGTCAACAAAGAAAACTACTTCTGTGGGGGTAGACATCATTCTGTCGACACGTAGTTTATGGAGTGTCTGTACCCTCTGTGCTGAACTCAGCGCTAGTAACATCACCAGCTTCATGGTGAGTTTGTCCAGCTGGAGCCCTTCCATGGGGGACGGGGGACCACGTCCTGAGCAGAGCTAAAACTACCCTGACATCCCAGGTGATATTGTAGCGTGGTGTAGGCGGATTCGAATTGAAAATACCCCGCATGAGCCTGGACACTAGCTTGTTGGATCCCACCTCAATATTGAGGTAGAATGATAGAGCGCTCCTGGCACTGTTGATGGCACTGTAGCTTAAGTGTTCATCATGGTGCAACCCCGCGAGGAATTCCAGGACATCGGTTATAGTCACGGCATCGTACGTGATGCGAGAGCGGCTGCAGAAGGCTTCCCACTTCCTGATGTGAGAGCGGTATCTTCGCCTTGTAGACTCTCGGCACGACGCTGCAATGGTATCCATGGTCCGGGTAGAAAGGCCGTATCCAACTAAAGGCCGATTCAGAATCTGCAAGCCAACAAATTTAAATAGCCATGGCAGGGATGTGGCTCCCCTGATACAGGGTGAGTAACTAATTCTGGGCTACCCTGCAAACGGACCCAAGGTTCACTGAGCGTGTCAAAGACCATCGGATACCACGGCTGTGTAGGCCAGTCGGGTATGATAAGGATGCCCTTGGCACCATCCATCTGAATTTTTCGTAATACCCGACTGATGAGGCAAAACGGAGGGAATGCATAGAAAAAGCAATTCCCCCAGTCTAGCGAGAATGCATCTAACGCTATAGCCCCAGGATCTGGTTCCCACGAGACGTAGGTTGGTACCTGATGGTTCAACCGGGACGCAAAAAGGTCAATATCCGGTTTCCCAAATTTGGCTGTGATTTTTGCAAAAATTTCAGGATGTAACATCCATTCAATATTATCATTGAACTTGCGTGACCTGGCGTCCGCCACAAAATTAAGCTCACCTGGCAAATTGGTGGCTGAAATCCAAATGTCTCTCTTGACACACCAGAGCCAAATTGAATTAGCCAATTTATCACATGAAACTGACCTGGTACCGCCCATGTGATTTAAATACGCCACCGCTGTGGTGTTGTCTATTTGGAGCCGGACATGTGCTCCAAAGATCTTGGAACAATATGCACGAAGTCCGTGAAACGCTGCAAGCAGCTCCAAATAGTTGATCCCTTGTGATACCAACATTGTATTCTCAAGGGTATCCCATCGGCCCCCACAACTAGAATGCTGATTCGTAGCTCCCCAGCCATCAGAGCTCGCATCAGTTTGTAAGTATATCATCGGTTTCGCCTCAATAATAGTTTTAAACGAGTTACTAATGTGGCAAACCCACCATCGTAACTCATCCAATGCTGCAGGCGGCAGCTGCATTGATCGATCATAATGACCAGCATGCCGCCGCAGCGCAGCAATCTTGGCTCTCTGCAAGTTTTGATAATGCAAAGGTCCATACCGGGCTGCCGGAAACAAAGCCACAATCTTGCCAATGACAGTAGCTGTGTGACGAATCGATGGTATACGAGTATTGAGTAAATCTGTACACACCTGTGTTACCTCCTCAACTTTGTTAATTGGTATGGTGACTCTCATGCTAATGGAATTCACCTGGAACCCCAGATAATTAATTACCTGGGTGGGGCAGAACTTAGATTTTTCTGGATGAACAATGAACCCAAGCTGTTGGAACAAATTGACCGCAGCTGCAACCCCTTGTTGAGCTGATTCCAAGGTGTGTCCGATAATTAAAATATCATCTAAATAGGCCATCACGACATGATGTCGTTGTCTTAAATAAGCCATAATTGGCTTCACCAATTTAGTAAATAATCGAGGGGCTGTGGTGAGCCCATTAGGCAACGCCCTATATTGCCACAGCTGGTCCATCCAGATAAATTTTAAGAACCTTCTGTAATATTTTTGCATGGGTACGGTATAGTACGCATCCTGTAAATCAATACATGCCATAAAGCACCCTTGTGAGATCAATGATTTGGCCGTTTCAAACGTGTCCATTTTAAAATGAGTATATGTTACAAAGTTATTCAGAGTGGTCAGATCAATAATGACTCTACAGCCTCCATCTTTCTTAGGTCGGGTAAAAATATTGGAAACAAATTCAACGGGCTCATGAACCGTTTTCTCTATGACCCCTTTCTGTTCCAACCTTAAAATTTCCTTATAGCCTACGGACTGTTCCGCAGCCGTTAGTTTAAACATACGACCCGGTCTATGCTGAGACGGAGGGATGTCCCCATTAATAAACTCAATGCTATGGCCCTGAATATTCCGTAACACATACTCATCACTGGTAATATTACCCCATGCACCCGCAAACAACCGCAAACGCCCACCAACATGTGAAGTTAAACAAAGAGAAAAAAGAGAACCAGACCGCCTCACCTCTGTGGTTACCGGCGGTCCCTGACACGAGTGGGTGGACGTAGAGGTGCTGGGTTGGTTTGAGGTCGTGGCGTCCTCATTTTCCATCTCGGCTTCTGCCGAGCCTGTCCTAAAAAAGACCCCTGTGGTTGGGGTGTCTGATATCGGTTTGGACCTGGAGGGTAATTCCTGGTAGACATGCTGGCAGACCCTCGTGAGCGGCCAAGCGAAGCTTTGGAGCTCGATGGCGTGGGGGCACTCTGAGAGCGCATGAGCCCCACGGTCTTGGCTTGTTCATCAAGCTCTCTGACCCTTTTGGAAAGGTCTTCGCCAAAGAGCTGACGGGGCGGCGGCGGCGGCGGTGGTTTGCACAACCCTGCAAATTTGGGGTTGAGCGCTGGGCGGATGCTATTTTTCCGAAAGCCGTTAATTTCGTTTTGAGTAGCGCATAGAAGCGCCAGAGCATCCTCCTGGTCCAAATTAAGCTCCTCTCCATCGACCGACCGCACAAAGGCAGTAATCCCGGCCGTGAGGAGTTTCAGGATCCGCTGAATCTTCAGCTCCTGCTGGCGGATAGCCGCACTGATGTTGCCCCATATCGGCGTGTTGACCACAGGCACGTTGAGGGAGTTGCAGTTTGATGGAGCCTTGTGACGGCTCATGGCTTGTAATAGAACTTCCTCCTGAAGCTGGTGATTATTTAGGAAGTCCACAGTGGCTGTCAGCTTTGTATTGATAGGAAGCCCCAAGGAATGAGGGGCTGCAAACTTGGTGGCCACATCGAGGAGGTCCTCCGCCGGTAATTCAGGCGGGGGTGGGATGGGGTCGCCCACGGCCTCCTCGTCCTGCTGCTCCAGGCTGGTGTATGAAGCTGGTGATGATGCCCTGTGCCTGTCGCTGCTGGATGCCTGTTGATGTTGGATGAGACGTTCCAGGAGCCGCTCTATACGGTCAATACGCCCTTCACCCTGAACACTCAGGTGGTCGGAGTCCTCCAGCTCTGAAAATTGGCCGGGGCTCCTGTCATCGGCCCGCACCTCGTCGAGGCCCTGCCGGTGCCGGTAGTTGTCGTCGACAGCCGCCGAGGCGAAACTGCGCGATTCCTGCACGGGCGTGTTCAACCGCCTCCGTGTAGCGGGAGCGGAAGCCGTTGCTTCTAAGGACAGATGCGGCATAGTGTCGGCACCAGCCGAAGCCTGGATACCTTGGGCCCGTGCAGGCTTGCCAGCTGCCCACATCGTGGACCTTGCCGACGCATGGTCTCGCCCACCCATCCATGGGGGGCTCGGCGACCGTGACGGGACCCCCAACTGACTCGTCCCGGCATCGGAAGTTGGGGGGCGACGGCTGGACCTCACAGCTGCCCCGGGTCCCGTCCTGGAACCTGACCGCTCCTTAGCGGCAGGCAGAGCCTTAGCCCCGACAGGGTTAGGCGTCTGGGCTCCTGCCCTTCCCCTACGCAGGGGGCTTCGTGAAGCGGGCCGTGCAGCCGCACGGACCCGTCTGCTCGAGGCCGTCAGCAAGCCTGCTGACGACCGGACTGCCATGGCAGGGTCGTCCTGCTCTGGCGGCACACCACACTCCTCCTCGTCAAACTCCTCCGAGCTGTGGTGTGCGGGCGGGTCCGGACCTGAAAAGACAGAGCTCACCGACATCTCCGCCCTCGTTCCGGTCTGCGTTGCAGGTACCCCCGACAACTCTCGCTCCGGAACTGCTGGCCGGCGACTTCTTCCCGATCTCCGGCCTCTCAAACTCCCATCCATGTTCTTGCTGTGAAGCAAACACAACAAGAACCACCAACTTAAGGTAGCATACTTACCTGCGTGGTTCCCTTATGAAGGGCTGGCGAGGAGCACACTCCTCCGTCAGCCGTCGCAGCAACGCGTTACGACGATATGTCGAGCATGCGCGCCGGCGGGCTCTTCACGAAGTCACTCACGTGACTCCGAAATGAAATGGAGAGTATCGGGCATATGAACTTTACGAATGTAAAAACGTATTCCTGACTACAACAGATTCATAAGGTAAGAGATACATGTTTTACAAATCACATTACATTACAAAGGTTATCAAAGACAATATAATTGTACTATAACAGCAAAGCTTTGCAGTATGGGATAAACTGTTTGTTGGTCATTGGGATTTACCTTTATTTATTATTAGCCTTGTCTCCAGCTTGTGGTAAGAGATTGGTGTTATAGCAACTCTGAGTAATTGGCAATATAGCAGCTGTGTTGCAGCTGAGCAAATCAAGGAACTGATATTGTGTAAGTAGCAATTATATTGTTGCTAACAACCTTGTGCTATTGTCGGCAGAGGCTACTTCAGCCACAATGATGAAGTAACAGTATTCAGCATTGCTGAACATGACAATAACTCATTGAACTTGAAACTCGCTACATTAGTGTGGTCGGTTGAATTCAGTTATTATGAACTGATCTTTAGAACTCTAAGATGAGAAGTTCCAAATACCAACACCTACTCAAAGGCAGTGGCGATTGCATGAGTTACCAATTCTTCAGTTGTTGGTATCAACTAAATATATACACTAAATGCACCCATGAGTAAAGGGTTTTGAGCGAATATACATATTCTGCATGCTCAAATTCAAGTTGCTACTCTACAATGGTGACATATGTTAGTTACATGATAATCAAGGGAAAAATATCCTGCAATTAATCTCCTTGCCACTGGTGTATCATCCAGTTCAGATCGATGATAACACAGAATAAGTGTTGGATCTCGAAGTATGATGAAAGTATGATGAAAGCATCGAATATTCATCATGTTAATGCACGTTTTTCACTCATTGCAAAACAACGGTGCAGAGAAATACTTTCTCGCTTCAATAGGAGGAATGGTCTTTATGTCATCCTCATTTTTTCCCTCATTTTTTGCCTCATTAGCCAGGTCTTAAAACAGTCAGCAAGAACTCGCTTGGGTTCGTACTGTCGGACTGGCCAAGCGGCCATATTGCCTGCTTCATCAGGCATTATGGCACAACAGTATATGGTTATGCCAAAAAACAAGAACTTGCTGTTTCAAACTGTGGTTCAGGAGACTGGCTTTTGCACAGTAAAACAATCATAGACGTACACATTTTGAATGGATTGACTTTTTCCTCAGGTTGTCACATCAAGCCATGAAGGTGCTCACTGCAGTGTGCAGGGACAGCACCCAAAAAAGCAGTACATTCCTATTGAGGGGATCAGAAGTGTTTTGTTAAATGTTAATGTTACATTTAATATGGTACAGATTGCTGACATTTCCAGCTCATTTTAAATGGTATTGACAATAATTCAGTTATAGAGACACTACAGCTGCAACATAAGGGAACTACGCTCTCGGTCTAACCCGGATATCGAGTTGTTAAAAGATATTGACACAAGTTCTCCCTCTACAAAATTATGCAGTTGGTTATTGAAAATGTGTGAACATTACTTCACCAAGGGGTTCCAGCTACATCCTTAGTTATGACACTTATATCAGCACAACGACGGCAAACATTGCAAACGTTGTGGCTAGATAGGATGGAATTGGCTGCATGTGCCATTACATTTACATTCTGGTCTACACAACCAGAGTAGACTAGGGGTAGCATGATTGAAAATCATTTGAACACCCCACAGTCTCACTTCTATGTTATCAAGGCCACCAGAATCCTAAGAAGTATGGAATCAGCATTGTTTATTAGTTAACAAACAACTACACAAAGGAAGATCGGTTCAGACTTTTCTCATGGTGGCTGCAGCAGGTTCTGGGTTATACAGATCTTAACACTGACGATTGTATAACTCATTCCACCAGGTCAGGTCAGTATCAACGTCAGCGTATCATTTAGATAGTGTGTTTACATCTCATTCCACTAGGGCAGCAGCTACGTCGCCGGCCAGGGCGAGGGACGTGCCCTTCGACCATATTTTGACGGCCGCCAGATGGGTAAATTAGTTGATGTTTCAGAATTTTTATCATCGGCCGATTGTCAATCCAGGACTGTTTGCCTATGCCATTTTAAGTACCTAAATTTAAGGGGTATTGTCGTTTGTTTACATTGTTAAATAAACCCTATTTCTACATTGAATGCAATGTTACTACTAATGCATTTATTTCTTTTTCGAGTTAATCAATGCAGTGGGATGCCGAGATTTGTAATCTGCGGCATGAAATCACAAAACTTTGAACTTTTCACGGAATCACTCACGTGACTCAGAAGTAAAATAGTAAGATTAAATGAGAACTTACCAGTTTGAAGTTAAATCTTCAGTTTATGAGGAGTTACGTTGGTGATTACGTGCCCGCCACGCCCAACCTTCTCTCATAAAGGATCATATGGTAGTTCTCGAGTCACTGATCTTACTATGTACTTCGGTGTTGTTTATTTGCGATTTCATAACACTGCTTTGAAGTTTGGTGTGCATGCGGCCTGGCGGGCCTTCTTCACGTAATCACCAACGTAACTTCTCATAAAATCAAGATCAAACTTTAAACTGGTAAGTTCTCATTTAATCTTACTATTTTGCAGTGTAAACATTGTGCAAGGTTTCATGAAGTAAATGGCACATCTTTACCCACATTACCTTGCTCCATTCAGCCACTTTTTCACTGTTTCCACTGTTGTTATCAGCAGCTAGTTAAACATTCCTAACATTTAACTGCATGCCATCTATCTTTTTGTTTGACTTTTGAAATGCTCAAGAATGCACTTCAGTCAGGGTGACATGATCTTTGTTGTCAACATTTGTACTCTGATTGACACCAATCCAACTGTCTTCTGCAGTCCCACAAGCAAGAGCCTGCCGAGGCAGTAAATCCTACTTCAAGAAGAAGATTAACACATCAAAACTGTAAAGGATGGACAAAAGTGGTTTTGTGGCTTTCATACTTAACGAGCAATAATCCTTGAATTAACCATTTTAAGAAAGAATTTATTACAAAACACTCTGACAGCTCAGAAGTCCGACAGCATGCTAATTATCAATGCCTTGCAAAGAGGAAGCTTGCAAATGTGTGGGCCCTCAAAATTGCAGTCCAGTTGACATGCACATAACACTGAGTATTTTAGTTGCAAAATATCCTCATATTTTAATCTATTGATGACAGATCATTACAGGTAAAATCGTTATCAAGGAATTGAACCATCCTAACAACAACCAGAGAGCAGTCCTGAACTACTATCTGCCTCATTGGAGACACTCAGATTATCCTTGATTGGACTTTACTGACTTTATCTTGTGCTAAACGTTATTCAAGTTATTCCCTTGATCTTGCATCTCTACACTGTGGATGGCTCGATTGTAATCATGTATTAGAAACATCGAAACATAGACAATAGGTGCATGACTAGGCCATTCGTCCCTTCGAGCCAGCACCACCATTCAATATGATCATGGCTGATTATCCAAAATCAGTACCCCGTTCCTGCTTTCTCCCCATATCTCTTGATTCCATTAGCGCGAAGAGCTATATCTAACTCTCTCTTGAATACATCCAGTGAATCGGCCACCACTGCCTTCTGTGGCGGAGAATTCAATGAATACATTTGAGAATTTCCACCGACTGATAAGCATGCAACAAAACATTTTCACTGTACCTCGGTACACGTGACAATAAACTAAACTCAAACTCGTCAAGTTGTTCCAACAGTGGTGTGGCACAGTGGTGCAGCGATAGAGTTGCTGCCTTACAGTGCCAGAGACCCGAGTTCGATCCTGACTATAGGTGCTTGTCCGTACGGAGTTTGTAGGTGCTCCCCGGGACCTGCGTGGGTTTTCGCCGAAATCTTTGGTTTCCCACACTCCAAAGACGTGCAGGTTTGTAGGTTTATTGGCTTGGTATAAATGTAAATTATCAAGGCAAAGAGTAGAAGTAAACGGGTCCTTTTCAGAATGGCAGGCAGTGACTAGTGGGGTACCGCAAGGCTCAGTTATTTACAATATATATTAATGATCTGGATGAGGGAATTGAATGCAACATCTCCAGGTTTGCGGATGACACGCAGCTGGGCGGCAGTGTTAGCTGTGAGGAGGATGCTAGGAGGCTGCAAGGTGACTTGGATAGGTTGGGTGAGTGGGCAAATGCATTGCAGATGCAGTATAATGTGGATAAATGAGAGGTTATCCACTTTGTTGGCTAAAACAGGAGGGTAGACTATTACCTGAATGGTGGCCGATTAGGAAAAGGGGAGATGCAACGAGACCTGGGTGTCATTGAAAGTAGGCAGGCAGGTACAGCAGGCTGTGAAGAAAGCGAATGGTATGTTAGCATTCATAGAAAAAGGATTTGAGTATAAGACATTCTTGCCATAGAGGGAGTACAGAGAAGGTTCACCAGACTGATTCCTGGGATGGCAGGACTTTCATATGAAGAAAGACTGGATAGACTCGGCTTGTACTCGCTAGAATTTAGAAAATTAAGGGGGGATCTTATAGAAATTTACAAAATCCTTAAGGGGTTGGACAGGCTAGATGCAGGAAGATTGGTCCCGATGTTGGGGAAGTCCAGAACAAGGGGTCACAGTTTAAGGATAAGGGGGAAGTCTTTTAGGACCGAGATGAAAAAATCATTTTTCACACAGAGAGTGGTGAATCTGTGGAATTCTCTGCCACAGAAAGTAGTTGAGGCCGGTTCATTGGTTATATTTAAGAGGGAGTTGGATGTGGCCCTTGTGGCTAAAGGGATCAGGGGGTATGGAGAGAAGGCAAGTGCAGGATACTGAGTTGGATGATCATCCATGATCATATTGAATGGCGGTGCAGGCTCGAAGGGCCAAATGGCCTACTCCTGCACCTATTTCTATGTTTCTATGTTTCTATGTCCCTAGTGTGTGTGGGATCATTGGACGGCGTGAACTCGGCGGGCTGAAGGGCCAGTTCCTGCACTGTATCTCTAAACTAAAAACGAAAGTATACTCTTCAAGTTGTTCCAACAGTGAGGTGCAGGATGAATTGTAACTCATATGATCTGCTGGTTGATATCCCACTCGACTATTCCAGGTGAGAGGTAGTAGAGGCCAATAGAAAATTAAGCAAGTTGGCCACATGTTGGCAACAGCAAATTTGGGGGAATCTGCTCCGAGATGATCTAATACGTGGTGACTGAGGTACTGGAGAGTGTGGAAAACCACAGCAGATGAGACTTAATTTACATGTGGAGATCAGTGGAATCTTCCTATCCCCAGTCATCACTGCAGCATGACAATGATAATCTGCATAATATATTTCATTTATAGTTAACTGACTGCTTAATTGTCGATCTGCATGTGATTCCCCGTTCCCTGGGGTGTAATCAAAGGAGTGTTGGAGACAAGTTTTCATCTTGTGCTAACATTCAAAATCCCTCTTCTGCGAATCAATTCTTGAGCTCACTTCCTCTTGCAATTTGATTATAATTTATAAAACATGTCCTGAACATGCATTGCAATTGCTCAGCTGGTTCTGGAATTCTGGGAGGGGTCAGGTGAGGGGTTTAAGATAAGAAAAGCTGAAAGTTCAGCACACAGATATTCTGCTCATTGTCAATTTGATTGTCATCTAGAGGTACACCAGACCTGAATTTATTCTCCAAAAGACCACAAACAAACTAGGCTAAGGGCAGACTTGTCCAGGACTGGTGGCGGGAGGGACTGTTGGTGGGGGTTTGCTAGCAAAGTGAGGTACAAATCCACAGGAATTTAATCAGGAAAACAGTCAATTCAGCCTTGAATATGTTATGGGCCTGTCCCACTTACATTACTTTTTAGGCGACTACAGGAGACAATGAGGTCGCCACAAGGTTGCCACATGTTTGCCGGAGGTTGCCATGGAGTCGCCTGCATGATGAAAAATTAGCGGCGACCAAGATTTTGATGCCATGGAGAGTAACGAGAATTCTTGTGATGTAGGTGCAGTGGTAGAGGGTCACCAGGTGGTCGAAGGTTATCGTAGGCTCACGTAGGTTGTCGCCGGTGCTGATTGGGAAAAAAAACGTAAACGTAAATTCTCAAAAAATGTTTTGAGAACCATGGATAACCGACTGGTAATATTAATGTCCGCCGAGCTTCACAGTCGTGAATCTCTGGCTTCTTAAAAGTGGTGTCTGCTCCTCTGCACCCCGTCTCCCCCTTCTTCCCCCATCTCCCCCCTTCTCCCCGCTCTCCCCCCCCCTCCTCTTTTTAAGGACTTAAGTGAATCTTCCGTAGAGAAGTTCCCACTGTGCTTTCACCATCTTAATTACAGCGCCAACCTTCCTGTTCATCATGGTGTGTGTCTGTATCACATTGGTTGTGAATTTCACTCATACAGTGCTTCCCCTGTCCCCCGCCTGCATAACTGGCTGGTGAAGGAAGCAATGTGTGTGTGTGTGTGTTCCAGTCGCCATTCCAGTCACTGTTTTTTCAGCGAACTGCTATGACTTGACAGTCGCCGGCAGTCGCCTTAAAAATCGCCTAAGTGGGACAGGCCCATAACTCTTTTTGGGAGATTGCCCAGCACAAATTAGCTCATATTTCCTGTTTTCTAACAGGCACTACAATTCAGAAATAGTTCAGTGACTATAAAAAAAAACTTTGGAACATAAAAGACTATGTAATGCAATTTTTTTCTCTTATCCCAACCTCACATTGCTCGCTGAACACAATATTTCAAACTCCATATCAAAAAAATTGTCATCGTCATCCATTCCACTAACTTTGGATTGAGGTCAGCAAAACTCGAACTAAAGAGAAATGTCTTTAAAGTGTTTAATTTTCCACATTGTAAGTGTCCTTGGCTTCACTGCAGACTGCACTGCACTGCTCCATAATCTCCCACTGGCTTATTCTTATATTTTCCTCTTCGTTCTGGTCTGAGCAGCATGTATTAGGTCTCCATTATGTTGTAAAATGAAGCAAAAAGACGGATTAAGTCAGCAGGTCGAGCAGCATCTGTGAAGAAAAAGAATTGTTGATGTTTTGGGAAGGGATTCAGAGTGGAGAGGGATGACAGCTGGTATAAGGAGAAGTGATGGGGGTGAGGAAAGAAGGGGGAGTGGGGAGTGGGGTACGATGATGATACAGAAACCAGTAGATTATAGCAAAAAACACATTTCTAGAAGAACTCAATGGATCAGGCAGCATCTGAAGCTGCCTTACCCACTGGATTCCTACAACAGTTTGTTTGTTTGCAATGGCCCCATTATGGGCTCCACCCTTCCTGAGGTCATCTGTTACCAGCCCGGCTTTTGTTCAGGACTTCTCTATCTTTCAGTCTGAAGAAGGGTTCAGGCACGAAACGTCACCTATTCCTGCCTGACCCACAGAGTTACTGCAGCACTTTTTGTCTATCTCCAGCGTCTACAGTCTATTGCAGCATCAGTAGGTGAGGAGTGGACTGAGGAGGGGTGAGGGCTGGTGGGCAGAGTCACATGGATGAGTGGTGAAGTGCACTATCAGAGGAAGGTGGATGGATGGATATGAGACAAAATAAAGGCAGCTGGAACTGGGGGGGGGGGGGGTAGCTCAACTCAACTCTGCCATTCAAGCATGGATGATCTATCTCTCCCTCTGTGGAAGTTAAAAAAAGATTTAAACTTACAAAATGGTGTCAGCTGAAATTAAAGACAGGCTCCTAATAAATTGAAAAGCCAGCGAAATGCACTAACCTTTGCTCTCAGTAACGAAGCTAACAAACTGTTGACGTTCCCTGTCCAATAACATAAGTGAGATAGCAAGCACAGCTTCATGAATGTCACCTCTTTAATGAAAATATTGAGAGAGAATTCAGACTCTTGGACTTAACCCTTGTTCTATAAGATCATAATGTGTGTCATAAGTAGAAACAAACAAAATGTTCGTTCTGCAGAAATATAGCCTTCTCATATAACCATATATGGCTAACCCATCCTCTGTCAGAAGAAGCTGTCAATGTTAAGAAGCAAGCGGCTGTAGATAAGGTACGGCTGAATTGTTGATTATTGGAGTATATATGTATGTACTGAGATCATTGTCCCTTTGTGTGGGGATGAGAACTCTGTATAGTCTGTAATCCACATACTGTAAAGAGTTTTAGAACACCCGCCTGGCAAAATAAAGATTGTATTGCTTGATCACTGATTTTATTTGTGTTTTTGTCTGTTTAAGGATACTGAACCACAATACCTCCTAACCCCATTGCAGAGGGGGTCTGGTGGGTGAAGTATGGGAGCACTCAGTGGATGGAATCAGTGGGTGGTGGAAGGGGAAAATTAGTGGGGGGGGGGGTGAAGGAAGGGTACAAAAATGGAAGGACCAGAGAAGGAGCGAGAGAGAAGGAGCACAGGTAAAGGTTACCTGAAGTTGGAAAATTCAATGTTCATACCATGGGTTATAGGCTATCCAGGTGCAACATGAGGTGCTATTCTGCTTATTTGTGTTGGGTCTCTCCCTGGCATCGGAGAAGGCAGGGATGGACAGGTTGGTATCAGAATGATGAGATAAGATAAAAAAACATGCAACTGGAAGTTCAGGATGGCCATTTCAGAGAAGGCTGGCGGTCTGTGAATTAATTGCTTTGTCTGTGTTTCATCTCACCAATGTAGAGAAGGCTACTTCAGAAGCAGCGAATACAGCAGAGGAGACTGGAAGCAGTGCACATAAATTCTTGCCTCAGCTGTTTAGGTCCCTGGATGATGGTGACAGATGAGCTGTTAGAACAAGTGTGGCACCTCCTACAGTTGCAGGGGAAAGTGCCTGGGGTCAGAGATGGGAAAGTGGGGAGGAATTAGCAGAATAGTGAATCATGAGAGTGTGGTCCCTGTGGAAGATGGAAAGAGAGGAAGAGAAGAAGGGATGTCAACCGCTGTATAAGAGAAGCCACATGTATCTTTCTCATAACCCCCTTCAGCCCTCCCATCACCCATTTTTGTTTCGAATGGAGTGATTTCTTTTAATCAATCAATCAATCAATCAGTTTTATTCCTCACATACACTTATAAGTGCAGTTAAATGAATTTGCCATGAGCGGTACAATCAAAAAAGAACACATAATGCACAATAAAATTAAATACAAACATCCACCACATCATTCTTCACTGTGGTGGAAGGCACAAAGTACAGTCAGTCCTCCTGCATTGTTCACCCGTGGTCGGGGCCATAAACCTCTATAGTCGTCGCTACGGACGGCCCGATGTACAGGCCCTCTTGTCAGGATGGTTAAAACTCCGATGTCTGGACGGTCGAACACACTCTGTGGCTTGGAGGTCCCGAATCAGCGCTTTTCTACCGGAGGCCGAGGCTTCAGGATGTTGTAGGCCGCAGGCCTGCGGTCGGAGCTCTTTTCTGGCTGTCCCTGGCGAGGGAACCCAGGCTCCAGATGGTAAGTCCACACCACGCACATGGCTAGAAGCTCCGCAGACCGCGGTTTCAGGATGTGAGCTGGTGGGCGGAGCTCTTCTCCGGTGATCCCTAGCGAGGGGTCCCAGGCTCCGGACACCGCGCCCGCGGCTAAAAGCTCCGCAGACCGCGGCTTCAGGCTGTAACAGTCCGCGGGCCAGCGATCGGAGCACTCCCTTCTGGCGACCCGGCAACACCGACCAATTCCAGCTGCTGAAAAATGTCAAAGGAAGTTGAGTGTAGAAGCTGGTAGGTTGAAATGAGGGGACTAAAGAAGTTATATCTCTGTTCTGTTCTGTTTGGTGGAAACGGTTAAGGAGTCCAGAAAGAGCAAATGCTAGAAATAATTTAGCAACCACTGTTCAAGGGAAGCCTCATTTCTTGAAAAAGGAGAACATTTCAGATGTCCTGGAACAGAAGGCGTCATTTTGAGGACAGATGCGGCAGAGACGTACAAAGTGGAAGGAAAAATTGTGTCTTTTAAAGAGAGGAGGTGTAGTCTTTGAGTCAAAAATGGGTTTATATAATGTCAGTGGATAGTTTGTCTCCTTTAGTCATTTTGTGTAGTTTATTTTTACGTGTACAGAGGCACAGTGAAAAGCTTTTGTTACATGCTAACTAGTCGGCGGAAAGACAATACATCACATCTGTTGGCTTTGGCTAATGATTACAATCGAGTCATTCACAGTGCACAGATACATGAATGATGTTTAGTGCAAGATGAAGCCAGCAAGTCCTAAACTGGAGGCAGAGAGATCCACAAAAGGGGAGAGTGTAAGAAATTATCAAATTGTATGTGAGAGTGGGATGGAAGTTGGTAGCGAAAGTGGTAAAATTGAATAGTTCTGCAAGAATGCAGGCATAGCACTAATCCAGTCACCAGAGAAATGGAGAAATAGCTGACAACTGATACGTCGGGTGGTTTGGTACTGGGTCTTTCCATATAGCCAAAGCCAATAAATGTGGTGGTGCAGATAGACACAAAAAGCTGGAGTCACTCAGCGCCACAGGCCACATCTCTGGAGACATGGAATGGGTAATATTTCGGGTCGAGACCCTTCTTCCTGCTGTTCCTCCAGCTTTTTGTGTCTTTCTTCAGTTTAAACCAGAAGTTCCTTCCTACACAGATGTGATAGTGCACTTGTACTACTTGTGGCTTTATACGACTCTTCAGAAAGTTACATTGTGCTTTTGCTTTACAATTCTTCTTAAACACCTATTTGCTGACATATGGGAATGGGAATGGGAGGCAGGAAGCAGAAAAGGGAAGCACTCGGACACAAGAGGAGAAAGAAAAAAAAGGAAATAAACAGAGAATAAGAGATGGGGGGTTTCTTAAATGTGCATATTTTAATGCTAGGAGTATTGTAAGAAAGGTGGATGAGCTTAGAGTCTGGATAGACACCTGGAAGTATGATGTTGCAGCGATCAGTGAAACATGGTTGCAGGAGGGCTGTGATTGGAAACTAAATATTCCAGGATTTCGTTGCTTCAGGTGTGATAGAATTGGAGGGACAAGAGGTGGAGGTGTTGCATTGCTAGTCAGGGAAGATATTACAGCAGTGCTTTGGCAGGATAGATTGGAGGGCTCATCTAAGGAGGCTATTTGGGTGGAACTGAGAAGTGGGAAAGGTGTAGCAAAACTTATAGGGGTATATTATAGACCGCCAAATGGGAAACGAGAATTGGAAGAGCAAATATGTAGGGAGATAGCAGATATTAGTAGTAAGCACAAGGTAGTGATTGTGGGAGATTTCAACTGGGAAACACATTCTGTAAATGGGCTGGATGGTTTGGAGTTTGTAAAATGTGAGCAGGATAGTTTTTTGCAGCAATACATAGAGGTGCATACTAGAGGAGGGGCAGTGCTGGACCTCCTGTTAGGAAATGAGACGGGACAGGTGGCGGAGGTATGTGTTGGGGAGCACTTCGGGTCCAGTGATCACAATACCATTAGTTTCAATATAATTATGGAGAAGGACAGAACTGGGCCTAGGGTTGAGATTTTTGATTGGAGAAAGGCTAACTTTAATGAGATGCGAGATGATTTAAAAGGAGTGAACTGGGACATTTTTGTTTTATGGGAAAGATGTAGAAGAGAAATGGAGGACATTTAAAGGGGAAATTTTAAGAGTACAGAATCTTTATGTTCCTGTTCAGTTGAAAGGAACCAGTAAAAATTGGAAAGAGCCCTGGTTTTCAAGGGAAATTGGACATCTTGTTCGGAAAAAGAGGGAGATCTTCAATAATTATAGGCAGCATGAAGTAAATGAGGTGCTTGAGGAATATAAGGAATGTAAAAAGAATCTTAAGAAAGAAATTAGAAAAGCTAAAAAAAGATATGAGGTTGCTTTGGCAAGTAAGGTGAAAGTAAATCCAAAGGGTTTCTACAGCTATATTAATAGCAAAAGGATAACAAGGGATAAAATTGGTCCATTGGAGAGACCGAGTGGACAGCTATCTGCAGAGCCAAAAGAAATGGGGGAGATATTGAACAATTTCTATTCTTCGGTATTCACCAAGGAGAAGGATATTAAATTATGTGAGGTAAGGGAAACTAGTAGAGTAGCTATGGAGACTATGAGTTTCAAAGTAAAAGAAGTACTGACACTTTTGAAAAATATAAAAGTGGATAAGTCTCCAGGTCCTGACAGGATATTCCATAGGACATTGAGGGAAGTTAGTGTAGAAATAGCCGGGGCTATGACAGAAATATTTCAAATGTCATTAGAAACAGGAATAGTGCCAGAGGATTGGCGTACTGCGCATGTTGTTCCATTGTTTTAAAAAGGTTCTAAGAGTAAACCTAGCAATTATAGACCGGTTAGTTTGACTTCAGTGGTGGGAAAATGAATGGAAAAGATACTTAGAGATAATATATATAAGCACCTGGATAAACAGGGTCTAATTAGGAACAGTCAACATGGATTTATGCCTGGAAGGTCATGTTTGACTAATCTTCTTGAATTTTTTGAAGAGGTAACTAGGGAAATTGACGAGGGTAAAGCAGTGGATGTTGTCTATATGGACTTTAGTAAGGTATTTGACAAGGTTCCTCATGGAAGGTTGGTTAAGAAGGTTCAACTGTTGGGTATAAATGCAGGAATAGCAAGATGGATTCAACAGTGGCTGAATGGGAGAAGCCAGAGGGTAATGGTGGATGGCTGTTTGTCGGGTTGGAGGCAGGTGACTAGTGGGGTGCCTCAGGTCCTTTGTTGTTTGTCATGTACATCAATGATCTGGATGAAGGGGTAGTAATTTGGATTAGTAAGTATGCAGATGATACCAAGATGGGGGGTGTTGTGGATAATGAAGATGATTTCCAAAGTCTACAGAGTGATTTAGGCCAGTTGGAAAAATGGGCTGAAAGATGGCAGATGGAGTTTAATGCTGATAAATGTGAGGTGCTACACCTTGGCAGGACAAATCAAAATAGGACGTACATGGTAAATGGTAGGGAATTGAAGAATACAGTTGAACAGAGGGATCTGGGAATAACCGTGCATAGTTCCTGGAAGGTGGAATCTCATATAGATAGGGTGGTAGAGAAAGCTTTTGGTATGCTAGCCTTTATAAATCAGAGCATTGAGTATAGAAGCTGGGATGTAATGTTAAAATTGTACAAGGCATTGGTGAGACCAAATCTGGAGTATGGTGTACAATTTTGGTCGCCCAATTACAGGAAGGATGTCAACAAAATAGAGAGGGTACAGAGGAGATTTACTAGAATGTTGCCTGGGTTTCAACAGCTAAGTTACAGAGATAGGTTGAATAAGTTAGGTCTTTATTCTCTGGAGCGCAGAAGGTTAAGGGGGGACTTATTCTCCAGAGTAACCCGATTCACGACCACCGAACTGCTGGACGCACGCAGTTTCAACCCGGACTGACAGTTGCAC
Organism: Raja brachyura; assembly: GCA_963514005.1. The sequence goes on along the minus strand of OY740785.1, from coordinate 82,636,191 downwards.
CGAAAAGCGATCATCAGATTCTGATCACTAACAGTCTGACCTGGTCGAATAACATCTCATCAACAGTTAAAAGAGCGCAGCAGCGGTTGCACTTTCTGCGCCGGATGAGAAGAGCTCGCCTCCCCCATCCCATCCTCACTACTTTCTACAGGGGCACCATAGAGAGTATTCTGACCAGCTGTATCTCTGTCTGGTTTGGGGACTGTAGAGCTTCCGACTGGAAGTCTGTGCAGAGAGTGGTGAGGGCAGCGGAAAAAATCATCGGGACCTCTCTCCCCTCAATCGGGGATATTGCGACCAAACGTTGCGTGTCTAAGGCCAGCAGTATTATAAAAGACCCCACACATCTCCATCACGGTCTGTTCACTCTGCTGCCCTCGAAAAAAAGATATCGCAGCATAAGGAGCAGAACATCAAGGTTCTGCAACACCTTCTTCCCACGAGGCATCAGACTCCTGAATGCCATGTAATGGGCTGCCACCATTGTCTATTTATCCTTTTATCCTTTTTATCCATTTTATCCATGCCTATCCTTCTGTTAATTTATCATGTTGCACAGGGAGCCAAATTGCAACGAAATTTCGTTTGGAACTGCATATATCAATGTATTTCTAAATGACAATAAAGTTTGTTTGACTTTGACTTGACTTTGACTTTTTGACTTTTTGACTTGATAGAGGTCTTTAAAATGATGAGAGGGATAGACAGAGTTGATGTGGACAAGCTTTTCCCTTTGAGAATAGGGAAGATTCAAACAAGAGGACATTACTTTAGAATTAAGGGACAGAAGTTTAGGGGTAACATGAGGGGGAACTTCTTTACTCAGAGAGTGGTAGCGATGTGGAATGAGCTTCCAGTGGAAGTGGTGGCGGCAGGTTCGTTGGTATCATTTAAAAATAAATTGGATAGGCATATGGATGAGAAGGGTATGGAGGGTTATGGTATGAGTACAGGCAGGTGGGCCTAAGGGAAAAAAGTTGTTCGGCACGGACTTGAAGGGCCGAGATGGCCTGTTTCCGTGCTGTAATTGTTATATGGTTATATGGTTATATTCTACTTTTTCCCTGGCTTCTTCTTAAGTGTCAACTTATCCACTGTCTGATTTGATTTCTTTAACTTGTCAAATTAAACTGACTTTACAGCCTTTTCATTGTTTTGTTTACTGCCCTTTGTCCATGCCACGTCAACCTATTGCAGAACTTTTCGTACCATCAGTTGACAGTGTTGAACTCAGCGTTTAGAACTGAACAGTTCTAACGGCCTTTTGTCTGAATTTGGCTTATTTTCCATTTTTACCCGTACAGTAGGTCTGCATGTTAGTCATTGTCCAGCTATAGGTTGTAAATCACTTTTAAGTCATTTCTAAGATGACAGTGTTTTCACCTTGACTGATATGTGAAAGACTTTAACTTCTCAAATCTTGGGAATCTTTCACTTCTTTAAAGATTCTTCTTTAAATCTGTGAATTCTTACATTCTTGATCTCATAAGAGAAGTAAAACAAAATTGCAAAGGTAATATATTGGGTCCATTCCAGGACTGAATCTCTTTTGCTTCTGAGAAATAGACTCCTGTTTTAGAATTAAACTGCTGTGCAAAAATTCAGAATTAACGCAAATACTGCCAGAATAGTCAGCAGGTCAGGCACCATCCTGGGAAAGAGAAGTGGAGTTAACATTTCAAGTAAATAATCATTCATCAAAATTGGGAAGAGCGCTGAACTGGGCAAAAGAACGTTTGGAAAAGGGAGAAAAGTTGAAAAGGAAGAACGATGTGAAAAAAATTGAAGGGGTTAAATATGCAGATGATGGTGCAAGACAAAAATGCATAGGGATAGAAAAGAAAGAAACAAACATTTCTAAGGCGGTATGGTGGTGCAGCAGTGAGCTTGCTGCCTGACAGTGCCAGAGTCCAGAGTTTTATCTTGACCACGAGTGCTTGCCTGTTTGGAGTTTGCACATTCTCTCTAAGAACTGCATGGGTTTTCTCTGGGAGCTCCAGGTTCCTCCCACACTCCAAAGATATACAAGTTTGTAAGCTAATTGGCTTGGTATCATTGTAAATTGTCCCTGGTGAGTGTAGGATAGTGTAAGTGTGTGGGGATTACAGGTCAGCATGGACTCGGTGGGCAGAAGGGCAGGTTTCTGTGCAGTATCTCTGAAGTAAACTAAAAAAAACATTAGTGTTCATGGGGATATAAGTCGGAAAGCCACAATCTGGCACGTGGATGCATTTTGGTAGTAGGTGTAGATTGGCTATTGCATGTTAGCCAATCAGAATGCTTAGTAAGAATAACTCCACCTAGTGCATGCTTTATAGTGTAAGAACTCACTTACTGTATTCAGTAGTTGCAGCAGACTGAATGCATAATGTACTGCATATCTGATACTGGAATTAATATTAAAGATGCTTATCCCTTTACCTGAGTGTGGGTCAGGTATTCACAGTAGGAATAAAGGTGTGGATTATTTTCTAAATGGGGAGAGAATTAAGAAATCAGAGATGCAAAGGGACTTGGAAGTGCTGGTGCAGGATTCCCAAAAGGATAATTTGAAGTTGAATTATTAGCAAGGAAAGCAAATGCAATCTTAGCATTTATTTCAATAGGATTAGAATATAAAAACAGGGATGTAATACTGAGGAGATATGTCTTCGTAGGGAGGAGGAGAACTTCTTCAAAGTAGGCATATCTTGAGGAGATATACTTCTTCAAAGGTCTCGACCCGAAACGTCGCCTATCTCCTTCGCTCCTTAGATGCTGCTGCCCCCGCTGAGTTTCTCCAGACTTTTGTGTAACCCATGTAATACTGAGGCATTGTAAGGCACCGGTCAGACCACATTTGGAGTATTGTAAGCAGTTTTGTAACCATATCTGAGGAAGGATGCACAGGCATTTTAGAGGGACCAGAGGAGGTTTACAAGAATAATCCTAGGGATGATTATCTTAACGCATGATGAGCATTTAATGGCACTGGAGTGACTAGTGTTTTGAAGAATGAGGAAGGACCGCATTGAAACTTGCCGAATAGTGAAAGACTTGGATAGAGTAGATGTGGAGAGAATGTTTGCATTAGTGGGAAAGTCTAGGACTAGAGGCCGCAGCCTCAAAATAAAAGGACGTACCTTTAGAAAGATGAGGAAGAATTTCTTTGGTCAGTGGGTGCCGAATCTGTGGAATTCGTTGCCACAGATGGCTGTGGAGGCAGTCATTGGGTAATATTAAGATGGAGATTGACACGTTCTTGATTGGTAAGGGAATCAAAGGTTATGGGGAGAAGGCATAGGAATGGGGTTGAGAGGGAAAGATAGATCAGTCATCATTGAAAGGTAGAGTAGACCCGATGGGTCAAATGGCCTAATTCTGCTCCTGACTTATGAACTCTCTCTTTACCCTTCAATGAAATATGATATATGGTCAACAAATAGTATGTCAGCCATTGTTTTGGGAATCAACACCAAGCGTAACAGATTCAGTTCATAAATACTGCCCCCGTTTGCTCATAAGAAGCTATTGATAATGAAAGTTATTCCTACTGAAGTGGTGCAATTGCAGACAAATCAAAATAGCCTGCAGGGCTAACTTACATATTATATTACAGAAGCATAATTTAAGACAAAAGTGTATTTAACATAGAAACATAGAAACATAGAAAATAGGTGCAGGAGTAGGCCATTCGGCCCTTCGAGCCTGCACCGCCATTCAATGTGATCATGGCTGATCATCCAACTCAGTATCCCGTACCTGCCTTCTCTCCATACCCCCTGATCCCTTTAGCCACAAGTGCCACATCTAACGCCCTCTTAAATATAGCCAATGAACTGGCCTCAACTACCTTCTGTGGCAGAGAATTCCAGAGACTCACCACTCTCTGTGTAAAGAATGTTTTCCTCATTTCGGTCCTAAAGGAATTCCCCCTTATCCTTAGACTGTGACCCCTTGTTCTGGACTCCCCCAACATCGGGAACAATCTTCCAGCATCTAGCTTGTCCAACCCCTTAAGAATTTTGTAGGTTTCTATAAGATCCCCCCTCAATCTTCTAAATTCCATCGAGTACAAACCGAGTCTATCCAATCTTTCCTCATATGAAAGTCCTGACATCCCAGGAATCAGTCTGGTGAATCTTCTCTGTACCCCCTCTATGGCAAGGATGTCTTTCCTCAGATTTGGAGACCAAAACTGTACGCAGTACTCCAGGTGTGGCCTCACCAAAACCCTGTACAACTGCAGTAGAACCTCCCTGCTCCTATACTCAAATCCTTTCGCTATGAATGCTAACATACCATTTGCTTTCTTCACTGCCTGCTGCACCTGCATGCCTACTTTCAATGACTGGTGTACCATGACACCCAGGTCTCGTTGCATCTCCCCCTTACCTAATCTGCCACCATTCAGATAATAGTCTACCCTCATGTTTTTGCCACCAAAGTGGATAACCTCACATTTATCCACATTGTACTGCATCTGCCATGCATCTGCCCATTCACTCAGCCTATCCAAATCACCCTGCAGCCTCCAAGCATCCTCCTCACACCTAACTATACCCCCCAGCTTGGTATCATCTGCAAATTTGGAGATGTTGCATTGAATTCCCTCGTCCAAATCATTAATATATATTGTAAATAGCTGGGGTCCCAGCACTGAGCCTTGCGGCACCCCACTAGTCACTGCCTGCCATTCTGAAAAGGACCCGTTTACTCCTACCCTTTGCCTCCTGTCTGCTAGCCAGTTCTCTATCCACATCAATACTGAACCCCCAATACCGTGTGCTTTAAGTTTGTATGCTAATCTCTTATGCGGGACCTTGTCGAAAGCCTTCTGAAAGTCTAGATATAACACATCCACTGGTTCTCCCTTATCCACTCTACTAGTTACATCCTCGAAAAATTCTATCAGATTTGTCAGACATGATTTACCTTTCGTAAATCCATGCTGACTTTGTCCAATGATTTCACCACTTTCCAAATGCGCTGCTATCCCATCTTTAATAACTGACTCTAGCAGTTTCCCCACTACCGATGTTAGACTAACTGGTCTGTAATTCCCCGCTTTCTCTCTCCCTCCTTTTTTAAAAAGTGGGGTTACATTAGCTACCCTCCAATCCTCAGGAACTACTCCAGAATCTAAGGAATTTTGAAAAATTATCACTAATGCATCCACTATTTCTGTGGCTACCTCCTTGAGTACTCTGGGATGCAGACTATCTGGCCCTGGGGATTTATCGGCCTTCAATCCGTTCAATTTACCCAACACCACCTCCCGGCTAACCTGGATTTCACTCAGTTCCTCCATCTTATTTGACCCCCGTTCCACTGCTATTTCCGGCAGATTATTTATGTCTTCCTTAGTGAAGACAGAACCAAAGTAGTTATTCAATTGGTCTGCCATGTCCTTGTTCCCCATGATCAATTCACCTGTTTCTGACTGCAAGGGACCAACATTTGTTTTAACTAGTCTCTTTCTCTTTACATATCTATAAAAACTTTTGCAGTCAGTTTTTATGTTCCCTGCCAGTTTCCTTTCATAATCTATTTTCCCTTTCCTAATTAAGCCCTTTGTCCTCCTCTGCTGGATTCTGAATTTCTCCCAGTCCTCCGGTAGGCTGCTTTTTCTGGCAAATTTGTATGCCTCATCTTTTGTTTTTATACTATCCCTGATTTCCTTTGTTATCCATGGATGCACCACCTTCCCCGATTTATTCTTTTGCCAAACTGGTATGAACAACTTTTGTACTTCATCCATGCAGTCTTTAAATACCTTCCATTGCACATCCACTGTCAACCCTTTAAGAATCACCTGCCAGTCTATCTTGGCCAATTCACATCTCATACCTTCAAAGTTACCTTTGTTCAAGTTCAGAACCCTTGTTTCTGACTTAATTTTGTCACTCTCCATCCTAATGAAGAACTCAACCATATTATGGTCACTCTTGCCCAAGGGGCCACGCACAACAAGACTGCTAACTAACCCTTCCTCATTACTCAATACCCAGTCTAGAATAGCCTGCTCTCTCGTTGGTTCATTTCTGCCCCATCAAGTAAGTCAGACCTGGTTTAAGCTGCAGAGCATATGAGAGAAACTAGAAGGCCTTTGGAGGAATGTGGTAATTAGAGATATTATGCTTGCTCCTGGTGCCATCACCATGGTAACCAGTATCTTAACTGAGCAAAGGGACACTCCAGGCATGAGATCACTAGGCCCCTACTGACGGCAGCAAGGAATACGATGATCTTAAAGTGGAGGTGATGTCAGAAACCTTAACTAAATGTCTGCATCTTAGTCACTAAATGTGTGTAAAAATGTCATTCTTTATGCATTCGGAGAGAGATTGCATGGAATACACTAGGAAAGGGAACAGACTGCTTTCTCCCTCCCCAAGGTGAGAGATCAAATAAATAAATATTTTTCGTTTGAGTAGAGAGAGAGCTTGGCTGCGTGTTTTATTTTGCCCCAACATCATGTTCATTTATTTTCTATATTCACCTTTTATTTTTTTCACTTGTTCTATCATTAACTGCCTTCTTTTGCCATGGACCATCTTTCCTATTGACATTTAATCTCCTCAGCCTACCATGCTATAATCGACCTTCTATTGATTCCTAACCTTCCCCTTCACCATGATCCCAACTGCAGGATGTATCAAACATGATCCATCTTCCATCTTTTCCAATCCTGTTGAAAAATCGCTCCACTAAGATTCGACTTGTGTTCACTTCTTCACAGTTACTCTCTAAACTGATGTGTATTAGCAACATTTCTCTTTTCCTTTTAGATTCCTGTCATCTGGACTATTTTGCTTTTATATTTACAACTCACCATGAGAGCCTTGCATGAAAGTGTTAGAATGTGAAAATGGGATTTACTAAATAGAATCACGGTGGCACAGTGGTAGAGTTGCTGCTACCGGTGCTGTCTGTACGGAGTTTGTACATTCTCCGCATGATCTGTGTGGGTTTTCTCCAACATTTACGGTTTCCCCACACACCCCAAAGACGTACAGGTTTGTTGGTTAATTGGCTTGGTAAAAATTGTCCCTAGTGGGTGTAGCATGCTTCAGGTATAGTCCCTGGTGGACTCTTCGGGAGTGATGACCACAAGACAAGACAAGACATTACGAGTGAGCATTCTTTACTCTTCTCTTGTTGAAGCAACTGGACAAATTCTGGCTCTTGTACTGATATTTTGCATAGTTTTACAGTTTTAGAGTTTAGAGATACAGCATGGAAACAAGCCCTTCGGCCCATCGAGTCCACGCCGACCAACGATGATCCGTACACTAGTTTTATGTTATCCCACTTTCGCATCCTCCACACCAGAGACAATTTACAGAAACCAATTAACCTACATGTCTTTGGAATGTGAGAGGAAAACCATGCAGTCACGGGGAAAACGTACAAACTCCATACACACGACACGCACAGTGAGGATGGAACTCAGGTCTCTGACGCTGTAAGGCAGCAACTCTATGTCACTGTGCCACCGTGCCGCTTAATGTCATTTTCCCAGTTTACTTACACAGGTTCTGCCAGATGGGTTGTGTTAAAATCCCATCAGATCTGGTTCCATCCTAAAAATACTAATAACTTATTAGTTCTTGATTACAAATTTAAAGACAAATACCAGAATTTGACTGTGCTGACATTGTCAATTATGAGAGAAAGGCATATAAAAAAGACAAGTGGTTAATGGAATTAAAGGATCAATGGACAGCACCATGGAGTAGGTCAGCACAGTGAGCTGCTGCTCACAGCCTCAGTGACTCTGTTCAATTCGGATTTCCATTGCTGTCTGTGGAGAGTTTTCACATTCTCCCCACGACCAGATGAGATTCCTCTTTCAGTTCCAGTTTCTTCCCACTTCCCAAATATATGTGGGTTAGCATGTTAATTGACAACTATCGTCTGCCCTGAGTGTACAGATGAGTGGGAGAATCTGGGGGAAGTTGATGGGGATATGTAGAGATTAAAAGTGATTATGTTAGGATTTGTGTAAATGGATGTTTAATGGTTGGTGCAGACGTGGTGGGCCAAAGGGCCTGTTTTTTATTATCTCTCCATCAGTCTAAACCATTGCAGGGATGTAAAACTAGCTGCTGCTTTCCTAACAGATTATTAAAATTAAACCCCTCAGTAAATTGTCTTGCGTACAGAGTAAGAAAAGAAAATGTGCAAAATATTAAATTTTATTTTCAGTTAAATGTATAAATTTTGTTTGATCACAAGTGTGTGAAATTGGTGCCTAACATATTTACTGCTCAAAGGTAGACACAAAATGCTGGAGTAACTCAGCAGGACAGGCAGCATCTCTGAAGAGAAAGAATGGGTGACGTTTCGGGTCGAGACCCTTCTTCTTCAAACTGATGCTGCCTGTCCCGTTCAGTTACTCTAGCATTTTGTGTCTACCTTTGATTTAAACCAGCATCTGCAGTTCTTTCTTACACATGTATACTGGTCAGTTGATTTATATTTTCATAAAGTACTTGTTCTTTTAACATCTAATTATAGTTTTCTTTATCTGATGATTAATAAAAATATATAAATGGATGAAGGCAGTATCAACTTCTGGAAATCACTGAGCTAAATAAAGAGCATTATTTTTCTGCAATGCAGTTATGTGCACCTGCAGGTTTCAGGACGCAGTGAACAAATCAAAGTAAACCTGTTCCAGAATAAAAACTTGAATAAGGTTTGGTTCCTCTGTATTATGTTCCCGTTAGCTGTGGCTTTTCATTGTACATTCTTGAAGAGTTCTGCAAAAAAACGTTGTTGCTGATCTCTTTTACTTTTTAGTAAAATGTTGAGACAGATCAGATATAATTTTGTGCAGGTAACGCAGACATCAGAAGGTTTACATAATTTCTCATTTGGACACTGGAGAAAAAAAAAACTCTTTCTTAACAACAAAGTGGGAACCAGTTAATCACCTTAATGATGACATATGAGATAGAGAAAATATTGATAATTTGCAACTTCGTGATCGCTGATGAAAAGAACTGTCTTACTGTAATTTCATATCAAAATGCCCCAGGCATATTTTATCTAAATACATTAAAAAATCAATTTATCAATTGTATTAACTCCCCACCCCAAAGCAGCAGGAGAGAGCTGTGCATCTAAATAAATGAAACAGTGGGATTGAAAATTTTAAGAGATGGACAATTTGGATGATCAGCAATGATCATATTGAATGGAGTTGCTCACTCTAAGGGCTGAGTAGCCTACACCTGCAAATATTTTCTATGTTTCTTTGAGTTCTTATGAAGCAGAACACACAGCCCTGGAGATAACATCTGGGACTTGGGTCACAATATTGTTTAGTTTAGTGTTATTAAACTAAACTAAAAAATATTAATCACAGGAAAGAGTAACATGCAGCCGCTGGAGCTAAAGTTAATGAGCCCCAAGTAGAAAACAATTATTTGGCGACAATCATACCCAGAACAAGGAAAGATAGTCATGGTTGTGGGAGGTCAAACACTCTTTCCTGTGGAGATTTAGCTCTTAGGGCTAAAGGAATTAAGGGATATGGGAAAAAAGCAGGAATGGGGTACTGATTTTAGAGGATCAGCCATGATCATATTGAATGGCGGTTGGCTCGAAGGGCCGAATGGCCTATTCCTGCATCTATTTTTCCTATGTTTCTATGTAGATCACTGCAGGAGTTCCTCAATGCCATGTCCGAGGACAAAATATCTTCAGCTGCTTCATCAATGACATTCCTCATATCATTAGGTCAGGGGGTCAGGGCATATAAGGATGATTGCACCGTGTACAACTCCATTCACATCTCCTCAGCAGGTGAAGGCTACAAACCTGCATGTCTTTGGAGAGTGGGGGTTAATCGGAACACCTGGAGAAATCCCACGCGGTGAATGTACAAGCTTTGTAAGGACGACACCTGTAGTCAGGATCGAAGCCCAGTCTCTGGCACTGTAAGGCAGCAACTCTACAACTGTGCCACTGTGCCATCCTAACATATGGGCAGACTCTGGAAGGGAGAATGTAAAAGCATATCATTATTTTAATGGATTGAGGCAGCAAAGGGATCTTAGGAATTTTTCATTCTTCCTTCCAGAATAGATAAAAGAGTAGATAGACTCCCACGTTATACCCCATCTGTCAACATTTTTATCCCTCACCCATCTAAATAACGTTGCAGTCTCTTTGAATCCTTCTCACAAGTTACAAATCCTCAGCAAATTTAGCAAAAGTGTGCTGGTCCGCAGCATTTCTTCATGGTGTGGCACAAAAAGATCTGAGGAATTTGTGCATGAATCATAAAAGGTTTGCATGCAGCCAGAGCAAATAATTCGGAGAACTAATCAAATGTCCGTCTTTACTGAAAGGACTATGTAGTTGATAAGTAGGAAGTAATGATGCAACTTTACAGGGAATAGGTGAGGCTGCTGTTTACAGTTTTGGTCTGGTTAGCCAGCTTCCAACTTGTTACCCAGACCTGGGAGCGTTGGATAGCAGATTATGAACAACAACTGGAAGGAATCCAGTGGAGTGTCTGAATGTTAGTGGAGTGATCACAATATTTGACCCTGAAGGTTGATGGACAGAGGTGAAGAGGAGTATGTGGACTCAGGGTTTCATCTATGCATTCGACCGCAGGTTCATCCTGCGGGATGCCCACTATGGCAGCAATCCCTACGGGAATTTTCGCCTGACAGCTGGCATCTCCAGGCGTTTATAAAATTGCTGTCCTTGACAAAGGGATCACCTGCTTCGATTGGACATGAAGTGCAGTCTGATCGCCACCTATCTCTGTCAGGCAAAGCACTTGAAGTAAAATAAATTGAGTTCCAAAATAATGTTTTTTTTTTCCCACAAGCAATCCCTAGGCAATAGGAGAATACCCTGCAGATCAAAATTTAAGAAATTGCAAAGGTTTATGATTCCCAGAAGAAATCCGATATGACGTCCAAAGGAAAACTTGAAGTAAATGACTAAAGGATTCCGTTCGGTAACCTTTTCTCATCTGTAGTTTCCATACAGCAGCTCCCTAATGGGCTCTTCACATTGCCGTTGCTGCATCTCCTATTCCAAGCAGAGTAAAAAGCAATCACGTGGCTCTCAGTCTCCAGATTTCTTCAGCAGTTAAAAAGGTGGGAATCAGCTGACACGAGCATGAGGACATGTAGAAATCCAGCTAAGTACATTGCACGTGGCCACCGTTTAGCTGGGCGCTCCAACTGTTTCTTACTTGTCTGAGCTATTTCCTCTTGCGACTGAGAATGTCACTGGGGCCTTATTAACATCAGAGAACCGCAATTTAGATACATCAATGAGACCCCCACTACTTCAGGCTACTGGCAGCGCTGCTCAAATGAAGTCTGCAAGAGAACAGTGGGGAGCAAAATGCCAACCGCACAATAAGTGTCATTTTAACGCTGTTGGCCATAAAGTATATTGCTAAAATGTCAGACTACATTCATGGGCATAAATCTGGTGATGTAAATGTTCAAATATCGTTAAAATATTGTTTGATCAGCCGAGAAGGTTGTTGGCTGCAACCTTCCCCCCCCCCCCCCCCCCCCCCCCCCCCCGTCGACGAACTGTCCTACTACAAGGGCCAGGAAGAGAGCAGGTAAACATCTCTGACCCCCTCACCCTGGCCACAAACTCTGAAGCACTTCCCTCTGGAAGGCGACTCCGGACTGTTAAAACCACAACAGCCAGATATAAAAGCAGCTTTTTTTCCACGAGCAGTAGCTCTACTCAACAGCCGAAAGTTTGTAGTCTCCTTTTGTTCCAGTATTGTATTTCATTCTTCACATGTTTAAATTGTAATGTTTTATTTTTAATTGTCTACTGTATGTCGTGTTGTTACTTGCGAGCAAAGCACTAAGGCAAATTCCTTGTATGTGTGCATATTTGGCTAATGACATTTATTCAATTCAATTCAAGTACTTATTTAAATTCATTCATAAATATTTATCTTTTCACTGTTGGCAATCATTTTTTTTCACTGAGGTAAACAACAGCCTTGTGATTATGTTGTGAGAGGGTCCGTTGCAACTTAAAGCACTGTTTACTGAACATCAGTAGGTTGGCAGCATCAAGATCAACGCGCGGCTCAGAGGTTGCGTGGTTACAACAGACTTGTACAACTGCGGACAAACTGTGAGAGGTAAACTGAACATGCAGCTGAGTGAAATCCAGCCAAATATGAGTGCAATGCAGCCAAATACATTGTTTGATAATATCATGTAGTGTCCACTAAAATTCTAAATATGCCACTTATCATAGAATAACAAATGACAAGCAAGACAAAATTGTACTAATTGTTTTGGCCATTCGGCCTTTCGAGCCAGTACTGTCATTCAATCTGATCCTGGCTGATCATCCAAAATCTATAGCCCGTTCCTGCTTTTTCCCCATATCCCTTTATTCCTTTAGCCCTAGGACCTAAATCTAACTCTCTCTTGAAAACATCCAGTGAATTGGCCTCCACTGCCTTCTGTGGCAAATTCCACAGATTCACAACTCTCTGGGTGAAGAAGTTTTTCCTCATCTCAGTCCTAAATAGGCTACCCCTTTTACTTAACATTCATAGACATGCATAAAAGAAGCTTCTGCGTTTGTAATTGATCTGCATTGAGAATGATAATGATCCCTGACCAGGCACGTGCCATCAGGGTAGGCAACGTAGGCACTGCCTACCCTGACTAAAATTATAATATAGTAATAACTAAATATAAATAATAAAGGCATGGGAGAATTATGCCTATGTAAGAGATCGATCTCTTAGGCAGGCATCATTATCCGTGCCTTTCATCAACAGCACTTGTAACACGGGAAGCTCTGTGCAGCCCACGTGCCGTCAGCGCCACCTGAAGCTGCCAGTTTCAAGCGGGGCTGAAGGCAGCAGAAATTCTACCTTTGCTGTACTGCACATGCGCATCAGTCTACTGATTCTTGACGGGGTTTTCAAATATGGATTGTCAATATTTTAAGTGTATGTTAGGTAACAAAGAGAGAAGAATGGAGTTTGTGTACCAATAATGTGGTAAGTACATTTTGTGTTTATGTTTTTAAATACTGTATTTCCCGGGGTGTGGGGGTGGAGGGAGAGCTCCTTTCACAGCGTTTGGGAGTCTGGCCCGGGTAAAGTTGCGGAGAGGGCACTAATGTTATGAATGAGGGGATTGGGATAATGCCACTTGCGACGCTCCTTGCACGGGGGGGGGGGGGAAGAGAGAGAGAAGTAGCTCGGGTGGCTGAGCGGCCGCCGGGCCGGACAGAAGAACCAGCCACCACCTTAGCTCCTTCTGCTGGTCCCCGCTCACCTCTGGCAGCTCTCCATCTAAAAACCTCTCTCCTGCCGCTCGCTGGCCTCACTCATGTCCTTAAATTCCAACAGCGCAATTGAGGTTACTCGGCTGTGCGAATTTAAGGATTTGCAGGAAGCTGCTGACATGAGCGAAGTCGGCGAACGGCAGGTGACAGGTGCTCCGACGGAGAGCACTGCCAAAGGTGAGCGGGCCGGCAGAAGGCACTGAAGTGGCGGCCAGTTCTGCTGTCGGGTCCCGGTGGCCACTCGTAGCTCCCCGAGCTGCTTCTATCCCCAGCTACAGTGTGTGGCTTTGCGCCTGGAGAGCTGCGGCAGTGGTGAGTGAGTTATCTCTGGCAGTATCCCTGACACCCTCCTTCTCAACACTCGTGCCCTCCCCACAACTTTACCCCTGGCACAGACTCTCCACACGCTGTGAAAGGAACTGTTCCCCCCATTGGTCTAGGACTAGCAAGCCTTGGGCAATTGAAATGTCACTTTTTTTTTATTTAACAGGAGAACAATCTGCGCATGCGCGGTTTATATATATTTTTAAAGCGGACTGAGTGCCTACCCTGAGTAATTACTTACGGCACGTGCCTATCCCTGACAAAGATGGCAAAGGACAGGAATAAAGTATAGGGTCAATAGCTGCCAGGAAGCTGTGAGGCAGACTCAGTCAATTATCGAGATATTGGAGAACTGATTCAAAGGGTTGCAGATCCGAAACAATGTCTTTCCAGTGCTGCTGAGATTTTCCAGCAATTTCTGTGTCTACAGAGTCCTGTGCTCTTTCTCATAGCACATCATAATCATGAGATCTAGGAGAAGCATACAGGACAGAAACAGGTCCTTGGAGCCAACTCTTCCATACTGACCACAATACCCTTTCCAAATGTGTCTCTCACTGGTGCCTGGCGCATATCCATCTAAGCCTTTCCTATCCAGGTACCTGTCTAAATGTCTATTAAATGTTGTTATTGTACCTATTGTTATTGCACTTCACTACTTCATCTGGCAGCCTGTTCCATTTACCCACCACCCTTTGTGTGCATAAAAATGCCCTTCAGGTTCGTATTAAATCTGTCTCCTCTCACCTTAGACATGTCCTCTAGATCATGTTTCCCTACATTAGATAAAAGGCTGCGTGCATTCACACTAGCTATCCCTTCATGATTTCATACCCTCTCTCTGTAAGATCATTCTCTCAGCCTCCTGCAGGAATAAAGTTCTGGTCTGCTCAGTCTCTCCCTATAGATCAGGGCCTTGAGTCCTGGCATCATCCTTGTGAATCTTCTCTGCATTCATTCCAGCTTAATAGCATCTTTCTTATAGCAGGCTGACCTAAACTGAACACAATACTCCAAATGTAGTCTCACCAACATCTTGTACAACTGTAACAAAATGTCCCAACTTTTATACTCAATACCTTAACTGATGAAGGCTAATGTGTGATAATCAGCTACCTGGCAAATTGTTTAAAAAAGAAGGTATGATTAAATTAAAATACACAAAAATATTAAACATAGTGTATTGGAACAACTTTATTAAGCAATGGAATACCATGTATGATAGACATAAAATGCTGGAGTAAGTCAGTGAGTTTCTGGCGAAAAGGAATAGGTGACATTTCGGGTCGAGACCCTTCTTCAGATTGAGAGTCATAAGAGAAGTAAACTAAAGGTATTAAAAGGTACAGAGCAGCATGGCTCTGGTCAACAAATTATAGGAAAGATGCAGTTGAACTGAAGAGAGTGAAGAAGAATTTCACCAGAAGTTGACACAAGGAACTTCAGATGCTGGAATCTTGTGTAGAACACAAAGTGCTGGAGTAGCTCAGCAGAGTAGGAAGCATCTTTAACAGATGGATAACATGAGTCTGAATAAAGGTCCCGACCCAAAACATCACCTCTCCATGTCCTCCACAGATGCTGCCTGACCCGTTGATTTACTCCAGCACTCTGTGTTCTTCACCTGGATGTTACTTGGAATAGATATCATGACAGTTATGAGGAAGGATTGGATGGGCTGGGTTTATTTTCTTGGAGCAGAGCCCGGCTGGGTGTGAGGGGTCGGGCTTTGATTGGGATAGACAAAATTATGAGGGGCACAGATGAGATATTGTAAATAGTGGCAAACTGTTCCCCTCAATAGAATTCTGCATATCAAGAGGGTGTGGGCTTAGAAAAAGATGTAAAAGGTTTAAAGTGGATGAGGAAAAACTTGAAGGTTGTTGAAATCCAGATCGTACTTTGAAAAAGTAACTAGATGAGTAATTAAAATAACAATGCATAGCATGTTATAGACCAAGTGAATGAAATTTGTATAGACAGGTATTTGATAGTTGGCATAGACAAGATGAGCAGATAGGCTTGTTTCTGTGCTTTATGCCTATATAAAAGATGTGCACTCTCGAAAACCAGTTTGCTACATCTCTATTCACAACCTGTGCAATGAATAAAAGCCAATTATTTATTTCGCTTCCTCTTCAGGTTGTGTCGAGAGCTGGCTGCTGGCAACATTCCTCCAGTAGCTTGCCATACCTTGGCATTGCTTGTGGGAGAAGTGGATTTAATTATCTGCTGCAGTCACTAACAATCAAGATGTCTTGGGGTGAATGGTTGTAAATCTAGGTATCGGGGAGTCATGATCTGTGCTGAAAGATTGCATTATGTTTTACATTACAGAAATACTCAACAATACTGTTAACCTACTTTGCTTTTGGGACAGGAAACATGATACATTGTTATATCCTCAGGTGGAAACAATTATTTATGCTGTGCTTTTCTGCAACTTAGTGATGTTTTCCTATTATTCCTTTGAACATTTTTCTATGTTTCTATGTTTCATCCTACGTTCGATTCTTCATGCATCACAAAAAGGCATCATGAACCACTGAGTAGTAGGCATCTATTGTCATGCTGCTCCTTGCCTCTGCTGCTAAAATGGAGGTGATAGACAATGCATTAATGCATCTTGACAAGAAGAGTTAAAGTATTTAAAATGGTTCTTAACTCAGCATTAAAATTGATTCACTGTAGATTAATTTGAACATTTTGCAGAACAATCAAACTGGAAGAGCGGGCAAAACATGCTTGTTTGTTCCATTAAAGGCTTGCCTTACAGTTTTCTAACTACAAGCACTCCCTGTCTCCAACTGCGATTTTATTTGACTGTTTGCTCTCCTGCGGTTCTGTAACAATGATTTGTATTTCTCTTTGTACATTTCTTTGTACATTACCCTTTCTTTACAGTGTGCAAGAGGTAATTTATATCACTTGGAGGGGAGGAATTTTATTCTACTCTGTTATTTTCATACCAAAATTAGACAATAATTTGTACTTATTGAAACACGTCCCACATCTCACTCAGGACTAAAATCTCTCATGAACTGAGTTGGAGATTATACTGTTTAGCACAGTTTGCCTTTTCAGTTTTTACTTTTCAAAGAGTTTCCGACTCTTTAGTTTAGTTTAGTTTAAAGATACATCGAGTCCACGCTGATCAGTGACACTATAAATGTATACACTAACACTATCCTGAACGCACTAGGGACAATTTACAATTTTTCTGAAATCTCTGACTTTCCATGAATTTGGGAAAATGCCAAAGAGGAAATTAGGAAATAACATTCTATTTAAGTTATTTTAAAAAACAATGTGCAATTGAAAACAATAACATCTTACTGCAAATAGTTACCAGTGATTATATGTAAATAATGATAAAAGTGCAATTGTACTGGTTCACATATGTTTAAAGCAAGGTTGTAACCACACAGACAATGTACAACGACACCAAAGTGTCGTAAACTTTTCTCCCACTTCCTTAAACCTATGTCTTCTAGTCTTTGGCATTTCCACCCTGGGAAAAGATTCTGTCTATCCTGTCTATGTTCATGAGTTCATAAATAATAGGGGCCATTCGGCCCATCAAGTCTACTCCGCCCTTCAATCATGGCTGATCTATCTTCCCCTCTTAACCCCATTCTCCTGCCTTCCCCCATTACCCCTGACACCCATATGAATCAAGAATCCATCTTCGCCTTAAAAATATCCATTGACAGCTTTCACAGCCTCTGTGGCAATGAATTCCACAAGATTCGCCACACTCTGACTAAAGAATTCCCCCCTCATCTCCTTCCTAAAGGAATGTCCTTTTAGTCTGAGGCTATGCCCTCTGGTCCGAGACTCTCCCACTAGTGGAAACATTCCCTCCAAATTCACTCCATCCAAGCCTTCCACTATTCGGTAAGTTTCAATGAGGTCTCTCAGATTTTATACACTTGGATCAGGTCGCCCTTCAACATCCAATGCTCCAGAGAAAACAATCCAAGTTTGTCCAACTTCTTATAACTAATAACTAATTCAAGCAACATCCTGGTAAACACATTCTGTACCTTCTCCAAAACTTCCATATTCTTCCTGTAATTTGGCGACCAGACTTGCACACAATGTATCAACTACAGTCTAACCAAATATAGCTACTTTGATTATTTTATATTTTTCCATCAATACACCCCCCTCTCCTTTTTTGACTTCAAGATTCAAGAGATTCAAGAGAGTTTATTGTCATGTGTCCCAGATAGGACAATGAAATTCTTGCTTTACTTCAGCACAACAGAATATAGGCATGAATACAGAACAGATCATTTTGACTTGATTGTGACCAATCAAGTGCTAATTTAATAATCTAATAAGGACTAATAAGGCTGGATGCCTGTACAGAGCTTGAACGTTTTCCCTGTGACCGCATGGGTTTTTTCCGTCGTACAGGTTCGTAGGTTAATTGGCTTCGGTAAAATTGTTTATTGTCCCTAGTGCGTTCAGGATAGTGTTAGTGATAGTGACATTTATAGTGCCACTGATCAGCGCGGATTCGATGTATCTCTAAACTAAACTAAACTAATAGCTAGAAAGTATAAAATCAAAATTTGGAAATTTAGTTTTTAACTTTTTAGAGTTGCTGGTAGCCTATACTGCCACATTCCAGCACAAACAAAAAACACTGATCTGCTGCATTCTTAGCTTTCTTCATATTCGGCAACTTCACCAAATTTGGTGTTACCTACAAACTTACTAACAACCCATCACATGTTTATCCAAGTCATTTATTTATATCACAAACAATAGAGTTCTCAGCACTGAAACCTTCAGACCTCCAGTCAGCCTTCCCATTGTACAGCCTTCCTGTACAACACGCCTCAACAACATTGGGCCTCTACTGGCTGGAGTTTAGAAGTTTGAGGGGGGACCTCATTGCAACTTAAGGGCCTGTTCCACTGACACAACCTTTCAGCAACAGTCGACCTTCAAGCTCGAGGGCACTCGCCTGGAAAACCTCGAGCTGGATCGACCGTCAGCGATGATACCGCGAGCTGGATCGACGGACCGCACACACACAAACACATCGCAAAAGTGGGGGCCAGGGAAACCAGGGAGAGCTGTTTGAAACACACCCACGATGAGCAGAAAAGTAAAATACGGCTGCACAGTGTACGGTAAGTCCTTTAGAGAGTGCGGGGGGGGGGGGGGGGGGGGGGGAGAGAATGGGAGAGAGGGGAAGAGAAGGGGAGAGAAGGGGAGAGAAGAGGAGATAAGTTGGGGAGAATGGGGGGAGAAGGAGGGGAGAAGGAGTGGAGACACTTTTAAGAAGCCAGACAACATAATAAAATGTAGTGGGCATTTTACATTACCGGGCGGTTTTCCTTCGACCTGAAAATTCCAATGAGCCAATTAAAATGCCCGGTCAGTGAAGAAGATTGCCTATGACTGCCCTCGACTGCCTGTAACTACATAGCGACCCCACTCCACTGCACTACGAGTTCAAAAGAACCATGCCGTCCAATTTTTACTTGCGGAAACATTTTCAACATGTTAAAAATTTTTCCTTGACCAAACTGAGTCGCGAGTATGTAGAAAGTTCCCTCGAGCATGAAGGAGCGCTCCACTGACCTCATAGAACCTCCTCAGACCGCGTGTCGACCATGCTGCGTGTTTGAGTCGAGGGAAAACTCTTCGAAACTCACAGATTAGGTCGTCGCAGTGGGACAGCCCCTTTACAGAATAATGAAAGGCATAGATAGAGTGAATGTGGAAAGGATGTTTCCTCTGGTGGAAGAGTCTTGGACCAGAGGACCCAGCTTCAGAATTAAAGGGCGCTCTTTTAGAAAGGCGGTGAGGAAGAACTTCTTTAGACAGAGGATAGTTAATCTGTGGAACTCATAGCCACAGAGGGCTGGGAGGCCAAGTCAGTGGATATTTTTAAAGCAGAGATGTACAAGATACATAGAAACATAGACAATAAGTGCAGAAGTAGCCTATTTGCCCATTCGAGCCAGCCCTGCCATTCAATGTGATCATGGCTGATCATCCACAAACAGTACCCCGTTCCTGCCTTCTCCCCATATCCCTTGCTTCCGCTAGCCCTAAGAGCTCAAAGATCTATCTTTTTTTTTTAATGCATCTAGTGAATCGGCCCCCACTGCCTTCTGAGGCAGAATTCCACAAATTCACAGCCCTCTTTGTGAAAAAGCTTTTCCTCATCTCAGTTTTAAATGGCCTACCACTTATTCTTAAACAGTGGCCCCTGGTTCTGTAAGGGGTGATCGCAAGCTGGCACGGACTCTAAAAGAAATACTCAAAACTTTTTAAAGCATCAACATTTTACATGTATACAAAGATGTTCTTTCATTATATAAATTACCACATTACATATGTAGGTAGACAAAAATGCTGGAGAAACTCAGCGGGTGAGGCAGCATCTATGGAGCAAAGGAATAGGTGACGTTTCGGGTCCAGACCCTTCTTCAGACTGATGTGGGGGTGGGCAGGCGGGAAGATGAAAGGAAGAGGCAGAGACAGTGGGCTGTGGGAGAACTCGGATGGGAAGGGGAAAGAGGGAGAAAGCAAGAACTACCTGAAATCCCACCGCAAATTGGAGGAGCAGCACCTCATATTTCGCTTGGATACTTTACACCGCAGTAGTATGAACATTGACTTCTCCAATTTCTGGTAGTCCTTGCTTCCAGTAGGTACTCGGGGCATCAGGTAAGTCGGGACGTTTTTTCAGCATGTTTAAAAATGTCCACCAGTAAAAAAAATAGCCCCGACTACCTACGGCTGGTATCTCCGAATTTGAATCAAGGGGAAAACTCGGGAGAATTCGTGAGTAACTCGGGAAAGTGGGACAGGGGCTTAAGACAGCAACTCCACAGGAATGTTAGAGAATCTATGATCAGGGAGGAGCCATAGTTCCTCTATCACAGTGTAAAGCTGTTCCCTAAGGCCTTTTGGGAAGTTCGTCACACCCTGCCCAGATATCTGTTTAATGGATTACATCTTGTGACATGGCATTATCAGTAATTTTGGGATTTCCCACTAATGGGAAAGTCCTAGTTTCCAGCACCGGTGTCAGCCTAATGGCCCTGTCCTATGGTACGAGTTCATTCCAAGAGCTCTCCCAAGCTTTTAAAAAATCAAACTCATGGTAAGCATGGAGAATGGATGTAGCGGGTACGTTGGAGCTCGGGGACGTCTCAGCGGCTTGTAACGCTAACGGCAGGTACTCGGGAAGACTCGCTAACGCCAGGTAAGCTCGGGAAGACTCATGAAGATTTTTCAACATGTTGAAAAATGTCCACGAGAGCACCGAGTACCGATGAGCGGCCATTACCGTAAATCTCCGAGTTCGAATCAGGGCAAACTCAGGAGAGCTCTTGGAATGAACACATACTGTGGGACAGGGCCATCAACTTCCTCCACCCTGCTGTCCACTCTATCAATGATCAATACCTCATGAGACAACACAACCTCCTGCAGGGAAATAACATTCTGCTGATGCCATGCCAGGTGAAACCACCCTTAAGAATAGCAATCCCCCCTTGAATAAACAAGACATCAGCTGCAGGCAGAACGATCGGTAGAAGATACTATTTAATTTCCTTAATTAAGTTGCCTTTAGTGCTTACAATTGCCTTTTAAGCCTGCCTTGCCTTGGAAGGCTGCTTCAGATTGCATTGGCTGTAGTGCCAAGAGAAGCCATGGGTACAAATCTCACTTTGGAAGCCTAACTGTTTGCACTTCAATGTGGCTGACTGCAGCATAACATCGCAACGCACCCAGCACACTACAGACAATGACAGCAGGCAATGTTCCATCCCAGGCTTTGACATTCACAAGCATTCAATAACAAATCATTAGAAAATGATTTTTTCTTAACCTATAAAATGCTAAAAACACACACAAACTTTTGGACCAGTGGAATTCAATAATAAAATACACCCTACCTGCCTTTCATGAAGCAAACGACTGGAGATGCTGGAAATCTGGAAGAAATTGACAAGTACATAGAAAAAAATAGTAGAGACCCAGGTTCAATTCTGACCTCTAACCATGTGGGTTTCATTAGGATGTTTCTATTTCCTCCCACCTTTCAAAGATGTGCTAGGTTGGTAGGTTAATTAGCCATTGTAAATTGTCCCTGGTATACAGGGGAGTGATAGAATCTAAGGCAAGTTGATGAGATTGTGGGGAGAATTCAGAAGATGGGATTAATGTAGGATGAGTGTAAATAGATGGTTGATGGTTGGTGCAGACCTTATGGGCTGAAAGGCCTGTTTCCCTATTGTATTTTTCTCCATCTCTGCGATTCTATCTAAAAATCATTAAAGAGGAAATACTCGTAGATCAGAATGCGTGCGTGAAGACAGTGAAACGAAGTTAATGTTTCAGATTAATGACCTTGTATCAGAAATGAGTGAAGCTGCAAATCCACACATGCTTGCAGTTCTTCAGGCAGCAGATTTCCTCTTCATTTCAATGGAAACTGCTGTGATTCCAGCTGGAATTACTATCCTGGGATCATTCTAATTAAAAATGTTTATAATTTTATTAAATATAAAGAAAAATATGGTGCAAAATAAAAAGATATTCTTTGGCGTTGTAACAAAACCTACCATCAGTGGTGCTGCAGATCTGCCTGCTGCCTGTGCATGCGATTCCGGAGGCTTTGGCGGGGGGGGATTCAAATGCAGGTTTGTCGGAGAGGAATTTGCACAGACTGCTAGCTGATGAAGAAAATTCATTCTGCGAACACGTTCCCATTTTTTTAAAGTTGCTGGTTGATTGCAACGTTGGATTGAAGTTAAATGCGACTTCTAATGCCTTCAACGCCTTCAACATCATGGATCGCAAGTGCAGGACAAAACAAAAGGTATGTTGTTTATTTAACATATTATCTTGCTTTTTGGTGTGGCTTCATTTTAATGTTATGATGCGAAAGATGTTATTTAGGCCCCCATATGAATTGACTGTGTCTTGCCTGCCGATAAGGGCTTAAATCATGGCAGCAGCCACTTTCCAATCGATCACATTCCAGAAACATCCACTCTCAAGATAATCAAATTCTTTTTTTTTGCACAATCATGTCATTTTGCACAATCATCTATATTTTGATCAATATTTTCATACTAAATATCCCCAGTACAGTTTTAGTCAGATGTATTGTGCAACAATAATGATTTTGATTATCTTGAGAGCGAATGTTTCTGGATTAATTTATGGGAATTAAACATTAAATTCCTTCCATTTGTCATATGGCAAAGTGAGATTTAAAAATCATGTTATATTGTGAATTCTTGTGTGAATGGGATCAGTTTGTTATTTGTTATTTGGATACTTAGGCTATTTAAGAATGTTAGCCTTTTCTTGAGAAATGGATAGATGTTTAGATCTAGTAATTGAATTTAGATGAATTTAATTGACAATAGACAATAGGTGCAGGAGTAGGCCATTTGGCCCTTCGAGCCAGCACCACCATTCAATGTAATTATGGTTGATCATCCCCAATCAGTACCCCATTCCTGCCTTCTCCCCATATCCCCTGACTCTGCTATCTTTAAGAGCCCTATCTAGCTCTCTCTTGAAAGTATCCAGAGAACCAGCCTCCACCATCCTCTGAGGCAGAGAATTCCACAGACTCATTACTCTCTGTGAGAAAAAGTGTTTCCTCGTCTCCATTCTAAATGGCTTACCCCTTATTCTTAAACTGTGGCCCATGGTTCTGGACTCCCCCAACATCGGGAACATGTTTCCTGCCTCTTGCATGTCCAAACCCTAAACAATCTTATATGTTTCAATATGATCCCCTCTCATCCTTCTAAACTCCAGAGTGTACAAGCACAGCCGCTCCGTTCTCTCAGCATATGATAGTCCAGCCATCCCAGGAATTAACCTTGTAAACCTACGTTGTACTCCCTCAATAGCAAGAATGTCCTTCCTCAAATTAGGGAACCAAAATTGCACACAATACTCCAGTTGTGGTCTCACTTGGGCCCTGTACAACTGCAGAAGGACCTCTTTACTCCTATACTCGACTCCTCTTGTTATAAAGGCCAACATGCCATTCGCTTTCTTCATTGCCTGCTGTACCTGCATTGATTAGATTAATTTTATTGATTTGATGAAACTGATGAATATGAATTTTTTGTTGGGTATTTACTACTTGTTTTAACGTTTAACTTTATCATTTCTACTTTTTTTTCTAAAACTGCAAATAATAACTTGTTTATGTTAATGCTGTTCTAAACTAAGATGTCGCTTACCTGCGGCGACATTTTGTGAATGGCACAACGAAAAATAGTAAAATACAATATTTTTGAACTGACCTGCTTCAGAAAATCCACTGGAATCAATGCTGTAAGTAGCAAGCTGCTAACGCATTTAAATTGCATTCAATGTGATCATGGCTGATCACCCACAATCCGTTCCTGACTTCTCCCCATATCCCCTGACTTCACTATCTTTATGAGCCCTATCTAGCTCTCTCTTGAAAGTATCTAGAGAACCGGCCTCTATCGCCCTCTGAGGCAGAAAATTCCATATTTATATTATTATTCTACTAAAATGTAAATGATTATTCAATTAAAATTGTCCTGGGGCATGTTCTTCATTGATGTCAATTTTACCATATTTTCTAAAAAGTTCTAATTGTTTTCATTAATATCTCATCATAGAAGGAGTAACTGTTTGTGGCAGGTTTTACTCCATTTAATTTATTCTTTCCTCCTGCGGTAATGCGGATGGGAAAGTGGTATCGCTCTAACTTTTAACTTGCAAGGAGAAGAGGGCAATGCACGACAGGAAATTCTCTGTGTCTTTGAGATCTCCAATGTTTTATGAGTAACGCACAACTGAGGTGCCAGTGAAAATTTGCTTGCAATTTTACTTCGGAGATACGTGAGTGATTCCGTGAAGAAGTGCCGCCAGAGCGCATGCGCGTCATTACGTCTGACGCATGGCGCACTGACGGGCTGGCAGGCGCTTAGCCCCACCAGCGGTAAGTTTAAAACTCGAGGTAAGTGCTTTAAACTTAACTTTGGTTCTGTTGCGGTCGGTAAATTCTTGTCCACAGGAACAAGTCAACCGTATGAAAATGCTGAAGGGAAAATCCAGGCGGTCCGCAACAAAATCGGCTGCGGAAGACCGTGGCAGTGCAGGTAGCGGGCGGCCGTCCGTTTCCCCTGCAGCACGGCCAGTGGCTTCTGACTTGGTGCCGGTAGGAGGTACAATGGCTACTCCGGTGGGCCGGAAAGCTACAAAAAAGTCGGTGCGGCCCGTAGACTCAGATGAGTCGGGCCAGGAGGATAGCCCTCCTATTCTGGATGCCGTTTTGGGGCAGCTGTCCAGTGTGGAGCTCCTCATGGAGAGGATGCTCCATGCTAATGTGCTAAGTGTTGATGAGCCTTATACCCACAGAACCCCTCTTGGGACCATGGCAGCAGTCCCTGTTGAAGTGCTGCTTATTGCACCCCTCATGGAGGAGAAGTGTGCCCGGAGTCAGTTTTGTTCTGACACCGAGGTCGGGGGTGAAACTAGTGAGCATACCCCCAGACTAGGAGACCAGGAATCTGGGGTGTCAAGCCTGGTCTGCGGAATGAAGATTTAGAAACATAGAAACATAGAAAATAGGTGCAGGAGTAGGCCATTCGGTCCTTTGAGCCTGCACCGCCAATCAATATGATCATGGCTGATCATCCAACTCAGTATCCCGTACCTGCCTTCTCTCCATACCCCCTGATCCCGTTAGCCACAAGGGCCACATCTAACTCCCTCTTAAATATAGCCAATGAACTTAGCTCAACTATCTTCTGTGGCAGAGAATTCTAGAGATTCAGCACTCTCTGTGTGAAAAATGTTTTTCTCATCTCGATCCTAAAAGATTTCCCTCTTATCCTTAAACTGTGACCCCTTGTCCTGGGCTTCCCCAACATCGGGAGCAATCTTCCTGCATCTAGCCTGTCCAACCCCTTAAGAATTTTGTAACTTTCTATAAGATCCTCCCTCAATCTTCTAAATTCTAGTGAGTACAAGCCGAGTCTATCCAGTGTTTCTTCATATGAAAGTCCTGACATCCCAGGAATCAGTCTGGTGAACCTTCTATGTACCCCCTCTATGGCAAGAATGTCTTTCCTCAGATTTGGAGGCCAAAAGTGTACGCAATACTCCAGGTGTGGTCTCACCAAGACCCTGTACAACTGCAGTAGAACCTCCCTGCTCCTATACACAAATCCTTTTTCTGTGAATGCTAACATACCATTTGCTTTTTTCACTGCCTGCTGCACCTGCATGCCTACTTTCAATGACTGGTGTACCTTGACACCCAGGTCTCGTTGCATCTCCCCTTTTCCTAATCGGCCACCATTCAAATGTGAGCTTATCCACTTTGGTGGCAAAAACAGGAAAGTAGACTATTACTTTCCTGTTTTTGCCACCAAAGTGGATAACCTCACATTTATCCACATTATATTGCATCTGCCATGCATTTGCCCACTCACCCAGCCTATCCAAGTCACCTTGCAGCCTCCTAGCATCCTCCTCACAGCTAACACTGTCCCCCAGCTTCGTGTCATCCGCAAACTTGGAGATGTTGCATTCAATTCCCTTGTCCAAATCATTAATATATATTGTAAATAGCTGGGGTCCCAGCACTGAGCCTTATGGCACCCCACTAGTCACTGCCTGCCATCCTGAAAAGGACCCGTTCACTCCTACTCTTTGCTTCCTGTCTCCCAGCCAGTTCTCTATCCACATCAATATGGAACCACCAAAACCGTGTGCTTTAAGTTTGTAAACTAATCTCTTGTATGGGACCTTGTCGAAAGCCTTCTGAAAGTCCAGATATAACACATCCACTAGTTCTCCCTTATCCACTCTACTAGTTACATCCTCAAAAAATTCAATAAGATTCATCAGACATGATTTACCTTTCGTAAATCCATGCTGACTGTCCAATGATTTCACCACTTTCCAAATGTGCTGCTATCCCATCTTTAATAACTGACTCCCCCAGTTTCCCCACTACCGATGTTAGACTAACTGGTCAGGACCATTAACTATATGGTCTCCCACCAGTTGCAGGATCTCACCATGGAGGACACCGCAAAGAAGTACTTAACTCCTACCAACTGTGCTTCGCTGCGTGTTCCGATGGTGAACCACCCAATTTTGGGTCATATGGGTGCAGGGGTCAGAGCCCAAGAGCTGAGGCTTGAAAAAGTCCAGAAGCTGCTTGCCTCAGGTATCACGGCATTCGCCAGGTCCGTGGATGATGGGGCACTTTCGTAAGAACAACAGGATGCACTGGTTCTCATGTGTAACACACACTTTGAGATTAACTGCTTAAGGAAAAGTGTTAACCGTCCTATGTTAAACCCCAAATTCGCTGCACTTTGCAGAACAAGCAATATGCAGCTGCCGAATTTGCTTTTCGGAGAGGACCTGTCTAAACAGGTTCGTAAGTTGGATGACGAGGCGAAGATGGTGGGCCCCGTCAAAGATCAACCGGTCAACAATGATCTGTCCCGGTGCCAGCATCCCTACCAATGGTTTGCTGCAATGGCTGCAGGTCAAGATCTGAACTGGACCCAGCCAACGTTACGCAACTGGCGTGCTTCAGGTTTCCCCTCGAAAACCAGGGGCAGACGTATACACCAACTTTGGAGGTAGGTACATCTGGTTCTTTTCAGAAATGTATGGGCCAGTCACAAGTTGGTGGGAGGTTACGTTTGCTTTTTAATAGGTGGAGTTGTATAACTTCGGACTTGTTTATACTGCACAGTGTACTTGGTTTCCGAATTTAGTTTATTTTCAAATTATGTCCACCCACTCAGCATACACCTAAACTGACATACAGTTTTCCACAACAACAGTCCCTAGATGTTCAAGCTGAAATTGAAATACTAGCCAAAAAAGGGGTAATTGAGAAATCTGGTCATCAATCTCACCAATTTGTGTCTAATATATTCCCTACACAAAAGAAAGATGGTGGGTGTCGAATCATTCTGGATCTGAATCGGCTTAACTCTTATGTGCAGTATAAACATTTCAAAATGGAGACTTTTGCCACTGCTTAGCAACTAGTTTCCAAAAGATGCTATATGGCATGCATAGATCTCAAAGATGCATACTATTCAGTGCCCATTAATCATAATCACCGGAGATATTTGAAATTTAACTGAATGAAGCAATTATGGCAGTTTAAGGCATTGCCTAATGGATTAAGTTCGGCTCCCAGGCTCTTTACAAAGTTGTTAAAACCAGTGTTGGGTCTACTCCAGGCTCAGAATGTTATTGTCATGGCCTATTTGGATGATATCCTAATCATAGGTACAACTAAATAGTCAGCTGAATTATCTGTTTCAGCTACCAAACTCATGTTTGAAAGATTGGGATTTCTTATCCATCCAGTTAAGTCCAAATTGACACCATCTAGAGTAATTGATTATTTGGGTTTCACCAGTAACTCAATTCACCTGTCTGTGACTCTGCCTCCAGGCAAGGTCAGAATTAATAGAAGCTTGTATAAACCTCATTGATGAGCAACAAAGTTCTATTCGGCATGTTGCTAGAATAATTGGCAAATTAGTAGCAGCATTTTCAGGTGCTCAGTTTGGACCTTTACATTATCAAAATTTGCAATGTGCAAAGGAGCAGGCACTCATAAAGAATGCAGGTCATTTTGATAGGCCTATGCAATTACCCGCTGAAGCTCTTGCTGTTACAATGGTGGGTAATGAACATTCCTCACTGCTCCAACAAAATTCGAGTTGATGCACCTTCAGTAATTTTACAAACTGATGTAAGTGCTCTAGGATGGGGAGCTACTGATACTATCTCCAGCTGTGGCGGCAGGTGGAATATGCATGAAGCATTAATCCTTGAAACCCATGGCATTAACTATTTAGAATTGTTGGGAGCACTATGGGTTAAAAGCGTATTGTACTACTATGCATGATTTGCATGTGCAGCTTCAGATTGACAACACTACAGCAGTAGCATATGTCAACCACTTGGGTGGAATCAAGTCGGTATCATGTGATAACTTGACTAACCTTATCTGGCATTGGTGTATTACAAGAAACATCTGGATTTCAGCTACCTATTTACCAGGCAGATTTAATGTGGTGGCAGACACCAGATCACGGAAATATAATGACAATACAGAATGGATGTTGAATCGTGAAATGTTCAATGATATTGTCGCTTGGTATGGCATACCAAAGATTGATTTGTTCGCATCCAGATTGAATCACCAGTGACCAAAATATGTCTCATGGGAACCAGATCCTGGGGCAGTGGCGATAGATGCTTTCTCGCTATGCTGGGGTGGAATGTTTTTATATGCCTATCCCCCACTTTGCCTCATCAGCCGATGCTTAACTAAAATTAAGCAGGACTCGGCCTCAGGTATTCTGGTAGTTCCTGATTGGCCTACACAGCCATTGTTTCCAATAGTTTTGAGACTAATAACACAGTCTTCTATGGCGATCCCCAAAAGCAGTAATCTGCTGGTTCATCCTGTAACTAGGGAGAATCATCCACTACATGATCGTATTAATCTATTTTTTTTGCAGATTCTGAGGCAAGCGTGCCTGGTGTGTTGGAATTTCTTTCCACGCTATATTGTGATGAGCAGCTTGGCTATTGTGCCATCAATAGTGCCAGAAGTGCCTTATCATCCTACCTATGGCAAGGAACAGGACAACAATCTGTTGGGTCTCACCTTTTAATATCTCGGTTCATGAAGGGTATTTTTAATTGTAATCCCCCCAGGCCCAGGTATACGGAAATCTGGGATGTAACTGTGATTCTTGGATTGCTTCATCCATGGGCCCCAGTAACGTCTCTGTCATTGCCCAGACTCACTCTTAAAGTGATTATGGTCATGGCGTTGATTTCAGAGCAACGTGTCCAGACTTTGCAGAAACTTAGACTGGACAGGATGGTTTCATCTGTCAACAACATAACCTTTTATGTGTATGATTTACTTAAACAGAGCAGGCCAGGGCTTAAACTTGAATTTAGGGCATACCCCATGGATCTTTGCCTATGTGTAGTTAAGCACCTATGGCAGTATATTGAGGTCACCAAGTGCCTTAGAGGTGCCGAATTGGCTTTATTTATCAGTCACAAAAAGCCTCACAAAAAGGTGTTGGCACAGACCATCTCAAGGTGGGTGAAACAGGTTCTGGCTGCCGCTGGAGTTGACACTGATATTTTTAAATCTCACTCCACCAGGGCGGCATCAACATTAGCAGCGAGGGCACTGGACGCCCCTCTAGACCAAATCCTCGTGGCTGCAGGATGGTCCTAAGAAATGACTTTTGAATGGTTTTACCACAAACCGCTTCCCACATCAGGGGTGTATGGCCATTCTATTTTGAGTTCTGTTTCGTAACTTTCCCCTGGGAGAGCGGGGTCGCTATTGGTTTTTCTTTTGTTAAATAAAGCTTCAACGTGTTTAATTCTGTATCATGTTTGAATGCATTATTTGTTATTAATCCTCCTGTGTCAACCGAGGCAGTATGTCGTATTGACTCGTATCCACGGCATGAAATCACAGAGCTTTGAAGTCTTCACGGAATCACTCACGTGACTCTGAAGTAAAATAGTAAGATTAAACGAGAACTTACCAGTTGAAGTTTGATATTTATTTTATGAGGATTTACGATGAGTGATTACGTGCCCACTGCTCCCAACCCTCATATCACAAAGGTCATCTGGTTGTTTCTAGGTTTCTAATCTTACTATATAACTTCAATTACTGTTATATGTGATTTCACGCCGCTGCTTTGAAGATTGACGCACATGCGCTCTGGCGGGACTTCTTTACGTAATCGCTCATCGTAACTCCTCATAAAATAAAGATCAAACTTCAAACTGGTAAGTTCTCATTTAATCTTACTATCATTGTGTATTATCAATCCCCAAACCGTGTTAGTCAGCACCTAACATCAATAAAGATCAAGCAGTTAAACCACCCAGCTGAGGACGAGCTATTGTCATGTTCATGTAGGAAGAATACATATAGATCAAGCCACAGTTTATCAAGTCAATCATGTGGATTATTGAAGCAGCACAACTGGCTGATGAAACATTTTCTGGCTGTAAAGCAGGATGGCAGTTTAACTGCTTGGTTGTGTTGGTACTTCGGTACACAAGGCGTGTGAAGCTATTTCTTGATAATTTATTGACAACAGATACCAAGCATGAATATGTGAGGGAAAGGAGTGGGGTAACAGTGGGTGAGTGATAGATAGATGCAGCCAGGATGGAGATCGCATCAGAGACCCGGAGGTGATAAGTTTAGTTATCCTAATTTCTAAAAGCTCTAATTGTTTAGTTTAGTTTAGTTTTTTTTAGTTTAGTTTATTATTTAACTTAGTTTAGTTTCTTATTGTCACCTGTACCGAGGTTCAGTGGAAAAACATTTTTTGTGGCGTGTGGAGTGCTATCCAGTCAGCAAAAAGACTATACATGATTACAATCAAACCGTCCATGGTGCACAGATACTGGATAAAGGGAATAACATTCAGTGGAAGAAAAGTCCAGTGAAGTCCGATTAAACATAGTCCAAATGTCTCCAATGAGGTAGATGTTAGCTCAAGACCACTCTCTAGTTGGTGATGGGATAGTCTGCTCGGGCAGCACTGATCCTCACCCTTCTGCATGCCTCTGAATCTTGGGCTTCTTAGAGCAGTCATCTCAATGCACAGGAGACATCACACCAAGGCAATCTCTGCAAAATCTTTCAGATCTATTAACAGGATAAGCAAACCGACATCAAGAGGAAGCAAACCACTCTTGATCCCAAGGGACCACCTTAAAGATGAAGTGTGAGAGCACTGAAGGGTGCAGGATAGAGTTAACAAAGCTCCAGGCAAGAGGCAGAAGTGGTTAAAGACTTTAACTTAATTGCATTGGAAGAAAGGACAGCAATAAAGAGACAGGTGACAAATGCCTGGGAATTTGTTTAGAACATGATGCATTTTGCATTGTTTGACATTTCTAAAGGGCATATAATGGGAAGCGAACAGAGAGATTTTGGAAAAGACAAGATTTGAATGTCAACAGCTCAGTGGCTATGATTTGGATGAAACAGGGCATGTGATTGAGTTAGAAATATGGAGTATTGATAATGAACATAGTTTGAGGATTCAAGTTTAACTGCACATTATTCATTACAATGCAATTTAGCTGACAAGTATCTAAGAAGGGAATAGTTTCAGTGATAAAAGGGATTCTGGAAGGGGATTTTGGAGATGTGAGGATTACTATGAAACTGCTTGAGTTGTGTGGAACGATTGGATAAGCTGGGACTGCTTTCATGGGAGGAAAGGGGGCTTTGGGGTGTTCTTATAGAGGTTTAGAATGTTAAGTATGGGATAGATAAGGTCACAAGCTTTTGCCCAGGATAATGAAGTCCAAAACTAAAGGGCATGGATTTAAGTTAAAAGAGGGATCTAAGGGGCATCATTATCACATTGAGAGTGGTGGGTATATGGAACAGGCTGCCTGAGAGAATGGAAGAGGCAGGTACAATTACAACATTTAAAAGACATTTGGCCAGGTTCATGGAAAGGAAATGATTAGAGGGATATGGAATAAAGGGCCTGTCCTACAAGCATGCAACTCATGCGATGAGCGCGACCTAACGTGGTTGCTTGAGCTGTCCAGCGTCGCGGGGCCGGCCCCGGAATTGTGCGGAGTTCGTCCCGACATTGCGCGGGGCTCCGAAAAACTGACTATGTTCAAAAATTCCGCGCGGCAACGGCTTGTCGGCTCGCAGTCGCCTCGACGCATTACACACTGCCTCAACATCGTGCCTCCGTGAACCTATCTGTAGGTGCCACCGTGACCCTCTATGTGTGTGGCTCCGTGGCCCTCTGTGTGTGTGTGCCTGTGTCCCTCTCTGTGTGCCCCTCTCTGTCCTGGCGAACTTACCTTAAGACTTCGCTCCAAGTTCGCCTCATTTTGCGCCGTGCCACTCACCCAACCTCCGCGCGGCGCTCGCTGCCAGTTTGGACGCGCTTGCCGCTTGCAGGCGCATGCTAGTGGGAACGGCCCTGTACAGGGGATCACCCGACCTCCGCGCGGCCCCCACTTCTAGTTTGATCGCGCTCATCGCATGGAGTCAGATGCTGTAGGACAGGCCCTTTAGTGCAGGCTGGTAGAACGATCAATGGTACTATATTGTCACATGTCCCTGAATACTGTGTCATTCTTTGTTTTGCATCCAATGTAGTTCAATCATGCCATACATAAGCAGAAACATGCATGGGTACAGATAAAGTGTATACGCCTGCCTGAATCTTATATCACTAAATATATTCCTTATGCCCCTGTCCCACTTAGGAAACCTGAACGGAAACTCCTGGAGACTTTGTGCCCCACCCCAAAGTTTCCGTGCGGTTCCCGGAGGTTCCCGAAGGTTTTTGCCCTCCGGCAACCACCTTCAACTAGCATCGCAACCGGCTTTTACTAAAAAATTACCGGTTTTTATAATGGAAATCACTTTCGACCATTAGGGAGACTGACAAAAAACCTCCGTGAACCTCCAGGGAACTGCACAGAAACCTTGGGTGGGGCGCAAAGTTTTCAGAGGTTTCTGTTCAGGTTTCCTAAGTGGGACAGGGGCATTAGCTACTTTGTCAGCTAAATCACATTGTATGGAATAAGGTACAGTCCGGGCTCGTATAGAGCTATATCACTTTTAAACACAGATCAAAAAATGTTAGCAAAGATTTTAGCAAGAAGATTAAGTATGTTAATAAATTGATAAACCAGGACCAAACTGGGTTTATACCTAAAAGGCTATCATTTAACAATTTGAGACGACTTTTTAATATAATGTATTCACATAAAGGGGAAAAGGAAGACTTATCAGTTATATCTTTGGATGCAGAGAAAGCATTTGATCAGGCAGTGTGGCAGTATTTATGCACAGTACTCCAAAAAATTAATATGGGAGCTAATTTTATTAGATGGGTAAAATAATTATATGATAAACCAATGGCAAGAATATTAACTAATAATATGTTGTCTCCAAAATTCCAATTATCACGGGGCAATAGGCAGGGATATGTTTTATCTTCTCTGCTATTTGCCCTTATGATACCGCCTCTGGCTGAAAGGATAAGAACACATCCGAATATTCAGGGATATAATACTAAGGACTCTAATAACAAAATGTCATTATATGCGGATGATATACTCTTATATATTAGTTCAGAAACGAGTATCCCAAATTTACTGAACGTAATAGAGGAATTTGGTTCTTTTTCTGGATATAGAATATAGAATAAATTGGAATAAAAGTGAAACAACCCCAGAAAGCGAATCATCTATTAAAATTTTCATTTAAAATTGCAACGGAAAAATTTAAGTATTTAGGTATTCAAGTTACTAAAAGATATAAATCATTATTTAGTCCTTTGTTAAATAAATTGAACGCTGTGATTAAATTTTGGAAAATGCTCCCACTATCATTAATTGGCAGAATAAATGCTATAAAAAATGATAGTTCTACCACAAATAATATATTTATTTCAATCCATACCAATATATATACTAAAATATATATATTTTTAAACTAGACTCTAATATTACTAATTTTATATGGGACTACAAAGCACATAGAATTAAAATAAATCATTTGTGTAAACCTAAGGTTAGGGGGACTTGCACTGCCTAATTTTTTATATTATTATTGGGCAGTGCATATTAAGAATATCATTTATTGGTTGGACTGTCCTTCTCAACAGATGGAATGGATAAGAATGGAGAAAGAGGATTGTTTTCCTTATGATTTAGGAGCGATCCTCTTCTCCTCGATAAAATTGAATAATATATTATATAAGAAGAATCCAATTATACACAATATAATTCGAATTTGGAAACAAATAAAATTAACTTTAAAATTAAGAAACTTATCATCATTAACAACAATAATTCAATTCAATTCTTCAATTCAATTCAATCTTTAATTGTCATTGTGCAGTGTACAGTACAGAGACAACGAAATGCATCTCCCCTGAAGGGCGAACTTAGAGTAATGAACGGTAAAAAAATATATATGTACAAACAGTATCAGTAATGGGGGAAGGAGTGTCTGTGGGGGGGGGTGATTGGCAATCACGGAGGTGCAGAGTTAAGTATTGTAACAGCCACAGGGGAGAAGCTGTTCCTGAACTTGCTGGTCTGGCAATGGAGGGACCTGTAGATGGGAGGAGGGTAAAGAGTCTGTGGCGAGACCAGTCCTTGACGATGCTGCGCGCCCTTCGCAGACATCACTTGCTATGGACAGACTCAATGGAGGGGAGTGTGGAACCGGTGAAGCGTTGGGCAGTTTTCACCACCCTCTGCAGTGCTTTCCGGTCAGAGACAGAGCAGTTGCCATACCATACTGTGATACAGTTGGTAAGGATGCTCTCGATGGTGCAACAGAAGAAGTTCACCAGAATCTGAGGAGACAGATGGACCTTCTTGAATAATGAATAATCCGGTATTTAAACCATCTTATATAGATAAAACATATAGACAATGGGAAAGATTGGGAATTAAAAGGTTGGGTGACATGTATGAAATGGGAAATTTATTATCATTTCAACAATTAAAATCAAAATTTAATCTGAATAATAACCAATACTTTAAATATTTACAGATATGTGACTTTATAAAAAAAATATACCAAGACTACAGAGCATAATGATAGACCCACTAGAAGAAGCAATGAATATTAAGGTGGACTTACAAAAAATAATATCATATTGATATAATAGTATTCTTAATAGAGAATTGCCATCAATAGGCAATTACAGAAGACTGAGAAAAAGAATTAATGACAAAAATTTCTAAAGAAACATGGGAGAGGTATTTGATATATATACATAAATGTTCGATTAATGCTAGACATAATTTAATTCAATTGAAAATATTACACAGATTATATTATTCAAAAGTTAGGTTGAATAAATGTTATTCAAATATATCTCCCATCTGTGATAAATGTCTTTCTCAAAATGCCAATATCACACATTCTTTCATTTCTTGCACAAAACTTCAAGGATTTTGGTGTGATATATTTGATATATTCACTAGTTTATTTAAGATAAAAATGGAACCTAGCATGGAAATGATTATCTTTGGAGTAATAGGAGATGGAAATAAATTAAATATATCCCTCTTTCATTTTTTAATTATGGTTTAATAACAGCAAAAAATCTCATACTCAAATTTTGGAAAAAGGCTACTATACCAACACTCAAAATGTGGATTGGTAATATGTTGGAAACGGCCCATTCGGAAGAAATGAGACTCCTCCTAATAGAAAAAAAACCCCAATTCTTAACTAGTTGGTCTCCATTTATTGATCTTGTGGATTCATGTGGTGCAATAGTATCGTAAAATTAAAAATTCTGGGTTTGGGCGAAAAATGATTAAGAATATAAAAAAACATCGACTTGTGGCGAGGGAGAATCTCCTTTCTGCTTCACTTTCTTACTTATTTCTTTTCTTTACATCACACTCACTAAACTTTCCTTTACTCTTCACTACTTCGTTCTTTCTCATTTCTTTCTAAAAAAAAGGAAGTTGTATAAAGAATGTTTTAATAATTCTGGGAACCTATAAAAAGGTACCATCAAAATGTAATGTATTTACTTCTAATAATTTTCTTTAAAAAAGAAAAAAAAGGTACAGTTAAATTCAAAACCTGAAACTGTATTCATTATCAAGTTACAGTTGTACAAGACATTGGTGAGGCCACGTTTAGAGTATTGTGTTCAGTTTTGGTCACCCAGTTATGGGAAAGATGGAGAAGTTAAGCTGGAAAGGGTGCAGAGAGGTTTTACGAGGATGTTGTCTGAACTTGAGGGACTGAGCTGTTAGGAGAGGTTGAGCAGGCGAGGACGTTATTTCTTGGAGTGCATGAGGATGAGTGGTGATGTTATAGATGTGTTCAGGATCATGAGAGAAATAAATAGGGTAAATGGGAACCGGAGGAGCAACCTTTATACACAAACAGTGGTAGGAATATGGATCAAGCTGCCAGAGGAAGTAGTTGAGGCAAGTACTATCACAACATATGAAAAACATTTGGACAGATATATGGATAGGATAGGTTTAGATATTGGCCAAACGGAGGCAGGTGGGTCTAGTGTCGATGGGGCATGTTGGTCAGTGTAGATGAGTTGGGCAGAAGGGCCTGTTTCCACACTGTATGACTCTGTGACTCTATGATCTATGACTCTAATACTCCTTATTTCCAACCCAATCAATTGTACTGTAAGAATAGTAGACGTCCATGAGGCAAAACACAAAGACATTTCCAGCACCATCCTGTGTTCTACAAATTTCAAGTTCTAAAAGATATAGAGCCTGATGACCTGGAGTGGCACTGTGTCAGTAATGCAGGGGTTAGCCTGACCTGGCAATGCTGTCAATGGCCTTCACCACTGCTCCGCCCCTGCACAATGCCGAAGGCCACATTCAACCCATGCACTTAGAGTCATGGTCATAGAGGGTGTGGAAATAGGTCCTTCTGCCCAACTTACCCACACCAGCCAACATGTCCCATCTACACTAGTCTCATTCACTTGCATTTGGCCCATACCTCTCTAAACCTGTCGTATCCATGCACCCATCCAATTGCTTCTTAAACGTTGCGATAGTCCCGGCCTGAGCTACCTTTTCTGGCAGCTTGTTCCATACACCCACCACCCTTTGTGTGAAAATGTTACCCCTCAGATTCCTATAAAATCTCTCCCCCTCACCTTAAACCTATGCCCTCTGGTTCTCAATCCCCCAACTCTGGGAAGGAGACTATGTGCATCTATCTGATCATATAACCATATAACAATTACAGCACGGAAACAGGCCTTCTCGGCCCTTCCAGTTCGTGCCGACCATTTATTTTCCCCTAGTCCCATCTACCTGCACTCAGACCATACCCCTCAATTTCCTTCCCATCCATATACCTATCCACTTTACTTATAAATGTTACAATCGATCCTGCCTCCACCACTTCTGCTGGAAGATCATGCCACACAGCCACCATTCTCTGAGTAAAGAAGTTCCCCCTCATGTTACCCCTAAACCTCTGTCCCTCAATTCTCATGTCATGCCCTCTTGTTTGAATCTTCCCTACCCTCAATGGGAAAAGCTTATCCACGTCAACTCTGTCTATCCCTTTCATCATTTTAAAGACCTCAATCAAGTCCCCCCTTAACCTTCTGAGATCCAAAGAATAAAGACCCACCTTGTTCAACCTTTCTCTGTAATTTAGTTGCTGGAACCCAGGCAACATTCTGGTAAACCTCCTCTGTACTCTCTCTATTTTGTTGACATCCTTCCTATAATTAGGCGACCAAAATTGTACACCATACCCCAGAATTGGTCTCACCAATGCCTTGTACAATTTTAACATTACTTCCCTACTCCTATATTCAATGCTCTGATTTATAAAGGCCAACACACCAAAAGCTTTCTTTACCACCCTATCTACATGCGATTCCACCTTCAGGGAACTATGCACCATTATTCCTAGATCCCTCTGTTCCACAGCATTCCTCAATTCCCTACCATTCTATTCCTATTCTACCATTCTGATCTATTCCTCTCATAACCATATAACCATATAACAATTACAGCACGGAAACAGGCTTTCTCGGCCCTTCCAGTCCGTGCCGACCATTTATTTTCCCCTAGTCCCATCTACCTGCACTCAGACCATACTCCTCCATTCCCTTCCCGTCCATATACCTATCCACTTTACTTTTAAATGTTAAAATCGATCCGGCCTCCACCACTTCTGCAGGAAGATCATTCCACACAGCCACCACTCTCTGAGTAAAGAAGTTCCCCCTCATGTTACCCCTAAACTTCTGTCCCTTAATTCTCATGTCACGCCCTCTTGTTTGAATCTTTCCTACTCTCATGATTTTATACACTTCTATAAGATCACCCTTCATCCTCCTGCGCTCCAGGGAACAGAGTCCCAGCCTGCTCAACCTTATCCAACCTTTTTGGGGCCTTAAGTGGTGCTTGATCCATGCGATTGCCCAGTTGCTGCAGAGCCTTCAGAGCCTTCCCCCTCTACGGACACCTCGAACCACGAGCGTGCCATCCTCTCATATCCTGCAGCTACTGCTCAGCTACTGTGCTTGGGCTACGGTGCCTCCCACAGACAACCTTAAGGAATCCCCAAAGCACCTTCAAAGAGGCAGAGGGCGATGTACAGTTCACTCACCTGCGTCGATCATCTCCTCCATCCACCACCACAACTCAAAAGGCACTTTGATCAGCATGGAAGAGTTGGGCCAAAGGGCATGTTTCTATGCTGTATAACGCCATGACTTTATGCTCATACCAAACCAATACATTGATGCTGAATGAAATATGAAGTAGTTCCTGTTTTAAATCCTGTTCATTTTGATGAAATGGTCTTCCCTCTGACTCCAGACTACAGAAGGGTACTATGAATAAAATTAATTAGCATGCAAACCCCCTTGCCTGAATTCAGGCACCATGGAGTGGTAACATTTCCTGTTAATTTCCTTTTCAGTCACAGCTAACTGAAAACAGATTTTCTATCTCATTTATCATCCTCACCTAAAGCCATAAATAAAGAGAAATCTGTAAATCTCCAAATCATTAAAATCTAAATCTAAGTTTATTATTTTTTCTTGATGATGCAATGAATATGGTGTAATATTAGTCATTTCATTATTCTTATCTCCAATCATGTTAGACCTGAGCATATTTGAAATATTCCATACCATTTGAGCAATTTCTCTTTTCCATGCACATTACATAGAAACATAGAAACATAGAAAATAGGTGCAGGAGTAGGCCATTCGGCCCTTCGAGCCTGCACCGCCATTCAATGTGATCATGGCTGATCATCCAACTCAGTATCCCGTACCTGCCTTCTCTCCATACCCCCTGATCCCTTTAGCCACAAGTGCCACATCTAACGCCCTCTTAAATATAGCCAATGAACTGGCCTCAACTACCTTCTGTGGCAGAGAATTCCAGAGACTCACCACTCTCTGTGTAAAGAATGTTTTCCTCATTTCGGTCCTAAAGGAATTCCCCCTTATCCTTAGACTGTGACCCCTTGTTCTGGACTCCCCCAACATCGGGAA
The DNA here is from genome assembly GCA_963514005.1 of Raja brachyura. The sequence continues at coordinate 82,596,433 of OY740785.1, read as the reverse complement.
CAATCTTCCAGCATCTAGCTTGTCCAACCCCTTAAGAATTTTGTAGGTTTCTATAAGATCCCCCCTCAATCTTCTAAATTCCATCGAGTACAAACCGAGTCTATCCAATCTTTCCTCATATGAAAGTCCTGACATCCCAGGAATCAGTCTGGTGAATCTTCTCTGTACCCCCTCTATGGCAAGGATGTCTTTCCTCAGATTTGGAGACCAAAACTGTACGCAGTACTCCAGGTGTGGCCTCACCAAAACCCTGTACAACTGCAGTAGAACCTCCCTGCTCCTATACTCAAATCCTTTCGCTATGAATGCTAACATACCATTTGCTTTCTTCACTGCCTGCTGCACCTGCATGCCTACTTTCAATGACTGGTGTACCATGACACCCAGGTCTCGTTGCATCTCCCCCTTACCTAATCTGCCACCATTCAGATAATAGTCTACCCTCATGTTTTTGCCACCAAAGTGGATAACCTCACATTTATCCACATTGTACTGCATCTGCCATGCATCTGCCCATTCACTCAGCCTATCCAAATCACCCTGCAGCCTCCAAGCATCCTCCTCACACCTAACTATACCCCCCAGCTTGGTATCATCTGCAAATTTGGAGATGTTGCATTGAATTCCCTCGTCCAAATCATTAATATATATTGTAAATAGCTGGGGTCCCAGCACTGAGCCTTGCGGCACCCCACTAGTCACTGCCTGCCATTCTGAAAAGGACCCGTTTACTCCTACCCTTTGCCTCCTGTCTGCTAGCCAGTTCTCTATCCACATCAATACTGAACCCCCAATACCGTGTGCTTTAAGTTTGTATGCTAATCTCTTATGCGGGACCTTGTCGAAAGCCTTCTGAAAGTCTAGATATAACACATCCACTGGTTCTCCCTTATCCACTCTACTAGTTACATCCTCGAAAAATTCTATCAGATTTGTCAGACATGATTTACCTTTCGTAAATCCATGCTGACTTTGTCCAATGATTTCACCACTTTCCAAATGCGCTGCTATCCCATCTTTAATAACTGACTCTAGCAGTTTCCCCACTACCGATGTTAGACTAACTGGTCTGTAATTCCCCGCTTTCTCTCTCCCTCCTTTTTTAAAAAGTGGGGTTACATTAGCTACCCTCCAATCCTCAGGAACTACTCCAGAATCTAAGGAATTTTGAAAAATTATCACTATTGCATCCACTATTTCTGTGGCTACCTCCTTGAGTACTCTGGGATGCAGACTATCTGGCCCTGGGGATTTATCGGCCTTCAATCCGTTCAATTTACCCAACACCACCTCCCGGCTAACCTGGATTTCACTCAGTTCCTCCATCTTATTTGACCCCCGTTCCACTGCTATTTCCGGCAGATTATTTATGTCTTCCTTAGTGAAGACAGAACCAAAGTAGTTATTCAATTGGTCTGCCATGTCCTTGTTCCCCATGATCAATTCACCTGTTTCTGACTGCAAGGGACCAACATTTGTTTTAACTAGTCTCTTTCTCTTTACATATCTATAAAAACTTTTGCAGTCAGTTTTTATGTTCCCTGCCAGTTTCCTTTCATAATCTATTTTCCCTTTCCTAATTAAGCCCTTTGTCCTCCTCTGCTGGATTCTGAATTTCTCCCAGTCCTCCGGTAGGCTGCTTTTTCTGGCAAATTTGTATGCCTCATCTTTTGTTTTTATACTATCCCTGATTTCCCTTGTTATCCATGGATGCACCACCTTCCCCGATTTATTCTTTTGCCAAACTGGTATGAACAACTTTTGTACTTCATCCATGCAGTCTTTAAATACCTTCCATTGCACATCCACTGTCAACCCTTTAAGAATCACCTGCCAGTCTATCTTGGCCAATTCACATCTCATACCTTCAAAGTTACCTTTGTTCAAGTTCAGAACCCTTGTTTCTGACTTAATTTTGTCACTCTCCATCCTAATGAAGAACTCAACCATATTATGGTCACTCTTGCCCAAGGGGCCACGCACAACAAGACTGCTAACTAACCCTTCCTCATTACTCAATACCCAGTCTAGGATAGCCTGCTCTCTCGTTGGTTCCTCCACATGTTGGTTGAGAAAACTATCCCGCATACATTCCAGGAAATCCTCTTCCTCAGCACCCCTGCCAATTTGATTCACCCAATCTACATGCAGATTGAAGTCACCCATTATAACCGTGTTACCCTTGTTGCACGCATTTCTAATTTCCTGTTTGATGCCATCCCCAACTCCAATACTACTGTTAGGTGGCCTGTACACAGTTCCCACTAGCGTTTTCTGCCCCTTAGAGTTTCGCAGCTCTACCCATATCGATTCCACATCCTCCACGCTAATGTCCTTCCTTTCTATTGCATTAATCTCCTCTCTCACCAGCAACGCTACCCCACCTCCTTTTCCTTTTCGTCTATCCCTCCTGAATATTGAATATCCCTGGATGTTCAGCTCCCAACCTTGGTCATCCTGGAGCCAAGTCTCCGTGATTCCAACTATAGCATAGTCATTAATCGCTATCTGCACCTTCAACTCATCCACCTTATTACGAATGCTCCTCGCATTGAGACACAAAGCCTTCAGGCTTGTTTTTACAACACTCTTACTCCTTATACAATGATGTTGACAAGTGGCCCCTTTCACATCGATCCCTATTACACTTGGCCATACTCTCCTATCACTTTGTGAGCTTTCTTCCCCGTTAATTCTGGGGTCATTAACCATCGCTTTACTCTCTTTCCCTCTAACTCCGTCCTCGACTATCCCATTTGATACCCCACCCCCCTTATTCAGTTTAAAACCATCCGTGTAGCAGTGGCAAACCTGCCGGCCAGAATGCTGGTCCCCCACCTGTTAAGATGCAATCCGTCCCTTTTGTACAGTTCCCCCTTACTATAAAAAGAATCCCAGTGATCTAAGAATCTAAATCCCTGCCCCCTGCACCAGTTCCTCAGCCACACATTCAGGTCCCATATCTCCCTGTTCCTGCTCTCGCCAGCACGAGGAACTGGAAGCAAACCGGAGATAACAACCCTGGAAGTCCTGCTTTTCAGCATTTTTCCGAGCTCTCTGAAGTCCCGCTGCAAAAAATTCATCTCCTTCTTTCCAACATCATTTGTGCCAACATGCACGACCACTTCCGGCTGGTCACCTTCGCCCTTGAGGATTGTCTGCACTCTGTCCGTAACATCCTGGATCCTGGCACCAGGAAGGCAGCACACCATCCTGGAATCCCGTCTGTTGCCGCAAAAACCCCTGTCCGTACCTCTCACAATGGAGTCTCCAACTACAATGGCGTTGCCCGACTTTGGCCTCTGTGGGTTTGGCTCATCAGCCCTTTTTGTTTGGCAAGCCAGTCCGCCGCTCAGTGGGATACCGTCTTCTGTCCCGGCAGCTTCCACGTGGGTGAACCTGTTCACAAGAGGTACAACACCCGGGGACCTTTGCATCCCATGTTTTCCTCCCTTTCTCACCGTCACCCACCTTCTCTCTTCTAGTGCCTTGGGTGTAACAATCTCACTGAAGGACTTGTCGAGAAACGACTCAGTTTCTCGAATGAACCTGAGGTCATCCACTTGTTTCTCCAGTTCCCCAACACGGTCCTTCAGGAGCTGTACCTGGATGCACTTCTCACATTTGTAGCATCCAGAGGCACCAGCAGTGTCCTTGACCTCCCACATACTGCAAGCATCACACTGCATCAGCTTGCTTGACATCTTCTTTTGCCTCGGTCTCGCCCTATCCAGTATTTTGCGCAGCCTCCTCGCCGAAGACTCTCGAGCCAAAGACTCACACTTTACTCACAGGGCACTTCCCTCACAAGACCACTCCCTCACTGCCTCTCCCCAAGAGCTGCCTTGCTTATATTGACTGTTCAATTGCCTAATTTACAAACCAAATTCCTCAGTTTTGAGGAACTGCTCTCCCCCTCTGACTCACTGAGAACTCTCCTCCCACTTGGGCTAGAGCCAATCAGTGCTTTCTCCTGCTTCTCTTTGTTGCTGTTGCTTCAAAATCCACGGGAAGACTGAGTGAAGAAACTGGAGAAAGAAGAATTTAGGGAGAGTGATACTAGTTATTGTTTCAATGATGAGATGTGAATTAAAACAATTTGAGCTTTAGGAAATTATAGTAGTGTTAACAGAAAGTAAGAACACACATGTGGCAGCATGGCGGTAGAGTTGCTGCCATACAGCGCTAGAGACACGAGTTTGATCCTGACAACGGGCGCTGTCTTTACAAAGTTTTGCGTTCTCCCCGTGATCTGCGTGGGTTTTCTCTGTGAGCTCTTGGTGTCCTCCCACACTTCAAAGACATACAAGTCTGTAGGCTATTGGCTTGATGAAAAATTGTAAATCGTCCCTAGTGTGTAGGGTTGTGTTGGTGTGCAGGGATCGCTGGTCGGTGCAGACACGATGGGTCTTAGTGCCTGTTTCTGTGCTGTATCTCTAAATTAAACTAAACTAGACACATGCAAAATAAGGAAATTAACAGGAAATGTCACCACTCCATGGTGCAGCTCAAGAAAGCAATTCACCACTACCCTTACAAGGGCCATGATGGGTGGGATAATAAACGGTGCCCCATTAATTAATACATTAAAAACATGCAGATCATGTTTTGAATTTCAGATTCTTGATAAAGCTTGAAGCTTCAGAATCCCATGGAACCAAATATACAGTGCATAGATGACAGTGATCCTGCCGCACCCTGGATGCTCAATAAAGTAGGTTTACTGCATCAGTCATCTTCACAGTTTAATTCTTTGTCTTCATCAAAGTTTAATTCTTCTTGGCAGTGAATGTTTCAACTTACGTTTTCAAGATGGTGCAGGCTTTTACCATTGCCGACATTTTTGACTTTTTAAATTCTTATCCATTTAAAAAGCAACACACTCCTAAAGCTGTTTTCATTACTGCTCTACAAGTTGCATTTTGGAAGATTTGGAGAGTAGGAATTCTTCTTTGCTGATCCCACAAGCTTCAAGCTTTACATGAAAAGCAATAATTCATGAGCTGCAAATACCACCAAGTCCAGTAACATCTTACATTTGATTTTAGACTTTCCAATAAATATCTGAGAGTCCTCTTTCCATTAGCCACCTTGCTAATCGACACAAGAATCGAGGTGTAATTCAATGGCTGCTCCTGGTTAAACTTCTATGCCTACCTTACTACATTGCCATAGAAACAGTGCAATCAAAACAACCATAAAATGTTCTAATCAGATGGCTTTGCAATCCCGGATCACTTCTGCACAGACTAATAGGTATCACTTGTGATCCTCTGTGATGGCTGTGTGCCCCAATTGCACAATGCCATCCATTATTCTGAAAGATATGATTGAGCCTGAGAAGTTCATTTTCACTTAATGAAATTCAGGCCAATAAGAAGAAAACTCTCATACAATACTTTAAGGATTAAGGATTGGCAAGATTTAAAAAAAAAGAAAGGCACTGAATGGAAATTATCTGCAGGGAGATAGGAGACTTTAATTTTATACGGCAAAGTGATAACATCGGATCTTAAATTGCGGTTCTTTCTGTTAAACATACCCAAGTTTCTCACACATTCGAATATTATAAGCGGATCACAAGGATCATTAGGAATAAGAAAGGACAATTTAATGTTATCCGTCCAGAGTACCTAGGCCTAGGAGGATTGGAATTAAACACACTCTTCATGAATCTTGATATTAACAGGTGGGACCCTAAAGGCTGGAGATCTGACCCGCGGCACAAGTACGCTGACAGGGCACTCCTGGCACTGTTGATGGCACTGTAACTGAGCCCTTCATTGGAGTGTAAGTGGGATAGGAATTCTAGCATATCTGGGATGCAGGCCGTGTGATAAGTGATGTTCCCATGTAAGCAAAATTCTTCCATTTCCGGATATGGAAGAAGTATTGCCTTTTTGTGCTATCCCTCCAGGATGATGTGATGGTTTCCCCAGTCTGATTGGATAGTCCCACACCCAGGTATGGCCTTTTTAAAATCTGCAAATCAACAAATTTACATGATCATTCAATGGGTGTGGGACCCCAGTCACAGGGTGCACCAATAAATGTACACGTTTTGGAAACAGCACAATAGGGTGCGTGGTTATTTCCGAAATCAGCGGGAACCATGGCTGTGTAGGCCAGTCGGGCACTACCAGAACCCCTGTAGCGGAGTCCTGCTTGATCTTAGTCAGGCACCGGCTGATGAGGCAATAGGGTGGAAAAACATATAAAAACATTCCGCCCCAGTGCAGTGAGAATGCATTTACCGCCACTGCCCCTGGGTCTGGTTCCCATGAAACATACTTCGGTACCTGGTGATTAAGTCTGGATGCAAACAAATCGATACCTGGCATCCCATACCGAAGGACAATTTCACCAAATACTTCAAGATTCAACTCGGTGTTGTCGTTGAATTTGCGTGACCTGGTGTTTGCTACCATATTGAGTCTGCCTGGCGAGTAGACAGCTGAAATCCAAATATTATTTTTTATGCACTAGTGCCAAATAGTGTTAGCCAATCCATCACATGATTTCGACTTGATTCCACCCATATGATTGACATATGCCACTGCCGTAGTGTTGTCAATCTGCAACTGAACATGTAAATGATGCTTAGTGGTACAATAAGCTTTGACCCATAGAACGCTCCTAACAGTTCTAAATAATTTATTCCATGTGATTGGAGAATCTGCGCCTCATGCATATCCCATCTGCCTCCACAATTAGATCTGGTATCAGTAGCACCCCAACATAGGGCACTGATATCAGTCTGTAAAATAAGTGATGGTGCTTTTGGCAAAATTGTGCCATAACAATTTAATATGTTTCTATTCCACCACTGTATCTTTGCGATGGCTTCAGATGGTAAGTGCATGGGCCGATTGTGATGGTTTGCATGTATTCTCAGTGCCTGTACCTTTGCACTCTGTAAATGCTGAAAATGCAAAGGTCCATATTGGGCTGCCTGAAAGGCTGCTACCTAAGAAGGATGTAGGGTTGGGTGTATATGCGTGCCATTTTCATATTTCATATTTATTTTAGTTGTTTATCTTTTTTAATATTTTACCTTGTATGTATCGTTAGCTTTTATGGTTTGAATGTTGCACTGACTGGTTGACATTTTTAAATTTTGTTGTACATGGTCCATGTTACAATGACAATAAAGAAACTATTCTATTCTATTCTATTCCAATTACCAATTAAGCTCACAACCTGTTTAATTGAAGGTGATTTTCCCTTTAAGAGGTTGATACAGCCTTCAATTAAATCTACTCTCTTGCCCTGGGGCAGAGTTACAGACATGTGGTTGGAATCAACTGTGAAACCCAGATAGTCAATTATGTTAACAGGCACCAATTACAATTTTTGGGGGGATGCATGTCCCCTGTCACCATCTGTGCTGAGGCCTAATGGTGGAGATGTGGTGGTGGCCTGGTTCGGAGCTACGGTGCTCCAGCGGCGGCGGTGGCCTGGTTCGGAGCTGCGGTGCTCCAGCGGCGGCGGCGACCCACAGAGCTGCGGTGCTCCAGCGGCGGCGGCCCACAGAGCTGCGGTGCTCCAGCAATGGCGGCGGTCCGCTTAGAGCTGCGGTACTCCAGCAACGGCGGCGGTCCGCATAGAGCTGCGGTGCTCCAGCAACGGCGGCGGTCCGCTTAGAGCTGCGGTGCTCCAGCAACGGTGGCGGTCCACTTAGAGCAGCGGTGCTCCAGTGGCGGCGGCGGTCCACTTAGAGCTGCGGTGCTTCAGCGGCGGCGGCGGCCTGGTTAGGAGCTGTGGTGCTCCAGTGGCGGCGGCAGGCCAGCTTAGAGCTGCGGTGCTCCAGTGGTGACGGCGGTCCGCTTAGAGCTGCGGTGCTCCGGCGGCGGTGGCCTGGTTCGGAGCTGCGGTGCTCCAGTGGCTGTGGCGGTCTGCTTAGAGCTGTGGTGCTCCAGTGGGGGCGGCGGCCCAGCTCAGAGCTGCGGTGCTCCAGCGGCGGCGGCCTGGATCGCCTCAGCGCAGAGGGAGAACTAGGAGGGAGGAAGACAGGGACTTAAGACTTTTGCCTTCCACCACAGTGAGGAGGTGCCTGGTGAACTCATTGTGGTGGACGTTAAATATGTGTTTATTGTGTGCTTTGTTTTATTATATGTATGACTGTATGGTAACAATTTCGTTCAGACCGTAAAGTCTGAATGACAATAAAGGAATCTAATCTAATCTAATCTTAACTGGGTGGACAATGAAACCTAGCCTCTGCACCATGAGTTGAACAGCTGAGACTGATGTTTCCAATGATTAGAATGTCATCCAAATAGGCCATGATTATATGGCCTTGTGACCGTAATAACCCAAGTACTGGTTTTAGCAATTTAGTAAATAGGTGAGAGGTTGAGGTTAATCCATTAGGTAGAGCGTGAAACTGCCACAATTGTCCCATCCAGTTAAATTTCAAATATCTGCAATACAGTTCTCAGGTGTCTCATACTTTTTGGCAGTAGTGTCCATGGCCAGCTCTTGGAGCTGGTGGGAAGCCAAGTAATTTATGCTGGCAGCCAGCTCCTCTCCAAGCAGCTCGCCAGAGTCTGTACGGACGGCAAACCTGGAATGGGACCTCTGGCGCTTGCAGCTCATCCCGTGGGGCAGCCTCTAATGCTGAACCCTGTGAATCGGCGTCAGATTCAATCTGACCCGGTATACTTTCCTCGTCCTGGAGGAAGATACTTCACAGCCCGGCAGGCGCTGCTGGCGTGGGCTCTTGGAGAGGCCGGCACTCTGGATGGAGCATCCTCTCCAACAGGAGCTCCATCCTGGATACCCGTTCTACGATCACAATTTCTAGGGTCGAACCCTCTCGACCGGGCTCGTCTGAGTCTATCAGTCAGACAGACTTTTGGGCAGCCTTGCACACCTCCGGTGTAGGCTCAGTGTTCTCTGACACCAAGTCTGTGGTCATTGGTTTAATAACCAACGATCCCATTGATGAACTAGACGGCCGCCCGTTCCCCGCAAGCCCGTGGAGTTGAGATATTGTCGGCACGGCTCGCCTCGCCTCGCTGTTCCGGATTTTTTTCATGTTTGCACTTGTCCTCCTGCAACAAGAATTACCAAATGCAGAGACCTCGGAGAAGTTAAATTACTTACCTGAGGCTTTTTAAATTTACCACTGGAGAAGCGCTGCTCCTCCCAGCCGGTTGTGCGCCATGTGTCAGACATAATGATGCTCTTGCTCAGTTCACGTGACTCTGAATTAAAATCTATTGCAGGATTACATCTTGGGTGATCCTAAGGCTTTTTTCTTTGGTCATTCATTAATGATCTTTTCTTCGTTGCTCACTCTGAAATGTGCAATTTCATTCAACAATTTGGCAGAGTACTTATGCAACTCAGTTTTGGCCTTCTTCCAATGTGTGGTACTTCGCACTCATTCACGCTAATTTTCATCGATAACGTCTCTACCCATTTGCCTTTTTTAATCTGTTTGTAATATTGCTGGCACTTTCATCAGGTTCAGAAACCACTACATCAAGTTTGTTCTTTCCTTTGGATTCTAAGTCAATTAGGAATTACTGGGCACCTTTCATCAATGTCTTACAGTACTCCTAGCACATCCTAATATTGCACAAATCTGCAATGCAACAGATAGTTAAACAACAATTAATTACTGTTGCAAGTGATACATCAACAATTAATCATTAATCCTATCTGCTTCTGCCATTACTTTGAAAGCTTTGATCAGCTAAGAAACATTACCATGTTATTAATTTGTCAACAGTCTGATAATGAGGGACATCACCATCCCTGAATCTTTCTAATCTCAGTTTACTTTTGATGATCGAACGGCGATGTCATGGATAATCAAGGAATACAAGAAAACTAAAGATATAGTCAATATATCTTTCCAGGGGTAAGATATACATTACGTTAATCGTTTAGGCTTTGTTACTAGCCACACATAACACAAAGAAACTTATTAAATAGTAATGTAACAACATGAAATGGCTAACTGGCCACCAAAAGGTTAAGGAGAAACCTATTTTGCACTACATGCCTTTGGTTGCATTTATAAACTACACGTACATTTAGTTACTGCAGGGCCGGTGTGATATTAACACATATTTAATAGCTCCAGCAATATTTCAGCTATTATGTTTATAGAATTATTGCTAACTTAACAATACAGCCATGTGTAACTCAGGCCTTGACTCTTCATTGATGTTCGACTGCCAAGTACTTCATGTACCAATCTAGTACATGACTTGAAAGTACATGACTATAAGGGGTGAAAATACTTCAAATTGTATTATTAAAATGTATGTTAATATTGATAAACCTGTGGCAACATTAGGTTGAGGGAAGACATAAGCCTGCAGCAATACGCAATGTAATGAACAAAATGCATTAGAGCAGAATGAAAATCTTTAATAAACAGGAAAAATCAAGACAATTTATCCCCTCCTGCATTAATCTTCCCAGAAGAAATGCAATAATTGCATCAATATGTTTTAAGTGACAAGAGGAATAAAGTTGAAAACATAAGGAAATGTTTTAATATCTCAGCACCTTTCTCCATTTGAGATAAGGTATGTGAGTGAGTGAGTCTGAGTTAATGAGTGAGTGAGTGAAAGAGAGAGAGAAAGAGAAACTGACCACCGAGTCTGCATTAACCGACGATCACCCTTTACTAACATTATCCTACGCACTAGGGACAATTTTACTATTTTACTGAAGCCAATTAGCCTACGAACCTGCATGTCCTTGGAATGTGGGAGGAAACCAGAGCACCCAGGGAAAACCCACGTGGTTACAGGGAAAACGTACAAATTCTGTACAGAGAGCAACTATAGTCAGGATCAAACCTGGGTCTCTGGCGTTGTAAGGAAATAACTCTACCTTTGCACCACCGTGCTTCCCAGGAGCTCCAATTTCTTCCCACATTCAGTGGGTTAATTAGCTACTGTAAATTATTTATCGTGTTTGGTTAACAGGAGAAGCCCAGTGAGCAGTTGGAGAGTGGGCTGGAAGGAAATAAGCTGGGAAATGGGATTGGTGGGATCAGTCTGTAAACTGGCATTAGACTCAATGGGCTAAATGGCCTCCTATAGTGAGGAAAGTATGGGATATGAGGCAGTTCTGGTCATGGCTAATGCTAAGGCTTAGCAGAAGGTGAGTGACAGAGTAAAATCTGGACAGAGATAGAAAACTGCAGATGCTGAAATCTTGTGCACAAAAATAAAGCCCTGAGGAACTCAGCAGGTCAGGCAGTATTTGTGGAGGTTGTGCACTCACTCCACAGATACTGCCTGACCTGCTGACCTCCTCCAGGACTTTATTTTTTTTAAGATAGGGTGGACTAGGTATGCTGAAATGGATTGATCTACAAAAAGATTACATTCTTCAAAGGAAATGTAAATAATAAAAAGGAATAGCTTGGTAAGGATCAATATTTGAATACAGAAGGAAAATATTGCTAATGCCAAAAATCTGAAATAAAACATAAAACACAGGAAATCCCCAGCAGGTCAAACAGCAGCTGTGTACGTTCAGTGGGCGGCGCGACTCTGGTCGCAGCGGCCTCTGCAGTCCATCTGTCTTTTTTTAATTTTTTGTCTCGCTTGAGTGTTGTTAGTTAGTGTTTTTTTTAGTTGGATATGTGGGGAGGGTTGGGGCCGGGGTGGGGAAACTTTTTAAATCTTTTCCCTGTACGGAGGACCCGACCTTTTCTCTGTCGGGTCTCCGTTGTCGTTGGGGCCTAGCACCGTGGAGCGGCCTCCAACCGGACCTGGGGCTCCAGTCGCGGAGCCTGCAGTCTACTTACCGTCGTGGGGCTGGCTGAGTTGGGAACGGGAGGAGCTGTGGTGGTGCGCTGCTGCTGCCCTACCCCGGAGATTCGGAGGCTCCAGCTGCAGGCCTGTGGATGGTAACACCTGGAGCTCGCGGGTCCCTGGTGGGAGACCGCTTTTCGGAGCTCCCGCGGTGGCAAAGTCTCCCGCCCGAGTTGCGGGGTTAAAGACGACCTGGAGCGGGGCCTTACATCACCCGGCGCGGCTTTGATGGCCACGGGACTTGCTAGGGCCCGCCGGGGGCTCCAACATCAAGACCCGGAGCGGGGCCTTGCATCGCCCGGCGCGGCATGAATGGCCGCGGGACTTGTATACTATCACCCGCCGGGGGCTTTGACTCTGACCGGGAGAAGAATGGTGAGTGCAGGGGAGAGATACGACTTTGCCTTCCATCACAGTGAGGAGGATATTCACTGTGTTGGATGTTTGTGTAAAATGTGTTGTGTCTTGGTTCTTTTTTTGTATGTATGACTGCAGAAACGAAATTTCGTTTGAACCTCAATAAGGTTTCAAATGACAATAAATGGTATTGTATGGTATTGTATTGTATTGAGAGAAAGAGACACTGAGTTAGTTTTCAAGTCAATTAACATTTTAGAAAGTAGATGCCGCACCAGATAGAAATTACGTTTACAAAGTTGGCATTAATTTAAGCCATGAGAATGAATGATCTGTGCACTCAGGAAGGTAGATACATCAAGATCTTAGTTTATCCCATGAACAACCAGTGAACTTATTATCATTCTCTCCATAGTTACACATCCCTTAATGGTTAATTCTGTTGCCTTAAAGTGTAAGAGACCTGAGTTCGATCCTTGGTGCTTGTCTGTATGGAGTCTGTATGTTCTCTTTGTGACCTGCAGCGTTCTCTCTGGTTTCATTCCACACTCTAAAGACGTACAGGTTTGTGGGTTAATTTACTTTGAATAATTGTAAATTGTCCCTAGTGTGGGTAGGATGGTGTTAATGTGCGGGGATCACTGGTCGGCGCGGACTCGGTGAACCAAAGGGCCTGTTTCAGAAATGGTGCAAATGAATTTGAGGAAGGGGATAGGAAGTTCATAGCGAAGATCATAAAATTGAGGAGATTTGCACAAGTGCAGGAGGCAGCACCTATGAAGTCAACCAATGCAGCGGGGAAAGAGTAGATGAGTGGTGCCAAAGTAACTTCAGAATATGGATTGCTCCATGCAGCCAACATAAATACAGACACTTATATGGCTGTTGTGCCCATGGCTACACCTTTGATTAGTAAAAACTGAGAGGAATGAGAAGCGAAGTTGTTCTTCGGGCAGATGAGAATGTTAGTGAAGGGCAGCCGGTTGCACTTCACTCAAGGAAAAAATCAATGCTGAAGAAAGCAATTTATACAATTGAATTTCTTGTGAACAGTAGTAGCAACTCAGTGATGATCTTCTTACGTTTTGAATTCAAACAACCCTTCTTGTGATCTCAGACCCTTCAGAGCAGCAAATGCTCTCAGATGCAACATTTGCATTCATAGGTTATAGGAACATGATTGTATTACAAGTACCTATCAATATTATCTACTGTAATAACCTGCGTGCTGCTTTGCATCATTCGTGTGCAGTGATACTTCGGAAAATTGATCAGAGAATGGAATTATTTATATTTCTAATCTTTTATTTCTCTCCGCACATGATCTTCTTGATCATCCGCCTCCTCTTGCTGTTACCCTCTGGCAGATCAATACAAATATCATGTACTGTTAGCAGGCACAGTTTACAGATCTTAAACAAAGCTCCAAAAAAACAGAAAGCTCCACGTGCCAGACAATAAATAGCTACCTGACATTGTGCTCTGTTTTGCTCGAGAATTCAAAGCATCTAAATCTTATTCTGAAGTGTTCAAAATGTTCATCATAAAATTATCCCCTGGAGTGTGATTTTTTTTTTTTTTTTAAACATGTTTTAGAAATTGGACACTGGGACCATGCCACGTGATTTCAAATCGGCCACATGCATGACAGAGAAGAAGGTTAATATTAATTGTTGATACTGTTTTAAGTATCTGACTGTGGCAGATTAAATAACAGCACTTCCGCTGAGCTAACCAGATTATTTCCAAAACTCAAAGGGCCACAAACTACGCAGGGATTCTAATGATCTCACATTGCAGATTTCCCAAAGAGCCTCTCTGTCTTTGATTACATTCAGACTCCAGTATTTTTCACCTTCATATAAGAGCTATAACCTGTTTATCCCGTTACAAGATAATTGATGGGTTAGAGAGGCAGGGTTAGGAATTGTGCCAGGGGCGGGGAATCCTCTGGTTGGGGTTCCACTCCTGAATCTCGTTGTTAGGCTCATATAGTATCAGTAACCATTACAGCCAGCCATGCAAGTTTAGTTTAGTTTAGTTTAGAGATGGAAACAGGCCCTTCGGCCCACCAAGTGTGCGCCAACCAGTGATCCCCACACTCTAGCACTATCTCCTCTGGTACCTGTTTCAGCATTGATAATTATTGCTTTCATACCGATACATACTAATTTTGTGGGGACATATGCAACTGGGGCGGAATGGTGCTGCAGTGATACAGTTGCTGCCAGAAACCTGGGCTCGATCCTGACCACGGATGCTGTCTGTACAATGTTTGTACGTTCTCCCTGTGACCGCGTGGGTTTTCTCTGGGTGCTCCAGTTTCTTCCCACACTCCAAAGAGGTGCAGGTTTGTGGATTAATTGGCTTCAGTAAAAAAAAAATGTAAATTATTCCTAGTGTGTAGGATATTGTTTGGGGTGATCGCTGATCAGCGCAGAATCAGTGAGCTGAAAAGCCTGCTTCCAAGCTGTATCTCTAAAGTCAAAAGTCATGTGCCGACAGACGAGAAGCGGAAGCAAAGTAGTGGAAGCCAAATAACCAAATGGAAATAAAGCCGAAAAGCCAACTAACAGAAAGGACAGGACACCTAAAAACTAACTCACTGAATGACCGCTATGCCGAAACGCCATCTACCCGAAAGGCGTCATTGCCTACAAGCCAACGGACTGACTGCCGCTCTACAGAAAAGTCAAATAACGGACATGACGTTGCCGACAGGCGGGACTTGTCAGTGATTGGTCCAGATACCCTGCGTCCATCACATCCCTCCAGGGTGGCCGTGGGAGAGTGGGGGCTGTCCAGAGGGATGCGCACCTTTGGCCACTTACAACTTGGTGCTTGGGTTCAGATTGCCCAGTCACCTATGGCTTGTGTGGGAAAATGACCCCCACGCT
Source organism: Raja brachyura (assembly GCA_963514005.1). The sequence continues at coordinate 82,581,390 of OY740785.1, read as the reverse complement.
CCCATCTCTCCCTTCTCTCTCCCCTCTTTTCTCCTGGTCAGTGACTGGGTGGGTGGAGGGACCAGCCTGTCCCACACCTCCGTTCCACCCGACCCACAGCCCATCACAGTGTGGCCTCATGGGGGAGATGAGGTGGAGGTGGCCCTGGGAGAGTAGGGGCTATCCCAAAGGATGCACACCTTCGGCCGATGGAGGAGAGAGAGAAGGGGGAGAGAAGGGAGAGAGAGAAGTGGGAGAGAGAGAAGGGAGGGGTAAGGAGGGGGGAGAGAGAGAAGAGGGGAGAGAGATGGGGGAGACGGGAGTGTGGGGGTCATTTTCCCACACAAACCATAGGTGACTGGGCAATCGGAACCCAAGCACCAAGTTACAAGCGACCGAAGGTGCGCATCCCTCGGGACAGCCCCCACTCTCCCACGGCCACCCTCCATGGGCTGTGGGTCAGGTGGAGCAGAAGTGTGGGACAATGTTCATCCCTCCACAGTGATGTGATGAACGCGGGGGTCTGGACCAATCTGGGTGGGGTGTCAAATGGGATAGTCGAGGACGGAGTTAAAGGGAAAGAGAGTAAAGGGATGGTTAATGACCCCAGAATTAACGGGAAAGAAAGCCCACAAAGGGATAGGAGAGTATGGCCAAGTGTAATACGAATCGATGTGAAAGGGGCCACTTGTCAACATAATTGTATAAGGAGTAAGAGTGTTGTAAAAACAAGCCTGAAGGCTTTGTGTCTCAATGCGAGGAGCATTCGTAATAAGGTGGATGAGTTGAAGGTGCAGATAGCGATTAATGACTATGCTATAGTTGGGATCACGGAGACATGGCTCCAGGGTGACCAAGACTGGGAGCTGAACATCCAGGGATATTCAATATTGAGGAGGGATAGACAAAAAGGAAAAGGAGGTGGGGTAGCATTGCTGGTGAGAGAGGAGATTAATGCAATAGAAAGGAAGGACATTAGCATGGAGGATGTGGAATCGATATGGGTAGAGCTGCGAAACTCTAAGGGGCAGAAAACGCTAGTGGGAGCTGTGTACAGGCCACCTAACAGTAGTATTGGAGTTGGGGATGGCATCAAACAGGAAATTAGAAATGCATGCAACAAGGGTAACACGGTTATAATGGGTGACTTCAATCTGCATGTAGATTGGGTGAATCAAATTGGCAGGGGTGCTGAGGAAGAGGATTTCTTGGAATGTTTGTGGGATAGTTTTCTCAACCAACATGTGGAGGAACCAATGAGAGAGCAGGCTATTCTAGACTGGGTATTGAGTAATGAGGAAGGGTTAGTTAGCAGTCTTGTTGTGCATGGCCCCTTGGGCAAGAGTGACCATAATATGGTTGAGTTCTTCATTAGGATGGAGAGTGACAAAATTAAGTCAGAAACAAGGGTTCTGAACTTGAACAAAGGTAACTTTGAAGGTATGAGATGTGAATTGGCCAAGATAGACTGGCAGGTGATTCTTAAAGGGTTGACAGTGGATGTGCAATGGAAGGTATTTAAAGACTGCATGGATGAAGTACAAAAATTGTTCATACCAGTTTGGTAAAAGAATAAATCGGGGAAGGTGGTGCATCCATGGATAACAAGAGAAATCAGGGATAGTATAAAAACAAAAGATGAGGCATACAAATTTGCCAGAAAAAGCAGCCTACCAGAGGACTGGGAGAAATTCAGAATCCAGCAGAGGAGGACAAAGGGCTTAATTAGGAAAGGGAAAATAGATTATGAAAGGAAACTGGCAGGGAACATAAAAACTGACTGCAAAAGTTTTTATAGATATGTGAAGAGAAAGAGACTAGTTAAAACAAATGTTGGTCCCTTGCACTCAGAAACAGGTGAATTGATCATGGGGAACAAGGACATGGCAGACCAATTGAATAACTACTTTGGTTCTGTCTTCAATAAGGAAGACATAAAGAATCTGCCGGAAATAGCAGAGGAACGGGGGTCAAATAAGATGGAGGAACTGAGTGAAATCCAGGTTAGCCGGGAGGTGGTGTTGGGTAAATTGAACGGATTGAAGGCCGATAAATCCCCAGGGCCAGATAGTCTGCATCCCAGAGTACACAAGGAGGTAGCCACAGAAATAGTGGATGCATTAGTGATAATTTTTCAAAATTCCTTAGATTCTGGAGTAGTTCCTGAGGATTGGAGGGTAGCTAATGTAACCCCACTTTTTAAAAAAGGAGGGAGAGAGAAAGCGGGGAATTACAGACCAGTTAGTCTAACATCGGTAGTGGGGAAACTGCTAAAGTCAGTTATTAAAGATGGGATAGCAGCGCATTTGGAAAGTGGTGAAATCATTGGACAAAGTCAGCATGGATTTACGAAAGGTAAATCATGTCTGACAAATCTGATAGAATTTTTCGAGGATGTAACTAGTAGAGTGGATAAGGGAGAACCAGTGGATGTGTTATATCTAGACTTTCAGAAGGCTTTCGACAAGGTCCCGCATAAGAGATTAGCATACAAACTTAAAGCACACTACCGTGGGGGTTCAGTATTGATGTGGATAGAGAACTGGCTAGCAGACAGGAGGCAAAGGGTAGTAGTAAACGGGTCCTTTTCAGAATGGCAGGCTGTGACTAGTGGGGTGCCGCAAGGCTCAGTGCTGGGACCCCAGCTATTTACAATATATATTAATGATTTGGACGAGGGAATTCAATGCAACATCTCCAAATTTGCAGATGACACCAAGCTGGGGGGTATAGTTAGGTGTGAGGAGGATGCTTGGAGGCTGCAGGGTGATTTGGATAGGCTGAGTGAATGGGCAGATGCATGGCAGATGCAGTATAATGTGGATAAATGTGAGGTTATCCACTTTGGTGGCAAAAACATGAGGGTAGACTATTATCTGAATGGTGGCAGATTAGGAAAAGGGGAGATGCAACGAGACCTGGGTGTCATGGTACACCAGTCATTGAAACTAGGCATGCAGGTGCAGCAGGCAGTGAAGAAAGCAAATGGTATGTTAGCATTCACAGCAAAAGGATTTGAGTATAGGAGCAGGGAGGTTCTACTGCAGTTGTACAGGGTTTTGGTGAGGCCACACCTGGAGTATTGCGTACAGTTTTGGTCTCCAAATCTGAGGAAAGACATCCTTGCCATAGAGTGGGTACAGAGAAGATTCACCAGACTGATTCCTGGGATGTCAGGACTTTCATACGAGGAAAGATTGGATAGACTCGGCTTGTACTCGCTGGAATTTAGAAGATTGAGGGGGGATCTTATAGAAACTTACAAAATTCTTAAGGGGTTGGACAAGCTAGATGCTGGAAGATTGTTCCCGATGTTGGGGGAGTCCAGAACAAGGGGTCACAGTCTAAGGATAAGGGGGAATTCCTTTAGGACCGAGATGAGGAAAACATTCTTTACACAGAGAGTGGTGAGTCTCTGGAATTCTCTGCCACAGAAGGTAGTTGAGGCCAGTTCATTGGCTATATTTAAGAGGGCGTTAGATGTGGCACTTGTGGCTGAAGGGATCAGAGGGTATGGAGAGAAGGCAGGTACGGGATACTGAGTTGGATGATCAGCCATGATCATATTGAATGGCGGTGCAGGCTCGAAGGGCCGAATGGCCTACTCCTATTTTTCTATGTTTCTATGTTTCTATGACAAATCCCGCCCCCCGAAAATGTCCGTTATTTGACTTTTCTGTTGAGCAGCATTCGGTTTGTTGGCTTGTAGGCGACGCCGCCTTTCGGGGAGGTGGCGTTTCGGCAGAGCGTCCATTTGGTGAGTTTGCTTTTAGGCGACGCAGCCTTTCGATTAGTTGACTTTTAGGCGTCCTGCACTTTCAGTTAGTTTGCATTTAGGCGTCCGGCCCTTTCGGATAGTTGGCGTTTGGGGTTATTTCTATTCATTTATTTGGCTTCCACTTCTTTGCTTTGGCTTCTCAACCGTCAGCGCCACGTCCGGGTCCAACAAAAGTAACTCTTCTTAAGCATAATGAGACCAGGGTGAATTATTGATTCCCCCACTAATATTATACCTCACACTTGCTTTATTGACAATGTGTTTGGCTTCAGTATCAGATCATGAAGACCATAAGGATATATTCACATTAACTACCCAAGAGATGGGGAACTGAAGTGGTGACTCTCAGGGTTCATTGCATATTATGAGATCAATTTATTTTTATAACACTGTGACATTTCTCTTGCAACATTGGCAGTGCCATTAAAGTGACTGTAGCTCATACCTCTGGAATAGGCACTTGGTCTTAAAAGGAAATATTGGGCATCCTAGGCTTCTGGAGGTTAGAGGAGTGAGGGGGGTTTAATTAAAGTGCATAAGATCCTTTGTGGTGATGACAGAGTGGGTCTAGAAAACACTTTTCCACTTGTGGGAGAATCGAGAACTTGATATTTAAAAATACATGTCACCTGTTCAAGACAGTGAAGAGGAGATGTTTTTATTACAATGGGTCTGTGTCTTTGGAAATCTTTTATATGTTGTTGGATGCAGAGTGTGAATATGTTTCAAGCAAGGGGAAAAATAGTTAATAATCAATGTGGTGAAAGGTTACTGGTGCTGTCTGTACAGAGTTTGTCACTCTCCCTGTCACCGCGTGGGTCTTCTCCAGGTTTCCTCACACATTTCAAAGACGCACGGGTTTGTAGATTAATTGACTTTGGTAAGTTGGAACATTTTAACTATTGTGTAGGACAGTGTTGGTGTACGGGGTGAATGCTGTCGACTCAGTGGGCTAAAGGCCTTTTTCCACGCAGCATCTCTAAAGTAGAAAGATAGGAGGGTGAGTTACATTCAAATAAACCATGATCTTTTTCAATTACAGAGCAAACTCAAGTTTACAAACTGGAATGTCCTCCTCATGCTCTTAGTTCAATTATTCATGTATTTAAATTTAAAGTGCAAACAGTGCCACAATCCGTTTAAAACCTCAAGTGGAAGTAACACATGCAAATACAGGGATGCAAGCTGCTACAGGGCAGCGCAGCAGAACGGACATGCGGTTCCGTGGCACCGCACTGCAAGTGAGATTGTATTGAAGACAGCACATGCAGGAAGCTCTCAGCAGGTCGGGAAATAAGTAATATTTCGGACCATGACCCTTTCAAATTTCTAGTGTCTGCAGTTTTTGGATTTGCATCTGCTGCTCTTGGATGGTTGGCGAAGGGGGAATGTCAAAGTCAAGTCAAAAGAGTTTATTGTCATGTGTCCCTGACAGGACAATGAAAATCTTTCTTTGCATAGCATAACAGAACATAGAAGGCATTGACTACAATTATATACGTAAATACACCCATGAATTAATAAAGTGCAAATAACAGATGGGATATTAATGTTCAGAGTTCCGAGCCAGGTTTAATAGCCTGATGGCTGTGGGGAAGTAGCTATTCCTAAACCGGGTTGTTGCAGTCTTCAGGTTCCTGTACCTTCTACCCGAAGGTAGCAGGGAGATGAGTGTGTGGCCAGGGTGGTGTGGGTCCTTGATGATGCTGCTAGCCTTTTTGAGGCAGCGACTGTGATAAATCCCCTCGATGGAAGGAAGGTCAGAGCCGATGATGGACTGGGCAGTGTTTACTACTTTTTGGAGTCTTTTCCTCTCCAGGGTGCTCAAGTTGCCGAACCAAGCCACGATGCAACCAGTCAGCAAGCTCTCTACTGTACACCTGTAGAAGTTAGAGAGAGTCCTCCTTGACAGACCAACTCTCCGTAATCTTCTCAGGAAGTAGAGGCGCTGATGAGCTTTCTTAATAATTGCATCTGTGTTCTCGGTCCAGGAAAGATCTTCACAGATGTGCACGCCCAGGAATTTGAAGCTCTTGACCCTTTCAACCTTCGACCCGTTGATATAAACAGGACTGTGGGTCCCCATCCTACTCCTTCCAAAGTCCACAATCAGTTCCTTGGTTTTGCTGGTGTTGAGGGCCAGGTTGTTGTGCTGGCACCATATGGACAGTTGCTTGTATATCTCTCTTCTATACTCGGACTCATCCCCATCAGTGATACATCCCACAACAGTGGTGTCGTCAGCGAACTTGATGATGGAGTTCGCGCTATGACCGGCTACGCAATCATGAGTATAGAGTGAGTACAGCAGGGGGCTGAGCACGCAGCCCTGAGGTGCTCCCATGCTGATTGTTATCGAGTCTGACACATTTCCACCAATACGAATGGGGGGTTGGTTTGAGGCTCAAGTAAAGAGGTGGCTTTAGTACTTCAGGGCAACCCGCCCAAAATACAATTAAAGGTGGTGTACAGGCTCAATGATGCACGCTGCACCCATTGTCCTTTGGGAAAGATGTGATTTAAATAAAACAATTGGTTAAGCTATCTCATTGAGATAATAAAAGACTTGGCTAGAGTGGAAGTGAAGAGGATGTTTTCAGTAATGGGAAAGTCCAGAACTATAGGGCACCACCTCAGAATAAAAGGACGTACCTTTAGAATGGAGATGAGGAAGAATTTCTTTAGCAATTAGAAAATGGGAAAGATAGATCAGCCATGAGTGAATAACGGAGTATGCTCGATGCAGTGAATGGCCAAATTCTACTCGTATGTCTTATGGTCACATGTTCCGATAAATCAATGTTTGAAGAGAAAATAATGCAATTGGCAGACAATCACAGGTATTTGTCTCTCTGGCAGCTTTCTCCCACCAAACTTCCAGCTCGTTCACCGCATTTCTTGTTTTCACATTGTCATCGTCAAATGTTTAAGCTTATTCACTGCATTGAAAATATTGTCCCTCTTACATTTTCACATCAGTTTTATCATGTAAACATGAGTATTTGCTGACACTCAGTAGGGACCAAGCTCAAGCACATGCCTGCTGAATGGTCTAGGGAGGAACTGCAGATGCTGGTTTAACCAAAGGTAGAAACCAAAAAGCTGGAGTAACTCAGTGGGACAGGCAGAATCTCTGGAGAGAAGGAATGGGTGATGTTTCGGGTCGAGACCCTTCTTTGGTTCTTCTTAAGATAATGCTGCCTGTCCTGCTGAGTTACTCCAGTTGTTTGTGTTTATCTTCTTCCTACTGAATGATGTTGGACACTCACACTAAGCTGCTGAAATGAGAGGATTCCTAACAGATGCCCCAACCAACAGTATTATGCACACGGGGCCAGCTTTAGACTTTAAAGATGCAGCGCAGAAATAGGCCCTGCCCGCTGGATCTGCGGCGAGCAGAGATCATCCCATACACTAACACTATCCTACAAACAATAGTGACAATTCACGATATTTTACCAAAGCCATTTAATTTACAAACCAGTACGTTTTTGGAGTATAGGAGGAAACTGGAGCACCCAGAGAAAAGTTACGCGGTCACAGGGAGACTATGCAAACTCGGTACAGACATGGTCAGGTTCAACCACGATCCTGTGGTGCTGCAAGGCAGCTACTCCACTACTACGCTACTGTGTCGCCCCTCATTGCTGAGGTCATATCTCTGGCTGAGAGGAGATAATTGAGATAGCGGTGACACTGACAGCACCCTAGTATCTGTGGCCCCGTGTTGCAGCTATCCTGGGTAGTAATGGGAACAAAAACCTCAGGCTTTGATCACCTGCTAGAATAAGCTGAGATCTCGAACTAGGCAACTAATTTTACACTACTTCAAACATTAAATGTTATGTCCCAAGTCTGAAAAATCAAAGTTGACATGAGTGCATAAAAATTGACCCCTGGAAAATTGTTCTATAAATAATGTATTATCCAAGAATTTGAAAAATAATCTGAAAAAAAATCTAATAAACCAGTACCAAAATGTATAGTAAACAGAAAAAAAGTATTTCACAGCATAAGAGCTTTTTCACACATATGCATTCAAAATGTCAAGAAACTAGCTCAAGAGCTGTACGATTGAGTACGGGTGTTCATTTAAATATTTTTGCTGCAAATTTGCTGCTTGAATGAAGCTAAGGTTTAACACAAGCATAAGCAGTTCAGTTTGTAAAGTGCATCTGTAGTAGTACACTGCAAGATACATGAGGAAATGTGATGTTGAGGAGATCAGCAATGACAAAGATGAGCCTTTGGTGCAACCTTCACACAGGACAACATGCTGAGGAACAAACCAAAGCCATCTCAAAGGCTTTGTCAAAAATCCAAGAGTCAAGAGTTTTCCATTGTCATGTGTCCCATAATACGATAATGAAATTCTGACTTGCAGCAGCATAACTGATATGTGAGCATACTACTATGTAAACCCCATAAACAACAAATATATATAGAGAAAGCAAACAATAAGAGTGCAAAGGCAAAAACAATGCCCCCAGGTCTATGTAGTCCAGAGCTTATTTAGAGGTTGTAGTTTTGAATGGCCTGATGGTTGTTGGGAAGAAGCTGCTCCTGAACCTGGACGTTACTGTTTTCAGGTTCCTTTACCTTCTTCTCAATGGCAAGAGTGACATGATTGCTTGGCCAGGGTGGTGTGGGTCTCTGATGATGCTGGCTCTCTTTTTGAGGCAGTGACTCCTGTAGATTCCTTCAATGGCGGGGAGGTCAGTACACGTGATAGACTGGGCCGTGTTCACCACTTTTTGCAAACTTCTTTATTCCTCGGCGTTTGAGTTGCCGAACCAGGCCGTGATGCAACAAGTCAATAGGCTCTCTACTGTATACATATGTGGATGGTCTACAATCTAGTGCTCTGCCACTGGACACAGATGAAATGGGTCTTGTGTAACAGCCTCTCAAACACTTCATTTCCTCTGCTTACAGAGGAAACATAAGTAGCATTGACATTTAGCGAAACAATGTGTATTGATTTGATGGTACAATGAATGTAGAGAAAGACACGTACTGATTGTATTCCCTATATATATATTTATTATGAATTAGATATGTTTTTGAAATTTAAAAAATAGCTCCAAACATCTGGTTCTCTGCAAATGATGGTGATGCCTGGGCTCAGATAGAATGACAAAAGTCTGCTAAATAACATTATCACATTCCACATTGCACCATTTACCCACATTGTTTTGCTGACAATGCAGAGAGCAAAGATTGCAGAGAAATGTTTTGCTCCTTTGGCAGTGTTTTAAAACCCCACATTTTGTGGTCAGTGTGTTGGGGAGAGGAGGTGGATGAAGAGTGGAAACAAGATCAACATGCTTGAGTAGTTAAAATGTAGCATGAAGAAGGGTCCCGACCTGAAACATCACCAATCCATGTTCTCCAGCGATGCTACCTGACCCGCTGAATTACTGTGTACTTTGTGTCAAAGGACACAGTAATTTGTGTCCTTTCATAAGAATAGCCAACCTTTCTAATAGTGATTGGTTTAAGGGCCTGTCCCACTATGGCAACCTTATTGGCGAGTTTAGGAGACTCTGCGCTCGCCACAAGCTCGCAACATGGTTGACACATGGTTGTAGGTGGTCTCTGGTGAGTCTCTTTCCTGGTTGAGAGTAGTTCCCGCATAGTGGTTACTACTCGTGGCCTCAGTATGGTCGCGGAAAATTTCTCAGCACGTTGAAAATGTTTCTGCGACCAAAAATTGGTCACATGGAGAAAATCGATAAAATTGTAGGCGTAGGTTTAGTCGAAATAGGTCGTAGTAGGTCGGCATGTTATCGTAGGTTATCATAGGTAGTCGAGATAGTCGTAGATAGTGTTAGTATATCGCCTTTGTTCGTTTCAATGGCTCATTGATAGTCGAAGCTAGACTTCTATATAGTCGAAGGAGGCCATAGAAGGTCTTCTACAAAGTCTAGGAGGTCTTCTGCATAGTCGTAGGAGGTCTTCTACATAGTCGAAGGATGCCAACTTTTCGCCAATAAGGTCGCCATAGTGGGACAGGCCCTTCCACAAGAAGTTTGTTGAGAATGAAAAATTATGTTTTAGTCACAATGTCTTCCTCAATGCTATCATCGGTGAATAGAGAGTGAATGGGATGATGCTTATATTAGAACAGCACATCCCACTCCTTCCTCCCACACCAACCCTACCTCCGTCAATGTCCAGTGTAGTACACATGCTGTATGCAACAGGTCCCAACTGATAATGATTAGCAATACAGATGCTCCCCGATGTACATAAGGGTTACATCCTGCGAACCCTTTCTGAAGTCAGACATTACGCAAGTCCAAACAGAAGTGTTACTGTGCACACGTAAATTTATTATTCGACGCGGCGACCATGGAGGAGCTCCGCGCGGAGACCACATAGGTGCTCTGACGCGGAGACCTCAGGGTTGCTCCAATGCGGAGACCATGGGGAGGGGACGTCAGTGGGCATAAAGAATTGTTTACGTAAGTGCGAGTTTACGCAAGTCGCCTATTACATAAACTGGCCTATACAGCGAATTCACTCATGGTCAGGCCATGATCCTCTTTGGTCTCTGTTACAGGGCACGTTAAGAAACTGACAACAAAAGACACATGTCCACATGGGGCAGCACAGTGGTGCAGCTGGTGGAAGTGCTGCCTCACTGTGCCAGATACCTGGGTTCGATCCTGAACTGGGTACTATCTGCATGGAGTTCGAACATTCTTCCTGTGACCACATAGGTTTCCTCCACATATTTCAGTTTCCTCCCAAATACCAAAGATGTGCTGGTTTGTTGGTGAATTGGCCACTCTAATTTGCCCTTAGTGTTCATGGAGTGGATGCAAAAACAGGATGACGTGGAACTAGAGTGAACAATGTTGGTGGGCATGGACTTGATGAGAATGAAGGGCCTGTTTCCAAGATGTATCTTTCAATCAATCTAAACCACTAAACTGAATTAGGTGTTCCTAAATATTGTAACTGTTTTTTTGTCCACAGATGCTACAGGCGGTACAGTCGCGCAATGGTAGAGTGCTGCTTCACAGCGCCAGAGAGCCAGGTTCGATCCTGACCTCAGGTGCTGTCTGTACGGAGTTTGTACGTTCTCCCTGTGAGTGCATAGGTTTTCTCTGGGGGACTCGGTTCCCTCCTCGAATCCAAAGACGTGCAGGTTTGTAGGTTAATTGGCCTCGTAAAAAATTGTAAAATGTCCCTCGTGTGTAGGATAGTGCTAGTGTACGAGGTGATTGCTGGACGGTGCAAACTCAGTGGACAGAAGAGCTTTTGCCATGCTGTATCTCTAAAGTCTTTAATGTTGGCTGAGTTGTGTTTTTCCAGCATTTTCCATTTTTATTTCAGGTTTCCAGCATCTGCTTTGTGTTTTTTAAAAATAATTTTCTTTTAAAAAAATATATATTTTTATTAGAAGCAATGCATATTGCCAACAATATAACTGTTTTTCAAATACACATTTAACTTGTTTCAAAAGTTATACAATTTTTACGAAATGATTTATATAAGCTTCTATTTTTTTTTTTAGAAAGTAAAGAAGTGAAAGAATAGGTCTATAATCAATGGAGATGGTGATTAAATAATATTGATTATGATTATATAAGTGAAATGAAAAAATTAAAAAAAAATTAAAAATTTAAAAAACAAAACAATAAAAATGAAGAATAATATAAGCAAACAATTATTATATAATTTAAAAAAAATTGAAGTATACATCTTAGCAATGAATGGAACAATTTCACATAACAATATCTATAGAGACGTGTATACAAATCTCAGAATAGGTCTTTTCATCTAATCCTACGACCGGGTATTTATTGAGTTACAATGCTGAGCTCAGCTACCCCTTCAAATAGTCAGTGAATGGAGACCATATTTGTTCAAAAAGTTCATATTTGTCCATTAGGACAAACCTGATTCTCTCCAAATGCAGCGTCTCCAACATTTCCACTGTCCACATTTTAATTGTGGGGGGATAATGTTCCCTTCCAGAATTTTAATATTAATTTTTTTCTAATTATCAAACAGTAATCAAGAAAATTTCTTTGATTTACTGTTAATATTAGGTTTGAATCAGAAACTCCTAATATTATTAGCTTTGTGTCAGGATCCAATTTAATTTTAAGAACTACAGAAATGATTTTTAAAATATCAGTGCAATAACTATTAAGTTTTATACATGTTACAAAACTATGCGTTAAATTAGCTTCTGAATTCTGGCATTTATCGCAAATAGAGATGTTAGGAAAAATTCTATTTAATTTCGTTTTTGAATAATGTAATCTATGTAATACTTTGAATTGTATCAAGGTATGTCTGGCATTTAACGAACAACGGTGTATACGTTGTAGACTTTCTTCCCAAGTATCTTTCATTATAGATAAGCCTGTTTCATTTTCCCATATTTGTCGGTATGATTCTGTTGTTGGGATTTCCCTATCCAAAAGAGTATTATATATATACGTTATTAGTTTTTCTGTATTTGGGTGCTTGTTGAGCAATTCATCCAGTAATCCTAGTTCTCTATTTTTATAGTCTTGCATGTTTGACTTGATATAGTCTCTAATTTGTAAATGCCTAAACAAATTATTTGGATGCAAACCATAGATATCTTTTAACTCTTGAAATGAGAGAAATTTTCCTTTCCTGTAAAGGTGTTCTATCCTTATAATTCCTAAATGTTTCCATTGTCTAAACCCCTTATCCAATATAGAGGGTTTAAATGAAGGATTATTCATAATTGGTAAACAAAGCGACATATTATCCAAATGTAGAGTCTTAACTATTTCTTTCCAAATACGTCTATTGCTATAGATTATTGGGTTTTCCCTATAAAATAATTTTCATTAGCTGAAGAAGTGTGACTGTAAGACACCAGTTTTATGGACTGGTTGCAAGTGGCAACAAAACTCAATTATAATGAACCTGACATTTCAAAACCTCCTGTTAATTCTGTACAGGTCACACAAGCATTCATTAATTCCGTCTCTAAAGGTGAAAACCACAGATGGCAACTTCGTAACAAGGCAGGAAAATAATAATGAGTGCACAGTCTGCACACCGATATCGGCATTTCATTAAAGAAAGGGTAAAGTGAATCATATGAGCAAAACTCAGTATCTGTGAATAATCTCAATATGGTTAATTTAGGTGTCAAATTTACTTTGAATGCCATAAAAATGCCATTTTTTTTAGCAAATGGAGTTTAGAAAAAAGAATTCATCCACTTGTATGCTAAACATCCAAAGCAATTAACTACAACTACCTGAACCAAAGAAGTAAAGTAGATCACAAATATCCCACTACATTAAACATTATACCCAGTATTCTATTACTCATAAACAGGAAACACACAAGTTATGTTTTTTCCAAACTGATGCCAGTTACAACATTAATCATTCATTTGTGGAAAGGTTCTATTTACAGTAGAAGATGATTATTAACTTTAATCATGGTTGTGTTCAAATGATTAAATGAGCTTGAGTACAAATGAGCAGCCGGTTATAAAAATCTTACATTATATATGGCATTATGCTGGTTTTGTATTGAGTTGCACCAGAAAAAAATAAATCACATTTCCTCCAGAGCTCTAAACGCAGATGATTTGTATTAACCTTATAGTTTTACTTTGAGAAAATCATGAGAGGATTCAACTCAAATTATTTATACATGGACCGAGAGTGGATAAACTTTCTCTGAACTGAGAGAACGATGTTTGCGTGCAAATGGCATACAATCAATGTTTATTGTTGCCCTTCAGGAGAGGCGTTTGTTTTCCATATTGAAGATGTGTGAAGAAAAAAGAAAAAAATGATAAATTGTTGGTTTAAATTACAAATCGTAATTGGAGGCTGTAATTTAGATCATAAGATCAAATCTACTGGTGAACGGTGCCAAAGTCTAAACCCCTTGATTAACTGACCTTTTTTACAACTGATTTGCACATTTTGTTCTCAATGAAATGTGTTAATGACTATCAAAATCATAGGTGAAACTGGTGAAAATAAATATTAAAGTAATTACAGACTCTACTGCTGCCTTTTGGAAAACACTGCTCTCTTAAAACATATGGAAGGAGGTTTTGATGGAGGGTTGGGTGTGGAGCAGAGTTTAAATACTATGAAATAACAACAATCTCCCTGTGCTATAATGCAAGAGGCTCACTGTCCCAATCCCCCAATCTCCAGATCAAAATATGTGGGCTGGAATTTTCTTGTTTAAGTTCATTTTTATTATATTTTGTTTTAATTATTCATCCCTGCTAACAAAGAACTAATAGATCAAACAAATGTGAAAACTTTTTTTTTCATTTGCCTTGTGAGGCTTGTGTCATCTTGTGTGAGCAGAACTCACTGAACAACGTGACACACTGGTACCCAGCTTTTTATTAACAAAAAATATTTATTCAATTATTTACAATAATATACACAGCACTAAACAAAACCTACCACCATAATACTAGTCAAAGAAATATTCTTCAATAATAAATATAGTATTATATAGTTACATCACCATCCTTATTCCCTCCCTCACGGTCCTGGAAATCCCTCAGGACAACGCATAGTCCCTCTCTATTACCATCCGGGCATGGACATAACTCCAGAAAAGGGACAGACAGCCGGCTCGGGCAGAGCCCTCATCCGCCTGTTGGCGGGGCTGCCAATCGTTGCCGCCCCAGAGCATTCTCTGACACAATAGGGACAATTTACTATTTTTAACAAAGCCAAATTAATCTGCAAACTTGTACATCTTTGGAGGGTGGGAGGAAACCGGAGCACCTGGAGAAAACCCACGTGGTGACGGGGAAAACATACAAACTGCTTACAGACAGCACCCATATTCAGGATCAAACCCAGGTCTCTGGTGGTGTAAAGCCCCTGTCCCACTGTACGATGTAATTCAAGAGTTCTCCTGAGTTTTCCCCTGATTCGAACTCGGAGAATGCCCGTAGCGGGTCCGTAGGAGTTCGTGAATGTGTCATAGTGGCTCGGACGATTAACGGTAGGTACTCGGGAAATCCGGTAAACTCGTGACTTTTTTTCAACACTGTGAAAAATGTCCATGAGTACTTTTTACTCGTACGAGCCGCTACGCGACATCCACGAACTCCTACGGACCCTCTACGGACATTCTCCGAGTTCGAATCAGGGGAAAACTCGTGAGAACTCTTGAATCCAGGGGGCGCCATCCTGTATGGCTGTCTGTCCTGCAGCTGTCCGTCTTTTCACTTTAAGAAAAAATTTTAGTACGTTAAAAATGTGTTGTTGGGGGTCTAGTCTTTTTATGTGGTGGGGTGGGAGGGGGAAAGGGGGGAAACTGCTTTTCTCAGTCCCTACCTGGCGGAGAGGCGGCTTTCCTCCGAGCAGGCAGAGTGTGGGAGCAGCAACTTTCAACACATGCAACAGGACATGATGAGAGTGACCACAGGATGTGGGCAGTCAATACACAATAGACAATAGGTGCAGGAGTAGGCCATTCGGCCCCTCGAGCCAGCACTGCCATTCAATGTGATCATGGCTGATCATCCCCAATCAATAACCCATTCCTGCCTTCTCCCCATATCCCCTGACTCCGCTATCTTTAAGAGCCCTATCTAGCTCTCCCTTGAAAGTATCCAGAGAACCGGCCACCACCACCCTCAGGGGTAGAGAATTCCACAGACTCACAACCTTCTGTGAGGAAAAATGTTTCCTCGTCTCTGTTCTAAATGGCTTACCCCTTATCCTTAAACTGTGGCCCCTGGTTCTGGACTCCCCCAACATCGGGAACATGTTTCCTGCCTCGAGCGTGTCCAAACCCTTAATGTTTCAACCCTATATGTTTCAATGAGATCCTCTCTCATCCTTCTAAACTCCAGAGTGTACAAGCCCAGGGATGCTGCCTTACTTACTTTGTTGACTTACTCTGGCATTGTGTCCTTTTGTGTATTAACCAGCATCTGCATTTCCTTGTTTCTACATTTTGACAGTTCTCACAGACAGTTTCTCCACAACAAGCCGCCAGCAATTCATAGGTGTAGGTTAAGTCTCATTATTGTTATGTGTACCGAGGGAAAGTGAAATTTTTTGTTTTTCACGTATCAAATCAGATAATACTAAACATAAATACAATCAAGTCAAATTTAAGTACAACAGGTAGAACAAAGGGATAGATCTAGTGTGCAGAATATATCTCTCAGCATTGTAGCGTAAAGGTTCCAGAGACAGAGTCTGTTCTTGAATTTGGCACTCATGTTGCCTGTACAACTCAAGTAGCGACAGGGAGAGCAAAGGTTCTCACCAAGTCTCCACATCACTAAGTATGTAAGGCTCTAATGACCCCTACTAGCGCTGATTCGTTTTGAGGTCTCATTCAAAGTGTAAGCGTGGTATTAGTGCAGTTATTGTTCTTATCAAAGCCGTGTATAATGACAGTTCTTCAGCAAGCCAGCAAGGGAAAGTAACCGTGTGAGCCTTTTAAGAACATTTCAGTAAGCCTGTCTTCGCAAACATGATTACCATAAAAAAACATTTCAATCATAGTGCTGCAGCCAAAATCTTTCAAAGATTAGCAAACTTCTTACAGCAAAGAACCAATGCAAGGGAAGGGTATCCAGAGCATTTGTAATTTTATGTGGGAAGCAGCATCTGAAGCTTTCTTCCGGAGTTCAAATGACATTATTGGTCTCAGCCTTTTTTAACATAGTTTCCATGCCTTTCATAAACTTAGTAGATGACTGGCATACAGGCTCTGTGCAGAATATATTATTGAGCACATTGTGCATGGAGGGCTAAGCAGGCCTTAGGCTTCTGTGCCCCAGGTGCCTGCACAGAAAATCAATGGGTGATAAAAAATTGCATAACCACTCATACACACTGTAAAATCAAATTACGTCTGCATCTAATAGTTGAGTTAAGAAATTATTTTAGTCCATTTGCAGTGAAGCAGATCCAACGGAGTTAAAATTATTTTGGAATATAAAATATATTAACACATATTAGGGTTAACTGTCAGAATGTAGGTCCTTTGTTCTTCAGTAAATTCAGTGTTTACTTCTGACAGATATAATTTCCAACACAAAGGTTTATTTTGAGAAAACTGGCACAAACATACTACTCGTCCTGAGCTCTGGATTCAATGCAAGCTTTGCAACCAGTAAAACAGATCAAAGCAGCTTTTAAAAAAAAACTATTTTCATCCCCAAGATTTCCCCCTGACATCATAAGCTAAATAATTTCCTATTTCCTTAAATAAATTTAAAGTAAGGGACCAGTTCAGCCAGAGAGCTTTGACAAAAATCTATAAAAGATGAGCACATTTCTAATAATAAAGAATTAATGAAATGAAAGGGAGGGGGTACTTTGTTCATTTCTAACTTTATGTGACACTGGCCATCTGGAGCACTGATAAGGCATTCTAAACCCAGCTTTAGCTCAGCATCTTTAATTTGCACTTCATGCTCTTAATAAATTTAGCATATCACTGATGCAAAGGTTCCGCATGGAACATTTTACCATGAATATTGTGCTTGGGATGCTGAGCGAGCCTTTGGCTGTTTCACCACAACCTTTCCTGCAAAAGTGTTGCTTTTCTTGCAAAACTGTTTAGAAAGCCTTGGGGTCATTAATGGCTCTCGATAAAACAAGCCAGATTTTATCCCTCAGTAGCAAAAGGAATCAATGGAGATTCCTTGATTCATTCATTCATTCTTGCTGGTAGCTCCCGTCTTCGCGTTTGGGTCGTATCTGCACCACTTCAGACCTAATCCTTTGCCTAATTTCTTCCAGCTGGTCAGGCCTGGGTGCAGGCTTGCATATTTCTTCATGACATAGGATGCTGCCGTGATGAGGGATTTCGTGAAGACCCCGCCAGGCACGCATGCGCGACATTCTTCAAAGCAACGGTGTGGAATCACAGATAACAACAATGACTGAAGATAGTAAGATTAAAGAAACTCGAATATACCAATTGACCTTATGATAGAGGGTTGGGAGCGGAGGGCATGAAATCCCTCATCGCAACTCCTCATAAAATAAAGATCAAACTTCAAACTGGTAAGTTCTTGTTTAATCTTACTATTTTACTTCGGAGTCACATGAGTGACCGTGAAGATTTCAAAGCTCTGTGATTACATGCCCTGGATCACGTCCATGCTCACACACTGCCGTAATACTGGTGGAGGAAATATGTTAACCTATTTAAGACTTGAACAAGCTGAAAAATAATAACATTTGTTAATACAACAATAAACCCCTGAACTCGGGGATAAACGTTTAGGGAACAGCACTTAAAACTGAATCCGCCAACGTTGTGGGAGCGGCCACAGGTCTGTTATAAAACCGTTGAAATGTAGTTTCACTGGCCCAGCCCGCTATTGCGAGGCCATAATCCATAAACACCTCCATGGTCCTCGCCACTGATGTGGATGCAGGCCTGGTAGAATGACATTTTAAAACATTCTAAAACATTCTATCCAGGTAATTCCTGTAGAGTTTGGACCCATTGTGCTGTGTTCAGTGCCATTCCATCACCACTTTGAAGGTGAATAAGTCCAGTGGTAAATCCGCCAAAGGCAACCAGCTCATGGGTAGGGTCAACACCATCCCTATATCTCTGGTAATATATCGTGGTCGGGGAGTGATAGAACATTCAGTGTGGATACCAGCTAGTGAGATCCCACTCCAATGTTGAGATAGGATGACAGTGCACTCCTGGTACTTTATATGGCATTGTAACTGAGGGACTCATCATAATGCAGGCCCGTGAGGATTCCAGCACATTGGAGATCGTAGCAGATATGTAGGTGGTCTAGGTCCAACTATAGAAACCTCACATATCCTTATGTGGGTGAGGTACTGCTTCCTAGTGGACTCTCTCTGCACGCTGCTGTATGATGTCCATGGTCCTTTCTGTTGCAGAATCTGGTTGCGTTTTCTGCAACAGCTGTCTGATGAAGCAGAATGGGGGAATGCATAGGAAAAACCCATTTTCCCCCAATGTGGCGAGAACGCGTCCATCGCCACTGCCCCAGGATCTGGTTCTCAAGAGACATATGTTGGTATCCAATGGCTCAACCTGGACGCAAGGAAGTCGATATCTGGTGTTTCATATTAGGCTATAGTTTTAGTAAATATTTGGAGGTTCAACATCTACTTGATGTCGTTATTAAATACTTGTGACCTGGTGTCTGCCACTGTATTGAGCTTAACCGGAAGGTACGTAGCTGATATCGAAATATTTCTTTCAATCCACCAGAGCCAAATTAATTTTCCCAATTCATCACAACATATTGACTTGAACCCATAAGGTTTAAATGTGCCACCTCAGTGGTATTATTGAAGACGGACATGCGTATGCTGCAGATTAGTGCATTAAGCCCGTAGCCCGTGACATGCTACCAGCATTTCTAAACAGTTTATACCTTGTGATTGAAGAAAAGTAGACTCATGCAAATCCCATCTACCGCCCCAACTGGAATGGTGTTGGTAGCTCCCCAGCCCTTGCCGCTTGCGTCGGTTTGTAACACGACTAATGGGTTTTATGTAATGATGGGATTTAATAATCACAAACATTGCTAATCCACCATTGTAGCTCAATTTACGCCTTGATTGGCAGCTGCATAGGCTTCTAAATGTACAGCATTCGCTTTTAATGCCGAGATTTTGCTTTTTGTAAGGTTTGATAGTGTAACGGCCCAAATTATGTGGCTGGAATGCAGGTACAAGTTTACCAATTACCTTAGCAGCATGTCAAATAGTTGGTTTCCTGGCGCACGCAAGGTTGTTACATGCCTCTATTATGTCTATTGCTTTGTTCCCTGGGATCAGAACCCCAGAATGTATGTAACCTCCCTCCTACTTGTGAGGTTATGCATGCAGTACTTCCAAGAGAACCAGACCCCCTTACCTCCATGGTTACCGGCGGGCCTGACGTTCTGGTTTCTGGTGTTCCATCGTTGCTGGGTTGTGTTGAGGTGCTGCCGGCGTGTAGGTCCTTTCAGGTGGCCCCCGAGGTCTTGCATATGGTGTTTGTCTGCGCACTGCCGGCCTGCTGGAGGGAGGTGGATTCATCAACCCGACTGCCTTCACCTCCTAATCCAGGTTCTAGACCTGTTTGGGCAGGTCCTCACCGAACAGCTGTCTCGATGGTGGCGTCGCTAATGCCTTGCACATCCCCGCGAATATGGGGTTTGGAGTCGGTTTAATGGCTATAATACGGGAAGCGTAATTCCATGACTAATTGCGCAAGAGCATCCTCGTGCTCTGCCGTCATTTCCGTACTCTCAACTGACCTTGCAAAGGCAGTATCCCCGACGTCAGCAATTTCAGAATCTTTAGGCTCCTGTGACCTTATCCCCGGACTGATGTTGCCCCAGATGGGCATGTTGACTGTCGGTACATTCAACGATATGCAATTGTTTGGGCCTGGTATATGTTGATCGCCTCGGTGAGGACCTGTTCCTGCAGCTGGTGTGTGGTGAGGTAGTCTATGCTGGCCACTGGT
Source organism: Raja brachyura (assembly GCA_963514005.1). The sequence goes on along the minus strand of OY740785.1, from coordinate 82,561,154 downwards.
TTGGGCTGCAAAGGCTGACCTGAGTGCTTCTGCTGGGCGAACTTGGAGACCACATTCAGCAGTCCCTCCTGGGTTTTCCCAGGTACTGTAGGTTCCTGCTCCAACCCTTCTTACGTGTCAGCCAGCTGCTGATCCGTGGCATTCCCCACCGATGACGGGGACATGCTGGGTGGCCCAACCGCATGTCTCCTGGACTGGAGGACATCTGGTCCAGCTGCAGAGATTGTGCTCTAGGATACGCTCCATCACGCACTCCTCCGAGCCATGCGACCGCCGCCGCATCCGCAGACGACAAGTCGACTTCCTCAGGTCCTCCTGATCTACTGAGGCTTCTGTCATCGGCCCGCACCTCATCGAGGTGATGACTATGGGTGTCTAGACAGGAATGTTGCTGCCTGCCACTCCAGCGGGGCTTCGCGACTCCCGCACGGATATGCCGCTGGTCTGCAGTCTTCCGGACGGTGGCGGCCCGCCTGTCTGGAAGACATGAGCGGTGGTGAGTCGGTCCCTGCCGCCGAAGCGTGGTACCCCGAAGTCCGTGCGGGCTTACCGCCACTCCTGACTACATGAGTCTGTGACGGCGCATGGTCACCGCTTGCCGCCTAAGCGGGGCTGCACGACAGAAATCCGCTGCCACCGGCCTGCACTCTGGCAGCCTGACCCGGTGGTGAGCCGGTACCTCCTGCTCCTGCAGGACTCCCCAACTTCCCAGCAGATCCATCACCGGCCCGCAATCTAGCAGGTTACCCCCGTCGGCATGTCGATGCCTTCCGCTGCAGTGGGGCACGACCTGGTCGCAGCTCTCCCCCGGTCCACCCTCTGGTGACCTGCATAGTAGGGGAGACAGAACGTGCCACCGAGCGGGTCACACGTTTACGCATCTTTGCTCCATTGTCCCTATGCTTAGGTGACAGTGGTAGGGAGTCAGGGTCTTGCCTACCCTGTTCCCGCGCGGTGCTCCTACCACTTTGCGGCTCCATGGTCACCCGTGGTGGAGAGATGGGTCCTGGCTGCGCACGGCTCCCCCATTTCCGCGTTCTTATCCCGGCCTGCAGAGCGGGTGCTGCCGGTGTTGCGGGCCGCTCCGGGAATGGTGGCCGCTGACTCCCATCCGAAGTCCCATGGCCCTGGGAGGCATGCTTCGATGCCTTCATTCTGGTCTCCCATCCATCGTTTTTGTAAGCAAAGCCTAGACAAAAGCTAAACAACTCAAGGTTAGTATCTTACCTGAGGGTCTTTATGAGCTTCCGGTGGAGGAGTGCACTCTCCCCCCTGTGGGCTGCGGTGTAGGGTCAGGCTGCTGCTCTGCCGTCGCTGATTACCAATGGCGAGCCTGCAAGCCCCAATCCTTCATACGTGCCTCTGCCATCCTCCGACCGGCGAGTGTGTGAGCCCGGACCCTCCTGGTCAACGGGCTCTTCTCGACTCCAGTCTGTTGGTGCCGCCACTGACTGCCCGCAGCAGTCAGTTTTGAGGCGCCCTGCAGACCCTGAACAGAGTCACCTGAAAAGAAAAAGGACTGCAGGTTCATTTTTCCTTACCTGCAGGTCCCTGCAGTAGAGGAGCAACGCTCCTCCCTGCCTGTCGCTCGCATGCGGTCGACGATATGTCGCGCATGCGTGCCTGGCGGGGTCTTCACAAAGTCACTCACGTGACTCCGAAGTAAAATCCAGGTTAGTCGGGAAGTGGTGTTAGGTAAATTGAATGGATTAAAGGCCGACAAATCCCCAGGGCCAGATAGGTTGCATCGCAGAGTACTTAAGGAAGTATAGAGCTCTATCCAACTCTCTCTTAAATCCATCCAATGATTTGGCCTCCACTGCCCTCTGTGGCAGGGAATTCCATAAATTCACAACTCTCTGGGTGAAAAGGTTTTTTCTCACTTCAGTCTTAAATGACCTCCCCTTTATTCTAAGACTGTGGCCCCTGGTTCGGGACTTGCCCAACATTGGGAATATTTTTCCTGCATCTAGCTTGTCCTGTTATAATTTTATGTTTCTATGAGATTCCCCCCTCATCCTTCTAAACTCCAGTGATAAAAGCCTTGTCTTTTCAATCTTTCCTCATATGACTGTCCCTCCATCCCAGGGATCAATCTTGTGAACCTACGCTGCACTGCCTCAATCACAAAGATGTCCTTCCTCAAATTAGGAGACTAAAACTGTATACAATACTCCAGATGTGGTCTCACCAGAGCCCTATACAACTGCAGAAGAACCTCTTTTTTACTCCTGTACTGAAATCCTCTTGTTATGAAGGCCAACATTCCATTAGCTTTCTTCACTGCCAGCTGTACCTGCACGTCAACATTCAGTGACTGGTGTAGAAAGACACCCAGGTCTCGCTGTACCTTCTGCTTACCTAACCTAACCCCATTGGGATAATAATCTGCCCCCTCGTTTTTGCCGCCAAAGTGGATAACCTCCCATTTATCTATATTATACTGCATCTGCCAAGCATCTGCCCACTCACTCAACATCTCCAGATCACCCTGCAACCTCCTAACATCCTCTTCACAGTTCACACTGCCACCCAGCTTTGTGTCATCCCCAAACCTGCTAGTGTTGCTCCTAATTCCCTCTTCCAAATCGTGAATATATATGGTAAACAGTTGCGGCCCCAACACCGAGCCTTGCGGCACTCCACTCGCCACTGCCTGCCGTTCTGAAAAGGACCGGTTCACTCTTACTCTTTGCTTCCGGTCTGCCAACCAATTTTCTATCCATAGTGGATGCATTAGTGATAATTTTTCAAAACTCTTTAGATTCTGGAGTAGTTCCTGAGGATTGGAGGGTAGATAATGTAACCCCACTTTTTGAAACGGGAGGGAGAGAGAAAATGGGGAATAACAGACCAGATAGTCTAACATCAGTAGTGGGGAAAAGCTAGCGTCAGTTATTAAAGATGGGATAGCAGCACATTTGGAAACTGGTGCAATCATTGGACAAAGTCAGCATGGATTTATGAAAGGTAAATCATGTCTGACGAATCTTATAGAATTTTTCAAGGATGTAACTAGTAGAGTGGATAAGGGAGAACCAGTGGGTGTGTTATATCTGCTCTTTCAGATAAGGTCCCACATAAGAGATTAGAATGCTAACTTAAAGCACACGGTATTGTGGATTCAGTATTGATGTGGATAGAGAACTGGCTGGCAGACAGGAAGCAAAGAGTAGGAGTAAACGGGTCCTTTTCAGAATGGCAGGCAGTGACTAGTGGGGTACCGCAAGACTCAGTGCTGGGACCCCAGCTATTTACAATATATATTAATGATTTGGAGGACGGAATTGAATGCAACATCTCCAAGTTTGCGGATGATATGAAGCTGGGGGGCAGTGTTAGCTCTGAGGAGGATGCTAGGATGCTGCAAGGTGACTTGGATAGGTTGGATGAGTGGGAAAATGCAAGGCAGATGAAGTATAATGTGGATAAATGTGAGGTTATCCACTTTGGTGGCAAGAACAGGAAAGTAAACTATTATCTGAATGGTGGCCGATTAGGAAAAGGGTAGATGCAACGAGACCTGGGTGTCATGGTACACCAGTCATTGAAAGTAGGCATGCATGTGCAGCAGGCAGTAAAGAAAGCAAATGTATGGTAGCATTCTTAGCAAAAGGATTTGTGTATAGGAGCAGGGAAGTTCTACTGCAGTTGTACAGGGCCTTGGTGAGACCACACCTGGAGTATTGCATACAGTTTTGGTCTCCTAATCTGAGGAAAGGCATTCTTGCCATAGAGGGAGTACAGAGAAGGTTCACCAGACTAATTCCTGGGATGGCAGGACTTTCATATGAAGAAAGACTGGATAGATTCAGCTTGTACGCGCTAGAATTTAGAAGATTGAGGGGGGATCTTATAGAAACGTACAAAATTCTTAAGGGGTTGGACAGGCTAGATGCAGGAAGATTGTTCCCAATGTTGGGGAAGTCCAGAACAACGGGTCACAGTTTGAGAAAAAGGGGGAAGTCTTTTAGGACTGAGATGGGAAAAAAAAATTCACAAAGAGAGTGGTGAATCTGTGGAATTCTCTGCCACAGAAAGTAGTTGAGGCCAGTTCATTGGCTATATTTAAGAGGGAGTTAGATGTGGCCCTTGTGGCTAAAGGGATCAGGGTGTATGGAGAGAAGGCAGGTACAGGATACTGAGTTGGATTATCAGCCATGATCATATTGAATGGCGGTGCAGGCTCGACGGGCCGAATGGCCAACTCCTGCATCTATTTTCTATGTTTCTATGTTTCTAACATGTTTCCTGCTGCTAGCATGTCCAAACCCTTAATAATCTTACATGTTTCAATAATTCCCTCTCATCCTTCTAAATTCCAGAGTATACAAGCCCAGCCGCTCCATTCTCTCAGCATATGACAGACCCGCCATCCTGGGAATTAATCTTGTGAACCTACGCTGCACTCCATCAATAGCAAGAATGTCCTTCCTCAAATTTGGAGACCAAAACTGCATACGATAGGTATGGTCTCACTATGGCCCTGTACAACTGCTGAAGGACTTTGCTCCTATACTCAACTCCTCGTGTTATGAAAAGCCAACATGCCATTCTCTTTCTTCACTGCCTGCTGTACCTGCATGCTTACTTTCATTGACTGATGAACAAGTACCCCCAGATCCCGTTGTACTTCCCCTTTTCCCAACTCAACACCATTTACATAATAATCTTCCTCTCTGATTTTGCTACCAAAGTTGGTAACCTCACATTTATCCACATTAATCAGATTTTTGTCTCACTGTCCTCACATTCTTATCAGCTCCACCCTGATTCAAACACACTCAGAGCAATTTACAGTGGCTAATTAAATGACCAACCCCTACATATCTTTGGGATTTGGGAGAAAGGCAGGAAAGTGTATGGGGAGAAGGCAGGAGAATGGGGTTAGGAGAGAGATATAGATCAGCCATGATTGAATGGTGGGGTAGACTTGATGGGCTGAATGACCTAATTCTACTCCTTTCATTTAGGACCTTATCAAAGTGCAGTTCGCAGAGGAAACCCATGTGGTTACATGGAGAACATGCAAACTCCACATGGACAGTATCTAAGGTCAGAATTAAATGCGAGTCCATGATGCTATAAGACAAGGGTTCCCAACCTGGGGTAAATTTACTCCCAGGGGGTAAATTTCACCTACCCAGGGGGTAAATTTGTTGATTCTCAATTTGTGCTTGTTTCTCATTGACTGACTGTGTTTGGTTCTTGTATACTGGTATCCGTTACCATTAGTTGTTCATAAATAAGTGAAATAACATTGTGATGTGCTATTAAAGTTGCCAGGGGTAAACTGGACTAAAAAGGTTGGGAACCCTTGCTCTAAGACAATAGCTCTGGGATGTTTCACTGTGCTGCCTACAACCTTCCTTCTCCATCCACAACTCTATCTCCTTTCATCATCAATAATTTACCGACTTTCAACTTAGCTTATTTGTTCACCAAAAAAGCACAAGCAGAATTTGACAATAAGGATAAGTAATTTTCATTCCAAAGACTACCACATTTGTCATTGCCGCACAGCCAGTGGTCCTCCTTACCATTGTTTGTAATGAGAGGGTCATGATAAGTGAATATATTTGTGACAAATTAAATACTACTTTGAATTTATCACCACAGTAAATAAGACCAAGAAGTATGTTTTCAAACTGAATCACAATCACATTTATGTTTCTATTTAAAGTAATTCACTACAAAAAACCTGTGGTGCTTTTCTCTAGTCAGAAATGTTTAGGTCTAAGTGTGAGAATATGGAACATAGAACAGTACAGGTCAAGAATAGTCCCTTAGACACACAATGTCTGTGCCAAACATGTTGCCAAATTAAATTAATCTCTGCTTGCACGTGATCCATAGCCCTCCATTCCCTACATATAAGTGTTCCCATCTAAAAGCCTCTTAAATGCCACTATCGTGTCTGCCTCCACTACCACCCCTGGCAGCGCGTTCCAGGCACCCATGTCTCTCTGAGTAAAGAATTGGCCCCGCTATTTTTATATGGTGAATTGTCAATGATCCTCATTTCAATCCCTGATAAAACCAAGTATTCCTAAAGCACTACATTTTCGAAAGATCAAGGAATTGGGAGCTCTGGGGAACTGGTAGAGAAGAGGGGACGAGGCCTGGAGGAGGTCAGTATTGACCATGTTGAATGGGATGGCTGGCTTGAAGAGTGGAGTGGCCTACTCCTGCTCCAATGTTCTTGTTCTTGTTTCTGGATTCAATGGTAGCTTTGATATTTAGAGGCAGTATGTACAGTTAATAACAATTCAAGCCATCTGTTTTGAATGTCTTCCCAATGTTCAACCCAGTGAGATCAATGGGCAACAAAAATACTGAATTGTTGATGTTTGCTTTGACACGGCCACCAGAGTTGACATTGCCCCCCGATTAATGGCATTTTCAATTATATCTTTATAGTTGGGGTTTTTTTCGGGATAATGAATCTACAAGAGCTTCAAAAAGGGCGGCATTGTGGCGCAGCAGTAGAGTTGCTGCCTTACAGCGTTTCCAGCGCCGGAGACCCGGGTTCGATCCCAACTACGGGTGCTTTCTGCACGGAGTTTGTACATTCACCCCATGACCTATGTGGGTTTTCTCCGAGATCTTCGGTTTCCTCCCACACTCCAAAAGGATACAGGTATGTGGGTAAATTGGCTTGGTAAAGATACAATGTAAAAATTGTCACTAATGTGTGTAGGATAGTGTTAATGCGCGGGGATCGTTGGTCAGTACGGACCCTGTGGGCCGAAGGGCCTGTTTCCGCGCTGTATCTCTAAACTAAAGTAAATTTGCCTTCAGCAAAAAAAAAGGACAGATTACATTTGATCAGTTTTGCAGTGTGCCCATGTTCGCTCAAATATCAATTAGACAGCTGTAAAGGTGCAAAGTGGCCATTGAATGGAGCAGATCAAGTGAGACAGAAAAAGTGAGATCCTGCACATATTATGATAAGTACGTATGGGGAGAGTATTGATAATTGGCTTTCATCCTCAGCATCCCCATCTTAGTGGGTAAACAAGCATGATTAGAGGTTCTTTCATAGCTGAATTCAATAGAAACATACAAAATATTAAGGACATAATGTTTGATTGCATCAAATTTACACTATAAAGCGTTTTCTAAGAGCTGTAGACTATTCCCTCTGCTCTTGCATATTGTTGGTCTTCATTTCTACATCATGTCATGGATAACTGGAACCTAATTATAATTTGCTTCTGAATTGTCCGACATATCTTGCTCCAATTGTCTCTTTCAAATAACACTGAATACGTTACCACATGGGAGAATCAATGCTTTCTGTTAGGTGAACAAATACAAAGATCCGTGCCTAGTTCATCCACGTGACACAAGTCACGGTACATTTGAGGGGGATTTGCTCATTTATTCTTGCATGGTGAAATAATTTGAAATTATGCATGGCTTTGTCCTTAAGAAACTGGTAGAATGAGGAAGAATGACAATCGCTGGTCCCCGTACTTTCAGTGAAGTGGAAAGAATGTAGTTTAATTATCGAAGAGTCAATTACTGCAATTAAAAAATATTCAATTAAACAATGTTTAAGTGCTCATATAAATCCCACTAGAGAATAAATCATACCCTTTTACTCAGTATGAAGAATCTGAGATGCGTTCATGGATAGCAAACCATTAGTATACAAATTATAAGTGCTGTAGATCTGCTTTTCTATGGTAGCATAATTAGAATGAAAATAAATTTGTTTAAATGCATCCCACAGCCTTGGCCCGAAGATACCCATTTAGGAAAATCCAAGATGAAGCATCGGATAGAATAATCTGTAATGACATTTCATGAATGTCTTTCACTGGGGATTTATAAACATATTATTTGATCCTTTCAGGTTGGTGAGATTACGCATGGTATATTTTTAAGACATTTAAAATGTCCTTAATGACACATGTGCCAAGCAATGTCCCACAGCCTGCACCACGCAATATGTCATGTAGTAATGCAGTGTCTCTTATATCAGATCTGAAAATTGGTTCCATTGAAATCAAAGTGAGTTTTGCATCAACGAACAGTGGTTAGTTGCTCATCATAAAGAGAATGCTTCCACACAGATTGGATACATTTCAGTGATTTCACAAATTCTTACAGCAAGAATATAGATTCCTAAAACACACTTGGTGGCTCTTTTGGAAAAGTTACCGAGTGTGTCTCACTCCCTTGCTTTTGCTGATTCTCTTACATTTTTTCTTTCCATACTTTAGTTCCCTTTGAAAAGTTGTAGCATAGCTGGTAGAGCTGCTGCTTCTCAGCACCAGAGACCCGGGTTTGACCCTGAACTCGGGTGCCGTTTGTATGGAGTTTGCAAGTTCTCTCCGTGACTTAATGGGTGTCCTCCGGTTGTCCCAGTTTTCTCCCACATCACTAAGACGTGTGGGTTTGTAGGTTAATTCGCCATGATAAATTGCCCCTAGTGTGTATGGAGTGGATGCTAGGTGAGATAACATAGAACTACTGTCAACAGGTGATTGATGGTCTGTATGGACATGGTGGACCAAAGGGCCTGTTTCCTTGGTGTATTTTTTAATTCAATTCAATTCAAACATACTATTTCTAATCAAAGACAAATAATTCCTCAAAAAGCTACTCCGCACTTCCATATTATTACCTTATTTTGTACACTATGTTTTCAGTCTTAACTTGAAATTGCTTCTCCCAGTGTTAAGGGCCTGTCTCACTAGCATGCGACTCCATGCGGTGAGCGCGACCTAATGTGGTCGCTTAAGCCGTCCGGCCTCGCGGGGCCGGTCCCACTTCGATCGCCGGAGCAGTATGGAGTTGTGCGGAGCTGGTCCCGACATCGTGCGGGGCTCAGAAAAACTGACCATGTTCAAACATTCTGTGCGGCAACGGCCTGTCGGCCCGCAGCCACCTCGACGCATTACGCACCGCCTCATGCCGTGCCTCCGTGACCCTCTCTATATGTGCCTCCGTGTCCCTCTCTGTGTGCCTCCGTGGGCCTCTCTGTGTGTGCCTCCGTGCCCCTCTCTATATGTGTGCCTCCGTGACCCTCTCTCTGTGCCTCCGTGACCCTCCCTATATGTGTCTCCGTGACCCTATCTCTGTGCCTCCGTGACCCTCTCTCTGTGCCTCCGTGACCCTCTCTCTGTGCCTCCGTGACCCTCTCTGTGTGTCTCCGTGACCCTCTCTCTGTGCCTCCATGACCCTCTCTCTGTGCCTCCGTGACCCTCTCTGTGTGCCTCCGTGTCCCTCTCTGTGCCTCCGTGACCCTCTCTGTGTGCCTCCGTGACCCTCTTTGTGTGCCTCCGTGACCCTCTCTGTGTGCCTCCGTGTCCCTCTCTGTGTCTCCCTCTCTGTCCTTGCGAACTTACCGCGGACTTCGCTCCAACTTCGCTCCAACTTCGCGCCACATCGCACCACTCACCCGACCTCTGCGCGGCCCCCGCTGCCGGTTTGGTCGTGCTCACCGCATGCAGGCGCATGTTGGTGGGACCGGCCCTGTACGGGGATCACCTGACCTCCGTGCGGCCCCCGCTTCCAGTTTGGTCGCGCTCACCGCATGGCGTCGCATGTTGGTGGGACAGGCCCTTTTACTACCGAAAGGTGGAGAGCCTGAGGGATTCTGTGCTAAAGGGCAACAGCTGAAGGTGGAGAGACCAGCAGCACAGTGTCAGAGACAATGGAAAGCAAGCCTGAGGGGAAACACTAAAGACCCCAAAATAAAAACCAGAGACAGCTGAAAGTAAGAGCAAAAGAAGACTGTTAGAATAAGCAGCCATCAGAAAAATAAGGAAACCAATAACAAAAATTCAATGTGAAAAGACAGGAAGAAGCAAATAAATTGTTTTTTTTGCTAAACGGTAAATAAATACCTAAGGTAGATACAAAAAGCTGGAGTAACTCAGCGGGACAGGCAGCATCTCTGGAAATAAGGAATGGGTGATGTTCGGGTCGAGACCCTTCTTCAGACCAAAGGTTGGTTGCTGCTGTGTTGCTGCCCACCGAGTCTGCACTGACCAGCAATCCCCGCATATTAACACTATCCTACACACACTAAAGGACAATTTACATTTATACCAAGCCAATTAAACTCAAAACCTGTACGTCCTTGGAGTGTGGAAGGAAACCGAAGCTCTCGGTTAAAACCCACGCAGTAACGGGGCGAGCGTACAAACTCCGTATAGACAGTACCCATTGTGGGAATTGAACCCAGGTCTCTGGCACTGTAAGGCAGAAATTCTACCTCTGTGCCACCATGCCACCCTACTATGTTAATCTACATTAATTTTCAGTAATTAATTTACAAGGTCATCCAGTCATCTGAGCACTGACACTTTCCAATCTCTGTTGAATGGGGAGGTGGATGGAAAGGAAGTTAAAGGCAAGAGACAGAAGTGAGGGAATTGCAACGGACACCATTAAAACTCTTGCCGACGACAATGAGGGGATTACCGATTCAATGTCAAATTTAACTATTTCAAATCATAAGCTCCCATTCTTTGAGACAGGAGTTTTTGGGCTGTTATTATAAATATTAATTTTACAGTCTTTTATTTCTGCTAGAAATAATCTTTAATTTCCCCACTGTGCTATTTTAACATGGTTATTGCTTATTACAAATGGGTTGAAAAAATGTATCAAAGTGAAGCACAAAATAAATTAACATCAATGAAATAATCAATGTGCAACAGTGGAATATTGAACCACTTAATTAATTTTCTCTCTTTAATAAACCTTCTTTTAAAATTAATCTATATTTTCATTAGATTAGGAATACAGAACAGTCAAGACAACTGATAAATATAATGCCATTTATATTTTTACGCTATATAGTTATTTTTTGAAGCTTAGCTTTTTATATTTAAAGTACAGCTTCTTTTGAAGGTGCAATGATCCCATTTTACTGTTAATTTCACCCTCATACAAAACTCATTGTCTTTTAAATCCTTTGGCAAGGATTCCCATGTTTCCTTTCTATGAGTCATTGCTGCAGTGCACATCAGTAATTGGAACACTGTCTTCTCTGATAATAGCACACATGACAATAGTCACTTTTCCCCAGTATGCCCTGTTTTCTGTTCACATATTAAGTTCACAATAAACCATAAAGGAAGCGTCTATCAACAAACATTCCTAATATCAGAGAGATAGATTAACAGCAAGCAAACCGTAACTTCTTCCAAGGAAGTCTAAGTCCCTTCCCATATTTCTCTTGCAAAGATGAGGGTGAGCAACCTTCTTGAGTTGCAATGGTTTTGGTGGCAAATGAACCCCAAGAATGCTGTTGGGTCGGTAGTTCCAGGACCTCGACTCCATGACAATGAAGTATGAACCATGTCATTCTAGATGCAAGATGGTGACAAATGCCTAATGCCCCTTATCCTTCTAGGTAATAGAGATGGAGATGCAAGAAAGCTGGAAAGCTGTGGAGGGAATCAATGTTCTACTATTTTGAACTGAAGCACCACTCCCTTCAGAGTTCATTCCCTCCACAGATGCGGCCTGACCTTCCGAGTTACCCCAGAACTTTATGTTTTCTAGGCAAATGGGATTTGTTTAATTTGGCATCATGATGAGCCGGAGGACCTGTTTCCATGCTGTACAACTCTATGACTCTGAATCCAAGCCTGCTGGAATCTGAAATATCCTCCCCTTCCCCTCACCTAGCTCCGCCTTTTTTTGTCAGCTTTTATGTATTATCCATGTGCCTCTGACTTCCAATTCCACCTCCCCTTCGTCTACCTGGCTCCATCTGCCCATCATCCTTCTGACCCTGTACCACCCGTCTACTGGTCTCTCCCCTCTCAGTCCTGATGCAGTGTTGCAACCCACAACGTCAATAGGTCCTTCCCTGCTACAAATGTTGGTAGTGAAAGACATGCATCAGGAAATACTTTATTTTATGTATTGTACAGCTATTTTCATTTGTTTGGCTCTTTCAAATGAATGGCTCCATAACATTGTGATCATGGATTCAATTTTATTAAACTTGGATTATAGCCAGACTGAACATGCATTACATCTTCAAGATTGACAAGTAGTGTTGCTCTAACAAAAATACTTTGAGTTTTTGATCTGTGGTGGAACATCCGTTTTATTTGGCTCTTTTGAAGAAAGGGTGGAGATTGACTTAACACATTATGTAATAGCCACATAACTTGTTTTACTTCCAGTAAAGTGTTGTAATGTGTGTAGCTGTCAGGCTGCAGTACATGCCTTTGTCATATGGTATGAGTATTTGCTTAATATCTCATTACCCATCAAGCATTACGGGGAGAGGCAGGAGAATGGGGTTAAAGCCGCCCCACGGTACAAGTTCATTACAAGACCTCTCCCGAGTTTTAAAAAAACAAACTCGTGTTAAGCACGGAGAATGAACTTAGCGGGTACGTCGGAGCTCGGGGACGTCTCTTAGTGGCTCATAACTCTAATGGCAGGTACTCAGGAAGACTCACTAACGGCAGATAAGCACGGGAAGACTCGTGAAGATTTCTCAACATGTTGAAAAATGTCCACGAGAGCCCCGAGTACCGAAGAGTGGCCATTACCGTAAATCTCCGAGATCAAATCAGGGCAAACTCAGGAGAGCTCTTGGAATGAACTCGTTCCATGGGACAGGGCTTTCAGGAGGAAAAAATAGATCTGCCATGATTGTTTGGTGGAGTAGACTTGATGGGCTGAATGGCCTAATTCTACTCCTATTACTTATGACCTTAAGGCATTTCTGTGGAAAAAGAACCCTGCCAACATTTCAGGTCAGTGGCCCTTCTTCTGAAGTTGGGGGAGGGTGGTGGTGTGTAATATGTAAGCCTTGCACTCTGCAGTTCTGAAGAAGGGGTCTTTGACCCGAAACATTGGCTGGTTTCTCAGTCCACAGATGCTGCTTGACTAGTTGAGTTCTTTCGGTGTTTCTGTTTTGCTTCAGATTACAGCATCGGCAGTTTTACTTTCAATAGGGTTGATAACCTCTCATTTGTCACATTAAAATACCCTTGATTCATTGGTTTGCTGGAATGCAAAAAAAAGGTGTCACTAATTAATTTCAAAATATTCATTTGATGACATTAGACATTTGACAATAGTCAGCATTGTTTTCCTAAGGCAGATCCAGCTTCGTCATCTTGCCTCTCCCTGTTTTATGATCATTTTCAAATAAAAATGGCACAAATATCCCTGTCTCAGCAATAAATGCATTAGGCATTACAATGGCAATACATTAGCCTGTTAATTACAAGTCATAACAAATTGAACATTATAACATTATAACACTATAACAATATTGTAAATAAATGAGGAAACCAAAATAATCATTTATCATTCATAATTTAGTCTAACATTAGCTATGTGAGCTACAATTCTTAATTTGAGATGATATGTGGGTTGGCTATGTCAGCTAGTTCAGGGTTGCTAAAGGTAAGGGCTTGATATATAAGGACATGTTACAACCTAGCAAATAAAAGTTGGGTTAACAAGCCCAAGTGTGCGTGGAAATAGGTGGTGCCCAATTTGGAGACGTTTCAGAAGCGGTGCATCTCGACTGTTTTTGGTTCAGGTATAAAAAGATAATTTAGTCTTGGCAAAGGAACGTAGATCGTCATGGTAATACAAATCTAGGCATTGTATATTGAATTGTACAATATGTTCCTGCTTTTGTGTGGCAATAGATAAATTGTGTTTGTCTGCTACGAGTTGCTGTAATGTTGGATTACCGGTGTTTAAGCAAAAGGGAATGTCAGAAGGAGACACAAAGGCACCTGCAGCCAAACTGCACATGTCTCAGCCACTCTCCCTCTGCCTTATCATAATGAAGATCACTATAATGACAATGAGTTAAAACTGACCCGAATTGGATACTGCAAACGTCTTGCATGTTGTTTGGAATGCATGGAATGCATTGGCAAGATTTGTTACAATTAAACCATCACATTGGGGAAGAAAAACTGCGGAGCAACAAAATGACAGCAAATGGATATGTACCACAATTCGAGGTGTTAATAGAAGCCATAATGCTGCTTTACCAGTACTTAACCGGAAGAAGAGATCAGTGAGAGATAGATGCATGCACATGAACAATACATATCTTTGTCTACCTCTGTTTTTTTATAACAGCTTGTTATTGTAGGAGATTTTCCAAATTGGAAAGGAGTCAAGTCGAGACTTAAGACAACCATAGCAACCATATGCAATGGGAAAACAAATCATTTTACATATGTAAGTATAACATAATTCAGTTTAGAAGGAAAAGTATGGGAGGAGCAGCTACATTCAGATGGAAAGTGCAGGAAGGCCTAGAGATGGAATTGAGTATGGACCAGAAGGCCCTGTGGTCAGACCAACAGCTAATCCAGGTCTTCCTTTAAATAATTTAGCCATGCTGTAACACTATTAGAACAAACATCCATATTTGAATCAGGTGGACTTCTAGAAATCGCCTCAGTTAAAAATGGAAATTTGAAAGACTTGTCAGCAGGCCTGGGGAGTTTAGTGAAGAGGGGGAGGGGTGCAAAAGAACAGTTCTGTTCTCCTAAATCATGTAAAAGAAACCCTCTGTTCTCATGGCCAATTATTGGCGCACCCAGCCATAAATAAAAATGATGAAGCTTGGCATCCACTGCTCTCATGTGGTATCTGATGACTCGTATAAATCTGTAAGTGTAGCTTTGATTTGCAGCACACCATGCTAGTCATTCCTTATTTTAGAAATATTTTTGCAACTACAAGAAAGCAGGATAGGCTCAAACCAAGTGTGTGTGCAAGATACTTGCACCTCCCTCCGAATCTGTCTGCAATATCTGCAAGCCTGTGCAGTTGGCACCAGCCCTGCACACATCCATTTGCATTCTAAACCAAGCATTCGATCCACATGCACCACTGCGATTTCAATAAGTACATACCTGAAGGTAGGACTCAGCTCATAGTTTGAGACCCAATGCAAGATGTCCAATGAGACAAATGGCCACTTGACATAAGAAGATGGCTAAGGCATAAATTACAGACAATAATGGTTCACATATGAAGGAACCATGAATATAATAGTAAGATTAAACAAGAATTTACCAGTTTGAAGTTAGATTGTTATTTTATGAGGAGTTACGATGACCGATTATGTGAAGAAGGCCGTCACCACGTATGCGGTGTGACGGCCTTCTTCACGTAATCGCTCATCGTTTCACACCGCTGCATCTTCAAAGCAGCGGTGTGAAACAGAGAAGAGTTGTTGAACTAAAATAGTAAGATTAGAGTTGACTAGAACTTACAGAAAGATCTTTCTGTTACGAGGGTCGGGAGCGGAGGGCACGTAATCGCTCATCGTAACTCCTCATTTAATAATGATCAAACTTCAAACTGGTAAGTTCTCGTTTAATCTTACTATTTTACTTCGGAGTCACGTGAGTGACTACGTGAAGATTTTGAAGCTCTCTGATTTCATGCCGTGGAAAAAACGAGTCCATACAAGCACGACTGCATCAGTTGACCATAGATAAGGGAAACATTCATAATGCATACATACATGACATAGATTTAAAAAACATGATGATGCTGATAAATGAACAAACAATAATAACAGTAACCCCTCTCATCCAAGGGGAAACATAAAATAGAATCTAAAATAGAGTTGGCAAATACCCCTGGTCTGGCAATGGGTTAAAATAAAATGTTGGATACCTCGTTCGTTAGACCATCCTGCAGTTGACAGGATGTGTTCCAGAGGACCGCACATAACTCTTGCTGCTGGTGTTGTAGCAGCCCTGGTAGAGTGAGATTAGAAATTATCATCTACTCCTGTATAAGCCAACCTTGCATAACCACCTGGAGATGGTCTGAACTAGTATCAGAGCCTCTAAGGCTCTAGATGAACTTGACGTAATGTTGTAAATGTGTGACCACATAACCGAAGGTGCATGGGGTATGTAAACATGAATTATTATATCGCAGGTGTCCATTCGCAATTTTTGTAATGACTGGACACGTGCGCTGAGGGCAGCGCCAGGGAATAACCTACCTATGAGAGCAGAACCAAAGATAGAGATATAGCTGGAGCCCCATGATGAATAAATGTTAACGCAATGTCAATATCCCATGCTTCCGTGTACTTGGGTCTGGAAGAACTTGTGTTAATGATATCCTAAATAACTGGACACCAGAGAGTGAAACCCGAGACAGCGGGTCCCACTTGCTGCAGTAACTATGATGAGAAGCACGTTGGGCACAGTTAATGGGACTATAACTTAATTTATTGTCAAAGACCCATAGAAAATGAACTCTAAGACATCAGTGTCCATGCCGTATTATATGTAATATAACATTTAAACAGAAAACGCTTCCCATCTCCTGAAGAGGCAAAGTACTGCTTTTATGGTGCTATCCCTGCACTCTGCAGTGAGCACATACATAGAAACATAGAAACATAGAAATTAGGTGCAGGAATAGGCTATTCGGCCCTTCGAGCCTGCACCGCCATTCAATATGACCTTGACTGATCATACATGGATCAGTCTGACCGCCCGAGCCAGTCTGATACACCAGCGCCAAAAAAGGTTGGGTAAATTATGACAGGATACTTTAACTTTATTGCATCCATGTGACTAACATATGCCACCACCACAGTGTATCAATTTGGATTTGAGCATGCAGATTTTGCATATTCGCACAATAACCCTTTAACCCATAGTATGCACCTAGTGCCTATAGGTATTTGATACCAATAACTGAAGAATTGGTGATTCATGCAAATCCCATCCACCTTCGTTACTAGAGATGGCATTCGTAATTTTCCATCTTTGAGCACTAGCATCTGTTAGGACTATAACTGAAGATTATTTGACCAAAACTACTGGAGCAATGCTGAACCTAGTTCGACCACCATTGTGACTTTGGTAGCTTCAGCTGGTAATAGCATAGATCTGTTAACAATTACCTATATGGCACAGAGGTTACTACTTGCACATTGAAAAGTTCTGATAATGCAAGGCCCAATTGCACAGCTGAAACTAGCTGCTATATTGCCAATTACATTTGATGAATAGAAGATTGCTTGATAACAAGGTTGTTACAGGCTTTTATTGATTCCAATCTGTTGCCCCAGGGCGGAGTCAGAGATAAATTAATAGTTAAAGGTAAATCCGATAAACAACAACTTCCAGTTTATATCAACTTAAATTTGACTGGATGGCTGAAAACTGTTGATTTAAGGAAAAAACACAGCGTTAGAAATATCCTCCAGATCAATTTCAAATGTCGCCGGTGATCTCCTGTGAATGGGACCTAAATAGTATGCATCTTTGAGATCGATGCATGCCATAAAGATCCTAAGGAAATCAGTCGTTAGACAGTAGAGAAATTCCATATACTGAAAAGCTATGTTGCACATGGGAGTTAAATGAATTATGAACCGACATCCTCCATCTTTCACAATGAACAGGCCATGCCTGCCACAATTCCGTGCCTGCCTTGAATGACAACTCTGGCCATACTACTAGCCTGCAGAGTTAAAACTGCACCGGCCGTAATTCTGAGCCTGCCTCGAAAGACAACTCTGGCCATATTACCGAGCTTGTCGCGGAAGGCAATCCTCGCCATAATCCTGAGCCTGCTTCGAAAGACAACTCTGGCCCCAATTACAAGCCCTTGTATACTGTAGTAATAATAACCCATCACATGTTATAATTTTCATTTGTACAACATAAGTGTAAATATTGCCAACTTGTAAATGGTCCACTTACCCCATGTTTCGGAAGAACCAGACCCACCTACTTCCATGGTTACCGGTGGTCTTGTGGTAAGCCCAAAGGCCCCTGATGTGGGTTCTATTCCCATCCTTGATTGGAGAGTAGGAATGGTAGTATATGTGAATTCCATATTCCTGAAGCCGGCTTGGCCCTTGGCCTGAAAGACCTGTGCCCAGCTTTCAAGCGGCCATCAACTTCAGTGACCTACTTACTGCCGATGAGGCGTGGGGGTGTCGTCGCCGATATGATGGTTTCATTTGATAGCTCTGTTCACTGCCGGCACTTGTAGCGTGAGAGAATTACGGCCCCTTCCGGATTTTCTGCCTCTTCCCTTGCGAGTATATCCTCGCAGTCCCCTCCACCGAGAGGGAGACTCGTAGACAGCCCTGAGACAGGTGCTGCCGTAGGCCCCTGAGGATACCTGCACTGACATGGCCCCGCGGACCTATATCAGGATATGACTCTGGGCCAGAGTGAAACTGTCCCTGAGAGGGAGACATTGTGCAGCCCTAAGACAGGTGCCACTGCCAGCGGGTTCTCCATAATACCCGGGCTCAGATAGCTCTCTTCTGAAGCATATCTCTCTGGAGCAACCTCTCCATCAGGTGCTCCAAGTGGGTTTTAGGCATTCGCAGATGCTACCCATAGGAGGAGGGGGAAACCTCCTGGCCTCCTGACTCGACCAAGTCCCTAGGCCTGACCGGCTTCCTCGTGGTTTAACCCCTTTCCTGGGGGAACCATAGCGGTCTGTGAGTTGCTGACCCCATAGTGAGTGACTAGGTCTCGAGACCAGCTTACTGCCAGTTTTCCCCTTATTTGGGGAGACCTTAGCGGTCTGGGGCTGCTGACCCCATTGTCAGCGACTAGGGTAGCGAGACCAGCTTACTGCCAGTCTAACCCCTATCTGGGAAGACCTAAGCGGTCTGGGAGCTGCTGACCACATTGACAGTGACTGGGGTAGCGAGACCGGCTTACTGCCAGTCTAACCGCTTTATCTTGGAAGACCTAAGTGTTCTGGGGGTTGCTGACCCCATTGTCTGCGACTGGGGTAGCGAGACTGGCTTACTGCCAGTCTAACCCCTATTTCTGGGGAACCATTGCAGTGTGGGAGGTGCGGACCCCATGGTGAGTGACTGGGGTAGCAAGACCGGCTAACTGCCAGTCTAGCTCCTTTCCCTAGGGGACCATTGCGGTGTGGGAGCTGTGGACCGCAGTGACTGGGGTAGCAAGACTGGCTAACTGCCAGTTGCGGTCTGGGAGCCCATACTGGGAGAAAACCCCCATTCGCACTCCCCCACTGGGTGTCGCTGACAAGGAGGTCAGCGACTTAGGAGTAAACCCGACGGCCGCCGGCTACCCGCGCTTCCGCGGTTCGGACCGGGATTTCCCCACGGTCCATAACCGGTTTCCCGCGGCCCGTCCAACTTCGCCTCAAGTCCAGCAGGCAAATTCTGTGAGGAGTTTCTTGCAAAACAAAAAACATCCCTAGAAATAAGTTTAAACTTACCTTCCAGGTGTAAAACTTACCGCTGGCAGCCGGTGCGCAATGCGTCAGTCGTAATGACGTGCATGCATGGTGACGGCCTTCTTCACGTAGTCACATACGTGACTCCGAAGTAAAATCATTGTTTACTTCCATCACAAATTATTCAAGATTCAAGATTCAAGAGAGTTTATTGTCATGTATCCCAGATAGGACAATTAAATTCTTGCTTTGCTTCAGTACAACAGAATATAGTAGGCACGAATATAGTAGGCATGATTTAACAAACATAAATAAATACTCCCTGGTATGCCATCCAGTTATAAAACTGTTATAAAAAATCTCACCAACTGTTAATTATATTTTGGAACAACATGGTTGCAGTCTCTGTACCTTTTTACTGTAGAATAGAACTCCCAAAGTAAAGTTATGGTTGTGATGAAAGTTCCAAGAAACACTATGCATGAACACAAAGAGCTGATTCACATTTAGATTCATTGAATACCACTTTGGAACCTAATATATTTTCATCTTTGCACTGATCATTAAAAAATACAGTTTATCCGCGACTGTGAAAACACTATAGATGGTTGAAAATATTTGTAAAATATGCCAAATTTTCTGTTTTATTAATATTAATATTTACTAATATTCATATTATTAATAATGCTTTGAGAAAGGATAGTTATTCCATCCACTGTCATGTTATTTGGACGTTTGTTCCTTTATTATCTGAAATTTGCAATTTCCATCAATTGTGTTGTTCTTTTGAAGTTTTGATGGTCTTCTTATAGACTGCAGACAATTGATTGGATAGATTGGATTTTTCTCCAGGATATAAAACATCAAATAAATATAGTTATTTTGTGAACATAAACCGACTGCCTAGTGATGGCGATATTAATGAATAATTGTAATATTTCTGTTCTGAATCTTCTTATCTAACCTTGCATATGCATGGAAAATTACTTCATGGGATAGATGGGTTGTGTTCGAGATAAAGTTCTAAGACTTTGCTCATAACAGTATAATGCCTTTGTTTAAGTTCTATTAATTCTTTAGGGATGCACTGGAAATAAAGTGCTTACTAACGTAATATTTCATACCTCTATCACGCTCTGATATGGAAATCATCCCTTGTGAATAGTTTAAATTTATAGCAATGCTCACTGAACCAGAACCCAATCACATTTTATTTATCTTTGAAATGTCCCAGATACATTCAAAAGCTGTCCGGTTTGAGTTTTATTGCGGGTAGATTTTCTGAACATTTCACCGTTCTCTCTGCCATTGCTCATCAAATAGCTATTAACCTTTGCAAATCAGTCAGTTGTAAAATGGCTTTTCTTATCTTGGTTATGCTTCACAAATTTCAGTCTTTTCTAGAAATTAAGGTACCATGTTTTAATGTTCATAGATTTTCTGCCACTTTCATCCTTCCTCCTATTAGGAAACAGAAGAACTTCCATTTATACCAAGTTTGGCATTTTGAAAACACGTGTATAAAAAGCTTTTAAGCCAGTCTGGTAGAGCACACTATGATTAACACATTCATACTCTAGCAATATGTCAGCAGGAATTGTATTTGATTTTGAATATCTCAATAGTGTTCATGGTTCTTGAGTTCCCAATGGAACAATTGCCATCTCTGAAAGACTGGCAGTCAGGTAAGGATGATGATGGGGCAGTGAAATCTAATGCCCCGGCATGTTTTGTAAGAACCTTCACTGAGATTTTAACAAAGGAATTGTGACACTGCCTGTGACAAGAGAGAAAGAAGGAACAAACAAGAAATTACATTTCCATGTATTTGATTATCACAAAGAATAATACAGCCAAAACTAACATCCCACAATCAATGGTCGGTAAAATTAGTTGCATCTTTTTTTTTGTTGAGCAAGCTGGCTTTGGGAGCGGAAAAACCTCTCGTCTTCTCCTTCATATAGTATTAGTTTTTAGTTTTAGAGATGCAGCGCAGAAACCAAATCCGTGCCGATCAGCAACCAACAGAATATTGTAGGCATAAATACAGATCAGATCAGTGTGTCCATATACCATAGAATATATGTATATACACAAATAAATAAACAGATAAAGTGCAATAGGCTGTTATAGTTCAGAGTTTGTTTGAAATTGTGTTTAATAGTCTGATGGGTGTGGGGAAGGAGATGTTCCTGAACCTGGATGTTGCAGATTTCAGGCTCCTGTACCTTCTACCTGATGGCAGCGGAGAGATGAGAGTGTGGCCAAGATGGTGTGGGTCCTTGATTATGTTGGCAGACTTTTTGAGGCAAAGGCTGTGATAGATCTCCCCGATGGTGGGGAGGTCAGAGCCGATGATGGACTGGGCAGTGTTTACAACTTTTTGCAGCCTTTTCCGCTCCTGGACGCCCAGGTTCCCGTACCAAGTCACAATGCAACTGGTCAGAGAAAATCCACACAGGTCACAGAGAGATAGTACCAACACCTTACAGACAGAACTGGTAGTCAGGATCGAACCCAAGTTTTTGGTGCTGTACCACTGTGCTCTACCACTACGCCACTGTGCCACCCCATTAAGGGATATTTAACACCTACCTGAGAGAGCAGAGAGGGACTTGCTTTTGTACCTCAGTAGGGACATGGCAGCATTCCCTCAGCACTGCACTGGAGCTTCATCATGGAATGTGTGCTGCAGTTTGTGGTTGGTGACTGAACCCACAACTAGCAAAGGTACTGTATCATCACTGAAACATGTGCACCTGGACTGAAAATTAAATTGGTCTCCTGCTGCAAATAAATAGGATAATGTATCCTTTAAAGAAAAAGGCAGAAACAGATAGAGAAACAAGGAACTGGAGTAACACGACAGGTCAGGCAGCATCTCTGGAGAACATGGATAGGTGCTGTTTCACATTCTGAAGAATAGGAATAGGAATACTTTATTGTCACATGTGACTAAGCACACTGAGATTCTATGTTTGCATACACAAAGTACACAAATAGCGGCCACCTACAGTGCCGACACCGCTTCACCGCTGCCGAGGCCTCACTGCTGTCGACGCCCCACTTCGTGCCTCCGTGGTGCCAACCCGGGTCCCAGCCGCGGGCTCCGTCAGCCGCACCTCCGACCCGGACACCGACCCGCGAGTCCCGGCTCCTCTGTCCGACCCGCGAGGCTCCGGCCGGGTCCCGAACCGGGAGGCATCGAGACCACGGCGCCTCGAAAAAGAAGATAAAACATCACCAATCCATGTTCTCCAGAGATGCTGCCTGACCCATTGGGTTACTCCAGCACTTTGTGTCTTTTTTGGCAGAAACAGATTTTGTTTAAAAATCTAAAAGCTTTTAAAAAATACATAAGGGGCCAAACAGATAGTCTTAGGCTGAATTAAGTCGATCTCTTGCGGGAATTTTGATATAAAACATAAATGTGAAATAAGGGTAAAGTGACAGACTTTGGTAGAATATTAACAATAAATATAACAGAGGAGAAGGAAAGCTTTTAAAGGTGAAGCTGCTTTCACTCTCTCCTGATAGGGACACAGTGGTGCAGCAATACAGCTGCTGCCTCACAACATCAGCGATCCGGGTTCCATCCTGACCATGGGTGCTGTCTGTGCAGAGTTTGTACGTTCTCCCTGTTACCACGTGAGTTTCCTCCAGATGCTCCAATCTCCTCCTGCATACCAAAGACATGCAGGTTTGTAGGTTACTTGGCTTCTGTCAATTGCACGTAGAGTGTAGGATGCAAATGTGGGATAACATAGAACTAGTGTGCGTGATCGATGGTCGCCGCAGACTCAGTAGGCTGAAGCCCCTGTTTCCACGCTGTATTTCTAACCTCTCTGAACTAAAATAATTTCAATATCAATTAAGAACTTCGGAAGTGGAGACACTGTAACACATGATGAATAAAAATAGATATTTGTGTGTGTAATCTTTGCATGTTTATTTGCTTTCCATTTGGCTTTCAGCAATATGACACTAACAAGTACTGAGAGTATTTAAGGATTGACGGCATGACAAAGTGTGTAGCATTGTTATGACTTCATATGCTCAACGAAGTGTCAAAACTCAGATTACAAAAAATAGACAATATTTTTTTTAACTGACATCAAAATTAATGACCATCATGAAAATAAATAATGTTTTATCTCCAAAAAATGGAGTGAAAATTATTCTTTCTTTTCTCTTGAATTTCATTTGCATTTCTTAATAAATTTATTGGAATAGATATTGGAGATATATTGTTACAATCAAATGTTCATTGTCATTGTCACAGAAGTCAAATAGCAGTGTAATAGCACCAATGTAAGTGGATCTTCGCATAGTGTTGAATATGTTTAGTGTCAATACAGTAATTTCATTTCGGAGTCACGTGAGTGACTTCGTGAAGAACCCGCCAGCACGCATGCGCGACATATCGTCACAACGCATTGCAGTCGACGGCTGGAGGTGGAGCGCGGCTCACCACCAGCCCTTCATAAGGGCCATTCAGGTAAGTGTAAGCAACCTTGAGTTGGTTGTTTCTTGTTGTGTGAGTGTGTGTTTTCTCCCAACAGAAATATGGATAGGAAGAGTAAGGGCCGCAGGACATCCGCAAGGAGTCGCCGGCCACCCATCCCGGAGCCCTCCTCAACGGCTGCACCTGCGAGTTGGGCCGGGAAAAAGGCGCGGACGTCGGGGAGCCCTGTTGTCACAGGACCCGACCCACTGACACACCGTAGCTCTAGCGGGGGGGCCGCAGAGCAGGACTTCGGTGCAGCGCCGGAGCAGGCTGACCCTGACTCCATATCTCTGTCGCCAACGGGCTCGTTGGTCGACCCGGGCAAACAGGGTTCACATGCTGCCGCATGGCCCTTCTCCCTGAGCCCTCGCAGAAGAGGCAGGGATAGAGCCCGTCTACCTAGCCCTTCGCGGGCGGAGGTATCACCTAAGGCCGCTAGATTGCGGACTGGTGAATTGGCGGGACTCAAGTCCACTGGCAGACCTGAGAGGGCCAGTGTGGACTCACCAACCAGCAGGACCAGGAAGAGTCATTCAGGTGGAGTCCCGCCGCGGTCACCGAGTCCCCCGTGGACAGGGGGACGGGACCGTACGCCATCTAGGTCCAGGATCAGGACAGTCGGCAAGCCCGCGCAGATGAAAGGTCACCACGCCGCGGCGTTGGGTGCCGACCTCTCACCGTATTTGTCCTCCGAGGCAGTGGGATCGAGCTCCGCCAAAAGGAGGCATTTGAGCAGATCCGCGCGGGAATCGCTCAGTTTCGCTGAGGCGGCTGGTAGCGACAGTTCTTTCCGGCACCGAGATTACCTCGACGAGGTACGGGCCAATGACAGGAGCCTCAGGAGTTCCGTTGGACATGAGGACTCCGACCGCCCGGGTTCGCATGGCGAAGGGCGAATTGACAGGATGGCGAGGATGTTGGAACTTATCCTGCAGCAAAACCAGAGGCGGGAAACATTTAGTTCCAGGGGGCACATGGATTTGGGGCAACATTAGCCCAGGGATCAGAACTCAGGAGATGAAGTTGCAAAGGATCCTGAAGTTGCTCACTGCTGGGATTACCGCGTTTGCAAGGTCGGTGGACGGGGTGGATCTGAACACCAAGCAAGAGGATGCTCTGGCACTACTGTGCAATACACAGTACAAAATAAATGCATTTAGGAAGAGTATTACAAAACCCACATTGAACCCCAAATTTGCGGGACTATGCAAAGCACCTCCTACGCTGCCACCCAGACAGTTGTTCGGGGAGGACCTCCCGAAGCGGGTCAAGGAATTGGATGACCATGCTAAGACGGTGGGACTCATGAGATCACATATCTCGACCAGGCAGCCGGCCAGGAAAGTGCCATTCTTCAGGCCACGAGGCCCTGCCGTTAGGCCAGCAAGGACCTACGCTCCAGCACCGCCACAATATCAGCAACCTCAACAGCCTAGGCCTTTTTTAGGGCTAGGCCCCCACCGCATTATCAACACAACCCAGCACCTCCACGTCCCGCCAAACATATCAGGGACCGCCGATAACCATGAAGGTAAGGCGGTCTAGATTTCATGCACCTGCATGTTTAACTTCACATGTTGGTGGGAGACTACGGTTCTTTAAGGAGGCATGGGGAACCATCACTTCTGATGAGTTTATCTTACAAAGTATTCAAGGCCATGAGATTGAATTCATCAATGGTCAAATCCCTCCATCCCAGCATATGCCAAATCGCAAATTTACACTGTCCAGCAAAGAAACGGGAGTAGGCTATGCTGAAATCTTGAGGCTACAAAAAAAAGGCGTGATAGAAAGAACTATACACGAACCAATTGAATTTGTATCCAACATATTTACAAAAACCAAGAAGGATGGAGGATGTCGGGTTATTATTGATCTGACCCATTTGAATACTTTTGTAAAATATACCCATTTCAAAATGGACACGTTCGAAACAGCCAAATTATTGATTTCTGAGGGCTGCTTTATGGCATGCATTGATTTAAAGGATGCATACTATTCAGTATCCATTCAGAAACACCGCAGGAAGTTCTTGAAATTTACCTGGATGGATCAGCTCTGGCAATACAAAGCTTTGCCAAATGGGCTTACCACAGCCCCTAGATTATTTACTAAATTGCTCAAACCAATACTGGCTACACTAAGGAGACAAAATTACATGGTAATGGCCTATCTGGATGATATCCTAATTATTGGGAACACCCTGGAATCAGCGGAACTGGCAGTTTCAGCCACCGTGGAAATTTTCAAAAAATGGGGTTCATTATCCATCCAGATAAATCAAAGTTCTGCCCTTCACAGGTCATGGATTATCTGGGGTTCATGGTGGATTCCAATTGCATGAGGGCCACCATACCAACTAACAAAGTTGGGGATGTCATTCAAGTATGCAAGAATCTAGTCTGCGCCAGTATACCATCAATTAGACAAACTGCTAAGGTGATTGGAAATCGTAGCAGTTTTTCCAGCTGCCCAATACGGACCTTTGCATTATCAAAATTTGCAGAGAGCCAAGATCTCAGCGTTAAAACTGAACGCTGGACATTTCGATAGACCAATGCAGCTGCCTCTCAAGGCAAAAATTGAGTTACAATGGTGGATTGACAATATCCGTGACTCATTTAAACCCATCATTTTGCCCAATCCGATGGTATACTTACAAACAGATGCAAGCTCCCATGGCTGGGGAGCCACGGACAACTACTCTAGTTGTGGAGGCAGATGGGACACCCTTGAATCTACCCTGTTGTTGTCACAAGGGATAAATTATTTGGAGATGCTAGGAGCATTTCACGGACTTCGAGCTTATTGTTCTAACCTTACTGACACTCATGTCCGTCTCCAAATAGATAATACCACTGCGGTGGCATATCTAAATCATATGGGCGGTACCAGGTCAATTTCATGTGATGAATTGGCAAATACAATTTGGCTCTGGTGTATTCGACGGAGTATTTGGATTTCAGCTACCTATTTACCATATAAGCTCAATACAGTGGCGGACACCAGGTCACGCAAATTCAATGACAACATCGAGTGGATGTTAAATCCCCAAATATTCGCTAAAGTTACAGCCAAATTTGGTAAACCGGATATCGACCTTTTTGCGTCACGGTTGAACCATCAGGTACCAACATATGTTTCATGGGAGCCAGATCCTGGGGCAATGGCGATGGACGCGTTCTCGCTAGATTGGGGGAAATGGTTTTTCTATGCATTTCCTCCATTTTGCCTCATCAGTCGGGTATTGCGGAAAATCCAGTCAGATGCTGCTAAAGGCATTCTTATCATACCCGACTGGCCTACGCAGCCATGGTATCCGGTGGTCCTTGATATGATCAGTCAACCATGGGTCCTCTTAGAGGGTTGCCCACAATTGGTGACGAACCCTGTCTCAGGGGAACCACATCCCTGCCACAGTCACCTAAAGTTATTGGCTTGCAGGTTGTGAACAGGCCATTACTGCGGTATGGCCTATCATCAAGAACTATGGATACCTTTGGAGCGTCATGCCGGGAGTCCACCAGGTGGCAATATCTCACACATATCCGGATATGGGAAACCTACTGCGGCCGCTCCCACATTGCATACGACTCCGTTACCATCACCGACGTGCTGTAATTCCTGGCGGGGTTGCATCATGACGAACACCTCAGCTATAGTGCCATCAACAGCGCCAGGAGTGCGCTATCATTCTACCTCAATATTGAGGTAGGATCCAACAGGCTGGTGTCCAAACTCATGCGGGGAATATTTAATTCCAATCCGTCTAGACCTCGTTACAACATCACCTGGGATATTGGGAAGGTATTAACCCTGCTCAGGACGTGGTCGCCCATGGAAGGGCTTGAATTGGACAAACTCACCCTGAAGCTGGTGATGTTACTGGCACTGACTTCAGCACAAAGGGTACAGACACTCCACAAGGTCAAGATCGACTGGATGATCTCTACCCCTGGCGAAGTAATCTTCTTTATAGATGAATTACTCAAGCAGCATAGACCTGGGTTCACAGGGCTGCAGCTGAAGTTTCCGGCATACCCCGCTGATGCAAGGCTATGTTTAGCCACCCATATCCGCCACTATATCGAAGTGACGAGGAAATTAAGGGGAATGGAGAAATACCTACTCATCAGCCACAAGAAACCTCACCATAGAGTGACAGTACAGACGATCTCCAGATGGCTCAGGATCGTCTTGAATGAGGTAGGTATTGACACTAATGTCTTTAAATCCCATTCCACCAGGGCTGCATCGACGTCGGCGGCAAGGGTCATGGAGGTGCCCATGGATCATATTCTTGCCACAGCAGGATGGGCGAACGAAGCCACCTTCCAATGGTTTTACAATAAACCTGTTGCCGCTCCTGTATTGTTCGCGGAGGCCGTGCTGAATGCAGGTCAAGAGCATGCAGATGTCCCCCAGTGAGGGGTTTTTTCCTTTGTTTGTTGTTAATAAATATTGTTATTATTTTTCAGTACAAGCAGTCTGGAAAGTTGATTACTCCTATCCATCCTTATAAGTGGTGTGTGATAGCATGGACGTTGTCCAGGGCATGGAATCACAGAGCTTTGAAGTCTTCACGAAGTCACTCCTGTGACTCCGAAATGAAATAGTAAGATTAAACGAGAACTTACCAGTTTGAAGGTTGATCTTTATTTTATGAGGAGTTGCGATGAGGGATTTCGTGCCCTCCGCTCCCAACCCTCGATCATATATCAACTGGTAATTAGAGTCTCTTCAATCTTACTATAACAAGTCATTTCTCTGTTTGTTGGTTCTGTGATTCCACACCGCTGCTTTGAAGTATGTCGCGCATGCGTACTGGCGGGTTCTTCACGAAATCCCTCATCGCAACTCCTCATAAAATAAAGATCAACCTTCGAACTGGTAAGTTCTCGTTTAATCTTACTATTAACTTTTATGCTCTTTTTGTTTGCCAGTTTGTTATCTCATTTATCCATCATGACTGTTGTGTTCCGTTTCACAAACTATTCGGCTTACTGCATCGATGCTTATTCATGGGATGCAATGTCCTGATGAACCAGCATCTGTTAAAGTTATATGTCTCTCTTAAATTATAGGTTCTCATTGCCACCAAGTATTCCTTCAAGTTATTTTAAAGCTATGGGAAGCTTGATGCTTGAAGTATTGTTGCAGCTAATTTGAGAGCAGGCACCATGGTTTTCTGGAAGAGGTAGAGAGGGGAAAAGGTCATTATTCCAAGGGTA
This sequence comes from Raja brachyura, assembly GCA_963514005.1. The sequence goes on along the minus strand of OY740785.1, from coordinate 82,532,234 downwards.
TAGGAACCAATCCATATGCATTATGAATTGCATGGGGGAAAGTCATTAAGGGGAGTCAATGTAGGAGTGAGTGCACATGGTGAGGATGCTTTACCAGAGAAATTTCAATGACTTAGAATACAGTACAATGAACATTAGTGAACACAGTAACACATTCCATCTGCCAGCAACTGCACCTGTATTTTCACATGTGAACAGGTTGCCAACCAAAAGATACAAACTACAGAGCAGTCAGATGGGATTTGTTCGATTAGCAGACATGTTGGGCTGAAGTTGCTGTGCTGTACCTTCTATGTTGTATAACTACATGACCAACACTCACATCATATTAATTTCCATCAATCACAGCTCTTACCAATCATCCACATGCTTCACTGGATCCTTATTCAGCCACACTCCAACAGTGGGTTGACACAGTGGTGTATCTGGTAGAACTGCTGCCTCACAGTGCCAGAAATTCGGGTACGATCCTGAGTGTGTGTGGAGTTTACACTCTATTGCTGTGGCGGTGTGGGTTTCCTCCGGGTGCTCCAGTTTCCTCCCACTTCCCAAAGACATGGGTTTATACGTTAAGTTGCTTCTGTAAACTCCCCTAGTGTGTAGGCAGTGAATGCAGAAGTGGCATAGCATAGAACTAGTGTGAATGGTCTTTGTGGACTTGGTGGGCTGAGGGGCTTGTTTTCATGCTATATCTTTCATTCAATCAATTCAAAACAAAAGCTCACACACACATCTGACATCTTACACACATCACTGACTATTTGAAAACAGCAGAGCGTCCAGTTACACCTTCACCAATATGTTTCTTTCTCTCGGAAGAAGGTTACAGACATTTCCCCCCACAACAGGAACCTGGCCACAACCAATACCTTGCCTGAAGGATTAGGAAGCTGGAAGGCAGAATGCTGCCTAATCATCAGCAAAGCAATGAAATATTTCATGAACAATGCTATAAGAAGGCACTAACTCTCCAATAATCTGTTCACCTATGTCCAGTTTACTTTACATCAGGCCTACTCAGATCCACCTGGGTTCAAAGAGGGAACAAAGAGCCAAATTTCGGATGTTAGAAGAGACTGATTGTCCTTGACGTCAAACTAACATTTGACCATATGTGGTATCTAGGGAAACCATTGTGAAGCATCATTTAGGTCGGGTTCTCATTGCACCTCAAGCAGAAGCCACTAAATGTCTGAATAATGCAATAGAAACATGCTCAGCTTAGACCTACTGGTGCCATCATGCCTCTTGATGGAAAGGGCAACAGTATGTCATGGCATACCCATTCTTGAGTAGTGTATTTATATTAGAGAGCACTGCCCCAGGAAGTGGAAATGATGCAAAGGAGCAGGAATCTGTAGGTTCATACTCCAGGTGACAGTATCACTGATCCACGACCCACAGGCCTTGCTTACAGCATTCAATCATCTATCCATGGCAAATTGGGAGTGTCCAAATCCAAGCCATCTAAAGCCAGAGCTGATTAAGATCACCTTAATCAGCTACCTGCAACGGCAGTGGGCAGATATGCAACAGCCTATGAACAGCCACTGAGAGAGAACCATATGGAACCCGAAGAAGAAGCAATGCACACGCAAACCAGGCCACTATGTGGAAGAAACGCAGTTGATTGATTGGCATTTCCCAGGTAATGATTGTTTGGAATGCTGATATGATTAGATTAGATCTTGAATATTTGTCACGATGAATTGTGTAAGCATCCCATAGTGCTAGCCTTCAGGCTTTGCTCCACTTGCAGGCTACTTGATTAAGAAGAAAGATAAATAAAGTGCTGGAGTAACTTGGCTGTCAGGCAGCATCTCTTCTGATGTGCAGATCTTCTTCGGGGTTCCGACTTGAAACATCACCTATCCATATTCTCCATGGATGCTGCTTGACCCGCTAAGCATTCCAACAATTTGTGTCTTTTTTGTAAACCAGCATTTGCAGCTCCTTGTGTCTGCAATAGATTAATAAACATCAGCGGTGTATGTTTGTGTGGAGCCATTAATTGCACACTTGTGTGGTCAGCCCTCACCTGCCCAGTGGGAACGCTGCAATGCTTCGAAAACTTTTCTCAACCCAATAGGACGGAGCCATCATCATCATGTCTCAAATCTGCCTGGGTCTACATCTGACAATGACAGGCCTGATGTTTCAAACAGTTGCTAGGAAATAGCCAGAAGAAATAAAAAAGTTAGGCTGACATTCTAGCTACAGCAACTGTCAAAACAAGTGGAAATCTCCATGGAGATCCTTAGTCTCTGCACTCATTGATCTTCACAGTTTCCCATTGGACCTAACCTCCCCAAATATTACTAAAAGCTAGACACTTCTGATTTGATCACTTATCTAACTTTTTGTTTTCCTTCTATCTCTTTTACCAAGATTGCTTGATCGAACAAGCCTTCTACTTCAAAGATTGACACAAAATGGAGTAACTCAGCGGGACAGGCAGCATCGCTGGAGAGTGGGTGTGACAAGGAATGGGTGTGACATTTTGGGTCGAGACCCTTCTTCAGACTTTTACTTCACCTCCATCTTGTTAAAAGTCCTAAGTGATTTGTCACCACTGCTCCAATCTTCTCCATAATAAAGCCTTCTTGAACTCGTTTCAACCAAATGTCTCACCTAATGTTAAAACATTCACATAGCACCATTCTGTTGAATCTAAAGAACTCTTGTCAGTTTTCAACAAATCTGTGCTGCTGAGGATTCCTTTAGACTAGTAGGAATGGGAGGTGGGGGTTGTTTTGGCTGAGGTTCTTGCTATTGGGGCCATTTCTTCCTGAGTGATTCACACATGTCATTGGGCTAAAAATGACACAAAGTGCTGGAGTTAGGGAATAATGGGTTAGGGAATATCTCTGGAGAACATGAATAGGTGGCATTTAGGGTTGGGACCCTAATTATCATACCAAATGTTTCTATCATTGGCGCCAGTTCATTGATGACTAATTTGTCAAGCCAGCCTTTCACTCATAGATTCCCAAAGATCGCTGCCTTAGTGCTGCCCTCAAAATACGACTGTGTATATCTTGACAGTTAGCTTAAACACCTTCCTTTATCAAGACTCTGAAGGCACAATCTCTTTGTCCACAGGTTTATTGAATCGGGAAAGTGTGAAACTACAAGTACAAAAAGGCATAGAAATCAGAAATACGCTTATTGAAAACACACTACAATAACACTGTAAATAAACATTCTACCAAATATAATGAATCCCAAACATAAGTAAACATTAAACATGGCAACACATACCGATGATGCTGTCAAAAGGCATAAGACACTTCAATCTCGCCAAAGGGTAACATGACAAATGTCACAAGATCAACCAGTTACAAATTATGCGTGTTACCTAACATGGCCACTAGGAGGCACTACATTGTCTCTGCATTTAATACTGAAACGGTACCAGAACAACCTCCTCTGCATAATTCCTCCATGATAGACGCAAAGTGCTGGCGAAGCTCAGTGGGTCTGGCAGCATCTTTGGAGAAAAATGATGGATGAGGTTTTGTCGGTTCCCTTCTTCTGACCCATTCGTTTTACACAGAGATGCTGCTGACCCACTGAGTACTCCAGCACTTTGTGCCAATCTTTGGTATTTATCCTCACTTCTGGAATATTTGTCACCTGTGGTGCTCCAAACGGTGACACTAAATCATTCAATTTCTCAAGAGCTTTCACATAACAGGGTTAAGATTGGAAGCTAGGCAAGTGAATAATCATCATTAGAATCAGTTCTGTAACATAGTCTCTAAATGTTGTAGCACCTGGCGCTATTACATAAACCTGTCAGAACAGGTGGAAGCTCCAGCGATGCATGAGAGCACACAAATAGTATGCAAAACTGCTCACTATGACCCTGGGTGATAGCAGCAGCTCGGAATAAGCTATATTTCCTGGATGCCTATAACTGAAGCACTATTAGCATGCTGAATTTGACCACAAAAATAACATAATTTTGTTTTGAGAAGAAGAACTGAACGTTGATCTAGATGTAATGGTCTGTCAATCTGCGTTTTGGGAATCTTAAAGCAAAATAGGTAATTCTTTTCAGAAAGAATCTCATTGATGATGAAATGTTCTCTCCCTCTGGGATTGTAATGTTATAGCACGAGCAAAGTTTTACTTCATCCCGCCTTTTAGAAATGGGTTGGTTCCACAGGTGGCACAGTAGCGCAGCTGGTAGAGTTGCTGCCTCACTGCACCACAGACCCAGGTTTGATTCTGACCTTGAGCGCTGTCTGTGTGCAGTTTGCATGTTGCTCTCCCTGTGAGCGTTTGGGTTTCCTCTGAGGTTTCCTCCCGCATCCCATGAGGGTTTGTAGGTTAGTTGGTCATTGTAAATTACCTCTAGTGTTGAGGGAGTGAATGAGAGAGTAGCATGACATAGAACTAGTGTCAATGGATTATCAATGGTCAGTGTAGGCTCGGTGGGCTGAAGGCCATGTTTCCATGCAATATCTCTAAACCAAAAAAATATCTAAAATACCGCAGGAAGTCCTTGCCACATTTCTATAGTGCATCAGAAGGCTTTGTTTCTTTAGACAGCCTTCCATTGAATTAATGTTGCTTCTAGAAACAAAACTTATATTCTCCACTGAGCAAAGTTGCAATATGTTCTCCAGAGTTGCTGCCTGACCCGCTGAGGTACTCAAGCACTCTGTGTCCTTTTGCCTGCGGCAGTCAAAGATTGAGCAATCCTCAGCATCATTGCTTCGGGACATTTGCAGGATGCCACAGTGAACATTTCCTATGCTTCATCCATTGTTCATCCAAGTTACCTTTGCTGTGATTATCAGAGACAACAATGACAAAACCTTTCCAACGATTATCAGACTTAAAGGGCTTTGGGTTTTCCTGCCGTTCCTCCCTTGTGTGTAGGCATGCTGCCACCAAGGTATCAGAAAACCAGCTATTACCGTCTGTAAGTATTTGGTCCCGTGAATATGCAGTTTTGTGTGTCAAAATATCAAAACACCTCATGTACATAATCATGACATGAGGGTTTTGGTTCTTGAACTGACAATCACTGCAACTTGTCTTCCAGCTTGCATTGGACTTTATTATCTCTGCTCTTCTTCTTTGGATAGAAAATACCCATTACCTCTTCAATTTGGAGTTGCATTAAAATACAATTAGTCAAAGATGGCCAGCATTTAAATATCCAACAGATGTCCTGATATTGATGATAGCCTCCTTCCACAATCACAACCAAAATCCACAATGCAGTAAAATCTCTATAAATTCACACTGCGCACAATATATAGTGAAGAAAATTGAATAGAACTACTTAGAATTTACATCGCTGAAACATTTCGCCCAAAAAAGAAAATTGATGAAGGCAGAGCTGTAGACATGGTTTACATGGATTTCAGCAAGACTTTTGACAGAGAGTAGTGAATCTGTGGAATTCATTACCGCAAAACACTGTGGAAGCCAAGTCAATGGATATTTTCTAAGGCAGAGATCGTTAGATTTCATTTCGGAGTCACGTGAGTGACTTCGTGAAGAGCCCGCCGGCGCGCATGCTCGACATATCGTCGTAACGCGTTGCTGCGACGGCTGGCGGTGGAGCGCGCTCCTCCTCAGCCCTTCATAAGGGGCCACGGAGGTAAGTATTCTACCTTTAGTTGGTGGTCCTTGTTGTCTGATTATGTCTTGCAGCAAGGACATGGATGGGAGTTCGAAGGGCCGGAGGACGTCAGGACGAGTCTGCCGGTCAACAGTTCCGGGGCCTTTACCATCGGCAGTACCTGCAGCGCAGGCCGGGTCTCAGGCGGAGATGTGGGTAAGCCCTGTGTTCACAGGTCCAGATCCGCCAGCACACCACAGCTCGGAGGAGTTCGACGAGGAGGAGTGTGGTGTGCCGCCAGAGCAGGGGGACCCTGCCATGGCAGTCAGGTCGTCAGCGGGCTCGCTGGCGACCTCGAGCAGGGCACGTGCCGTTGCACGGCCTGTTCCACTCAGCCCTCCGAGAAGGGGGAGGGCAGGAGCCCAGAAGCCTAACCCTGTTAGGGCTAAGGCATTGCCTGTCGCGGAGGAGCGGTCAGGTTCCAGGGCGAGACCCGGGGCGGCTGTGAGGTCCAGCCGGCTCACCCCGACTCTCGACGCCGGGACGGGTCGGTCGAGTCGGGTCTCGTCACGGTCGCCGAGCCCCCCATGGATGGGTGGGTGAGACCATGCGTCGGCAACGTCCACGATGTGGGCAGCCGGCAAGACTGCGCGGGCCCCAGGCAGCCATGCTTCGGCTGGTGCCGACACCTCGCCGCAAGTGCCCTTAGTGGCAGCGGCTTCAGCTCCCGCTAAACGGAGGCAGTTGAACACGCCCGCGCAGGAATCGCGCAGTTTCACCTCGGCGGCTGTTAGCGACAACTACCGGCACCGGCAGGGCCTCGACGAGGTGCGGGCCGATGACAGGAGCCCGGTTTTCTTTTCAGAGCCGGAGGACTCCGACCACCTGAGTGTTCAGGGTGAAGGGCGTATTGACCGTATGGAGCGGCTGCTGGAGCTCCTGCTTCAACGTCAACAACAGCAGGGCAGCAACAGGCACAGGGCGTCTTCACCAACATCTACTATCAGCCTGGAGCAGCAGGAGGAGGAGGTTCTGGTGGATCCCGTACCACCTCCGTTGGAGGTGCCAGCGGAGGAACTCTTGGATGTGGCGACCAAATTCGCGGCCCCACATACGGCTGGTCTTCCTCTAAATACAAAGCTGGCAGCCACAGTGGACTTTCTTAATAATCAGGTGCTGCAGGAAGAAGTCCTCATCCAGGCTATGAGCCGTCACAAGGCTCCATCAAACTGCAACTCCCTCAACGTGCCTGTGGTCAATACGCCAATATGGGGCAACATCAGTGCGGCTATCCGTCAACAAGAGCTAAAATTGCAGCGGATCCTGAAACTCCTCACGGCCGGTATTACCGCCTTTGCGCGGTCGGTGGACGGGGACGAACTGAATTTGGACCAGGAAGATGCTCTGGCCTTATTGTGCGCGACCCAGCACGAGATCAACGGGTCTCGCAAAAACAGCATCCGCCCAGCACTCAACCCGAAGTTTGCAGGATTGTGCATACCACCGCCGCCGCCGCCGCCCCGTCAGCTCTTTGGTGAGGACCTCTCGAAGAGAGTCAAAGAGCTTGACGAACAAGCCAAAATGGTGGGGATCATGCGCTCTCAGAGTGCCCCCACACCGTCAGGCTCAAAAGCTCCATACATTCGCTCACGAGGGTCGGCCAGTGCCTCGACGAGGACTCACCCTCTAGCTCCACAACGACAACAGCACCAGAACCAGCACCAAGGGTCTTTTTTAGGACAGGGTCGGCAGAGCCCTTTGTGGAAATCGAAGACGCCGCGCCCTCAAGCCAACCCAGCACCTCCACGGCCACCCACACGTGTCAAGGACCGCCGGTAACCACGGAGGTGAGGGGGACTGGTTCCTTTTTTTCTCTCTGTTTAACTTCCCATGTTGGTGGTCGTTTACGGTTGTTTTTGGATGCATGGGGTAATTTTACTGGTGATGAGTATGTGTTGCGGAATATTCAGGGGCATAAAATTGAGTTTATTAATGGCGACATTCCTCCATCCCAGCACATGCCTGGTCGTACGTTCAAATTGTCTGCTGCAGAACAGGCAGCAGGTTATAAGGAAATTTTAAGTTTGGTACAGAAGGGTGTGATTGAGAAAACGGTGCATGAGCCAATTGAATTTGTTTCGAACATATTTACTAGACCTAAGAAGGATGGAGGCTGTCATGTCATTATTGATCTAACCCGTTTGAATACGTTTGTAACATATACTCATTTTAAAATGGATACGTTTGAAACAGCCAAATCATTGATTTCTCATGGCTGCTTTATGGCATGCATTGATTTAAGGGATGCATATTATTCAGTATCCATCCAGAAATATGATAGAAGGTTTTTGAAATTTATCTGGATGGGGCAACTTTGGCAGTATAAGGCTTTGCCTAATGGGCTCACTACAGCCCCTAGATTGTTCACTAAATTGGTGAAGCCAATCATGGCTTATTTGAGACAACGACATCATATAGTTATGGCCTATTTAGATGATGTCTTCATTGTGGGCCACACCCTGCAATTGGCTGAACAGGGTGTTGCAGCTGCTGTCAATATATTTCAACAATTAGGATTCATTGTCCATCCAGAGAAATCGAAGTTCTGCCCTGCCGAGGTAATTAATTACCTAGGGTTCACGGTGAACTCAATGAGCATGAGGATAACTATACCAATTAACAAAATTGAGGAAGTCACTCAGGTGTGCAGAGATTTAATTGGCACCAATATACCATCGATTCGGCATACAGCCACAGTAATTGGCAAGCTAGTGGCTTTGTTTCCGGCAGCACGATATGGACCTTTGCATTATCAGAATTTGCAAAGAGCTAAAATTGTTGCGTTAAAACGGAACGCTGGTCATTACGATCGATCAATGCAGCTGCCGTCCGAAGCGATAACTGAGTTGCAATGGTGGGTGTGTCACATTAGCAACTCATTTAAGCCTGTTAGGGAGGCTAATCCGGTGGTATATTTACAGACTGATGCAAGCTCCAATGGCTGGGGAGCTACTGATAATTGCTCTAGTTGTGGGGGCAGATGGGACACCCTTGAGGCATCGAAGTTGTTGACTCAAAGGATTAACTATTTGGAGTTGCTGGCAGCATTCCACGGACTTCGTGCATATTGTTCCAAGCTTGTTGGAGCACACGTCCGTCTCCAAATAGACAACACCACAGCTGTGGCATATTTAAACCATATGGGTGGTACCAGGTCAGTTTCGTGTGACAAATTGGCTAACTCAATTTGGCTCTGGTGTGTTCAAAGAGACATTTGGATTTCAGCTACCTATTTGCCAGGTGAGCTTAATACTGTGGCGGATACCAGGTCACGCAAATTTAATGACAACATCGAATGGATGTTACATCCTGAGACTTTTTCTAAAGTCACAGCCAAATTTGGTAAACCGGACATTGACCTTTTTTGCGTCACGGTTAAACCATCAGGTACCAGCCTACGTTTCATGGGAACCAGATCCTGGGGCAATAGCGCTAGATGCATTCTCGCTGGACTGGGGGAATTGGTTTTTCTATGCCTTCCCTCCGTTTTGCCTCATCAGTCGGGTATTGCGAAAGATTCAGGCAGATGCTGCCAAGGGCATCCTTATTATACCCGACTGGCCCACACAGCCTTGGTATCCGGTGGTCTTTGACATGCTCAACGAACCTTGGGTCCTTTTGAAGGGTTGCCCACAATTGGTTACTCACCCTGTCTCAGGGGAGCCACATCCCTGCCATGGCTATTTAAATTTGTTGGCTTGCAGGTTCTGAACAGGCCGTTAGTCCAATACGGCCTCTCGGCTCGGACCATGGATACCATCGGGGCGTCGTGTCGAGAGTCCACAAGGCGAAGATACCGCTCGCATATTAAGAAGTGGGAAGCCTACTGCAGCCGCTCTCGCATCACGTACGATGACGTGACAATAACCGACGTCCTGGAATTCCTCGCGGGGTTGCACCATGATGAACACTTAAGTTACAGTGCCATCAACAGCGCCAGAAGTGCGCTATCATTCTACCTCAAGATTGGGGTAGGATCCAACAGGCTAGTGTCCAGACTCATGCGGGGTATATTCAATATGAATCCGCCTACACCACGCTATAATATCACCTGGGATGTCAGGGACGTATTAACCCTGCTCAGGACGTGGTCTCCCATGGAAGGGCTCCAACTGGACCAACTCACCATGAAGCTGGTGATGTTACTAGCGCTGACTTCAGCCCAGAGGGTACAGACACTACACAAACTTTGTGTCGACAGAATGACATCTACCCCTACAGTAGTAGTCTTTTTCATTGACGAGCTACTAAAGCAGCATAGACCTGGGTGCGCAGGGCTGCAGCTGAAGTTCCCGGCATACCCCGCAGATGCTAGGCTATGTTTAGCCTCACATATCCGCCACTATGTCAAGGTGACGGCACGCATCAGAGGAATGGAGAGATACCTGCTTGTCACTCATAAGAGACCTCATCATCGAGTGACAGTCCAGACGATATCCAGGTGGCTTCGAGTCGTCTTGGGTAAGTCAGGTATCGACACTAATGTGTTCAAGTCTCATTCCACCAGGGCTGCATCGACGTCAGCGGCGAGGGTCATGGAGGTGCCCATGGACCAAATTCTCGCCACAGCAGGATGGGCGAATGAAGCTGTGTTCCAGCGTTTTTATAACAAGCCTGTTGCTGCTCCTCTACAGTTCGCAGAAGCCGTGCCGAATGCAGGTCAAGAACGTGGAGATGTCCCCGCATGAGGGGTTTTGATTTGTTATTAATAAATATGCTCTTGTTTTGCAGTATGAACTATTGAGCAAGTTTGTTCCTCCCATCCATCCCTGGTAGTGGTGTGTCAGCATGGACGTGGTCCAGGGCGTGTAATCACAGAAGCTTTGAAGTCTTCACGAAGTCACTCACGTGACTCCGAAATGAAATAGTAAGATTGAACGAGAACTTGCCAGTTCGAAGGTTGATCTTTATTTTATGAGGAGTCGAAATGAGGGATTTCGTGCCCTCCTCGCCCAACCCTCAATCACCTTCATCTGGTAATCTTAGTCAATTCAATCATACTATGCGAAGTCATTTCTATTGTTGGTTCTGTGGTTCCACGCCGCTACTTTGAAGTATGTCGAGCATGCGCGCCGGCGGGCTCTTCACGAAATCCCTCACTTCGACTCCTCATAAAATAAAGATCAACCTTCGAACTGGTAAGTTCTCGTTCAATCTTACTATTCTTGATTAGTACGGGTGTCAGGGATTATTGGGAGGAGGCAGAAGTGTTATGTGCAGGGATAGCTGGTCAGTGCGGATTCGATGGACTGAAGAACCTGTTTCCATGCTGGATCTCTAAATTAAACAGATGAATGGATATATGTGGACAGGGACAGAGGGTAGGGGAATGGGAAATAATTCCTCAGTTCTACTAAGCACCATCAAAATCCTTTTAGACACAAAATGCTGGAGTAACTCAGTGGGATGCAGCATCTCTGAAGAGAATGAAATGACAGTTCAGGTCGAGACCCTTCTTCAGACTGAAACGTTGACCTGAAACATCACACATTCCTTCTCTCCAGTGATGCTGCCTGTCCAACTGAGTTACCCCAGCATTTTGTGTCTATTTACGGTGTAAACCAGCATCTGCAGTTCCTTCCTACACTACACATGTAAATCTTCTTGTTTATCTTCTCCAATTCAGCTGTACGTTTTTTTTTTGCAACATGAAGGCCAGAACTGATTACAACACCCTGAGTAAAGTTAAAGATATGTGCAAACTAAGCAGCTTCCTATTAAGTCAAGTCAAGACAAGCTTATTCTCATATGCATAAGCACAGTGAGGGACAGCTACAATGAAAATCTTGCTTGCAGCTGCAACACAGGCGTGGACCACACAGCCAACACCCTACATATACAGTATAATATATAAATTACAAAAAAATCTGCAAGATAATGAAAAGAAAAAGACTGTTTAAAAAAACAAGACAGGCATACAAAACACAATAGAAAACAAGTCCATGGTGGGGCAAGCATTCCTTTGCTGAGGCATTAGGGTTGTGCAGGTCGGTTTAAGAGCTTGATGGTTGTAGGAACAAATTGGTCTTAATCCTGGGACTTCAGGCATCTGCCCAATTATAACAGCAAGAAAAGGGCAAAGCTTCAATGCTACATGGAAAACAATCCAAATCTGTTCAAATTTTCCTTAGTTAACCTTTATCCTCTCCAAAGCATCCACATCCTTCCTGTAAAGGGGCAACCAGAACTGCACACAATACACCAAATGAGGCCTAATCAATGGTTCATAAAGCCGCAACATGATTTCCTGACTCTTATACTCAATGCTAAAGACGTTATTTTCCTTGACAACCTGGTCTGCAGTGCAGGAGAGGTGCAGGTGAAGATAATCATCGCTCAATTAAACACGAAGGTAAACATAAAATGCTGGAGTACAATGGGACAGGCAGCATCTCTGGAGGGAAGGAATGGGTGACATTTCTGGTCGAAACGTTACTTCAGACCCGACCCGAAACGTCACCCATTCCTTCTCTCCGACCGGAGCAGCCAGAGAAAACCCACGCAGTCACACGGAGAACGTACAAACTCCACACAGACAGCACCCATCGTTAGAATCGAACCTGGGTCTCTGGTACTGTAAGGTATCAACTCTACTGTTGCACCACTATGCTGCCCCAGCATTTTGTTTCCTCCAGCATTTTGTTTTATTGCTCAATATTCCAGCATCTGCAGTACGGCTCATGTTCAGCATCAAGTTCAGCACAGACATTTTGAGCGGAAGGGCCTGTTCCTGTGCTGTATTGTTCTATGTTCTAGTTAGGGTCCACATCTCGTCTTTAACATTCTCGTTGAGGTCCATATAAGTTTGGGTAGTATTTGCATTTTTATTTTCCCAGTTCCATATAAAACCTCCTCATTTGTATCTATGATTTGTGCAATTGAAGCGATAGCTTGTGTTGACTGCATGATCTTGTCATGGTGCACCTTCATCAGTCTAATCTGCTGTAATTTACTTCCAACTGAGACAGTGATTCATTTTTCCGGTCCACTAAAATGAAATCGACATCAAACCTCTAACGACTCTATGAGTATAAAATCTTCGGAAACCAACTCTCTGCTGGTTCCCAGTACAAAGTTACACATCAAGGGCACATGGATTGTAGATTTAAACTGCACTGCCTCGTGACTTTGTTTGGGAGGACATTGCAAATTGCTTCAATGTCTAGGTACGATGTCATTGTTTGCCCTTGCAATAACATCTTGGTGCAGATACATGTTGCAGGTGTTCTCTCTGTGGCATCAAAGGTATTGTGTCAACCAGTGTTTCAATTATGACCCTGTCCCTGTATGTCCCACCCACTCCATAGACCATCAATATCCTCTGTATTGTGCCCTCCTTGAAGAAACAATTTTCCAATCCATACTGTACACATTGTTCCCCATATCAAGTACATCTCTTTACCAACCTCTCTTGTTGCATTCCTCAATAACAGCAGTATCTAAACCACCTTGGTTGTTCTTTCCTAGATTTAACTTTTGTTTTGCATATTACCTATGATTGATTTAATTTTGTTTGCTATCCAATACTTCTAGCCTGGTTTTGGAGAACTTTGTATCTGTATGCACGATCCAAAATGTCTTGTTTCTTAACTGGTCCCTCAGGCTGGACCCCCACAAACAGTTCACACCTTCTGGTCAGCATGTCTTTTAGATCTGCAAAATTGTTGACAATCCCAGTTCTGTTGAGTGTCCAAGTATTCTCTTTGCACCTGATTTTGAGAAAAGAACCAGTAATAGTTAATACATGCAAAAACCTGGTGAAACTTAGTGGTTCAGGTTTCTCCAGCTTTTTGTATCTATATTTGGTTTAAACCAGCATCTGCATTTCTTTCCTACACAGTAATAGTTAATGTTTTCTTTTTTTGCTGTGGGCTTTTAATATATCAGATACATTCTCCAGGGTCTCATTTAAGGGCTTGTGTATGGTACAATTCCCTGGCATTGTAACCAATGAGATATAATGAAACCTTTACTTCCATCTGTTCTTGTTTATCTTGTGTAGCCAGCTCAAAATATACTAAAGCCATTTTTGTTCATTGCCTCCATCCATTACATAGGCTACCTGCCTGCAAATCCTGCAACATGGGTGCATTTATTTGATACATCATGTACTACCTTAATTGAATCACACCACTCACTGTTTCTCAATACATGTCTACAAGTTATCATAATTTTCCAGCAGGGTCTGAATGTTATTATTTCATTAGCCAGCACTTCTGACACCATATATCAGTATAATTTCCCAAGATACTAAAAAATGGTTTGTATGTTAAGTTAATTTATTAAACCAAAGAATTTACAGAGAAACATGTATCCCTTCTCTGTTCCGTGCCAACTAAACACAAATAGGCAGGTAGGCTTAAACAGTGAGACTTTCTGAAAAATTCACCATTTACCATTGTCAGAATACAATGTCCGGGAATACAAGAGTTGGGGCATCTTGTTATTGGTGTACAAGTTATTGGTGAGACCACACTTGGAGATACAACTGTACAAGTAATTGGTGAGACCATACCGAGTATTTTGTGCAGTTCTAGTCACCCAGCTATAGGAATGATGTATTTAAGCTTGAAAGGGTGGAGAAAAGGGTGAGTTACAAGGAAAGGTTAGGTGGGTTGGGAATTTTACCCTGCAATCTGGGAGGTTAAGGGGCGACTGTACTGAAGTAATTAAAGTCATGAGGGACATAGATAAGATGAAAGGGGATGGATATAGATAAATTGAAAGTTCATCATTTTTTTCCTAGCTGGGATGATTCTAAAACCTGAGGCCATAGATTTAAGGTGAAAGGGGAAACAGTTAAAATGAACCTGAGGGTGAACTTTTTCACACAGAGGGTGCTGGGTACATAGAAACATAAAAACATAGAAACATAGAAAATAGGTGCAGGAGTAGGCCATTCGACCCTTCGAGCCAGCACTGCCATTCAATATGATCATGGCTGATCATCCCCAATCAGAACCCCGTTCCATGGAATGAAATGCCAGAGAAAGTTGTCGCGGTGAATACAATTATGTTTAAAAGGCATTTAGATGGGGAATATGGATAAAAAAGGTTTAGAGGGAAACGGCCAAACACAGGCAGATGGGACTAGTTCAGACAGACATCTTGGTTAGCAAGAACAAGATTGGCCAAAGAACTTGCTTCCATGGTGCATAACCTACTCTGTGATTCTTGGTCACTTGCTACAATTCTCAAAGAGATATACAACTGTTGTTGCATAAACCACATCATTGTACTCAGAAAATAACAACAACATCTGAATCAGAAAAGCCCTAATTTGGAGAATACAACATTTAGGCTGGCACCCCACTGTGCAGTTGTGAACTTTCCAAATATCTATTGTTTAGATCCAATGTTAAACCAATGTCTACCTATCTTGGATGTAAAGTACAATTTTGAAGAAAATAAGGTCTCTTTTAGGTAGCCAATATTCACATCTTACCTAACATCACTCATTGCAGAGAATCCCACTTTATTTAATAATTACTGGAAGGGGCATGGGCTGTGAACCAACAGAGTAAGGTTAGGCTTCAGTGTTCATCAATAACTATCGGGGACATGATGGACAAATCCCCCTTCTATCCTATGAAGAAGATTACATGATGCTGATGCCTTATTGTGCTGAAATCCCTGAAATCTCCATGTGATAACATGTGGGATTTGTCAGCATAGCATATGAGATGCCTTAAGGTTTTGTAAATTGCTTCATAAGTGCTTGACAGTTATAAATATATACATCAGTTTTTCTTTCTATTCCATCCTTGTGTGCAGTAATGCTATAAATGTTACCATCTCCCCCTTGGAACTTCCATTGAACTATTTTTTGTGCCACTGTATCAATTATCAAGTTGATGCAGCTAAATCTGTTGCTTGGGGAGCATGCGTCTGACTAATTAATTGGGAGAGGAGAATTGATCTTGTTGGCAATTTCAGTGAAGAATCCCTAGAGATATGGCTAACTCATTTATCCTGACATGTGGAGCAACCTAGAAGGAAGGAGGAATTGAATTTAAAAGCTGACTTATGGGAGTGATAGGATTAAATAGCTAAACCTTGTTGCTTGGTGAGAGTATGAAAATACACGAACGTGAGGAGCTGGATAAGTGCAAAAGTCATGTCACAGGCACGCACTGATGTGTGATGGATGCCATGTAAGCACAACAGTACAACTCTTGAATGAACATGGCAGAGAACACCCTCAATGTATTCCTCTGTCCCAGCTTATATTCAGCTCGCGACTAACATTACCTAACAGGACACAGGTTGAAGGTGGGGGAGGGGGGGGGTGTGGAAATTTAATGGGAGCCTGAGGGGTAACCTTTTTCACAAAAAGGGTGGTGGGTATATGTAACAAGCTGCCAGAGGAGATAGTTGAGGCAGATATGAGCTCAGCGCAGGCAGGTGCGACTAGTGTAGATGGGGCATGTTGGCCAGTGTGGCAAGTTGGGCCAAAGGCACTGTTTCCACACCATAAGACCCTATGGCTATTATCAAACCTGTTATCTGGTTGTTAATGCAATGCTGTGTGAGGGTCCTACAGTACCTGCTGCATTATATCTGCAAGGGAAAGGAAAGGCATGTTTTATTTTCTTCCCCGTATTCCTGATGTCAGTTATTGACTTGCTGCCATTAAATCAACACATTACATGGTAATTTCTGATTAATCATGTACAACAAATTTTAAAGGCACATGGATGGTTCAGGGATTCAGGGAAATGAGACATCAGGACTCAGATACAGGACTGGGAGAGCTGGAGAAGGAGGTCCATAAGACAGATGACTTGTAGCTACTTGGGTGAAGGATGCCACTTTACTCTCTCGTCTCTTCCTACCTACTGCACTGCTCTGACTGTGCCTCCCTTTCTTTCTGCACATGGGTGCTACTGTGGCATGGCGGTAGAGTTGCTGCCTTACAGTGCTTGCAACGTCAGAAACTCGGGTTCGATCCTGACTACGGGTTTGTACAGTCTCCTCGAGACCTGCGTGGGTTTTCTCCGAGATCTTCGGTTTACTCCCACACTCCAAAGACTTACAGGTTTGTAGGTTAATTGGCTTGGTAAATATAAAATATGTCCCTAGTGTGTGTAGGATAGTGTTAATGTGTGGGGATCACTGGTCGGCGCGGACTCGGTGGGCTGAAGGGCCTGTTTCCACGCTGTATCTCTGTATCTGTATCTCCTAACCTACAGGACTCCTAGACCCATGACTAATCTCCTGTGATGCCTGCAAGGTCTACAGTGTTGAATCAGTAAAGCATTTAATATTTTAAGGCTGGTGCAGCCTACTGAAAAAAACGTTATTGGTTGTTAAGAACACACTGCCATCCCACCTGCTCCCTGCATTTACTCCTCAGAGTAATTATTGCTGGAGTGTCGGCATCACAGTGTCCCAGAGAAATTCACAATGTGTTTTGGTGACCCTCTCTGTAATTTGAACAGCAAGTGAATAAGGTGAGTATTCTCCAAACATCACTTAAAATTAACATCAGTGCCCTGTTTAATTCCAAATGCCAAGTCAGTTCAAGAATGTTAAGAACCAGCCAAATGCTGCTCAACCTCTCCAATCAAATTAATTGTTAATCGATCATCTAACAAACTCTGGTAACTGTTCTTAGCATTGGCTTTAACCTCTATACAATATAGCTCCCTAGGTTGTTAAAGAAGGAACTGCAGATGCTGGAGAATCGAGGGTACACAAAAGGCTGAAGAAACTCAGCGGGTGCAGCAGCATCTAAGGAGCGAAGGAGATAGGCGACGTTTCGGGCCGAAACCCTTCTTCAGACTCCCTAGATTGCTGCTCACAACGTTAGCAGTCCAATTAATTCTACTAACAATATTTTTGATGCATACTTCTTACCAATTTGCTCCTCCTCATTGCTAACAGGTAATTTTTAAGCACTTGGACCTGATGTGGATTTCCTCCTGACTTATATCCTCCTGATAGGAGTAAATGGGATGAGCACGTGCGATGGTAGTGAGTCTTCCACTCAATCAATAAACCATTTGCAGTAGCTCACAGCAGATCTTCTTAAGGTCATAAGAAATAGTAGAAATAGGCCATTCGGCCTATCAAGTCTACTCTGCCATTCAATCATGGTTGATCTATCTCTCCCTCCTAACCCCAATATCCTGCCTTCTCCCCATAACCTCTGATACCCGTACTAATCAAGAATCTGTCTGCCTTAAAAATATCCACTGACTTGGCCTCCACAGCCTACTGTAGCAAAGAATTGCACAGATTCACCACCCTCTGACTAAAGACATTTCTCCTCATCTCCTTCCTAAAAGAATGTCCTTTAATTCTTAATTCCTGTCAATGTATTTGGTGTAATCCTGAGAGATACCAGCATCAAGCATGATATCATTTCACTAGCACAGCATCATACAGTGAAGAAACAGGCCCGTTGTCCCAGGTGGTCTATGATGACCATGCACCACCCATTTAATGCTAAACTAATCTCATTTTAGTTTCTCCACAATCCCAAGAAAATCTCCCAGATTATATTGCTCATGTGCACAGTGGAGGCCATTTACACCCAGTGATCCACATGTCTTTAGCATGAGGGACCACATGACGAAAATCTATGCAGGCCACAGGGTGAATATGCACTCTCCACCGAGAGAGAGCATATGAGGTATATGTAGCAAGGACCATCTGTGGCAATGAATTGTGTAGGAGGGAACTGCAAATGCTGGTTTAAATCAAAGATAGACACAAAATACTGGAGTAATTTATTGGTACAGGCAACATCTCTGGTGAGAAGGACTGGGTGAGGTTTCGGATCGAGACCCTGAAGAAAGGTCCCGACCTGTAACGTCTCCCATTCCTTCTCTCCAGAGATGCTGCCTGTCCCGGTAAGCTACTCCAGCATTTTGTCTATCTTCAGAGCATGAGGTTTTTGCTGCAGTGACACAGCAACTCTACAAGTTGTCACATTGTGCTACACAGGGCAATGCCTCTATATAACCACTTAAAAAGCTTAGAGTAGACAAATTATCCCCTCCATGATCAGCTGGATTGGTGCAAAGTTGCCCCCGTTCAAACCAGAAGGGACAGATACCTCCAATCAGACACAGGTTCTCAGCTTCAGTCTGAACACTGGTGCAGGAACCAAGATTGTCTCGAGCATCTGTCTTGATCATCTCCTCCATCGGCAATCCTCAAACTGATGCATGTTCCTTTACCGATGGAGATACTGTTAAAAGAGGTCCTTGTTTGCAGAGTATTTGCCATGATCTCAAATAGTTTCCATGTACTTTACAACCAGTTAAGTAATTTTGAAAGAAAGTCATTGTTGTAAAGTATGGAAATAGGTTGGCCAGTTTAAACACAAGGTCGGAAAATGCAACAGTAAGGAAGGTGAGGAATGTGAGAAGGTGCTGGCCAGTGTGGGCAGGTTGGACCATAGGGCCTGTTTTCATGCTGTATGACTCTAATTACGACTCTAAATCATGTTTTACGTGGTGTTGCTGAGGGATATAAATTGGGTCGGACATTGTCATAACTGCTCATTTTGCAGTTATGCTGTGGATATCTGCGTCAAAGAGAGAATCTATTGGTTTTAAATTGTGTCCATTGGTCAGATGCGGGCATCCCTGGTAAGGCCAGCATTTATAGCTGTCTGTAATTGTCCTTGAGACACTAATAAGGTTGAGCTGTCTCTTAACCTGCATGTGGAGTTCCTGTAAAACCTTGGCACGCATGCATACAGCAATGAATTGGACCTGAACAAATGTGTGCATATTCAGAATTGTCCTTTTCAGTCCTTCAGTCCTTTTTGATGCAGCATAACTTGTGTGTGATAAAATACAATAATGAAATCTGGAGGAGGAGCATTCATGGATTATTTCCAGTATAAGAAATTATATCTTACACAGAAGTCTGTAGAGGCCAACTCATTGGATATTTTTAAAGCAGATAGCTTAGTACGGGTGTCAGAGGTTATGGGCAGGAGAATGGAGGTAGGAGGGAGAGATAGATCAGCCAAGATTGAATGGCAGAGTAGATTGATGGGCTGAATGGCCTAATTCTGCTCCTATCAATTATGATCTTATGATCATCTTTTCATAAAATGAGTTCAGTGCCAATTTGTAAATTGCACCAGAGGAGGGAAACATAAAGCCCTGTCAAACATTTACCAGCATTCACTTCTCAATCTTCCCCAGAATCCGTAAATTCACCACCAATCATTGCACCCCCTCACACACACCCAACTACCAATGTGGAGGAGAAAAATCATCCCCCACAGACCCTTCCTGTTCTTTTCATCCAAACTATTGTTACCGATTATGAATAACCCAGGTCGCAGCAGAAATCACTGCAGCATCCAGGAGCTGCAGCTAATCAACTCAAAATGACATTTATTTTTGTGTTTTCAATTAATTTTCTCAATTTATGACAGTATATTAAAGTCAATCTGATGTCCTCAAATTTTGTTTCACCTCTTTTGTGGCACCTTATCAAAGTCCAAATCTAGCACATCAACTGGTACGTGCAGGAAGGAACTGCAGATGCTCGTTTAAACCGAAGATAGACACAAAAAGCTGGAGTAACTTAACGGGACAGGCAGCATCTCTGGAGAGAGGAATGGGTGATGTTTCGGGTCGAGACCCTTCTTCAGACTGAAAGTCACGGGAAAGGGAAACGAGAGATGTAGACAAAAATGTAGAGAGAAATGGAACAATGAAAGAAATATACTGTATGCACAAAAGTAATGATGATAAAGGAAACAGGCCATAGTTAGCTGTTTGTTGGGTGAAAACGAGAAGCTGCTGTGACTTGGGTGGGGAAGGGATGGAGATAGAGGGAATGCCGGGGTTAGTTGAAGTTAGTTAAATAAACAGTCATACCACTGGACTATAAGCTGCCCAAGCAAAATATGAGAATGGAGGAGGCTTAGGACAGAAAGGTCAGTGTGGGAAAGGGAAGGAGAATAGTAAGATTGAACGAGAACTTACCAGTTCGAAGGTTGATCTTTATTTCATGAGGAGTTGTGGTGAGGGATTTCGTGAAGAACCCGCCAGCACGCATGCGCGACATTCTTCAAAGTAGCGGTGTGGAATCACAGAAACCAACAACAGAAATGACTTGGCATAGTAAGATTGAAGAGACTCTAATTACCAGGTGAGGATGATCGAGGGTTGGGAGCGGAGGGCACGAAATCCCTCACCGCAACTCCTCATGAAATAAAGATCAACCTTCGAACTGGTAAGTTCTCGTTCAATCTTACTATTTCATTTCGGAGTCACGTGAGTGACTTCATGAAGACTTCAAAGCTTCTGTGATTGCACGCCCTGGACCACGTCCATGCTGACACACCACTAGCAGGGATGGATGGGAGTAAACAAGTTTCTCAAACAGGTTATACTGAAAAACAAGAAGAATATTTATTAATAACAAAGCAAAAACCCCTCATTCGGGGACATCCCCACGTTCTTGACCTGCATTCAGCACGGCCTCCGCGAACTGTAGGGGAGCAGCAACAGGCTTGTTGTAGAATCGCTGAAACACAGCTTCATTCGCCCATCCTGCTGTAGCGAGAATATGGTCCATGGGCACCTCCATGACCCTCGCCGCCGACGTTGATGCAGCCCTGGTGGAATGGGATTTGAACACATTAGTGTCGATACCTGACTTACCCAAGACGATCCTGAGCCACCTGGATATCGTCTGGACTGTCACTCGATGGTGAGGTTTCTTGTGAGTGACAAGCAGGTATTTCTCCATTCCCCTTATGTGTCTCGTCACCTCGACATAGTGACGGATATGGGCGGCTAAACATAGCCTTGCATCTGCGGGGTATGCCGGGAACTTCAGCTTCAGCCCTGTGCACCCAGGTCTATGCTGCTTTAGTAGCTCATCGATAAAGAAGACCACTTCGGCAGGGGTAGAGATCATCCTGTCGATACGGATTTTATGTAGTGTCTGTACCCTCTGTGCTGAAGTCAGCGTTAGTAACATCACCAGTTTCATGGTGAGTTTGTCCAGCTCTAGCCCCTCCATGGGCGACCACGTCCTGAGCAGGGTTAGTACTTTCCTGACATCCCAGGTGATATTATAGCATGGTGTAGGCGGATTCATATTGAATATACCCCGCATGAGTCTGGACACTAGCCTGTTGGATCCTACCTCAATATTGAGGTAGAATGACAGCGCGCTTCTGGCACTGTTGATGGCACTGTAGCTCAAGTTTTCATCATGGTGCAACCCCGCGAGGAATTCCAATACGTCGGCTATGGATGCATCGTCATAAGTGATGTGAGAGCAGCTGCAGTAGGCTTCCCATTTTCTGATGTGGGAAAGGTATCGCCGCCTGGTCGACTCTTGGCACGACGCCCCAATGGTATCCATAGTTCTAGATGATAGACCATACTGCAGTAATGGCCGGGTTAGAATCTGCAAGCCAACAAATTTAGGTAGGTATGGCAGGGATGTGGCTCCCCTGACACGGGGTTAGTAACCAATTGTGGGCAACCCTCTAAGAGGACCCAAGGCTGACTGATCATGTCAAAGACCACCGGATACCATGGCTGCGTAGGCCAGTCGGGTACAATAAAAATGCCCTTAGCAGCATCCATCTGGATTTTTCGCAATACCCGACTGATGAGGCAAAACGGGGGGAATGCATAGAAAAACCACTTCCCCCAGTCCAGCGAGAATGCATCCATCGCCGTTGCCCCAGGATCTGGTTCCCACGAAACGTATGTTGGTACCTGATGGTTCAACCGTGACGCAAAGAGGTCGATATCCGGTTTACCAAATTTGGCTGTAACTTTAGCAAAAATTTGAGGATGCAACATCCATTCGATGTTGTCATTGAACTTGCGTGACCTGGTGTCCGCCACAGTATTGAGCTCACCTGGTAAATAGGTAGCTGAAATCCAAATATTCCTTTCAATACACCAGAGCCAAATTGTATTAGCCAATTCAGCACATGAAATTGACCTGGTATCGCCCATATGGTTTAAATATGCCACCGCCGTGGTATTGTCTATTTGGATACGGACATGAGCGTCAATAAGATTGGAGCAATAAGCTCGAAGTCCGTGAAATGCTCCAAGCATCTCCAAATAGTTTATCCCTTGTGACAACAACATAGTAGATTCAAGGGTGTCCCATCTGCCCCCACAACTAGAACAGTTGTCCGTAGCTCCCCAGCCATAGGAGCTTGCATCGGTTTGCAAGTATACCATCGGATTGAGCACAATAATGGGTTTAAATGAGCTACTAATATGGCGCACCCACCATTGTAACTCAATCTTAGCTTTAGGAGGCAGCTGCATTGGTCTGTCGAAATGACCGGCGTTCTGCTTTAACGCGGAGATCTTGGCTCTTTGCAAGTTTTGATAATGCAAAGGCCCGTATTGAGCTGCTGGAAACAATGCTATGATCTTGCCAATCACCTTAGCTGTTTGTCTAATTGATGGTATACTGGCACAGGCTAAATCTTGACATGCTTGGGTGACATCCCCAACCTTATTAGTCGGTATGGTGGCCCTCATGCGATTGGAATCCACCGTGAACCCCAGATAGTCCATAACCTGGGAAGGGCAGAACTTCGACTTGTCTGGATGGACAATAAACCCCAGCCGCTGAAAAATTGCCACAGTGGCTGAGACTGCCCGTTCAGCAGACTCCAGGGTATTGCCAACAATCAATATATCATCCAAATAGGCCATCACGATATGATGCTGCTTCCGTAACTGGGCCATGATGGGTTTCATTAATTTAGTAAACAATCTAGGGGCTGTAGTAAGCCCATTTGGCAAAGCCCTGTATTGCCAGAGCTGACCCATCCAGACAAATTTTAAGAACTTCCTGTGGTGTTTCCGAATGGATACAGAATGGGATGCATCTTTTAAATCAATGCATGCCATAAAGCAGCCATGAGAAATCAATGTCTTGGCTGTCTCAAAAGTGTCCATTTTAAAATGGGTGTATGTTACAAAAGTATTCAAATGGGTCAGATCAATAATCACTCGACAGCCTCCATCCTTCTTAGGCCTAGTAAATATATTTGATACAAATTCAATTGGTTCATGCATAGCTTTTTCTATCACGCCTTTTTCTTCTAACCTTAAGATCTCAGCATAGCCTGCTGCCTGTTCAACGGCAGACAGCGAAAACGTCCGATTGGGCATATGCCGGGATGGAGGAATGTCGCTGTTAATAAACTCAATCTCATGACCTTGAATACTTTGCAAAACAAACTCATCGGAAGTGACAGTTTCCCATGCCCCCAAAAAGAACCAAAGGCGCCCACCAACATGTGAAGTTAAATGCACAGATAAGTGAAAACCAGACCGCCTTACCTCCCTGGTTACCGGCGGTCCCTGACATGTTTGGGTGGTCGCGGAGGTGCTGGGTTGGGCTGGTGCTGCAGTGTCCGCATCTTCCACTGGGGCTGCTGCGGGCCTTGCCCTAAAAAAGGCCGCGGCTGCTGGGGCTGCTGGTAGCGAGGCGGAGCTGGAGAGTAGGTCCTTGTCGATCTGGACACAGGGCCTCGCGGCCGAACAAATGGAGCTTTCGGGGCCGGCGGTCTGGGGGCGATCTGAGAGCGCATGAGTCCCACCATTTTGGCATGTTCATCGAGCTCCTTGACCCTCTTCGGGAGGTCTTCCCCGAAGAGCTGTCTGGGCGGCGGCCGAGGCGACGCCTTGCACAACCCAGCAAATTTTGGGTTGAGCGTGGGGCGGATGCTGCTTTTTCTGAAAGCATTGATTTCATGCTGCGTGGCACAAAGCAGCGCCAGGGCATCCTCCTGCTCCAGATTGACGTCTTCACCATCTACCGACCGCACAAACGCGGTAATTCCGGCCGTGAGCAGCCTCAGAATTCGTTGGAGCTTTAACTCCTGGGTTCTGATGGCCGAACCGATGTTGCCCCATATTGGCGTATTGACCACAGGCACGTTGTGGGAGTTGCAGTTGGAAGGGGCCTTATGCCGATTGATGGCCTGAGAGAGAACTTCCTCCTGGAGCTGGTGGTTGGTGAGGAAGTCCACGGTGGCAGCCAGTTTCGGGTTGAGGGGAAGCCCTGCTGTCTCTGGGGCAGCAAATTTTGCCGCCACATCCAGAAGTTCTTCCGGCGGCACTTCCGAGGGAACCGGTGTAGGGTCTGCGAAGTCTTCCTCTTCTGGCTGCCCCAGGCTGGCTATAGAGACCGGTGACACCTCCCTGTGTCGTTTGATGCTGGATGCCTCCTGCCGTTGGTTATGCAACAGGAGCTCCAGTAGCCGCTCCATACGGTCAATACGCCCTTCGCCCTGAACACTCGGGCGGTCGGAGTCCTCAGGCTCTGAAATACTACCGAGGCTCCTATCATCGGCCCGCACCTCGTCGAGGTGAACCCGGTGCCGGAATATGTCGCTGCCAGCCGCCGCAGCGAAGCTGAGCGATTCCCGCGCGGGAGGTGTGTTCAACCGCCTTCGTTTGGCGGGACCTGATGCCTCTGCCACGGAGGGCAAATGCGGCGGGGAGTCGGCACCAGCCTTAGCATGGTGACCCGACGCCCGCGCGGGCTTGCCGGCTGCCCACGTCGTGGACCTTGCCGACGCATGGTCTCGTCCTCCCATCCATGGGGGACTCGGCGACCGTGGCGGGACCCCACCCAAATGACCCGTCCCGGCGTCGGTGGTTGGGGAGTCGACACTGGACCTCATAGTGGACCTGGGTCCCGCCTTTGTACCAGTCCGCAACTTGGCGGCAGGTGATGCCTTGGCCCCTGAAGGGTTAGGCTTTTGGGCTGCATCCCTCCCCCTACTCGGAGGGCTGAGGGAGAAGGGCCGTGCAGCCGCACGCGAGCCCTTGCCCACGGCCGCCAACGGGCCCGTTGGCGACCTGAATGCCGAGGCAGGGTCTACCTGCTCCGGTGGCACACCGCAGTCCTGCTCCTCGAACTCCTCCCCGGAGCTGCGGTGTATCAGCGGGTCCGGCCCTGCAGCAACCGGGCTCCCCGGTTTCCCCGCTTTCCTCCCAGCCTGTTTCACAGGTGCAGCCGATAATGAGGGCTCCGGGACAGGTGGCCGGCGACTCCAGACGGACGTCTTTCGACCTCTCAAACTCCCGTCCATGTCCTTGCTGAAAGACAAAAGCACTACCAGCAAGGACCAACCAACTTAAGGTTAGTATAACTTACCTTAGCGGTCCCTTATGAAGGACTGGCGGGGAGCGCACCCCACCGCCAGCCGTCGGCAGCAACGCGTTGCGACGATATGTCGCGCATGCGTGCTGGCGGGTTCTTCACGAAGTCACTCACGTGACTCCGAACTGAAATTAAAGTCTTTAGCAACTGGTTTAGTACATCAACTGGTACTGTCTTTATTTTATTGATTACAAAATCAAATATCTCAAACAGATGCATCGAACACTATTCCCCAACTACCAATGTGGAGGAGAAAAATCATCTCCTGCAGACTCTCCACATCCACAAATGGCCAGCAGCATGGCAATAGCTGCAGGCTGCTGCTGTGCAAAAACTTCCCAACCAAACTTTAATTGGGCCACCCTTTCTTTCCAAAGGATTTGACTGCTTTCCTTGTCACCTTTCACCACCTTGCTCCCAACCCTTTCAAGTCCAACAACTCTTTCCTTAACTTCATAGGGAGAGATACATATAAACTGTGCCTTATTTCCTAATTTGAAACCAGTGACTATTGTTTTTAAGCGCAAGTTGCTCTAATTTTGAAATTTCTTCTCATTTTCCGCAGTTAGAATGAATTGCAATCATCTGTATTTATACTGTTCACCTACTCCTAACCACATGGAAACACACACCTTCTGTGTAAAAATACTTGTCCTGCACATCTTCTTTAAACTTTGCCCCTCGTACCTTACAACAATGCCCTCTTGAGTTTGACATATCAACCTTGGGGTAAAAAAAAACAGAAATTAAGATCTCCTGCCCATTTATGGCAGAGGTTGGGGGGGGGGAGGGGTGGGGAGGTAGGAACCAGCAGCATCAACATTCCTGGTCTGGAAGTGGCCAGGTGAGCTGTAGGAACCAACAAAATCAGCCTGTGATCATCAGCCTGAAGAAGGGTCCCGTCCCGAAACATAATCTGTCCATCCCCACCCCAGACGCTGCCTGGCCCACTGAGTTCCCCTCACAGTTTGTTTTTTTGCTCAAGATTTCAGCATCCAGTGTCTTGTGTCTCCACCATCACTGTTCTCTGCGGTTCGTCTAATGTATCAGGTTTTTGAAGTTTATATTAAATTGCTGTTTCTCCCTTTAGCCCTGATATTTAGGAAATTGGTGGTTCTGTCCAAGAGTTCTCTTGTCACGCTTGTGGTGAAGAACCTGTGGAATTCTTTGCCACAGAAGGCTGTGGAGGCCATCAATGGATATTTTTGAGGCACAGATAAATAGATTCTTGATAGTAGGGGAGTCAGGGGTTATGGGCAGAAGGCAGGAGAATGAGATTAGGAGGGAGAGATAGATCAGCCATGATTGAATGTGGGAGTAATTTGATGGGCAGAATGGCCTTATTTTGCCCCTATCACTTATGATTTTATGATTTGTGTACTATTGGAAGGTGATATGATTGGTCTCTGATTTTAAAAGTGCTGCATGTGCAAGATCGCAGAACCAAAGGAAAAATAGCTTAAGGCAGCAGAAAACCATTCAAATTTTAATTGAAATTTGGTGAGCACTTGTGTGAAATGTCATATCTTAAAAGTGACACTGGATTTAGGTAACACAAATTCATGAAGCTTGAAAGGGCACTCAATTATGGGACCAGTAAAGAGGGCCTAATGATAATGAAACTGAAACACTTCTCTATGTTATCAGTGCATTCACTGAACACCCACTGTGTAACTTAATTCCTCAATAATGAAGCCAGAACGACATTAGTGCCCTTACTGAATATAATACGTGAGTACCGTACTATTGTTGAATTGATTCTCAGGATGTAGGCAATGTCATTGCATGACCCATTTATTACTGAAGAAGAAGACATCACAGAAGTATTAAGAGTTAACCACAAAATTCACCCGATTAAATATGAATTGTAGAGTCCCATTTATGAAGAATATTGGTCAACTAGTTTGGGTTTCATTACAGTTTTAAACCTGTCATTTTTTTTTTTTTGGTTATGGCCCACAAATGGTTGCATTTATTCAATTTCACTTCAAAACTGTTAATGCGCAATGTGAACATGATTTGTGGCCGGCCCTGATTAGTCCTGGTTTTCCTCACCTCCAGCTCTTCAGCCCCTATCCCCCATCTCCTACTTTCAGTCTGAAGAAGGGTCCCGACCCAAAATGTCACTATCCTTTTTCATCAGAGATGTTGCCTGACCCGTTGAGTTACTCCAACACTATATTTCTAACTTTGGTGTAAACCAGGATCTGCAGTTCCTTGTTTTTTACATTTCTTACTGGATACCATTGCTTTTCTTTGTCATATCACCAAACAGCAGTATGTCACTGTGGGAGGCCTAATCATCGACAGTTACCTTCATTGAAGATCTTCTCTCCATTATATTGTTAAAAGTAGAAACATCGTAAATACTTTCACAATGCTCAGCCCTATTCTTGACCTCTTAAATAACAAGGCCATCTATTTGTGCACGTAGCAAGATTTGGGTAATATTCAGCAATGGCATGGCAAGTAACATTTGTACCATGTCAAGTGCTACAATAACCACCTCCAACAAAAGAGAGTCTCTGTTTTCAATGTATTCCCATTGTCAAATTCATGCCTATCAACAGCCTGGGCATCATTACTGAACATAACTGGATCAGCCCATAAATACTGTGGCTGAGAGAGTAAATAGCTGGAGTAACTCAACAGATCAGGCAGCATCTAAGGAGAAAAGGAATAGGTGATGTTTCAGGTTGAGATCATTCTTAACTGCAACATCTTCCCTCACTCCAAGGAGAGTAAATCTGAGACTCGATATTCTGTGAATCAAATGACTCTACAGAACACCATTGAGGGAAGTTTAGTAACGAACACTTGAATTGTGAATGAATGAATGAGTTTATTGCCCAAGTATTCACATACAAAGAATTTGCCTTGGTGCTCCACCCACGACAACAACATACAGTGACAGTTAGGAATGACACATGAAACATTAAACATTAACAATAAAACAAAAGTAGACAAAAGTGCTGGAGAAACTCAGCGGGTACAGCAGCATCTATGGAGCGAAGGAAATAGGCAACTTTTGGGTCGAAACCCTTCTTCGGCTCGAAACGTTGCCTATTTCCTTTCCTCCATAGATGCTGCTGCACCCGCTGAGTTTCTCCAGCACTTTTGTCTACCTTCGATTTTCCAGCATCTGCAGTTCCTTCTTAAATAATAAAAAATCATTGATTTAACATGTGAATTAAATAAAATACCAGAGCAATAGGAGGCTACAGATTTTTGGTTAATGAGTAGAGCTACTACTCATGGAAAAAAGCTGTTTTTATGTCTGGCTGTGGCAGCTTTGACAGTCTGGAGTCACCTTCCAGAGGGAAGTGATTCAAAGAGTTTGTGGCCAGTGTGAAAGGGGTCAGAGATGATCTTACCCGCTCGCTTCCGTGCCCTTTCAGTGTACAGTTCATTAATGGTGGGAATGTTGCGGCCAATAACCTTCTCAGCTGATCGGCCGATTCGCTGCAGCCTCCGGATGTTGTGCTTGGTGCCAAACCAGACCATGATGGAGAAGGTGAGGACAGACTCTACAATGGCTACATAGAATTGGACCATCATTGCCTGTGGCAGATTGTGCTTCCTCAGCTGCCGCAGGAAGTAAGACCGAGATGAGAAATACTTTTTTCACACAGAGTGGTGAGTCTCTGGAACTCTCTGCCAAAGAGGGTAGTTGAGGCCAGTTCATTGGCTATATTTAAGAGGGAGTTAGATGTGGCCCTTGTGGCTAAGGTCGATCAGAGGGTATGGAGAGAAGGCAGGTACGGGGTACTGAGTTGGATAATCAGCCATGATCATGTTGAATGGCGGTGCAGGCTCGAAGGGTCGAATGGCCTACTCCTGCACCTAATTTCTACGTTTCCATGTACATCCTCTGTTGTGCCTTTTTGTCTGTGGAGTCGGCGGTAGCCCCCCACTTAAGGTCCATGGAGATGATGGTTCCCAGGAACTTAAAATACTCCACAGATGTGAGTCTACTATCAATTCTACTGTCTTAAGACCATTGAACTTCAGGTTGTTGCGATGGCACCAGGCCGCCAGCTGCGTCACTTCCTGTCTGTAGGCAGATTCTTCCCCTTCTTGGATCAGTCCAATCAGGGTTGTGTCGTCCGCAAACTTGAGAAGCTTGACAGAGGTGTCAGTGGAGGTGCAGTCATTGGTGTAGAGAGAGTAGAGGAGAGGCTCAGGTCAATTGTATGGGTCAGGTCAAGTGCAACAGTACTTCATTTGCTATTTTGTCCATTACAAAGCAGTCCAAAGATTGGTACCTATCCACTTCCATCAAAATTCTTTCTTGAGGCTTTAGAGATGCATTGCTGCAGCAGCACTGCATAAACATGCATCTTTCATCAATGTGGGCAGGGAGGACAATCCATGAAAAACCTCCATTCCATAGGGGATAAATAATCCAATAATATCGAAAAGCAACTCTTTGTTGGTGCTAACCAAATCTATCCATGAGTAAACAAATTACCATAAAGAAAACATCTTCAGGAACCAATGATACAAGTGTTCTTCTGCTTAAAGAGTTAGCTGAACAAAGGTAACAGCTGGCCCTGAGTGGGGTGCAGGCAACATTATCAAATATACAGTAAACTCTGTGGGGTTGTGTGATGAGAAAGTGCTCTACATATATTGCTTCCATCAAAAAAATTAAAAAAAAATTTAGTATAGTCAAGGGTGAGCTCTATGTGTTTTGTTTTCTTACCACCACTTGTATTCTAACAGATTAAGAACAGATTAACAATGACAAAAATATATTTTATTATGGCACGCACTATACCTTTGGGCCTCCAATTATTCCAGTGGCTTTAGCAAACAATTTCTATTGACAGAAAAATTACAAGAACATTATTTTTATTTGTTTTTATGTCAAATGTCATTAGAAACGGGAATAGTCCCTGAGGAATGGCATACTGCGCATGTTGTTCCATTGTTTAAAAAGGGTTCTAAAAGTAAACCTAGCAATTATAGACCGGTTAGTTTGGCTTCAGTGGTGGGCAAATTAATGGAAAAGATACTTAGAGATAATATATATAAGTATCTGGATAAAGAGGGTCTAATTAGGAACAGTCAACATGGATTTATGCCTGGAAGGTCATGTTTGACTAATCTTCTTGAATTTTTTGAAGAGGTTACTAGGGAAATTGACGAGGGTAAAGCAGTGGATGTTGTCTATATGGACTTCAGTAAGGCCTTTGACAAGGTTCCTCATGGAAGGTTGGTTAAGAAGGTTCAACTGTTGGGTATAAATGCAGGAATAGCAAGATGGATTCAACAGTGGCTGAATGGGAGAAGCCAGAGGGTAATGGTGGATGGCTGTTTGTCGGGTTGGAGGCAGGTAACTAGTGGCGTGCCTCAGGGATCTGTGTTGGGTCCTTTGTTGTTTGTCATGTACATCAATGATCTGGATGAAGGGGTGGTAAATTGGATTAGTAAGTATGCAGATGATACCAAGATAGGGGGTGTTGTGGATAATGAAGAGGATTTCCAAAGTCTACAGAGTGATTTAGGCCAGTTGGAAAAATGGGCTGAAAGATGGCAGATGGAGTTTAATGCTGATAAATGTGAGGTGTTACACCTTGGCAGGACAAATCAAAATAGGACGTACATGGTAAACGGTAGGGAATTGAAGAATACAGTTGAACAGAGGGATCTGGGAATAACCGTGCATAGTTCCTTGAAGGTGGAATCCCATATAGATAGGGTGGTAAAGAAAGCTTTTGGTATGCTAGCCTTTATAAATCAGAGCATTGAGTATAGAAGCTGGGATGTAATGTTAAAATTGTACAAGGCATTGGTGAGACCAAATCTGGAGTATGGTGTACAATTTTGGTCGCCCAATTATAGGAAGGATGTCAACAAAATAGAGAGGGTACAGAGGAGATTTACTAGAATGTTGCCTGGGTTTCAACAGCGGTGTGGAATCACAGATAAAGAAGTTGACTTAAATACTATAAGATTTGGAGAACTAGAACTACCAGGTGGGCGCGTAATTGCTCATCGTAACTCCTCATAAAATCAAGATCAAACTTCAAACTGGTAAGTTCTCATTTTATCTTACTATTTTACGTCGGAGTCACGTGAGTGACTACGTTAAGATTTCAAAGCTCTGTGATTTCACGCTGTTTTGAATCCAGGCGTCACACACTGAATGGATTGACCATGGGTGAATGAGAAAATATTAATGCATTCAGAGTTAGTTAGGTAACAATGCTGATGCTTTGATGTAAAAAACAAAAATGATAGTGACCCCGCTCAACCTGGGGGAAAACTATAAACAGAATTCAAAATGGTACATGCAAACATACCCGGTCCGGCAATGGGTTTATTATAAAAGCGGCGGAACATCCTTTCATTGGCACATCCTGCCGCCGCTAGGATGCTGTTGAGGTCACGTCCATAGCCCTTGCTGCTGACATTGATGCAGCCCTGGTGGAGTGAGATGTGTAAATGTCAGTATCCTCTTTTAGCCTCTGGAAATGGTTTGTGTTGACACCCTATGGTGTGTTTCTTTGTGGCTGATTAGGACAGCTAACTATGAGCCTCGGAGGCTCCTGGTGACTGTAATATACTGGTGCAAGTGAGCGACTACACATACTCATTGATCTTCGGGGTATGCCATGAACTCAAGCCTGGTCCCTGGTACCCCCGGCCTGCTCTGTTTAACTAAATCATAAGTGACAAAAGTTATGGTGTTGGCAGTGGTGTTCATGTTGTCGAGTCGCAGTTTATGCAGAGTCTGGACTTGTTGTGCCATTATGAGCACCATTAGCATGACCACCTTGAGGGTGAGCTTGTGTAAGGATAGGGTGTGGCTGGGGCCCATTGACGGAGTAGCGTTTGCACCATGCTAACATCCCATTTGTCGGTATACCATGGCCTGGGGGGTGTAGTATTGTATATGCCCTTCATGAACCTGGTAATAAGAGGATGCTTTCCCACTGGGAGGATCCCAGTTCCCAGCACTAAATATGATGACAGTACACTCCTGATGGCAATGTATCCTAATTTCTGGTCATGATATAAGGTAGACAGAAATTCCAGTATGTCCGTGATGCACACAGTGTCATATGCAATGTTGGAAGCCCGGCAATACGTCTCCCACTTCTTGATGTGAGAGACTTACTGCTTTTGTGTGCTGTCCCTCCAGGCCGCTGTAATCACATCCACCGATCGATCAGCCAGTCCGAGTCCCAGGAAAGGCTCCTCAGAAGCTGCAAACCAACAAATTGATTTGGTCATGTAGCGGATGATGGCTCCCCGTAACCAGGTGTACCAGCAGCTCCCTGTTGTTGGGGACAGCCATCAAAGGCTGTGTCATGATTCCCAGGACGAGTGGAAACCAAGATTGCGTAGGCCAATCTACCAAAATGCCTGCGGCATTGTCTTGCTTTATTTTGACCAAGCATCGGCAAAATGGAGGGAAAACATACAAGAACATTCCTCCCCAATGCAGTGTGAATACATCGACTGCTACTGCCCCTGGGTCTGGCTCCCATGAGACATATTTGGGTAACTGGTGATTCAACCTGGAGGCAAACAAGTCAATATCCGGCGTGCCATATCGGGCAACAATGTCGGTGAACACGACATGATTCAACATCCATTCTGTAACACAGTTCATTGAATTTCTGTGATCTAGTGTCCGCCACCATATTATATCTACCAGGTAGGTAGATAGCTGTGACCCAAAAGTTTCTTGCAATACACCAATGCCAAAGGAGGTTTGCCAATTTATCACATGATTCAGATTTTATTCCACCCATGTGATTGACATACGCCACAGTTGAACATGCACATGATGCATACGGCTGCAATAAGCCTTTAAGCCACAGAGTGCTCCCAACAACTCTAAATATTTGATGCCATATTGCTGTAGTATTAAAGATTCCTGTACATTCCATCTGCCCCCGCAGCTGGAACTGGTGTCTGTTGCCCCCCAGCAGAGGCAACTCGCATCGGTTTGTGTTATTACCAATGGTGTGTCAATTTGATTTTTCTTGTAGCAGTGAAGTATATTGGTAGCCCACCAGTGTAATTCCGTAATGGCGTCTGGTGGTAAGTCCATGTGTTTCCCGAATTGGCCTGCGTGAGTTTTGAGGGCCGTTCCTTTGCACGTTGTAAATTTTGGTAGTGCAAAGGTCCGAAGTGTACAGCTGGAAAGGCTACCACAAGCTTGCCAATTATACTTGCTACTTGTCTGATTGTTGGCTGCTGGTTTGCAATGAGCTTATTGCAGGCTTCCGTCAAGTCTGATTGCTTGCCACCTGGCAGAGTAACCGACATTTGAATTGAGTTGATTGTAAACCATAGGTAATCCATTACCCTAATTGGAGTCCATTTTGACTTAACTGGATGGATTAAGAATCCCTACCCAACTCATGTGGTAGCTGAAACAGATGATATTGCTGATTCATTTGTGTCCCCAATTATTAGAATGTCATCCAAATATGCCATCACAATGTGGTTCTGTACTCATAGCAGTCCCAGAACTGGTTTTTAGTAATTTTGTAAACAGTCTGGGAGCTGAAGTCAGCCCATTTGGCAACGCCTTGAATTGTCACATCACGCCTTGAACGGCCAGTTAAATTTCAAATATCTCCTGTGCTCCCTATGTATAGGCACTGAGTAGTATACATCTTTTAGATCTATGCAAGCCATATAACACCCTTTGCAAACCAACTGGATAGCTGTACCAAAGTTGTCCATTTTTAAATGTTTATAGTGCACATGGGTATTGAGTTCTGTCAAGTCTAGGATAATATGAACTCCTCCATCCTTCTTTTGCTTGCAGAATATGTGCGATACAAATTGGTGTGATTCCCATCGGGACCTCTGAATCACCCCTTTTGTGTGTAAAGCCTGAATTTCAGCTTGTATCTCAAATCTTTCCTGTTGTGGAAACACATATGTGCAGTTTGGAAAATTTTGTGTGGGTGGTGATGAATCAAGAAGGAACTCAATTTTAAACCCTTGTACACTGTGCAGTATGAACGGGTCTGCTGTGATCCAATTTCATTCATTCAAAAAATGTTGTAGCCTCCCCCCAACTTGTAAGTTAGAGGTGTGTAAATTGTCCCACAAGGAATACACATTACTGCCTGTGTATTCCTGGCCTCTGGCCTCCCGCCTTGGGACAGCTGGAGTCTGCCTCCTGTCCTTGAGCCCCTAGGCTGGTTGCGCCTGGTGTGGAAGGTGGCATAGGGGTGGCCCCGTAGTGATGAGCCCCTGGGTATAGTTGGGGCTCGGCCCATGAGACGTATAGTCTTGGCCTCGTCATCCAGCTCTCGGACCTGCTTTGGCAGGTCTGCCCCAAAGAGGTAGTTGGCCGGCTGTACATTGCTGGCCTTGCACAGCACTGCAAATTTCGGGTTCAGTGCCGGCCATATTGCGCTCTTGCGCAGACAGTTTATCTCGAACAGGGCATTACAGAGGAGCCCCACAGCGTCCTGCTGTGTCTCCATCAGTGGCCCGTCATCGCTGGAATTTAGAAGATTGAGGGGGGATCTTATAGAAACTTACAAAATTCTTAAGGGGTTGGACAAGCTAGATGCTGGAAGATTGTTCCCAATGTTGGGGGAGTCCAGAACAAGGGGTCACAGTCTAAGGATAAGGGGGAATTCCTTTAGGACCGAAATGAGGAAAACATTCTTTACACAGAGAGTGGTGAGTCTCTGGAATTCTCTGCCACAGATGGTAGTTGAGGCCAGTTCATTGGCTATATTTAAGAGGGCGTTAGATGTGGCACTTGTGGCTAAAGGGATCAGGGGGTATGGAGAGAAGGCAGGTACGGGATACTGAGTTGGATGATCAGCCATGATCACATTGAATGGCGGTGCAGGCTCGAAGGGCTGAATGGCCTACTCCTGCACCTATTTTCTATGTTTCTATGTTTCTATCTATGGACCCGGCAAAAGCTGTTACCCCTGAAGCCAGCAGTTTTACATTTTTTTGGAGTTTTACGTCCTGGGCTCTTACCCCTGCTCCAATATGGCCCCAGATGGCGTGATTGATGGCCGGCACACTGAGGGAGGCACAGTTGACTGGTGTACTGTAGCGGCCGGTGGTCTCCTCCATAACCTGGTCCTTGAGCTGGTGCGAGGCCAGGTAATTAATGGTGGTGGCCATCTCTTCATCCAAGGGCTCTCCGGTTGGGGTAGGAATGGCGAATTTTGATGCCAATAGAGGCACTGCGGCCCCTCGCTCCCTAGAGTGTTCCCTTGATGTACCTCCCTGCTCTGAGTCAGGATACTGCTGACTCCATGTACTCGCCTCTCCAGAGAGGGAAACACATCACACCCCTGTGTAAGGTGCTGCTAGTGCGGGCTCCCGTGGAGACCCAGGCTGATACTGCTCCCTCCTCTGGAGCAGATCAGTCTGGAGGCACCTCTCCAACAGGTGCTCCATCTGGGAAAGGCGCCCGCGGACCCTTCCCAGTGTGGGAGGTGATTCCTCCGGCCCAGACTCATCTGAGTCTACGGGTCTGGCAGAATTGTGGGTGGCCTTGTGCCCCAGCGGGACTGCCATGGCGCTCTCCTGTAGCATCAAGTCTGCTGCCGCTGGTTCCAACACCAGCGGTCTGGAAGGTGACTCGGACAGCCGTTCGCTACCCGCAGCACCGCGGTCTTCCATAGCCAGCTTCGCAGACCGTCTCCTCACCTTCGACATGGTAGGTTCATTCTGTTGGTAAAAAGCTAACAACTGAACCTGCTAAACAACGACCGTAAGTAACTTTGTTTAAAAACACTTACCTCGGTTTTTAAATCTTACCGCTGGAGAGACGCAACGCACCTGCCAGTCCGTCGTTGGCGCATGCTTCAGTCGCATATGACGACTGACGGCCTTCTTCATGTAGTCACTCACGTGACTCCGAAGTAAAATCAAGTGGATATAGACAATGTCGCTTTGATGTCCAGTGTTGAGGTTCTGTTTCATTAAGAAATCCACCATTAGCTGATAGATTTAGTACCTGTTGACCAATTTTAGGTATATTTTTTCAAAGCCGTTCCGATTTAGCAAAATATATTTCCTTCATTGGTCGGGATATTGAGTTTAGAGTCACAAAGACATGATTCAGATCTATAACTGGCTAGTGAGAATTTGGAGTATTACATGCAGTTCTGGTTGCCCCATTACAGGAAAGATGTGGATGCTTTGGGGAGGGTGCATAGGAAGTTCATCAGAATGCTGGTTGGATTAGATGGCAATGGTTACCATGGGAAGTTTGACAAATTTGGATTATTTTCTCTGGAATGTTGGAGGTTGAGGGGAAACCTGATGGAAGTACTGGGTATATACAATTATGAGCGGCTTAGATAGGTTAGACAGTTGTAACCTTTTTCCCAGGATGGAAATATCAAAAACAAGGCATGGCTTTAAGCTGAAAAGGCAAAGTTAAAAGGAATTGTGCAAAACAATTATTTTTACACAGAGAGCGATAGATGCACCAAAACGTAACAATTCCTATGTTCTCTCATCAGATAAAATGAAACACAAATTAAAAACTCAATCCAGCGTTGGTAATTGAATATAATTATAACAAGTAGTTTTTTGCAAGTCATCTAATATCTGAGCCTTTTAAAGCCCGCATCATCATGTTTCTCACTTATAATAAATTACATTAACAAGCAGTAATTTATTTTATCAATTCGCCAACTGTCCTTTCCTTCTTTGTGTTTAAATAGTATGTGTTAAATGTATGTTTTTCGTGTTCTTTAGCTTGTTTTATGTGGGGGGCGAGGGGCGGGTGGGTTGGGGGAAACTTTTTCCAATCTCCTACCTTGACGGAGGTGCTATTTTTTTCCGTATCGTATCTCGGTCTGCACAGCGGCCTAACCGAGCAGTTGGCGGCCTTTGCTGGAGACCGATTTCGAGATGTCCACCGCAGGTGCGTACGGGATGTTAATATCGCGAAGCCCTCGATCCCTTTGCTAGGGGTCGACCTCAGAGCTCCAATCATGGGTGCTTGCAGACTTACATCATGGAGCCCGCGGTCTCTGGTCAGAGACCAACATCAGGAACTCCAAGCTGCGGGAGTTTCGACTGCCCCAACGTGGTAGTTTTGATCACCCTGATGAGGGAGCTTCGACTGCCAGTGCGGGAGCTTTGATCGCCCCGATGGATGGTTCGACTGCCCCGACTGCGGGAGAAATAAAGAAGAAGATTGGACTTCTTTGCTATCCATCACAGTGAGGATTGCGGGAATCCACTGTGGTGGATGTTTATGTTAAATTTTATGTAGTTGTGTGTCTTGGTGCTTTTATTTTGTATGGCTGTATGGTAATTTGCATATCACTGTACCTTAATTGGTACATGTGACAACAAAAGATCTTTGAAATGCAATAGGTCTTAAGCTCTGTACATATTTTCTTCTGGTAAATAAGGTGGCCATTTGGCCCATTGAGTCGATGCCAGCTCTCCATGAACAATCTCATCATTCCACAGAAACATAGAAAATAGGTGCAGGAGCAGGCTATTCAGCCCTTCTAAATTCCAGTGAATTCCCATTCCTCTACTTATTTATCTGTAACGTATGATAACACTCCCCCTCCCCTAATTCTCCACAAGCCTTGTACAGCCAGGGTATATATTTATGTCAGATTGTGTGATTTGTTCACTGTTTGAAATGTTATAATATTTGCCTTTATACAATGATGACTTCTTACTTGAATAAATATCAAATTATGCTCCACTGGTGCCACAACACAACATGTACATTATTTATTTTCATTTATTAATACGATTTTCTTTCAAATTTTACTTTGAACCACAGTGTAAATAGGCGGGATTCTAGATTTCTAAAGGTAAAGTGATTCTGCAGACCAATAACCTTAGGAATTCGTTTCATACTCCCAACCCAGAAATGAAGCTATTTTTTACATTATTTTAATAATATTCTGTTGAATTATTGATTTTCAATTAAATCTCTAAAAAAAAACAGCACTTCGGCGCAAAGGAAAGATGGACACATTCATTATTTCAGTTTCATGTCTTTTACTTCAGAACCAGATGTGAACAGCAAATGTTTGAGCAAACATGTTTCACAAACAACACCTATTTAATTGCACAATGTAGATTGAAACCCATGTTTCTGGGATCACTACTTGAACTTACAAGGCAATATAATGTTATAATAAATACCTTTATATACTGATTTATTTATTCAGAATGCTTGTAAATGTCATGCCTGTAATTCAATCACCAAGAACTGGGGAACTATTATTTGTGATTTGGAACTCCATATTTAGTATATTGCTTTAAGAAAATTGTAATAATAACACCGAGCCCTGATGGGGTATCAGTAGATCCAAAATTCATGTCATCGTCCCCTGTCCATCTTGAATTTTCTCTACTATATCAACATGCATGTACATATTGAGCACCCAGTGACCATCTGTATAAATATTGTAATCAGTTTCCAGACCAACAGAAGCACAAGATCATAAGAGAATAGGTGCAGGAGTATACCACATGGTCCCTCAAGCCTGGCGCACCATTCAATGTGACCATGGCAACTTGTGTCAAGTGGCTCATTGCCATGTACGGTTCATATAAAGAGCAGTCTTTGTTTGCACAACCACCCTTTGTAATTGTAAAACTGATCATTGCATGTAAGTGCAATGCAAATAGTTATTTCATTAATATCATTTTCTTTTGGGTAGTTAAACATTTAAATTAGTTTTAATGCTTTTAGAATATTAAAGGGCAAATTTATATTTATTTAGAGAGGTACAAAAAAGGAGGGATCGGTGTTGTCTGTGTTATTTGTTATCTGTGGGGAGTCCATGCCCCTATCTTTTGTGGAGAATGAGAATTTTATACTGACCTACTCCAAGAATGAGGTCCTGTCCTTCTTCAAATGAGTTGACATCATAGCCATAATTTGATGTTCACTTATCTGCATAACTTAATCCACTGGGAATGGCATGAGGACATGAAATCAATATGCTGCACTTCAAATGCAGCAAGCCATTTTAGGAACAGAATGGCTAATCACACTGTTGTTAATCAATTGATCTTCTTGTAGATCCCTCCCATTATGCCCTACATACATGCACACTATGCATCTGGAATGCTCCTAGATGCAACATGATGGAGAGACAATAACACATGGACTTACATGGAATAGACAATAGACAATAGGTGCAGGAGTTGGCCATTTGGCCCTTCGAGCCAGCACCGCCATTCAATGTGATCATGGCTGATCATCCC
The DNA here is from genome assembly GCA_963514005.1 of Raja brachyura. The sequence continues at coordinate 82,492,237 of OY740785.1, read as the reverse complement.
CATGATCATGAATGGAGCAATGTGGATCATGTGCAGGTAAATTAAATTAGTCTTAAGGTGCATCCCAACCCAAAATGTCACCTATCCATGTTCTCTACAGAACATGTCTGGCCCGTTGAGTTACTCCAACACAATGTGTTTGTTTTTGTAAACCGGCATCTGCAGCTCCTTGTGTTTCTGAAATTAATTTATCTTGACATCATGTTCCGTACAGATATTGTGGGCCAAAGCAGCTATTCCTGTGCTGTACTTTTCTATGTTCTATGTACTCAAATAACACCTGTGGCTTCAAAGTACAGAGTCTGACTGTGCAATATGTGATCCTAAGTACATCTGATTACCAGTGGTAACTAGGAATCAGTGCTCAGTACACATCAGTCCATTATATATTAAGTAGATTTTTGGTGTTATGGTTGATTTTGTATGAATAAATATCACACCAAAACATATAATTAAGTGCAACTTTTTGAATGCTGTATTTGATTTTCAGAAATGTGCTATGGATAGATTTTATTTGTAACAAATGTTTAAGGAGATACCAATTTATAGAATATATAATTATAGTAAACAGTCGGTGGTGGGTGGTGTAATGTGAAAGAATGCTTTCATATGCAAAAAAAAAACTACCAACAAGCCTAAACTTCACTTCCTGCAAACAAAACAAAAAACAGCCTTTCCGTGAAAAAATGTGTTCGATTAAATCAGGTATAGGGGAGAATTGTGAGAGTGCAAGTAACTGTACTTGTAAGATTAAAACTAGCCAATGCTAAAGCTTAAAGAAAGCTGAAGCTGTAACATTTTATTGACGTTCACCACCATCTTATCATTAAGCATTCCACACCTTTTTGGGCATCTCATTGGGTTAAAAAGTTCCAGCAAAACCAGCTGTCAAATTGAGTCAAATTGCCTTCTGAAAAAATGTTGTTTACCAGTAAACTGCATTGCAAGAGTCTTCACACAAACATGTTTCTGAAAATTATTGCCTTCTCTTTAAGAGTCCAGTTATTATGCTTATTCTAACCCCCCTCCCACCCCTCACCAACCAGACAATGACTGCAAAAATGCATTATACCAGCTTATATTCAGCAGCCTCCAGTTATCCCATTGAGGACTTTGCTTTGGCTAGCAGAGCTTATGCAGTACTCACGCTCACCCATGCAGTCTACTTACAATGGGAGATTAGTCACTATTTCAAGCCTAAATTACACTGGGAGCATCATACTGGCAGCGCCAAGTTTTCTGTTTTAATTACCTACTGCTTATTGCGCCATTCCTGCTGAAAAATTGCTCTTCTGATGTCTAAAATGTGCATTTGGAGCAGTAGTTAATAAAACCACTTTTTATCTGTGGAGCAAAGTAGCCAAGGGAAGATTGTATAAAGACACAAAATGCTGGAGTAACTCAGCGGGACATGCAGCATCTCTGGAAAGAAGGAATGGATGATGTTCCGGGTCGAGACCCTTCTCCCTCAGCTCCTTCCTAGACATGGAATAATAATTGGTTACTGGGGTGATTTTTACAGGATAACATGCATTCAGCTGGCAAGAATCAAAACTATATCCACTGTGTGAGTGAAAAAACAATCTTTCAAATTAAATCCTTCATAAACTTGATAAAAATCATATAAACTAATTTCAAATTTGTTTTTTTATTTACAAGTTCAGGTAAAAGACTGCAGTGAAAGGAAATGATCTATTCCAAAAAATAAAACTGCAATCATGGAGTTTGGCATTCAAATGAAGGCACAGTATGCCTCACTGTATCATTGCTTTCAAACCTGGGAATGAAATGATTCTTTGCGATGATTGCCAAATGTGGTACTTATGTCTGGAAAATGCATTTTTATACTTAAGTTGGGCACAATGGAAAAGCATGGGAGTATTTGCTTCCATTTCCCATTGAACTGGGCACTTCCTATGTGACTCAACCTTATGCTAACAATTTTCCATCATATTTCACACACATGACGATGCCATCAACATACATGGCACCACTGAATGGATACCAACAAAAGTTAGATCAAAAGCTTGCATTCAATAATCTTCATTATTCATTCGGAGCTCAACATGATGTACTGTACATCAAACTGAATACAGTAAATGCTGCATGAACTAAAGGGATAGCACCAAATCCCTTTATCTGGTGTATTCTTTTGAGTGCATTAAATTACTCATTGTGGGAACACTGAGCATAGATCAAAGCGTCTCGTTACTTAAATATTCTGGTCACAGATGTGGCCCCAATGCTCCCATTGCCCGTAGGGGTTTGTGCACTTCAACAAGCAAGGTTTCCCAACCATGCACTCTACATGTCAGAGAATCTCTTCGTCCCACAATTGTGCTTTTATCACAGACTGCACTGTATCTTCAATGATTACTATGTTGTGATGTGCTAATATGGAGGACTAGCACTTGAATGACAAAGACAAGACAAAGATGTTTGTAACCATCTTCTGCCAAAAGGTCTGTGCAGATGAACCTTTTGACCTCTTCTAGAGAAAATTGTGGTTGTGGATGCTGCCCTTCAGCCAGTTTTGAGCATAATTAGGCCGTTCGGCCAATGAAGTCTTCTCTGGCAATCAATCATGGCAGATCTATCTTCTGCTCTTAACACCATTCCCTGACACCCATACTAATCAAGAATCTATCTATTTCTGCCTAAAAAATATTCATTGACATGGACTCCACTGCCTTCTGTGGTAATGAATCCCACAGATTCACCACCCTAAAGAAATTCCTCCTCATCTCCTTGCTATATAAGTATAAGGGTTGGGATGTTATGGTACTATTGTGCAATAGGTTGTTTACTCTGTACATGGAGTATTGTGTGCAGTTCTGATCACCACACCATACAAAATATGTCATTAAGCTAGGAAGGTTGAAGAAAAGATTCACAAGGCTACTACCTGGTCTAGAGGGCTTGAATTATCAGGAGAGATTGGATAGGCAAGGTCTGTTTTCCCTGGAGCAGAGAAGAAGTGGTAAAGGAGACAAATTATAAAGCTTGTTTTCTTAGGTCAGGGCATTAAGTATAAGAGTCATGTTGCATTTTCATAGGAGTTTGGTTAGGCTGCATTTGGATCTTTGTGTGCAATGCTCGTCATCCCAATACAGGAAGGATGTGTAAGCTTTGGAGTGGGTGCAAAATATATTTACCAGAATGCTGCCTGAATTATAAGGTACGTGCGATAAGCAGTGGTTGAACTAACTTGGATTGTTTTCTCTGGAGCATCGGAGGCCAAGAGGAGACCTGATAGATGTATGTAAAATTATGAAAGGTTAATTTTTCACATGAAGAGTAGTTTGTATCTGGAATTAATTAATGGAGGTGGTGGAGGCAGAAACGAACAATATTTAAGAGACATCTGGGCAGGTACTTGAATGAGCAAGTCATAAAGCAACATGGAGCTAATGTTGGCAAGTGGGATTGGTATAGCTGGTCATGATGATGGGCATAGATGTGGTGGGCAGAAGGGTCAGTATCTGCTCTGTTCTATAACTAAATTTATTCACACCAAATGGCTGAGTACAAACCTGTGAATTCCAACTACATTCTGTTCTTGGTGGTCAATTATCTCAGCTGAAAGACATTAGCCAAATAAATTCCTTGGGGGCAGTGCCCTAGGCCCAAACATCTTCATCTGCCTCATGAATGCCTTTTCCTCAATCAGAAGTAAGTACATTTTCTGATGAGTGCACAATTTTCATTTCCTTTTGCAGTGTCTTGAGATAATGAGGCAGTTTGTGCCTGCGCGCTGTGATGCCAGGGCAAAGTTCCAGATGGGACTGAAAAATGGCAAAGAACATCCATACCCAAAAGCCTTTCCATAAGGCAGAACTCATGGGAGTAATGGAATACTTTCTATTCCTTCAGTTGTATTGCAGCAGTAACATAACTGAAAAAGAAAAAAAACTATGCAGGAGAAAATAACCCAGTTCAGTGGCACTCTCTCCACTGCCCTAAACTATGAGCTGGACCACGGGTAGTCAGCAGATTTGTACAGAAGAGACAACTGTCTGCAATACTAATCCAGCTAACCTGCATTGCATCAGGCCCCTGAGCTCAGAATGAGGGACCATCTGTGGATCCAATGGAGTTCAGGGCCTCTCCTTATCAAACTGGCCCCAGAGGGCAGCAACATCAGCTGCAGTTTATACAGTGTGACCCCATTCAGTTGGATGGGGTTATTGACTTGGATGGAAAGTGGCAGTGAGGTAAGTGGTTTCCTATATTTTCATTCCTAACGTATTTATGTAACTTTTTAAAAAAACTTTCAATACTTTATATTTATTTTAATTACTCATATGCATTTGTGGCCACGTAGAATGCCAACTTGATCTTTAAGTTTTCCGATGAAGCCATCGTTGTCGAATCCACACCAATGATGAGACAGAGTACAGGAAAGAGATCAGAAACCTTTTGCCATGGTGTCAGAACAACCTAGCCTTTGATGTAATCAAAGCAAAATAATTGGTTATGGACCAAAGATTATGGAATATTACTCCATCCTCATCAACAGACATGGTCAAAAGTTTGACGTTTCTAGGCTTCCTCATCACAAACAACCTAAACTAGTCCCTTCACTGAAATGGTGATTCAGAAAGTGCTACAACATATTTACTTTCTTAACCATCTAAGAAGATGTGACATGTCCACACAATACTCTCAAACTTCTACTGATGCTCTATAGAAAGCATTCAGGCATGATTCATCTCTGCCTAATATGTCAACATCTGCTCTTCACCACCTGAACCTGCAGAGAGTGGTAGACACAACCCTGTCCATCACAGGCTTATCCAGTCCTTCTTCACTGACCGTTGCAATGGGAAGACAGGAAGTATCGTCCATGATGTCTGCCACCCTGGCCAATCCCTTTCTCTCATCTAATTTCTGGAAGAAATGCAGGACTTGAACATGTGAACATGCAGACTTGAGAACAGCTTCTTTCCCATGGTTATCAGACACTTGAAATGATCACTTCCTCTATACCCCCATGCCAGAGTTGCTCCCACGTACTCTTACTTTGAACCTCAGCTGGTAGCTCTGTAATTGCACTTTCTTTTGTTTTGTTTGTACTATTTCATTTTGAACCACGATCTTTGCATCATTGTGCTGTTTTGCATTCATTATTGTACTTATCCTATTTATTGTTTATGAGCTTCTTGCGAACTAGGAATTTTATTGCACGCTGGTGTATATGACAATAAACTAAGCTGAATCTGAATTTCACGTCTCAGGGTTGATTTAACCCCTACATCCGCAGTTGTGTAATGAGGCAGGCATGCAATGAGGTTTTCGCAACAGCCTCTTGGAAGGATACAACTTCCATGACAAATGAATGGAGCCGTTATAATCCTGCCCATTAGGTAAGTATTAAGAATGTATCACTATCGCTGAATCATCAATTTCCTTCTTTAGTCAGAGGGTGGTGAATCTGTGGAATTCTTTGCCGCAGAAGGTTGTGAAAGCTGTGAGTGGATATATTTAAGGCAGAGATAGACAGATTCTTGATTAGTACAGGTGTCAGAGGTTCTGGGGAGAAGGCAGGAGAATGGGGTTAGGAGCAAGAGCGTAACTCGCTATCAAAACATGAAGGGGAAGGGACACACACACACTTCAATCCAGCGCTAAATCCAGCTCAACTCTGCCTGTCTCACCCGGTTAACTACAGCCCTGTCTGGACAGACGGGACACCAGCGCTGCTTCTCCGCGCTGGCCATATTTCCCGCAAGCCCAGGCAGGTTCACCTAGTGGGACGGGCAGAGTGAGCTGGGTTTAGCGCTGGCTGTGGGCCTGGGGGCGCCGCGCCCGTCTGACTCCCGACCAAAGGTATTAGAGGAGCTCTTTGCTCCCGACGTCTCTGGCCACCCGTGGGGGTGGGGATGGGGGCACTCGGGTGGGGAAGGGACAGCGCCGGAGTCCCGGCCGGGATCAATCCTGGCTGTGGATGAGGCGCAGGTCTCATCCACAGCCAGGATTGAATGGTGGAATAGACTTGATGGGCCAAATGGCCTAATTCTGCTCCTATCACTTATGATTTGATGATCTTATGATCCTGGAGCATCTTACCTAACAGGACTGCGGGAGCAGTTTGGTCTCACAGATTGCAGTCATGCATGAAGGTGACTCACCAACAACGCCTCAAATTATTCAAGCACAATAATTGGACCTTTGTCGTGATGCTCACTTTTAATAAATAAATATTTTAAGAACTTTGGAGTGTGCAAGGTTCAAACTGCAACCATACAAATTTCAGTATGAAGCAAATGCAGAGGTTTGGATGAGCCCACCACATCATTGTAATTGTTAGTTTCTCCATTGTAGATGTTTAAATGTAGATGCAGTTTGTTGAAAGTTGATTTGCACATTACAAAGGTTTTTATCCATGATGTTAATCTAAAACACAACCAAATAAATGTGATCAGAGAGGCAGGATCTGCCATGGAATGGCTGGGACCAGGTAGGGGTGGAGAGTGGTAGAGGCTGGGACAGAGACAGAGGTTATGGATCCTACCACAACTAGAGAGCAGCACTGACCCTCGGACTATCCTTCATCAAACGTTGCTGGCTTTACCTTGCACGTTATTCCCTTATCATGTATCTATATACTGTAAATGGATCAATTGTAATCATGTATTGTCTTTTTGCTGACTGGGTAGCATGCAGTATAAGCTTTTCACTGAACCTTGGTACACATGACAATAAACTAACTAAATTTCCCTCCGGGCAGGGCCGGCCTCAGGAGTTGCGGGGCCCCATTGGGAACAATTTTGTTGAGCCCCAGGTTCCCAGCCAAGGTCTGTAGAATCATAAATAAAGTCTATTATAGACTTTATATCTCTATGGTAGAATGGAAAGTAATCAAAATGTGTGCTTAAAAAGTGCCTGCGAGTTAATAGACCAAACAGATCTAAGCTACATTTTAATATAAAATTGCATACCTGTAAGCCTACAAGTAAGAAACAAAATGTGTAGATCACCTCTGAAAAGTACATAGTTACAATACCACATGTTTTAGTGACTGTGAAATGAAAAAAAAAGTAACTTAATGAACTAGATGCTGGAAAACCAATAACCATTCATGAAAAACCAGTCCAGGCATTACATTGTCAGCCTCAGTCCCATCCTACCCTTTGGGCTTCTACTCCACCCTAACGTAGTTGTGTGTGTGTGTGTGTGTGTGTGTGTGTGTGTGTGTGTGTGTGTGTGTGTGTGTGTGTGTGTGTGTGTGTGTGTGTGTGTGTGTGTGTGTGTGTGTGTGTGTGTGTGTGTGTGTGTGTGTGTGTGTGTGTGTGTGTGTGGGTTGTCTGTGTGTTATGTGTGTGTGTTTGGGAAGGAAGGAGAGAAGGGGAGGAGAGAAAGAAGGGAGGGAGGAAAGGAGAGAAGGGAAAAGAGAGAGGGAGTGAAGGAGAGAAGGGAGGGAGGAAGGGAGGGAAGAAGGGGAGGGAGGGAGAGGGCCGGCGGCAGGAGCAGATGCGGGGTCCGGGCGGATGGGTGTGATCTGAGGCCGATGTTTGTAAATGTTGCTTCAACCCCCGGCACGGCCCTCCATGTATTGTTCATCGCGTCTCCCCGGGGAGAGAGAGGGGTGGAGCTGGGGTTGTGTGCATGAAGCACGGTGAATGGAAGGCTGGGAGCGCTGCCCCGGGACCATGAGGGCACAACTCACCTACCCCTCTCCCCTTCTCCATTCCCCCTCCCCGTCTATCCCTTTCTTCCCCCTCCAACCCTCTACTCTCTCTCCACCCCACTACTCTCTCTCAACCCCTCCACCCGGGGTAGATCTACCCGTGCCGAGAGTAGATTACTCGAGCGCAGGGCCTAATTGGGAGCAATTGGTCCAATTGGCTTAAGGCCGGCCCTGCCTCCGGCGATGAATAAAATGTCATCGTATCGTAAACTAAACGAGGTGGTGTGTGGAGACAAGGTGCAGCAGATTATGAAATCTGACAAGAAAGAAAGATAATGAGTGGAAGATAAAGAATGGATGTTGGGTAGGTGGCAACTGGGGGGATGGGAAGGACAAAATTGGGTAATAGGCAGATGGTGCGAGATGGGGGACAGTAAAGAGAGTGGGCTGGGAGGGAGGAGCGTGCTTTTGGAAAGAAGGGTGTCCAAAAAAATACCTGGGTAAATCAGGAGAGAAACAAACTGTGGGGGTGCAAATTACCTGAGCTTGGAGAATTCAATGTTCATGCTGTTGGTTTGTAGAATCCCCATGCAATCAGATCTTTTGTGCAAGATTTACCCAAATGTCCCAATTGTCAATGCCTCAACCATCAATGCAGAATGCCACGTGTTCTTACAAGACCCTATAATGAAATGATCTATTGCTTTTCCTCCACAGGCTTTCCAAAGCAAAGTTAGCAGATCTTAGCATGCATTAATACGTGAAAGCTTTACGATTGTGCTAGTCTCTTTATGCACAATTGAATGTTGTTGCCCCTACAATGATGGTTTAACGTGCCTATCAGTGGCAGACCTATGGCATGTGGTCGAATGGTCCAGGTGTATTCGAGTGCCGGATGGAAGTTGGTGGTGGTGAAACGGATGAAGTCAGTCAGTTGTGTGTGGGTGCAGGAGGTGACACCAAAGCAGTCGTCGATGTAACGGAGGTAGAGGTTGGGGATGGGGCCCTGGTACACCGCGAACAAGGATTGTTCGACGTACCCGACAAAGAGGCAAGCGTAGCTGGGGCCCATGCGTGTGCCCATAGCTACGCCTTGTATTTGGAGGAAGTGGGAGGAGTCATGAGCTCCCAAAGGGCTCCCCAGACCTATGGCAGTTTTACTTGAGTCTCTCCCCCTCTCTCTCTCTCTAACTTGCAGTACACCTGCCTTACCTGTTTAACATCCTCTCTTTTGTTTAGAGCTTGGGAAATCCGTGTGCCTGCTTCCCCTTTTTCTCCCCGCAGGCTGCTCACATTCTGAACAGAATTTTAAGTCATACGATCACAAGGGACAAGGAGCAGCTGCAGGGCTCTCAAGTCACTGAAGTAATAGGTCACCCGGGATCCAACTCAAACCCAATGAATTCCTCACTTCATCACTTGTGTAAGGTTGCATGCAAACAAGCCCCTCAGGTGAGGGAGGTTGATTATTTCATTGGTCGTTCAGTCAAAACAGCAACACTGGCTTGTAGGTTTAAATGCCTGTCCACAGGTTTTACGGGCTTGCTGTAACTTGCCAATGACAGCAAGGAAAGAACATTGCAGAAGCAGCTTAGCGAGTGACAGAGAAATCTTTTGATTCGTGGCAACTGCTGTTTGCCTCTTAAGTGAACACTTGTGTTTACAGCAGAGCTGTTTTTTTTTTTTTTAACACTTTGGAGTTTAGATTGTAAACCTAAACATTACTCCAAGTAATGTGAATGTTTGGATGGCTGAACGAAGACAATAATAGCTGGTTCTGATTATGCTATCTGACTGAGAAGGCTGTGAGACGAGAACCAAGATAGCAGGAATAGCAAAAGGCTGCATTATACAAACCTGTACTTCCACAGGAAGGTAGACACAAAAAGCTGGGTTAACTAAGCGGGACAGGCAGCATCCCTGGAGAGAAGGAATGGGTGACATTTCGGGTTCAGACTCGCCCGAAACATCACACATTCCATCTCTCCAGAGATGCTGCCTGTCTCGCTGAGTTACTCCAGACTTTTGTGTCTGTCTTTGGTTTAAACCAGCATCTGCTGTTCCTTCCTACACATTTCCACAGGAAGGATCAGTTTGTTCTCAGAACAGTCCACTCGACGTGTACGGGTTCTGGGTATGCTTCCTCGGTGTCTGAGCTCCATTACCTGTCCATGCAGGAGCCTTAGAACTGTGCACCTGGTGATGGTGCAGATTTGGAGACATAATAAACTGCAGAGGCTGAAATCTCGAGCAAAAAACACGAAATGTTGGAATGAACTCAGCGGGCCAAGGAACATCTGTGGAGGGAAATGCACATATGACTCTTTATCGGGACTCTTATTCAAAAAGTGAGAACGGATCCCGACCCAATATATTGTCCGTCCATTTTCCACCACAGATGATACATACTTGCAGACTGTCCAGCCTGTTTTCAGATGGGACTTTGAAATAATGTCTCAACAGCAAATTAAATTCACCACTAATCGTAGCATCTCCATCTCAGAATCCTTTTGGGGCTCTGCCATGGATATTTAAAGTAACTTTCAGCTTCACAATGACTAAATACCTGTTTATTACTATTACCCTAACGGGCCTGTCCCACTTAGGCGACTTTTTAGGCAACTGCTTGAGACTATGCAGTCGCCACATGTTCGCGGGTGGTTGCCGGGGAGTCGCCTTCATGGTCGCGAGGAGTTCCCACATTCTGGGAACTAGTCGCGGCCTCATTATGGTTGCCATGAATATTTCAACATGTTGAAAAATTATCGGTGACTAGAATGAAGCCGTCGTGAATGAGGTTGGCTTTCCTAAAAGGAAAGCCAACCTCATTACACAGGATCCCACCCACCCCCTGCATAAGTCCTTCCAACTTCTGCCATCAGGCCGCCGATATAAAGTCCCCCTATCCAAGAAAAACATCCACAAAAACTCGTTCATACCCATTGCCATAAATAGTTTAAATAATACATGATCAATGGACAAATTAACCCTGACGCACTGTCACTTTACACGTATCCACAACTTTCAACTTTTATCTTGTCTATTTTTACAGTTTCTAATCTTTATACTTGTTTTTAAGACCTATACACACTGAGTGTGCCTGCAGAAGGTGTGTTGTTTGATTACTGTTGCATATTGTCTTGTTGTATGTTGAGCAACGTCAAAGAAGATTTTCTGTTACGACAGACAATAAAGTTTTCTGAATCTGAATCTGAGTGGAGAGTCGCGGGAATTCTCGTGCCATAGGTGGGTCGCCAGGAGGTCCTAGTGGGTTGCCAGGAGGTTGAAGGTTCTCATAGGTTGTAGCTGGTGCTGACCAGTGAATTTCATTGGCTCACTGGGGGAAAAAAACATGAGCAGTAGTTTTCAGAACCAAGGATAACTGACCGGTAACGTTAAATGTCCGCAGAGCTTCACAGTCGTGTATCTCTGGCTTCTTAAAAGTTGTCTGGTTTCTTAAAAGTTGTCTCCACACCTTCTCCACTCCTTCTTCCCCCCCTCCCCCTTTTAAAAGACTTACCGTACATTGTGCTTTAGCCGTCTTAATTACAGCGCCAACCTTCCTGTTCATCGCGGTGTGTGTCTGTATCACCTTGGCTTTGCACCGTGTGAATTTCAGACAGTGCTCCCCCCGTTTGCCCTGTCCCCTGCCTGCCTGCGTGTGTGTGTGTGTGTGTGTGTGTGTGTGTGTGTGTGTGTGTGTGTGTGTGTGTGTGTGTGTGTGTGTGTGTGTGTGTGTCCGTGTGTATGTGTGTGGCCGTTCCAGTTGCTGGTTTTTCAGGCAGCTGCCGCCAAGTTGACAGTCGCCGGCAGTCGCCTGCAAAATTGCCTAAGTGTGACAGGCGCATTAGGCCACTAAGGCTCTGTGACTCGTAATATAACTCGTGTTGCAGTCCTAATATCAACAATGCCCTACAATGAGGGAGCGGCACAAGGATGGTTGTTGATCTCACAATTATGACTCTGTGTCACCCTAATACAGGAAGGGTGTGGATGCTTAGGAGAGGGTGCAGAAGAGGTTTACCAGAACACACCCAGGATTAGGGAGTATGATCTATAAGAAGAGGTTGGACAAACGTGGATTATTTTCTCTGACACGTCAGAGGCTGAGGAAAGATCTGATAGAAATTTATAAAATTATGAGATGCATAGATTGGTTAGACAGAGAACCTTTTTCCCTCAGGTTAGAAATGTCAAAGACTACAGGACATTGCTTTCAGGTGAGAGGGGCAAAGTTTAAAGGAGATGTACAAGGCAAGTTTTGTTTTTACACAGAGTGGTGGGTGCCAGGAACATGCTGCTAAAGATGGTGGTGAAGGCGGATACAATAGTCACATTTAAAGAGGTGTTTGTTTAAGCAAATGGATAGGCAGGAAGCAGAGGGATGTGGATCACATGCAGGTAGAGGAGTTTAACTTGGTATCCTTGGTGTAGGAAGGAACTGCAGATGCTGGTTTAAACCGAAAATAGACACGAAAAGCTGGAGCAACTCAGCGGGTCAGACAGCATTACTGGAGAAAAGAAAGAGGTGAAGTTTCGGGTGGGGACCCTACTTCAGTCTGAAGTTACTCCAGCATTTTGTGTCTCTAACTTGGTATCATGTTCAGCACAGACATTGCGGGCAAATGGGCCCATTCCTGCTGTGCTGTTGTATGTAATATAACACTTTTGTTGCACAGAAGGAAACTCGTGTGATAACTGATGACAAAGATCAAGCTGGACATTTTCATGAGTTCCCAAGTTATTTTTCTATGGCAGTGAATAACAGCTGACTTTAATTGATTTAATCTTTTGTGGTTGCGTCTGTGTGTCGTGACATAGTTATGATGACCACAGTTGTTTTAGAAACATAGAAACAAAGAAAATAGGTGCAGGAAGAGGCCATTTGACCCTTCGAGCCAGCACCACCATTCATTCTGATCATGGCTGATCGCCCCCAATCAATAATTCGTGCCTGCCTTCTCCCCATATCCCTTGATTCCACTAGCCCCTAGACTCTATCCAGCTCTCTCTTAAATCCATCCAGTGACTTGGTCTCCACTGCCATCTGTGGCAGGGAATTCCACAAATTCACAATTCTCTGGGAGAAAAAGTATTTTCTCACCTCATTCTTAAATGGCCTCCCCTTTATTCTAAGACTGTGGCCCCTGGTTCTGGACTCGCTGAACATTGGGAACATTTTTCCTGCATCTAGCTTGTCCAGTCCTTTTATAATTTTATATGTTTCTATAAGATATCCCCTCATCCTTCTAAACTCCAGTGAATACAAACCTAGTCTTTTCAATCTTTCCCCATATGACAGTCCCGCCAACCCAGGGATCAACCCGTGAACCTACGCTGCACTCCTCAATCACAAGGATGTCCTTCCTCAAATTAGGAGACCAAAACTGTACACAATACTCCAGATGTGGCCTTACCAGAGCCCTATACAACTGCAGAAGGACCTCTTTACTCCTATACTGAAATCCTCTTGTTACGTAGGCCAACATTCCATTAACTTTCTTCACTGCCTGCTGTACCTGCACGACAACTTTCAGTGACCGATGTACAAGGACACCCAGGTCTCGCTGTACCTCCCCCTTACCTAACCCCATTGAAATAATAATCTGCCCCCCACCAAAGTGGATAACCTCACATTTATCTAAATGATACTGCATCTGCCACGCATCTGCCCACTCACTCAACCTGCCCAGGTCACCCTGCAACCTGATAACATCCTCTTCACAGTTTACACTGCCACCCACCTTTGTCTCATCCGCAAACTTGCTAGTGTTGCTCCTAATTCCCTCTTCTAAATCATTAATATATATGGTAAACAATTGCGGCCCCAACACCGAGCCTTGCGGCACTCCACTCGCCACTGCCTGCCATTCTGAAAAGGACCCGTTCACTCCTACTGTTTGCTTCCTGTCTGCCAACCAATTTCCTATCCATGTCAACACCCTACCCCCAATACCATGTGCTCTAATTTTAGTCACCAGTCTCCCTAGGGCCTTATCAAAGGCTTTCTGAAAGTCTAGGTACACTACATCCACTGGCTCCCCTTCATCCATTTTACTTGTCACATCATCAAAAAATTCCAGAAGATTAGTCAAGCATGATTTCCCTTTCATAAATCCATGTTTGATTTATTTAATCACTCAATTTAGTCATGGATTGAATATCCAGAAATAATAGAAAGCATGTTCACCGCAAATGCTGTTGCAAAAAGGGATAAGTCTTGCTAGGGGGGAAAGCACTGCAGTTGCTGAAAATCTGAAATAAACATAAAATGCCAAATGATGCAGCAAGTCTGGCAGCATCTATGGAGGGTCAACGTATTGGGTCACGTAGGTGAGAAACGGGGAGGGTCAACAACCCACATAGGTGAGAAACCTATCATGTTTTATCAATTGTAAAAAGCGAGAGGAAGAAAGAGAACAAAAGAAATGTCTGTGATAGGAAGCAGACCAATGTTGTCAAGGTTACTTAAAAATCAGAGTTAGAGTCAAATGAAACAAAGGAGCTGGGGCACAAAACCATTAAACACAAAACATAGCTGTGTAGGGACAGCAAGGAATTAGGAAAGCTAATGGAAAGTTTGCCCTTATTGAAAGGGTTATTCATAGATAAATAGAGTAGATTTAATGCACCTTCACTGGTGAGACTGAACATGGAATAATGCATACACTTGGAACATAGAAGAATACAGCACTAGAATAGACCCTACAGCTAGACTCTACACTAGAATAGATCCTCCAGCACAGTGTCTGTGCTGAACACAATGTTAAAATGAAGTAATCTCCTCTGCCTGCACATGATCTATTTTCTTCCATTCCCTGGATATTCCTGTGCCCATCTAAAAGCCTCGTAAATTATATCTGCCTCCACCACCACCTCCGACAGCCCATTCCAGGCACTCATCAACCTCTGTCTTAAAAAAAAAACTTGTCCTGCACATCTCCTTTAAACTTTGCCCCTCTCACCTTAAAGCTATGCCCCATCTATGCCTCTCATAATTTAATATACTTGTATCAAGTCTCCTCTCAATCTCTTGCCTTCCATATTTAAGGACAGGTATATTAACATTGTGGTGATGATTTAATAGGTTGATTCCTCCAATGAAAGAGTTGACCTAAAGAAAGGTTGAGCTGAGACACACTGGAGAAATTTATGAGAGGTGATCTGAATGAAACATGTATGTTTCTGAGGTGGGTTTGGCAAGATGGATGCTGCGAGGCTGCTTCCTCGAGTTTCATCTGGAACGAGGGTGGATTATTTCAGAATAATGTGCCATCCATTTCAGAGAGTCAAGAACATCCATTTTCTTTTAATTCTCCACCCCAGAGAGTTGTGGAAATGAAGGTATTAAATATGTTCAAGTTTGGCACCCATTACGGGGAGTCCAGGGGGTGGGGAAAGAGTTGCGAAGTGGATTTGTGGCAGCGTTTGGCTCTTATTAAATGGTGGAGCAGACTCGAGGGGCTGATTAGTGGATTCCTGTTCACATTTCATGTCCTTTAGAGTATCAATGAAGTTGCCAAATGTTTTGTCTGGTGGTTGAGAATGAACACAGATTCTGAGAAACAAGTGAACAAATGTTGGCAATGTCAAAAACATTGTAAGTATCCACCAGCTGCTGCTCCTACAACTTGGCCGAATAAACATGTGGATTTGGAACATACATTTATGCACAAAAAATGAGAATGATTCTGGTGAATGCATATTCTAAATAAATAAGAGCAGTTAGATATTTCTATATCACAAGCAATAACTTCATAGGTGTGAATAATCGTCACTGCACAGGGTCATCCAAGGTTGCTGGTCAAGGACAATTGAAGCAGTTTCAATGGTGCTGAAGTTGTCAAATCCCACACAAGGAATTGATTCAAATGGTTGTGCATAGCTCCATGCCATCTAGTCTCAAACCGTTGGCAGAGAGGGCAGTTCAGACAGAACGATGGACTGAAAAAGATGAACAAGATGATGCACCTTTTTGTTGTTTCACTCTAGCAACAGACCACATAAATCTACAGGACTCATGCCAACTGAGTTATCAATGCATGTCTGAATGCAGGTGATTTTGGTGAAGCTGAGCCTCACATCATTGTTTTCTAAACAAGTGTTGCAGAAGAAGCAATCTGCTCTTGGAGCTTGTAATTGAAGTTGTCATTTCAAAATAGGATTTTCCAGGAGTTTCTTCAACTCCCACTGATATGGTGGTGGAGGAGGACATATCTGAGGGAGGGTACTTACTGTTTACTTGGAATGTTCCAGCAGGTCCCAAGTAGCATCAATTGCAATGGAAGAGAAAACCACATATTGAATTTATAAATAATTAAGTATTTTACAGTTCTGTACACTATTTTCTCAATATCTTGCAATGGTTGAATGGGAAGATATGAATGGGTGTTCCACATGATTAGCATTTACTTAATATCATAGTGATGCCACATCACATTTGCCAAATCTATTTGGTAGATTCACTGCAAAAAGGATGCCATTACGATAGCCAGTGGTGAAAATAATTACAACTTTCCCTGTCTTGAGTGGGGAATTTATACTCATGTATAAATCAGTGCATTTCCCAGAGTATCGAAGTGTTACCTACAAAATCTTCCACTCCATTAACGTGCCACTCATATCCAATTACTAACAGAACTTCACGATTCCCTGCACAGCTGCCAACATGCCGTCAACCTGTGGCGGTACACCCTCGCTGATCTTACTCAACTTCAAAACAGGTTTATCAGCTGGCTGCATGGAAACAGACTGATAAAACCCATGACGAATCCAAACAAATAGTTCCACTAAAGCCATATGAAGTAACAGAGATTCGGTATGTCGATGAATACTCTCTCGAACTTCTACAGGTATACGGTTGACAGCATACTCACTGGTTGCATCACGGCTTGGTTCGGCAACCCTAATGCCCAGGAGCGAAGGAGATTACAGAGAGTGGTAGACTTTGCCTGGCCCATCACAGGTAATGACCTCCCCACCATCAAAGGGATCTGCAGGAAGCTGCCCCAAATAGACAGCCAATATCATCAAAGACCCACGTAATCCTGGTCTCGTTCTCATTTTATTCCTACCACTGGGAAGGTGGGAGAGAAGTCTGAAAACGTTGACCACCAAGTTCAAGAATAGCTTCTTCCTGCCAACCATCAGGCTGTTGAACACCACACACCACTAACATAAATTTCTATGGACTGTCTTTCGGTGCAATAAGGACTATGGGTTTATTTGCATTAATATTGCGCTCATTACATTTTTTTGTTTATTATAACTTATCTGTGTGTTTTGCATGTACACGATGTTATACTGCTGTAAGTAATAGTTTAATTGCACTGTTACATAGAAAGATAGAAAATACGTGCAGGCGGAGGCCATTCGGCCCTTCGAGCCAACACCACCATTCATTGTGATCCTGGCTGATCGTCCGCTATCAATAACCCGTGCCTGCCTTCTCCCCATATCCCTCGACTCCACTAGCCCCTAGAGCTCTATCCAACTCTCTCTTAATGTTGATACAAATGACAATTAAACACTTATGACGGGTATGAGATTAGAAAAAACTGTTGCTTCAGATGTCTTGAAAGGACTGGAATCACCATTCAGGGTGAAAACAGATGAGAGACAAGAAAGTGAAAGGCTATCAGGACTATGCCACATGTGGAATTGCGAATATGATCTTACTAGATGACAAATTAAATTTAAATGTTGAGTGGCCTAATCCTGCATCCAAATTTTAAGTTTACAATATAATAGCCTAATCAAAATGCCATTGATAGATAGGTTTTTAGTTTCTCGTCCACTAACAGAACTTTATTTGTCCACATTAAATTCTACCAACTTTCTCTTATCATGCACTCAAGGCTTAAGAAAAACTGAGCTCAAACCATTCCCAGTTTCTCAAATAATCTTGTTTCACTGAGAAACAAGAATGAGCCTGCACGAGGGGAGATCTCATCTTGTTGCCATTTTATAGATCAGTAAGAAAAGACTTGTTGTGGTAGGATGATTCAGTTGCCATTCCAGCTGTTATCAGGCAACTGAATCATCCTACCACAACCAGAGAGCAGTGCTGCCTCATCAACTATCTACCTCATTGGTGACCCTTGGACTATCCTTGATCAGACTTTGCTGGCTTTATCTTACACTAAACATTATTCCCTTACCATGTATCTATTCACTGTAAATGGCTTGATTGTAATCATGTATTGTCTTTCTGCTGACAGGATAGCACGCAACAAAATCTTTTCACTGTACCTCGGTACATGTGACAATAAACTAAACTAAACTAAAAAGACAATTAATGGCGTGACCATTAACAGCATTGATGTACAGAGCGATCTTAGGATCCAACTTCATAACTCCCTGAAAGTGGCAACACAAGTAGATAGAGTGTAAAGAAGGCATATGGTATATGCTTACCTTTATTGGTCAGGGCATTGAGTATAAGAATAAGGAAGTCATGATGTAGGACTTTGATTAGGTTGTATTTGGCGTACTGCATGCAGTTCCAGTTGGTACAATACATAGAGGATGTGAAGGCTTTAAATGGTCTGGAAGTGATTCACCAGATTAAAGGGCATTAACTATAGGGAGAGATTGGACAGATTTGAATTGTTTTTGAACACTGATTTGATTTGAACAAAGATTTGAAAACTGGAGGTTGAGGGGAGACCTAAAAGAAGTATGTAAAAGTATGAGAGACTACAGGGCCTGTCCCACTATATGAGTTTACCCAAGAGCTTTCCTGAGTTTAAAAAAAAATCAAACCCGTGGTAAGTACGTAGAATGTACATTGCGGGTACATCGGAGCTCGGGACGTCTCTTAGCGGCTCGTAACGCTAACGGCAAGTACTCTGGAAACGCGGTAAGCTCATTAAGTTTTTTCAACGTGTGTTGAAAAATGTCCACGAGAGCCCCGAGTACTTACGAGCGGCTATTACCATAATTCTCCGAGTTCGAATCAGGGGAAACTCAGGAGAATTACCTCGTAAAGTGGGACAGGCCCTTTAGATAAGATAGACAGTCAGATTTTTTTTTTCCTGGAGTAGAAGTATCAAAGACTAGAGGGCCAAGTTTACAGATGTACAGGGCAAGATTTTTTTTCTGCAAAGGGAGACAGATACAATAATGGCATTTAAAAGGCTTTTGTACAGGCACATAGACATGCAAGGGTTGAAACAATGTGCAGACAGTTGATATTCGGCACCATGTTCGGCACTGACATGGTTGGCTGATGGGCCTGTTCTTTTGCTGTAATCTTCTATGTTCTCAGTTCTATGTTACAACAGAAAGGGGCAGGGGAGAACAGATTAAAAGAGAGGGCTGAATGAACAGGAGACATAAAGTGTCGGGATGGGGGAAGAAGGGGATGGAGGTTGAAGAGAGGTATGGCGAAGATTGCTTGCTGTCTTGAGGACCACAAGAGTACAGTAGGAGAGTCAGGGGATTTAAGTACCTAGCAACAACAGAATGCTACTAGTAGTAGCGAACATTGGTAGCGTCAGGTTTAGCTGAACATATCATGCATCACAGTGTTAAAGAAGGAACTGCAGATGCTGGAGAATCGAGGGTTACACAAAAAGCTGGAGAAACTCAGCGGGTGCAGCAGCATCTAAGGAGCGAAGGAGATAGGCGACGTTTCGGGTCGAGACCCTTCTTCAGACTGCAGTCTGAAGAAGGGTCTCGACCCGAAACGTCGCCTATCTCCTTCGCTCCTTAGATGCTGCTGCACCCGCTGAGTTTCTCCAGCTTTTTGTGTAACCCTCATGCATCACAAACTGCTTTAGGCAAGTAAAACAGGGGTGTTACAAGAAGTGGCAGGCTGCTGGCAATGGATCATCATGCCTAATTTAGGTGATGTTGACTTGGAGAATAAGAATCGATAATCAGGTCTACAAACCGATTCTTCCACCAATCAGAATTTTATCTTAAAATTACCTACATGAAAAACAACAGACAGTATCATCTTCAAAATAATTTGAATAGAACTTTTAAAACTTGATTCAGTGACATTTAGTCAACAATCTGAACAATTTGTTTATCTTTCTTACAAATATCATCCTTCCAAGATATGAAAAAATACTCCGAGTTAGAAAAAGGAATGATAACATTTCAGAATATTTATGTGATTCCCAAATAGTTATTCTGTTGATTACTAATCTGTAAACATGAGAAGCAATATTTTATATGTGCAAGTGGCATCTAAATAAACACTTACCTGATCTCAGCAAAATTCCGATCCAGACATAAACTTGAGTGCACTACAGTAGTAAAGAAATCCTGATCCAAGCAGAGAATATAATGACTACAGATCATAGTTCTATTAGGTTCTATTGAAGTACATTTGGAACTGCTTTGTAAATTGTGCTTATTTCTTCTGCAGGTAACAGCTTCAATGACTGCGGATGTATTTTTTACACAAAATTGTTAGCTATTTATGGTTTATGTTCACATAAACAAGCCTGCTGCCTGCCATCTTGGGATCTAATTAACAATGCTTTAAACTTCACAAGACCTTACTTTAGATTCCGACTGACTACCTTTTAAGTAACTCAAGGAATAACCAGACAATATCACATTCTGATTGGGGTAATGGAGTTATACACGACAGAAATTGACCCTTCAGGCCACTTATCTATGCCGACCAAGTTGTCAATCTGAACTAGTCCCATTTGCTTGGGTCTGTCTGTCCCATATCTCTCTAAACTTTCCTATCCATGTACCTTCATAATGTCCTTTAAATGCAGTAATTGTACCTGCCTTAACTACTTCCTCTGGCAATTCTTTCCAGATACCTACACCCCTTTATGCAAACGTTGTTCCTCAGGTTTTTAAATCTTTCCCCTCTCACTTTAAATGTATGAGAGACTCACCTAGTCTGGGGAAGAATGTGACTATTCACCATGTCTATGCCTCTTATGATTTTATATATCTCTATAAGGTTACCCCCTCAGTCTCATATCGGCTCCAGGGAAAAACCCAGAACATCCAATTGCTCCCTATTAATCAAACCCTCCATGCCTATCATCATCCAAGTGAATGTTTTTGCTGTGCCCTTTCCAATTGAATGACATCCCTTTGTTAGTTAGGTGACCAGAACTGCACACAATTCTTCAAGTGTATGTTCATCAATGTCTTTTAGGGTTGTAACATGACACCCTAACTCTTGTACTCAAACAGCTCTACCACTCCGCTGAGCTACATCTCCATCTTCATACTCTACAACTTTCTCCAGGATTCTGCCATTTACTGTGCAGGTACTACACTTCACAATTATCCGAGTTAAATTCTACCTGGCAGTCCTTGGCCCACTTTCCCAATTGATCGTGTTCCTGTTGTAATCTTCGATAACCTTCTTCACTGTCCATTATACTATCAATTTTGGTGTCAAATCACAACCTACTAGCCACTCCAACCACATTCTTAACCAAATCAGTAATATAGATAACAAATAACTGTGGACCCAGCATCGGCCCTGCTGCACACCATGATGCCACTTCCACCATCGCAGGCCTCCAATCTGAAAACAACCCCCACTACCACCCTCTGACTCCTACCACCAAGTTTGACCAGACTTAACCTCTGAAGTTTATTCATTTAAAAATTAAATATTATATGTTATGATAACATGATATGTTATGATAAAATATTGTAATGTCTAATTTAACTGTATTTATAGTACTTTAGGCACGTTAAAACTATTAATTACTGCACAATCAGTCTCAAAAGTCAAATGCTTCCACATAGAAACAAAAAAGGTGCTTGTAATATCGTCAAAATTATGGAACATTATCAGCTTCCTATATAAAGAACACTTCAGCTGAGCAAACCTGATTGTCAGAGGACATGACCAGCACAGGGAGACCAGCTCGCAGTTGTGTGTTGGGTCAAGTTTTAATAATTCATGCAAATCATCCTCCAGAGAAAAAAACAGGCCCTTCAGCCCATCACATCTATGTCACCCATTGTACCTATCTACGCTAATCTCATTTACCCACATTAGGTTTGCAACCTTCAATGCCTTGGGTGTTGAGAAGAAAGTTATCATTTGGATGCCACAGAAGGCTGTGGAGGCCAAGTCAGTGGATATTTTTATAGCAGAGAGATAGATTCTTGATTAGTGTAGGTGTCAGACGTTATGGGGAGAAGGCAGGAGAATGGGGCTAGGAGGGAGTAATAGATCAGCCATGATTGAATGGCGGAGTACACTTGCTGGGCCGAATGGCCTAATCTACTCCTATTGGTTATGACCTGAAGTATGTTAAGCTAAGATCCCTTGGGTCATATTAAAACCTGTTGACACTTAAATATATCTGAACATTTAAATTGGAACCAGCTATGGTAGCCATCTGGTTCACTAACCGTCTGTAAAATACATCATCTTTACCCAGTTTAGTCTATGTGCAACATAACGCCCACAGCAATAGCCAATTCAGGGACAATTAGAGGTGCTAAATAAATGGCGGACATGTCAGTGACAAACATCCCTGTGCATGGTTAAAACAAAACTAGGATGACCATAAAGCCACTGGTTTCAAAGAGTAATGGTTATACAACATAGAAACAGACCCTTCCACTCAACAGATCGAAGGTGACCACTGCACCCATCTATTCTAATCCTATTCACTTATTTTATGTCCATAACCTCCTATGCCTTGGTAATTCAGGTGCTTGTTTTGATGTTTCTTAAATGTAGCAATGTTACAACATTTTGAGATTTTAAAAATCAAGTCTGCAATTTATCCCATCAGATAAAGCATAAAAAGAAGTTTAATATGACACCTAATTCACTTTCATATCTTTAGTATTAAAAATGTTATGGCCATTTTCATACTCGTAAATTTGCAATGGAAAATTGCTTTTGCATTGACAACACAAAAGTTGTGATCGAGGACAGTCAAAAGCCCATAACTTTCTTAAAAATTAAGAGAACTGAAAGAAATGTTCAGTTATTATAGATTGAAGCATTCTGAAACAAATATGAAACACTTACTTGGATGACCTGAAATTAAAACATATAATTAGTTAATTACCCAATTGTAGCTAATTACAAAATTCAATTACTAGATCTAAACATCTATCCATTTATTAAGAAAATATTAACATTTTTTAAAAAGCCTAAGGGTCCAAATAACATTCACGCAAGAATTCACAATATAACATGATTTTTAAATTTCATTGTTATGAATTTATAGGCCAAATTGAAGGAATTTAGCATTTAATTCCCGTAAATTAATGGCTATTTAAATCAGCTTGCGAGTGGGATTTTTTGGAACACGATGGATTGGAACGTTGCGGTGAATTTAAACCCCATATCGGCAGGAAAAATACTACCGGTTCATATGGGGAATAAATCACCGTTTCGCAACATGAAATGTTGATTAAGGTCATCTTAACAAGCAAGTTTATATGTAAAAATAAACAGCTTTTCTTTACCTGTCCCCTACATAAAATCCATCCCCGTTGTTGGCATTAGAAGCTAATTTTTATTTTACTCCAGCGCTGAAATCGTCGGGCGATTAAAAAAAAAAATAAAAATTCACATACCGGCAGTCAGAACGAATCTTCAGAAAAAGCTCGCACCCCAAGAAAATATAATTCCGGAAGGCAAGGGAAAACCGCATTTTAACCCCGCCCCCCCCCCCCCCTCAAAGGCACCAAAGTCACGCACATGGCCAGTGACAAAACTACAGTGGCGCTAAAGGTAAGTTTTGTACCATACCTATTCAATGTTGTGAAATTATCTGCCTCCACCACCTTCTAAGGCAGCGTACTCCAATTTCTAATCACTTTGTGTCAAAAATTATCCCTCAGGTTCCTTTTGAACCTCCGACCTTCCATCTTAAATCTATGCGTCTTGTTTTAGACACCCCACCAAGGGAAAAAGATTTTTACAGTCTACTCCAGTATTCACCTCATAATCGTGTGCGCTCAACCTCCTCCACTCCAGGGAAAACAAACCCTGACTGCCAATCTTAAGGAGTTAAGATTAAGATCACTTCCATTAAAAAAGTAGCAAATTACAGCGCTATTATTACACCAGTTATTATGTCATTCGTTCCTTCCTTATTATGGGTAAAATGCTGGTTGAGTGACAAAAGGAAAAGTTGCTCAAGTTGATCAAAGCCTTATCATTTAAAATTAAAAACATTTGGGTTTTTATTTTAAGTTTAAAATTTCAAAGTTATGCAGCATGTGAACAGGTTGTTTGACGCATCGATTCCATGCTGATCATCAAGCACCCTCAGGCACGACGCCATTTTATTCTCCCTACATCATCATAGATATTCCCAGATTCTATCACTTATGTACACTTTAGAGAAGTTACAGTTTCAAATTAACCTTATAACACATCTTTGAGATGTGGGAGGAAACCCACAAGTTCACAGGCAGAACATGCAAACTCCATATAAACATCTCTGGAGGTCAGGATTTAATCCTGTTTGCTGGAATGAAGGCAGCAACTCCACTGGCTGAGCCATTCTATGGCTCCAAATGTTTTTCAGGTGATCAGACAGATATCAGACATGCTCCCAACCTCAGTTGACATGACTTCCCCATTCCTTTTCTCCAGAGATGCTGCCTGTCCTGCTGAGTTACTCCAGCATTTTGTGTCTCTCTTTGATTTAAACAAGCATCTGCAGGTCTTTGCTATGCACAGTCTACACAAAACAATAATGTTCCTTTTCTAAAACACAGAGAAGACCATCGCTTGATTTTATGCCTCCAATTGTGATTTTAGCCTTGATAATCTCTGCATTCTTCCAATTCTAGCATCTTTTACATCCTCACTTTGAGAAAGCCATCTTCCTGGCCATGCCTACAACTGCCCGACAAGATCTAGAAATCCTTCTCCGGATCTCCACATATCTCTCATTTTCTAATGGTCTTTAAAACCTGCACATTTATCAAATCTTTGGCTTATCTGGCCCAATATAAACACATCTATCTCATCACCTTACCACACTCCTGTAAAACCGCTTATAATTTTAAATGTGTAATGTAAATAAAGTCATTGCTCGTGGATGATGTCAGTAACAGGGATTGAATTCACTGTGAACGGTGGTGTGAAATAGATGATAGGAAACAGCATTTGTTTTCACATGCCTTTCAATCACATTAATATTAAAAACAGAGTAAGGGTTGATTCTGTATCTATTACTTGTGTCACTATTTTACATGAATCTATATCTCTGAATGTCCAATGTACATTATTTAGCATCTGTACTGCAAGACTGAATAATAGGTTTGCCTTGCCTGCTACTTGCCCTCACATATCAGAAAGCCCTTCAAACTGCCTTTGCTATCATTAGAGAGAAGCAAGCCAAAAATCAGCTGTTAGAAAATCCAGAGTTTATTTTGTAGCGTTCTCTTTAAATAACAAGACCTCTATTGTTCAGCTCATACCCAGACATAAAATGATGGAAGGCGGGTTCCCGGAGGCACTGGGGGTTTTTGCCGAATCTTAGTGAGAAAAATCAATAATAAAAAAGCAAAGTTGATGATGAGAATGGTTTCTATTTCATTTACCATGAAAACTGAACAACAATTAGACAATCTGGTAAAACAATTAGAGGGCACGTAGATTAGTAGTTTAGCGGGGCACCATCTGCAGTTCCTTGTTTCTACCAGTTCTTTGCACCCTGCTGCAATATACTATTAAAATCTGTGATCTGTCCCACTGTTAAAATAGATTTTGTTTAAGATGTCTTCAAAGAACAAAATATTTGAACAATACATCTTAATCAAAATGTTACGCTTCTGCGATTGGACTTGTATGCTTTCCAGATAACCTGTACATGTTATGTCTTGCAGAGGAATTTATTGTTCAAATGTTCAGCCAGTCACGCCAGAGCAATGTAACAGCATTCGAAGTATGCATTCATGAATTCACATGTTTCAGTTCTATAATAAGTGCAAAATACAAGGTGGCCAAAACTATCAATTTCAAACATTGTTTTCCCAATTAATTTAGAAGCTCACCTTGAGAGTTTTATTTTGTTTTATATTGATCACTTGGCCAAAAAGTCAGCTTTTGTTATCATAACGTTGTTGGTACTGGCTAATTGCCTAATGTTTGACACCATTTAACTCAACAGTGAAAGTGTTCACCACTGTCTGCTTGAAAGGGAAATGATGCCAGAAAGATCTCATAAATTATTCGACTCAACCTCCAGTTAAAACAAAATCACTGTTCTATGATAATTGATTAAAATCAGGCAGCATATTAGAAATATAATTATTAATTTGTTAATATTTTTTAAACAAGTTTAAAAAGTTAGATAGTACATAAGTCAGCTAATACTTAAATGAGAATACAGTTGTCTGTGAAAGCAAGAGTTTAATCTGGGGTAATTGTACAAATCAACAAATGTTATATTACTCATTGCACCCAGTTTTCAATGGAGTCAATCCTTAAAATGCAAGGATGCTCGGAGATCTGGATTTATTCATAGTCGGGCAAATCAACAGGCAAGTGTACAGTAGTCACCAAACACAGGATTTGTTAATTGAATACCCTATTACTATTCCAATCTTCCTCTGAAATTAGTTTTACAGGCAGAAATATAATATAGTCTGTAATGCAACTTTAATTTTAGTTTAGCTTGCACTGCAGGGGACAGTGGTTCAGTTAACAGTGCCTCAGGATCTATCATCATGGCAAATGATTTAATCGAATTAGAGTAAAAAGCAATGGTCTGACGACATTCTAGTCATGTGCTCAATAAGCAATGGTGCAGGAAATAGTGAATGACTGTTCTTTGATTATCTGACCTGTATATGGATGGCAAATTCATCACATTTCAATTTTTTGTCCGAGGAGATAAAGTTTGGCCGAAGAGACTCGTGGCGAGTTAATCAAGAGCAGTATTTCTAAGGGGTAAGCAGGTTTTTATGTGCTATCCCATTCCAAGCAGAAACAATATGAAAATACAAAAGGAAATAGATGGTACATCATACACACACATGTACATATACAAATCCTCATTCTTACATTAATTATACACCCTAAATAAATTCCTGCACTCTAATGATTCTCGCTGATGCAGCAGGGCAAGTCATTCACGTGTTTTCATGAGAAACTGGAATCAGATTAAAGTCCTCCCGAACACAATCAGAAAATTTCACAGCACAAGTTTTCTGTGGCCAGTGCTGCTCTGTTTCTGAAATGGTCACAGAAGGAATGAGAAATAGAAGCAGGAGTGGCATACATGGCACCTTGAGTGCTGAAAGGCTAAGGTACAAGAATGCTCTTTCATTTTGAAAGTGCTTTGCAAACTGGGAAAGAGGATTTAAATGATAGACCACCCCCAAAGCTCCAAAGCACTTTTGCCTGAATACGCAAGGTTATTTGGGAACTATTCTCTGAATGATAAAACAAAAAATAATTTATTCCATCTCCTTAATTCATCTTCATATAAACATAGAAAGAATAGACTCCTTAAGCCAACCATTGTGTTTAGTAGTCCCAACGCGGAAGTTGCAATCCACACTTTCTCGCCCATCCCACCACCACACAAATGTGCTTTAATGTCAAGAAATGTAACAAAAGGATTGCTCATCACAGGTCACCCCAAGGACAATGAAAGAAGCTCTTGGTTGGAATATTGAAATATCCAGGACAGAACCATGACATGAAAATTGGCACCAAATGACCTGGTAAGTAGTGACAGATAGAAAAATGTACATGTTAAAGTTCACACCTTCATTGTCTTCAGCGTTTTGGCAATGGAGGTAAGTCACTGAAGAAGACAACCATCCAATCCATATCCTACGTCGCAGCTTGTGTCTGGACCGTACCCATTTGGATCCTTGACGGCAGGGAGACGGGTGGGAGCGGTGCAGCCCCTCTCTCTGGAAGAGTCGATGCCTGATGCCGGGGATGTCCAAACTCACCGTGTTGCCGCGGGGAGCCCCCCCATCTCCCACCTTCCGCCCTTTTACATAAAGCTTTGCCGTGCCGTGCCGTGCCGCACTCCTTGCCTCGGCGGGGATGCTGGCTATTTTTGGTTCAGCACGGACAGCTCCTTCAGCACTCCCACCTTGCCGCCCGCGTCCTGCCGCCGCTTCTCCCTGATCAGGTCCTCCAGGCTGGGGAAGTTGAGCGTGTGCACCCTGCTGTCGGGCAGGTGCAGTTTGAGCAGGTAGCGGCCCTCCTGCAGCCGCCCGTCGCCCCCCAGGCCCCCGGCCTCACCGCCCGCCTTGAACTCCCGCTTGCCGAAGCGGCACCAGGCGGCGAAGCTCTCCGAGTTGGTCCAGCAGATCTCATGGCCCTGCAGCCCCACGTGGCCCCGGGCGTTGTGCACCACCAGGTCGGGCGGCAGCGCCCGGTAGCGGTACCAGGTGTTGACGATGCGGCCCGCCCGCCCTGCGCTCACCTGTGCCAGGTGCTCCTCTCGGATCTCCCGCCCTTGCAGGTGGATGACCCGGCTGGCACCCACATACACCACCCAGTGGGCCGGCTGCCCACCTCCCCGCACCAGCTCCAGCAGGTCCCCAGCCCGGCACCTGGGCAGCAGCGCGCTGACCGGGTGGGCGCTCAGGTCCTGGCTGCCGCCCAGCTTGGAGAAGATGCACTCCTGGCAGCAGAAGGCCGAGTACTCCAGCTCGCCCAGCAGCAGCACCGCCGCCGCCGTGCCGTCCTTCGGCGGCCCCGGCTCCCGCCAGATCTTCTCGGGCGGCGGGGCCCTCTCGTCCAGCTCGTCCTCATCGTCCGAGAAGAAGTAGGCCACCCCCACCCTCAGCTCGTCCTTCTCGATGCCCGAGGGGTCGCCCGTGGGGAGCTCGCTGTAGTTCAGGTGGGTGATCCGGTCGATTTGATTTCCCATCAATGACACCATGCACTGGGCCACGCACTGCGAGGACAGGGAACACACCTGGGAAGATAGCAGACAGGAACACACGCATGTATACACATACACATATACACACACACACACCAACACGTCTGAGGAAGGGGCTCCACCCGAAACGTCACCTATTCCTTTTCTCCAGAGATGTTGACTGACCCACGAAGTTACTCCAGTGTTTATCTTCGGTTTAAACCAGCATTTGCAGTTCTTTCCTACACATATACATATACACACACACTGCAGCTTAAAACACAAAGTGCTGGAGTAACTCAGAGGGTCAGGTAGCATCTAGGGAACGGATGGATAGGCACCATTTCTGGTCAGGACACTTTCATACTTCCTCAATTTGAAGAACATGCAGTTCTTTCCGACACATTTCCAAAACATGAGCTATCCACGCCTCCGAAAGATGCTTCCTGACCTGACTCCCCCCGCCGCCGCGAGTACTCTAGGACTTTGTATTTAACACATAATGTAGCTCCTTTTTAAAAGCATCCACTCCCCATCCGTGTCCCTCCCAAACACCCACATGTTATCCAAATGTAACTAACCCCCGCATGCCAACTCCTCTAGACAAACCAATTAATTCCCAGGTTCCTCCTCCCGCCCGCCTCCAATCCAACCCTAAGGTTGGAATCTGATCTGCACCAGTGCAAAGCCCCTGCAGAACTCAGCTTAGAAGCTGGTTCAACACACCACGACCTTCTAAACAGAGTATAGTCACTTCCCCCAGTTAACTCTAACCCCCTTGTGCATCCTTTAAAGGCGAAATCGAAAACAAACTGGCACTGGATTTAGCTCTCGCCTGGCAAACTCCACCTCTGATTCTCAATAAATTTGATACAAACTATCTGTATAACCTCAACAGAACTCCGCCTTGCCCAGTAGTTTATTTTTAAAGACTGTGCATTAATCGAGGAGATTTTGATTCTTCTACCGACCGCTTTGTGGGATGCATGCACTCACCTGGCGCCCGGCAACGGTGGTGGTGGTGGTGGTGGTGGTGGTGGTGGTGGTGGCGGCAGCAGCAGCACCGCTCCCCGCGGCTCCACCAGCCGATGCTGCAGCGGTTCTCAGCGCTGCTCCATGCGCGCAGTCCGTCCAAGGTGAGTGAGGCGCGATGCCGCTCTCGCCCGCTCTGCATATGTGACAGCCGCGCTGCGGGATCCACCCCTGCCCGCCTCCCATTCGCTCTGCCGCTGCACGCCGCACAGCCCATTGCTGCCGCCACCTGTCATTCGGACCCGGAGGCAGCCCACTCCCTGGAGGAGGGAGCTGGAAAGCGGGGGCTGTCTCTGTTCACTCCGATTGCAGTGTCTCTCATTCTATCCGATCCTTTCTTGTGTCTCACGCATGCAAAAAATAACAATCATCACTAAAACAACTTTCCATTTTGGCCACCGTATCATTACCTCTTTTTTATCCATCCACTAGCCAAGTGGAGCCGAGCGAATGAAATTGCTCAGCACTTTTAGTCGCAGATGTAATAGTAACACGATGCTCATAAATTACTTACTGAAGTACATCAGTATTCCGTGTCACTCACTCGCATGAAATTGCATTAAATCAAAGGATTGTCGCTTTGGGTACGTATATTACCGTAATATTCTTACATCTGCAGATAATCCCAGTGTCAATTCGCGGAAATGAAATGCTCCACGGATATTTTGTTCTCGAGCAGTATGTTCCATCTGTCAAAAACAAGTGCCCCGTCTCCTTTTCAACACTGAAAATGCTGCTAGAAAATTAGGAATCGTTCTCCTTAAAGCCTAGTCCAACATCATCAACGATGCAAATTCCATAATTAAAAAAATCAATTATTAATTGACTCCCATTATTATTTTGCATACTCTAAAACAATCTCTTAAAGAACGACCCCTTTCAGCTGGCGCCAACACCAAGCCTCTAGGATACCACAAGTAGCATTTTTAATATATTAAATTACTACCCCACACCATAAAATGTCGAAGGCAGCGTAATATATCTGGAAACATGCTAGTCAAGGGCCTCAAGATAAATTTCTGAAGTTGTTCGATCAAAAGCGAAGCCAAGGTTACGGAGTGATTCTCCCCTAGCAGAGATAGGAAAGAACAGTTGTACCTGATGGTAGGGGCACGTTAAGGCAAAAGTGTGAAAAAGCCAGTGAGGTGGTATGTCACGACAAGGGAAATCCAGTTATGGTTCGTGTCATAGACACAAGAAATGGGAGGAAATTGCCAAGAATTTCAAGGTCATTATCAAGAGAAAAGGATATAAGTGACACAGGATATAAAAAAGAGAAATGAAACAAGTCAAAAATGTTTACTTTTGTGAAATATTGCTGTGGCAGGTTTCATTTTCAATATAATATAAAGGACATTTTACAATCTAGTACTTGTGGTTCATTTAAATGTGTTTACTATGTGCCAATGTCTCTTAAAAGTCTCCATCTGAAATAAATCTTTTCTTAGGAGCTACTGTTCTGCTAGCTGGAGGGAGTTGATACATAGTTCTCTGTCTAACGTCCCAATATGCAAAAATCTGAACATGTACCATCAAAAATATTCCCTCGCATCCATCAGTGTGATTCAGTGTGCAACTCATCTTCCCTTGTGTGTAGTGGGATTCCTAAGATGTTTTGTTTGTTCAAATGGTTTGAATAGAAAAAACTGCTCGGTGATTTTTTTTAAAGCTTTTACCATAAGATTTGCTAATGAATACCATTAAGCCTTGATTTTAGAGTGTCTCAGAAAGGGAGAGGCAAAAATAGAGTGAAAAACAAAGAGAAATAAACTGGGCAGTTATAAAACTGTCCTTTCCTGTGTTAATATTAACATTCTAAAGGAATCATTATTCACACAAATGTTTATTTTCTCCGAGTGCAAAATCCTGCTGGACAATGTTCACATTTTATTTGGTCTATGCTTTTCTATAAATATACTCTTCTACTCTTTCTGTTTTATTTTCATGACTGACACATTGGAACTCTTTCAACTTGCCAACTTTAAAACAATGAGCTGCAAGCTGCATATCAATTGGAACTTTTTTTCTTATAATTCTTATAACTCCTTATAATTTTTATAAATAACAAAAAAAGGCAGGTTGAAATAGAAACAGGGAAAGATGTATGATTAGAAAATTAAAGCAGAAGTTTAAGCATATGAAAAAAACCCAGAAATAATCATTGTTTACTGAAAAATAATTATACATAGTTCTAATTATTTATTTTTAAATGTAATTATTTATTCTCCAGGAAACAATGCAAAGTATTGCCTTTAAACCTCTAGGGAGACATTTTGGAAACATTTCCTAATTTATTTCAATGGAAATGTGCACCCTCACACAAGGACACAACTTATATTTTGGATTAAATAACATCCACTTCTATCTCACTCTAAGAAGCCATGGGAGCATTCTATAAGAAGTGCCAGGGTGCTCATAAAATCCATTAAAACCCGGATTCAGGTATGATAATTAAATTACGGGTTTGGAATATCAACTTAAATTCCAGTTTACAGTAAGAAGATGCTGATGATTTTACAGTTGTAATGAAGCAACATATATTCCAGAACTCATTATGAGGATGTTATAGGTGAATTGCTAATACACGCTTTTTTTTGGAAGGGCTGCACTTTCGACATCCATACTTTAAATAGCATATTTTCTGTGTTGCACTCTGCTGCCACATGTTGGACAGAGTTGATGTAAGAATTATATGCAAATTTTGTGTAGCTTTTAAATTTATGAAACAGTTACAATCAAAATGTTGGCAAAGGAAGGTATATAAAAAACTAATAATCAAAAGCAAAATCTGATAAATTCAAAAAGATTTTTTCAAATCCTTCAATATAATTGCAAGCTTAGTA
The DNA here is from genome assembly GCA_963514005.1 of Raja brachyura. Next base: position 82,459,913 of record OY740785.1, on the reverse strand, counting down.
ATTATGAAGATTGGAGATATTGTAATAACAAAACAAGATAAACACCAATAATGCTGCTTGACAATAGACAATAGACAGTAGGTGCAGGAGGAGGCCATTCGGCCCTTCAAGCCAGCACTGCCATTCAATATGATCATGGCTGATCATCCACAATCAGTACCCCGTTCCTGCCTTCTCGCCATATCCTCTGACTCCGCTATCTTTAAGAGCTCTATCTAACTCTCTCTTGAAATTCTCTCTCCAGAGAATTGGCCTCTAGCACCTTCTGAGTCAGAGAATTCCACAGATTCACAACCCTCTGTGTGAAAAAGGTTTTCCTCATCTCCGTTCTAAGTGGCTTACCCCTCATTCTTAAACTGTAGCCCCTGGTTCTGGACTCCCCCAACATCCCAGAGTACTCAAGGAAGTAGCCACAGAAATAGTGGATGCATTAGTGATAATTTTTCAAAACTCCTTAGATTCTGGAGTAGTTCCTGAGGATTGGAGGGTAGCTAATGTAACCCCACTTTTTAAAAAAGGAGGGAGGGAGAAAACGGGTACTTACAGACCAGTTAGTCTAACATCGGTAGTGGGGAAACTGCTAGAGTCAGTTATTAAAGATGGGATAGCAGTACATTTGGAAAGTGGTGAAATCATTAGACAAAGTCAGCATGGATTTATGAAAAGTAAATCATGTCTGACGAATCTTATAGAATTTTTCGAGGATGCAACTAGCAGTGGATGTGTTATATCTAGACTTTCAGAAGGCTTTCGACAAGGTCCCACATAAGAGATTAGTATACAAACTTAAAGCACACGGTATTGGGGGTTCAGTATTGATGTGGATAGAGAACTGGCTGGCAGACAGGAAGCAAAGGGTAGGAGTAAATGGATCCTTTTCAGAATGGCAGTCAGTGACTAGTGGGGTACCGCAAGGCTCAGTGCTGGGACCCCAGCTATTTATAATATATATTAATGATTTGGACGAGGGAATTGAATGCAACATCTCCAAGTTTGCGGATGACACTAAGCTGGGGGGTAGTGTTAGGTGTGAGGAGGATGCTAGGAGGCTGCAAGGTGACTTGGATAGGCTGGGTGAGTGGGCAAATGAATTGCAGATGCAGTATAATGGGGATAAATGTGAGGTTATCCACTTTGGTGGCAAAAACAGGAGGGCAGACTATTATCTTAATGGTGGCAAATTAGGAAAAGGGGAGATGCAACGAGACCTGGGTGTCATGGTACACCAATCATTGAAAGTAGACATGCAGGTGCAGCAGGCAGTGAAGAAAGCAAATGTTATGTTAGCACTCATAACAAAAGGATTTGAGTACAGGAACAGGGAGGGTCTACTGCAGTTGTACAGGGTTTTGGTGAGACCACACCTGGAGTATTGCATACAGTTTTGGTCTCCAAATCGGAGAAAATACATTCTTGCCATAGAGGGGGTACAGAGAAGGTTCACCAGACTGATTCCTGGGATGTCAGGACTTTCATATGAGGAAAGACTGGATAGACTTGGCTTGTACTTGCTAGAATTTAGAAGACTGAGGAGGGATCTTATAGAAACTTAGAAAATTCTTAAGCGGTTAGATAGGCTAGATGCAGGAAGATTGTTCCCGATGTTGGGGAGGTCCAGAACAAGGGGTTCAGTTTCAGGATAAGGGGGAATTCCTTTTGGACCGAGATGAGGAAAACATTTTTCACACAGAGAGTGGTGAGTCTCTGGAATTCTCTGCCACAGAAGGTAGTTGAGGCCAGTTCATTGGCTATATTTAAGAGGGAGTTAGATGTGGCCCTTGTGGCTAAAGGGATCAGGGGGTATGGAGAGAAGGCAGGTACAGGATACTGAGTTGGATGATCAGCCATGATCATATTGAATGGCGGTGCAGGCTCGAAGAGCCGAATAGCCTACTCCTGCACCTATTTTCTATGTTTCTATGTTTCTATTTGGAACATATTTTCTGCCTCTAGCGTGTCCAAACCCTTAATAAACATATGTTTCAATAAGATCCCCTCTCATCCTCCTAATTTCCAGAGTATACAAGCCCAGCTGCTCCATTCTATCAATATATGACAGTCCTGTCATCCCAGGAATTAACATTGTGAACCTACGCAGCACTCCCTCAATAGCAAAAATGTCCTTCCGCAAATTTGGAGATCAAAAGTGCACACAATACTCCAGATGTGGTCTCATTAGGGCCCTGTACAACTGCAGAAGGACCTCTTTGCTCCTATACTCAACTCCTCTTGTTATGAAGGCCATCTTCACTGCCTGCTGTACCTGCATGCTTACTTTCAGTGACTTGTGTACAAGGACCCCCAGATCTCATTATACTTCCCCTTTTCCTAACTTGACACCATTCAGATAATAATCTGCCTTCTTTTTTTGCCACTAAAGTTGATAACCTCACATATATCCACATTAATCAGATGCCATGCATTTGCCCACTCACCCAACCTGTCCAAGTCACCCTGCATTCTCATACCATCCTCCTCACAGTTCACACTGCCACCCAGCTTTGTGTCATCTGTGAATTTGCTAATGTTACTTTTAATCCCGTCATCTAAATCATTCATGTATATTGTCCCAGCACCGAGCCTTGCGGTACCCCAGTAATCACCGCCTGCTATTCTGAAAGGGACTCGTTTATCCCTACTCTTTGTTTCCTGTCTGCCAACCAATTTTCTATCCATGTCAGTACCGTACCCCCAATACCATGTGCTCTAATTTTGCCCAATAATCTCCTACGCGGGACCTTATTAAATGCTTTCTGAAAGTCCAGGTACACTACATCCACTGACTCTTCCTTATCCATTTTCCTAGTTACATTCTCGATAAAATCCAGAAGATTAGTTAAACATGATTTCTCCGTCGTAAATCCATGTTGGCTCGAACCGATCCTGTTACTGCTATTCGAATGTGCCGCTATTTCATCTTTTACAATTGACTCCAGCATCTTCCCCACCACCAATGTCAGGCTAACTGGTCTATAATACCCTGTTTTCTCTCTCCCGTCTTTCTTAAAAAGTGGGATAACATTAGCTACCCTCCAATCCACAGGAACTGATCCTGAATCTATAAAACATTGGAAAATGATCATCAATGCGTCCACGATTTCTCGAGCCACTTCCTTAAGTACCCTGGGTTGCAGCCCATCAGGCCCTGTGGAGTTATCAGTCCCATCAGTTTACCCAACACCATTTCCTGCCTAATGTGGATTTCCTTCAGTTCCTCCATCACCCTAGATCCTTTGGCCACTAATACATCAGGGAGATTGTTTGTGTCTTCCTTAGTGAAGACGGATCCAAAGTACCTGCTTAACACGTCTGCCATTTCCTTGTTTCCCATAATAAATTCACCTGTTTCAATCTTCAAGGGTCCAACTTTGGTCTTAACTAATTTTTTCCTCTTCATATATTTGAAAAACATATATGTTTAAATGGCGCAAACCATAAATGAAGGCAGGATCAAAATTATGTTTACCTGGTATTCATGCAATTGGAATTCTCATTCAAGAGGTAAAATATTGATTGTATAAAGATAAGCTCAAATAGTGCAAAATAAGTGAAATGAGACTTTTACTTGCCAATATATATAAGGGTAGTGTAGATGTAGACTGATCAGCGACAACATCCTCTTTAATGATTTGCCACATAATGGAGTGGTGATATAATCATTGATTTGATTCATTTTTGCTGTATTTTACATTAATAGTGACAAAATATAGAAATGCAGTGTAAAAAAAATTAAATGAGATTAAAAAATTAAAACAAATTATGGAAATGACCTACTGTTCTGCAATTTATTTTAAGGTTTGTGCATAGACAACTATTGTGCATAGATAATTATTTTAAGGTGTGCTGCACAGTATTGTAGGGGAAAGAATAGAAAGGGTTAATAACTAGTAAACAGGGTTGTAGATTGGGCGAATGTGGTAATAGGGGACCAAGACATAGCCTAAATGGTGAAGAGCCACAGAGAGGATGCCATCTCTGTGGCTCTTCACACTGTCCTGACTCACCTGGAAAGACAGGGCACGTACGTGAGGATGCTCTTCATTGACTATAGCTCTGCCTTCAATACGGTCATCCCCACCAAGCTCACCGCCAAACTCCACCAGCCAGGCCTCAGCTCACCGATATGCGATTGGATCGAGAATTTTCTGACGGAGCGACCGCAGGCAGTGAGACTGGCGCCGCACCAGTCCTCCACTATCACCCTGAGCAGCGGCACACCACAGGGCTGTGTACTGAGCCCCATCCTCTACACCCTCTTCACTCATGACTGTGTTCCTGCATTCGACACCAACACCATTGTCAAGTTTTCAGACGACACAACGGTGATTGGGCTGATCACCAACGGTGATGAAACAAAATACAGAGTGAAGGTGCAGAACCTGGCGGACTGATGTTCACGGAGCAACTTGTCACTAAACACCTCCAAGACTAAGGAGCTGATTATCGACTTCAGGAGGTCACAGAATGGGGAATATGCCCCAATCTCCATCTACAGGGACAGTGTGGAGAAAGTGTCCAGATTTAAGTTTCTGGGCACTCACATCTCAGAGGAACTCACATGGTCCACCAACACCGCTGCGCTTGTAAAAAAGGCACAGCAACGACTGTTCTTCCTAAGAACATTGAAACGGACTGGTCTGCCTCAACAGCTGCTGACGACCTTCTACCGCTGCACGGAAGCGGAGAGGAGGTATCTGTGGTATCTCAGCTGCACGGAGGCGGAGGAGAGAGCTCTTCAGCGCATCGTCAACAGTGCGCAAAAGATTATTGGGACACTGCTACCAGCCTTGGAGGGCATCTACCACAAACGGTGCCTCAGGAAGGCCGTCAGCATCCATAAAGAATCCTCTCACCCTTGTAATGGACTGTTCGAACTACTACCTTCTGGCAGACGTTACAAGGCCTTTTACGCCCGCACCTCCAGACTCAGGAACAGCTTCATTCCCAGAGCTATAGCGGCTCGGAACTGGCCCTGCTGAGTACTGTCTCCCTCGGATGGTCATGTCGCACAGACACATTTGCACTTTAGTCTGCTTTGACTGTTTTACTGTTCTAATGTTCTTTTTACAAACTTTGTTCTCGGGTTATCTAAACTAAATTTTATTAGTCGTTTAAGTTATGACATCGGATGGAAGTTGCAAACCAAATCTCGCAGCACTTATGTGTAATGACAATAAACTATTATTATTATTATTATTATTAAATGTAGAGACTTTTGAGCAGGAACGACACCCAAGTTTCAGGAATTTTGTTGATTACGTTATAGCGTGCTCCCGTCATTGTAACAGAAAATTGGATCCACTGTCAACTAAGTTAGACTTCTGGATAATCATTTTATTCTGTTTTTCAAGACCTGGTTTGTTACCTAATTAAGTCTTTCTGTAGCCTTCATTCTGTAATCAATATCTAGTTTTACTGTTAATCAAGTTTCTGTGTAATCTTGCCAGCTATAAAATTTGTACCAAAGTCACGCTCAGGAGATCAGCTTTGCTTGGTCTCCTGGTCTGCACCAGTTTTAATAAATCACCTGTTAATTCAGAAACTGTGTGGCCTTTCGATTTACTCCTGCACACAGTAATTTCATTTGAGCAATTCCCATGCAACTGACATATTCAAGTTTCCATGGATGCTGCATGGTTGAATGTATGCTGTCATTCTTGAATCTGGCAGTAACTTTTATATCTTATGACCTATGGGAGAAAAAATAAATGACTGCTGTGTAAGTGGAACTTGATTATACTGGTTGCTTTCCTGAGGCAGGGTGAAATACAGATAGAAGTTGACTGGGGGAGGTGGGGGGGGACTGAAGGTGGTGGAGAGGTTGGTAAATGTGAGGGATTGTGTGTGTTCACAAATCTGCAATTCTTTTGCGGTCTTGGGCAGCTCAGATGCCAAACAAAGCTGTGATGCATCCGGATAGGATGCGTTCTCTGCTCATAGTCTTAGTCATAGAGCAATAGGTTTATAAGAAATGGAGCTTAGTTTTGTTACTGTGGGTTTGGTGAAAAGCTAAAATCATTCAGGAAATAAAGTGTGTTTACAACCTGCATGAGCCTGTGCTGGCAGTTTAATTGGAAGAATCAAGAGTTAGATTATTACACCTCCAGTGGTGGTCAAGCTAAGTGGTTTTGTTATTATCAGCATTGAGATTCAGAAGGTTTGAGCCAATCAATGGCTTGATTTTGGAGAGATAATCAGATGTCTCAATTGGGTTAGTGAATTTAGGTCCTGGTGGAGATGCTAAATGGAATATAACTGGCGAGCATTTTTTCTTTTTTCAAGATAAGCCCACCAAAATAACCATATAATATAACCATATAACAATTACAGCACGGAAACAGGCCCTCTCGGTCCTTCCAGTCCGTGCCGACCATTTATTTTCCCCTCGTCCCATCTACCTGCACTCAGACCATACTCCTCCATTCCCTTCCCGTCCATATACCTATCCACTTTACTTTTAAATGTTAAAATCGATCCTGCCTCCACCACTTCTGCTGGAAGCTCATTCCACACATCCACCACTCTCTGAGTAAAGAAGTTGCCCCTCATGTTACCCCTAAACTTCTGTCCCTTAATTCTCATGTCATGCCCTCTTGTTTGAATCTTCCCTACCCTCAATGGGAAAAGCTTATCCACATCAACTTTTTCTATCCCTTTCATAATTTTAAAGACCTCAATCAAGTCCCCCCTTAACCTTCTGCGCTCCAAAGAATAAAGACCTAACTTGCTCAACCTTTCTCTGTAACTTAGTTGCTGGAACCCAGGCAACATTCTAGTAAATCTCCTCTGTACTCCCTCTATTTTGTTGACATCCTTCCTATGATTAGGCGAGCAAAATTGTACACCATACTCCAGAATTGGTCTTACCAATGCTTTGTACAATTTTAACATTACTTCCCTACTCCTATATTCAATGCTCTGATTTATAAAGGCCAGCACACCAACAGCTTTCTTTACCACCCTATCTACATGCGATTCCACCTTCAGGGAACTATGCACAGTTATTCCTAGATCCCTCTGTTCCACAGCATTCCTCAATTCCCTTCCATTTACCATGTATGTCCTATTTTGATTTGTCCTGCCAAGATGTAGCACTTCACACTTGTCAGCATTAAACTCCATCTGCCATCTTTCAGCCCACTTTTCCAAATGTCCCAAATCTCTCTGTAGACTTTGAAAATCTACTTCATTATCCACAACACCACCTATCTTAGTATCACCTGCATACTTACTTATCCAATTTTCCATCCCATCATCCATATCAGTGATGTACATGACAAATAACAGTGGACCCAACACAGATCCCTGAGGCACCCCACTGGTCACCAGCTTCCAACCTGACAAACAGCCATCCACCATTACTCTCTGACATCTTCCATTTAGCCACTGTCGAATCCATCTTGCTACTCCGCCATTAACACCCAAAGATTGAACCTTCTTAACCAACCTTCCATGGGGAACCTTGTCAAAGACCTTACTGAAATCCATATAGACAACATCCACTGCTTTACCCTCATCAATTTCCCTAGTAACCTCTTCAAAAAATTCAAGAAGGTTTGTCAAACATGATCTTCCAGGCACAAATCCATGTTGACTGTTCCTGATCAGACCCTGTTTATCCAAATGCTTATATATATTATCTCTAAGTATCCTTTCCATTAATTTGCCCACCACTGACATCAAACTAACCGGTCTATAATTGCTAGGTTTATTCTTTGAACCCTTTTTAAACAATGGAACAACATGCGCAGTACGGCAATCCTCCGGCACTATTCCCATTTCTAATGACATTTGAAATATTTCTGTCATAGCTCCTGCTATTTCTACACTAACTTCCCTCAATGTCGTAGGGAATATCCTGTCAGGACCTGGAGACTTATCCACTTTTATATTTTTCAAAAGTGTCAGTACTTCCTCCTCTTTGAATCTCATAGTTTCCATAGCTGCTCTACTTTTTTCCCTTACCTCACAGAGTTCACATTACCTCAAGGAGATATCCTTCTCCTTGGTGAATACCAAAGAAAATAAATTGTTCAATATCTCCCCCATCTCTTTTGGCTCTGCAGATAGCTGTCCATTCTGGCTCTCTAATGGTCCAATTTTATCCATCATTATCCTTTTGCTATTAATATAGCTGTAGAAACCCTTTGGATTTACTTTCACCTTTCTTGCCAAAACAACCTCATATCTTCTTTTAGCCTTTCTAATTTCTTTCTTAAGATTCTTTTTACATTCTTTATACTCCTCTAGCACCTCATTTACTCCATGCCTCCTATAATTATTGTAGACATCTCTCTTTTTTCGAAACAAGTGTCCAATTTCCCTTGAAAACCATGGCTCTTTCCAATTTTTACTATTTCCTTTCAACCGAACAGGGACATAAAGATTCTGTACTCTTACAATTTCCCCTTTAAATGTCCTCCATTTCTCTTCTACATCCTTCCCATAAAACAAAATGTCCCAATTCACTCCTTTTAAATCCTTACGCATTCCCTCAAAGTTAGCCTTTCTCCAATCAAAAATCTCAACCCTAGGTCCAGTTCTGACTCTCTCCATAATTATATTGAAACTAATGGTATTGTGATCACTGGTCCCGAAGTGCTCACCAACGCATACCTCCGTCACCTGACCTGCCTCATTTCCTAACAGGAGGTCCAACACTGCCCCTTCTCTGGTCGATACCTCTATGTATTGCTGCAAAAAACTATCCTGCACACATTTTACAAACTCCAAACCATCCAACCCATTTACAGAATGTGTTTCCCAGTCTATTTTTGGAAAATTGAAATCTCCCACAATCACTACCTTGTGCTTACTACTAATATCTGCTATCTCCTTACATATTTGCTCTTCCAATTCTCATTCCCCATTTGGCCGTCTATAATACACCCCTAAAAGTGTTGCTGCACCGTTCCCACTTCTCAGTTCCACCCAAATAGCCTCCCTAGGTGAGCCCTCTAATCGATCCTTCCAAAGCACTGCTGTAATATCTTCTCTGACAAGCAATGCAACACCTCCACCTCTGGTCCCTCCAATTCTATCACACCTGAAGCAACGAAATCCTGGAATATTTAGTTTCCAATCACAGCCCTCCTGCAACCATGTTTAACTGATTGCCACAACATCATATTTCCAGGTGTCAACCCAGGCTCTAAGTTCATCCACCTTTCTTACAATGCTCCTAGCATTAAAATATACATATTTTAGAAACCCACCATCCCTTATTCTCTGTTTATTATCTTTTTCCTCTTTCTCCCCTACATTTTGGGTCCGAGTGCTTCCCATCTCTGCCTCTTGCCCCACACCCTGTCCCCTAGCCCCCTCTACCCGAGTCCCTCCCCCCAGCCTTTCTAGTTTAAAGTCTCCCCAGTAGCCTTTGCAAATCTCCCTGCCAGGATATTGGTCCCCCTCAGGTTCAAGTGCAACCCGTCCTTTTTGTACAGATCATGCCTTCCCCAAAAGAGGTCCCAGTGATCAAGAAAATTGAATCCCTGCCCACTGCACCAGTCCCTCAGCCACGCATTTATCCTCCACCTCATTCCATTCCTACTCTCACTGTCACGCGGCACAGGCAGTAATCCTGAAATTGTTACTCTTTTGGTCCTTCTCCTTAACTTTCCCCCCAACTCCCTACATTCTCCTTTCAGGACCTCTTCTCTTTTTCTGCCTATGTCATTGGTACCTATGTGTACCACAACATCAGGCTCCTCTCCTTTCCTTTTCAGAATCTTTTGGCACCAGGGAGGCAAGCTACCATCCCGACTGCGTCCACAGAATCGCCCATCCGACCCCCTAACTATAGAGTCCCCTATTACAATTGCCCTCCTCTTTTTGCTACCCTTCTGAGCATCACGGCCGGTCTCTGTGCCAGAGGCCCGGCCGCTGTTGCTGCCCCCAGGTAGGCTGTCCCTTCCAATTGTACTCAAACACGAGTACCTATTTTCCAGGTGTACAGTCACAGGGGTGCTCTCTAGCCCCTGCCTCTGCCCCTTGCCCTTCCTAACTGTGACCCACTTGTCTGCCTCCTGTGGTCTGGGAGTGAATACCTCCCTGTAGCTCCTCTCTATGACCTCCTCATTCTCCCTGACCAGACGGAGGTCATCGAGCTGCTGCTCCAGGTTCCTAACACAGTCCTTTAGGAGCTCCATCTTGACACACCTGGCGCAGATGTGGACATCTGGAGGGTTATCAGATTCCCTGACCTCCCACATCTGACATCCACAACAGTACACTGCCCTGGCCTTCATACTCCCCCTTACACAGGATACAATATCAACACAATACAAAATACACTACAAACTGCTGAAATCTGACAGCCAATCAGCTGCTTACCCTAGTCCACTTCCCACCAATCAGCGGTTTCCTCAAAAAATCCACTTCTCCGAATCGAACGTTATGGATTTCGGTAAACGCGGTGGATTTTTAAGCTTACCGGTCGGGTGTCGCTCCTCCCCCTCCTTCTCTTCCAACACTCCTGTGGGCCTCTGAAAAAACAAGCCCCATACCATTAGTTCCATGCCTTTTCTTAGCCACGTGCTGGGGCTCAGTTACGATTTTTGCAATCTCTGCATCCTATTTGATGCCCAGCCTGAGCTTCTGGGTTCACATTCTCGGAGCATCCCCATGATAATACAGAAACCTGGCTGTAATTCTGCTCATGTACTTATGAAAGGAGACAGTTCATTCAAAGGAGACTGCCTTCATTGTTTCCAATATTCATGCACTCATTGCACCCAAAATGATTTTCTGTATTACCTATTCCACGTCAAATACTTCTCACCCATCTCGCCTGTTCTTACATTGGTTACTGGTCTGACATTCGCTCTAATTAAAAATTCTTATCTTCTGTTGTAGTCCCATCATTGCCCTAGCCCTCCAAATCACTGCCACCTTGTTGAATCTTACATCACCTTAATGTTGGACTCTCATTGATTCCATTCTCGTAAATTAATAGTAAGATTAAACGAGAACTTACCAGTTTGAAGTTTGATCTTTATTTTATGAGGAGTTACGATGAGGGATTACGTGAAGACCCTGCCAGCACGCATGCGCGACATTCTTCAAAGCAGTGGTGTGAAATCACAGACAGTCACAATGACTAATATAGTAAGTTAAGAGAGAACTTTCATACCAGGTGATCTTTATGTTAGAGGGTTGGGAGCGGAGGGCACGTAATCCCTCATCGTAACTCCTCATAAAATAAAGATCAAACTTCAAACTGGTAAGTTCTCGTTTAATCTTACTATTTTATTTCGGTAGTCACGTGAGTGACTACGTGAAGATTTCAAAGCTCTGTGATTTCATGCCCTGGAAGCTCCATGCTCACACACAGCTAAAGTTGGGATAAGAGGATGAACGTAGTTCAGACAAGACACTGGCTGAAAAACAAAAATAGGTATTTATTCATACCAAAACAATATAGTGTCCCATAAGGGTAAATTATCTGGCAGCACTCAAAATCCTCCCTGCATAAGTGTCAGGGGAGGTCACGGGTTTATAGTAAAAGCGGTGAAAAGTCTTTTCGTTACTCCAACCCGCTGTGGCCAGGATGTGGTCCAATGGTACTTCCATCCTCCTAGCCGCCGAGGTGGATGCCGCCCTGGTGGAGTGAGATTTGAATATGTTAGTGTCCACCCCCGCCGCATCCAGTACCACCCTTAACCATCTAGAAATGGTTTGCACCGTGACTTTATGATGGGGCTTCTTGTGACTAATGAGTAATGCTGTCTCCGTGCCCCTTAGATTTTTGGTGACTGTGATGTATCGTGAAATTAACGTGACGATACAGAGACGAGAGTCTGCTGGATAAGCCAGAAATTCCAAAGTATGACCAGACACTCCGGGTCGATCTTGTTTCAACAGTCCCTGCACATAAAAAATGATTTTGTCATTGGTGATTGTCATAGCATCCAGATTAAGTTTGTGCAGGGACTGGACCCGTTGTGCCGTGATAAGTGCCATGATCATTACCATTTTGTAAGTGAGTTTAGCCAGAGTGAGTCCTGAGTTAGGTGTCCATCCTCTCAGCATAGTCAAGACTGTGCTGATATCCCAAGTATGGCTATATCTGGCCCTGGGAGGATTGGAATTGAATATTCCCCTCATAAGTTTTGATACTAAAGGGTGTGATCCAATTCCCAATTGGTCACTCCCCCGGCCCAAGTAGGATGATAGGGCACTCCTGGCACTGTTTATGGCACTGTAGCTCAATCCCTCATCGAAGTGAAGGGTAGCCAAGAATTCCAGCCCTTCCGTTATGGTGGTGGTTTCATATGTGGTGTTGGCTGTGATGCAGAATCCTTCCCATTTCCTGATGTAGGTCAGGTACTGCTTCCTTGTGGACTCTCTGCAAGCTGCTGTGATGGTGTCTTTGGTCCTGTTGGTGAGTCCGAATCCGCAAAGAGGCCGTTTTAAAATCTGCAAATTAACAGGTCCATGCGGTCATGACATGGGTGATGTTCTCCTGTTACGGGGTGAATGAGCAGACTTGGTCTTTTATTGACCCGGATGCAAGGTTCTGTGGCCATCTTCTGTACCATAGGGAACCATGGTTGGGTAGGCCAGTCGGGCACCACCAAAATCCCCGATGCGGAATCTTGTTTTATTTTCTGCAAGACCCGACTGATGAGGCAGAAAGGGGAAAATGCATAGCAAAACAAATCCCCCCAATGTAGCATGAAGGCATCCATCGCTACTGCCCCCGGGTCTGGCTCCCAAGCAACATATGTTGGTAGTTGGTGATTTAACCTAGACGCGAAAAGGTCGATATCTGGTGTCCCATAACGTTCTACAATATCTGAAAACACATTCCGATCCAACATCCATTCTATGTTGTCGTTGAATTTGCGTGACCTGGTGTCTGCCACTGTGTTTAGCTTACCTGGAAGGTAAGTGGCTGAAATCCAAATTTCCCTTTGCAGACACCAGTGCCAGATATTGTTAGCCAATTCATCACACGATATCGACTTTATACCGCCCATGTGGTTAATATAGGCCACCACCGTGGTGTTGTCAATTTGTATTCTAACATGAACTTTGTGCATATTTGTGCAGTATGCTTTAAGGCCGTGAAATGCTGCCAGCATTTCTGAATAGTTAATCCCCAAGTTTTTGAATTGGGTTAACTCTGGTGCACTCCATCTACCTCCACAACTAGAGGTAGTGTTAGTAGCTCCCCACCCTTTGGCACTGGCATCCGTTTGTAAGATGATCGAGGGATTGATGATAGTGATCGGTTTAGAACAATTTTGGGCATTACCCATCCACCAATATAATTCGGCTTTCGCCTTTTCCAGTATTTTCATAGGCCTATCGAAATGGCCTGCATGACTTTTGAGCGCTGTAATTTTGGCTCTTTGTAAGTTTTGGTAATGTAAAGGCCCAAATTGTGCTGCAGGAAATGCAGCCACTATCTTCCCAATCACCCTGGCCACCTGCCGAATGGATGGGTCCTTAATGCCAATGAGGCTCCTGCAAGCCTCTATCAAGTCCTCCACCTTGCTTGGTGGCAACGTGATAGACATTTGCACTGAGTCAATAATGAACCCTAGGTATTTCATGGTGGTAGAGGGTTCTTATATTGATTTATCTGGATGTATAATGAAACCCAGCTTCTGAAAAAGATGTTTCGTGGCTGTAACTGCCAATGTAGCCATTTCCAAATTTTCCCCCACAATGAGGATGTCATCAAGATAGGCCATAACAGTATGATTCTGTTTCCTTAAGTAGGCCAAAGCTGGTTTAAATATCTTGGTAAACAATCTGGGTGCTGATGATAACCCATTAGGTAAGGCTTTGTATTGCCATAATTGTCCCATCCAGATAAATTTTAAGTATTTCCTATGATCCTTGTGTATTGGTACTGAATAGTATGCATCTTTGAGGTCAATGCATGCCATGTAGTACCCATTGGCTATTAACTGTATAGCAGTGTCGAAGGTGTCCATTTTGAAATGAACATACTGGACAGAAGTATTCAGTTCGGTCAAATCTATGATAATGCGGCAACCGCCGTCTTTTTTATTTTTGGTGAATATATTAGACACGAACTCCTGAGGTTCTTTAATGGCTTTCTCAATTACCCCTTTTCCTATTAACCTGTGAAGCTCAGCATGCCCTGCTGCCCTCTCTTTTTGAGAGAGGATGAATTTTCGGCTAGGTGAATGCTGGACCGGGGTAGGGAGTTCGTGAATAAATTCAATTTTGTAGCCCTGAATACTCCTGAGTATGTAAGGATCAGAGGTAAAAGTGAACCAATTCTCGTAGAACATGTGCAACCGGCCCCCTACATAAAGTGAATTTAGGCAAGATGTGTTTCTGGGGAACCCAGACCCACCTACCTCCATGGTTACTGCCGGTGTTGTGGTTTCTGTCATTGTTTCCTTGGTTGGTTCGTTGTGTTGTAGGAGTGGCGCATCTTCCAAGAAGGCCGGGCTGGGCCATGGCCTAAAAAAGACCGCTGTGCAGGATTGCCGGCCTTCGAGCTTTCACCACCGGCAGACCTGTTATGGTAACTCTGTCCGGTGGGTGTGTAGGAGTGCTGTCTTTGTGGGTAGTGAGGCTTGGTGTAGCCAGGAACCTTGATCAGGCCTAAGGCCTTGGCCTCCTCATCAAGGTCTTTAACCTGCTTGGGGAGATCATCCCCGAACAGCAGGCTTGGAGGCTGAGTCTTCCCAGGCTTACACAACCCCGCAAACTTGGGGTTAAGCGCCGGCTTTATGATGCTTTTTCTGAAATTATTGATCTCATACTGGGTATTGCACAGTAGAGCCAAGGCATCTTGCAGTTCTTCCGGCATCTCAATACCCACTGCAGTTCTGGCCACTGCCGTAATCCCGGCGGTTAGGAGCTTCAGGATCCTTTGAAGTTTTATCTCCTGCCCTCTGCTCGAGGGGCTCATGTTCCCCCATATAGGGTTGTTTACCGCAGGGACATTTAGCGAGTTGCAGTTTTCAGGTGCCATATATCTGTCTGCAGTTGCATTAATGGCCTGTTCCTGCAACTGGTTAGTTGCCATGTAGTTAATGCTGGCAGCCAGCTTTGGGTGGATTGGTAGGCCCTTCTGGTTGGGCATTGCATGTTTGCTTACCATATCCATGTAGTCTTCACACACCCCTGACACAGATGGTTGTTCAGCCAGTTCCCCTTCTTCTGGGTCAGCCCAGTTCTGACCCTCAATGCTCCCCTGCAAGGAGGGTGAGACATTAGGCAGTCCTCGGTAGGAACCTGCCGTGGGCCTGTTAAAAGGCCCACTGTGACTCTGCCCCTGCATTAGCAGGTCACGTTGGAGCAATTGCTCCATCATCCGCTCCATGCGGGTTAGACGACCTCCGTCGCTATCTGCGAACGGGGTGTCCTCGGGACCGGACTCCGCTGAGTCGGCGGCCCCGTCCGACTTCCGGGTGGCTCTACCGCCCGACCGTGGCGTCCCAACGGCCCCTATGGGCGAGAAGTCGGGAGCTGCAGGTAGAACCTGTAGCTCTGGAGAGGCGGCTCGCTGCTGGCTGCTCTCCTTGGCAGCTGCTTTGGCCGTAGCCCTTTTAGATTTCCGTGATTCCATTGTCATCGACTCACTCCTCCGGTGAGACTTACCTGGCGTAAGCTATTTAAACTTACGCTGGAGGAGCCCCGCTCCTCCCGATCGTCGCTTCCGCATGCGTACGACGATATGTCGCGCATGCGTGCTGGCGGGGTCTTCACGTAGTCACTCACGTGACTACCGAAATAAAATTGAACTTTATGCTCCAGAGTTCATTTTCTAAAGTCAACTATGTCTTCCTATAGAATTTCTTGAAGGTTTTTTTTAAATTTGACTAAAACTTCTGTTCATGTTTTCTAACATCCTTTTTGTCTTTCTATTGATTCCTCACTTTTTTTATTTTTTGCTGCATTGATGACTATTATGCATTGTAAAGAAAATATATAGTTAATATTTTTAATTGGAAAATCGCTGGCAGAACAATTGCAAATTATTTCAATTTGGCCATCAAAAATACCAGTTATGCTTCTCAGCTCTTTTAAGCAAAACATGTAGGCCAGGTTTAGACCTGCCTCTAAATTCAGTCTACGAAAGTATACAGTGGGAACACTTCGGACATGAGTAAAATCTTTAACATACTGAAAATTGTGATTTTAAATAGTTATATTATTATGATATACTGACAGATTATCTTAAAGGGAAAATTAATGCAGGAAAATGATCGGAATGGAATTATTTTTATCTTAAATTTCAGATGACACCTACCTGGAGATTTATTTATAATCACCATTGGTTTCTCCACATCAGTTTAATTCAGAACAATTGTATCCTGTTTGTGACACCACCACTGAAGGATTAGTTTCATGGTATCGTGAATGAAGAATTAAGAAAAAAAGGTTAACATACTGTAAACAATTGGTAAATGCAGTTCTCTTTTCTATATCTGCAACAGAATTAGGGATTTGCACGTAGCCTGAAGCTCTGGTTGTAAGTGGGTTTTCAAGCTTAATGAAACAAAACAAACAGCATTTTCTTCCACCTTTGTTATGATAGTGGTGAGTCACTGGAATTCTCTGCCACAGAAGGTAGTTGAGGCCAGTTCGTTGGCTATATTTAAGAGGGAGTTAGATGTAGCCCTTCGTGGCTAAAGGGATCAGGGGGGTATGGAGAGAAGGCAGGTACAGTATCCTGAGTTGGATGATCAGCCAGGATCACATTGAATGATGGTGCAGGCTCGAAGGGCCTAATGGCCTACTCCTGCACCTATTTTCTATGCTTCTATGAGAGGGCAGACAATGGTTGAAAATGAACAAACTTCTTGGCACAGACATGCAGTGTCTTTTAGTATATCTCTGGACATGAGCTTTACTTACATGAACACCTTGTAAAAGCATCTAGGTTGGTCAACTATCAGATTGATGATATGAGGCAGTTCCCAGGAATTACTTGGGAACCAACTACCCGATTCATTAGATGTTCTGTGAACTCTTCCATCTACAGCGCACCTGTATACATACCTGAAGAGTACTAATGTCCAGCATGTGGTGTACCAGAAAGACTAACGTAACCAAAACTCAACATTGTGAATCGTAAACTAGAGAGCGGGGGCATGGGAACCAATCTAGCTGGGTCAGAAATTGGAAGGAGTGACGGGAGTGTAGAGGATAGGACCAGTAAGTCTCAAAGGAAGGTCAGGCTGGGAGTGGTGAGGAGGAGGAAATTTTGCAGAATGTACATAATTGTTTTATACTGTAGATGGATATATTGAGGATCAATGAGCAAACAGCCTATCCCATACTGGATTTTGTGCAACGAGAAAGGAACTATTAACAAGGCTAGATGCAGGAAGATTGTTCCTGATGTTGGGGAACTCCAGAACAAGGGGTCACAGTTCAAGGATAAGGGGGAAGTCTTTTAGGACCGAGATGAGAAGATCATTTTTCACACAGAGAGTGGTGAGTCTGTGGAATTCTCTGCCACAGAAGGTAGTTGAGGCCAGTTCATTGGCTATATTTAAGATGGAGTTAGATGTGGCCCTTGTGGCTAGGGGGATCAGGGGGTATGGAGAGAAGGCAGGTACGAGATACTGAGTTGGATGATCAGCCATGATCATATTGAATGGCGGTGCAGGCTCGAAGGGCCGAATGGCCTACTCCTGCACCTATTTTCTATGATTCTATGAATCTATGAATCTTGTGTGCTGTTCATTCAGAAAAATTGATTGTCACATTAATTAATTAAACAATATCAGAAAGTAAGTCTTGAATCTAACCAAAGAAAACTAGTTTAGATTTTAGTTTAGTTTATTATTGTCACGTATGCTGAGGTACAGTGAAAAGCTTTTTGTTGTGAGCTATCCAGTCAGTGGAAAGACTATACATGATTACAATCAAGCATTCCACAGAATAAAAGAGTGGAATTATTGTAATGTATGATAGCAGATCCACTTCTGGGACAAGCACACAAAGAGTGAGCTGGCTTTGGCACCATCATTGAAATGAAGGTATACAGCACAGATTGGAACTTTATCAAACAGGTGTGTGGTGGGAAGGTAATGGGTAATGCATAAAGCTGTACACATGAATTATAACAATTCATCATTCCTGGCTGGACATAAATAAATCATAGAAGAAAGTTTAGTGTTTTCCGAGTCATTCGTAACTGTCACTGTATGTCATGTTGTTACTTGTGGGTGGAGCACCAAGGCAAATTCCTTTTATGTGAATATTTGGCCAATAAACTTACTTACTTAAACTTACTTACTTAACTATGACTTTCAAAGGAAAATAGGGAGAGCGTGAGATCAAAATGAGAGACATTAAATTGCAACTGTGGATTGGAATTCAGCAAAGGAGGACAAAACAATGATTAAGAGCAGCAAGCTGGACTACTCGAGTAAACTTGCAGGGTGAATAAAAACTGAAAAAAGATGATGTTAAGTACAGATTTCCTACAGTATTGAGAGAAAATATAATCAGGAAACAATTCACTCTGCCTTCACAAGGATCTTGCATAATCTTTGAGATATGTTAGAGTGAGGAAAGAACTGGAAAAATCATTATTAGTACATAAATAATGTTAGCGGAATTAATGGGGCTCAACTTAGTTGACCTGATAATTGACTTCCCTGATTTCGAAAAGAAAGGGTCCCGACGCGAACAGTCACCCATCCTTTTTCACCAGAGATGCTGCCTGACCCATTGAGTTACTCCAGCACTTTGTGTCTATCTTCGGCCCCATTTCAAAGCTTAGTGTGAAACATTTATGTACATGAGGTAAGATACCAGTGTGGATTGAGCATTGATAGTAAGATTAAATGAGAACTTACCAGTTTGAAGTTTGATCTTTATTTTATGAGGAGTTACGATGATTACGATGAGTTGCGATTACTTGAAGAAGTCCTGCCATTCCGCATGCTTGTCAATCTTCAAAGCAGCGGTGTGAAATCACAGATAACAGTAATTGAAGTAACATAGTAAGATTAGAAACCTAGAAACTACCAGATGACCTTTGTGATATGAGGGTTGGGAGCGGTGGGCACGTAATCGCTCATCGTAACCTTCTCATAAAATAAAGATCAAACTTCAAACTGGTAATTTCTCGTTTAATCTTACTATTTTACTTCGGAGTCATGTGAGTTGACATAGGATGAGTAATAACAAATAATGCATTCAAACATGATACAGACTTAAACACATTGATGCTTTATTTAACAAAAAAGAAACAATAGCTACCCCTCTCTCCCAGGGGAAAGCTACGAAACAGAATTCAAAACAGAGTGGCCATACACCCCGAGTGTGGCAAGAGGTTTGTGATAGAACCTTTCAAACGTCATTTCTTTGGACCTTCCTGCAGCCACAAGGATTTGGTCTAGAGGGACATCCAGTGCCCTTGCTGCTGACGTTGATGGAGTGAGATTTAAAAGCATCAGTGTCCACTCCGGCGGAAGCCAGAACCTGTTTCAGCCACCTTGAGATGGTCTGTATTGACACCTTTTTATAAGGCTTTTTGTGACTGATGAATAACGCCAATTCGGGGCCTCTGAGGCACTTGTTGACCTCAATATACCGCCGTAAGTGCGTAACTACACATAGGCATCGATCTATGGGGTATGCCATAAAATCAAGTTTAAGCCCTGATGTCCCTGGCCTGCTCTGTTTAAGTAAATCATAAACATAAAAGGTTATGTTGTTGACAGATGAAACCATCCTGTCCAGTCGAAGCTTCTGCAATGTCTGGACACGTTGCGCTGAAACCAGCGCCATGAGCATAACCGCTTTAAGAGTGAGTCTGGACAATGACAAAGATGTTACTGGAGCCCATGGACGAAGCAACACGAGAACCACACTCACATCCCAGATTTCCGTGTACCTGGGCCTGGGGGATTAAAGTTAAAAATACCCTTCATGAACCAAGATATGAAGAGTGTGGTCCCCACCCTTGCCATTGGTAGCATGATTAGGCACTCCTGTTACTACTGATGGCACTATAGCTAAGTCGCTCATCAAAATATAGCATGGAAAGAAATTCCAACAAGTCAGGTACGCTTGCCGTATGATATGAAATGTTCGACTGCAAGCAGAACACCTCCCATCTCTTCATATGAGAAATATATCGAGTTATATCAAGAATGATGCAACACCCACCATCTTTCTTTTGTCTAGGGAATATATTAGACACAAATTGGTGAGATGGATGAAAAGATTTCTCAATTACCCCTTTTTAAGCTACCGTTTCAATTTCAGCTTGTACATCTAAAGACTGTTGTTGTGAAAAACAGAATGTTCGTCTAGGTGTATGCTGTGTGGGTGGGCATAATTTGAAAATAAATTCAATTCGGAACCCTAGTATACTGTGCAGTATAAACAAATCTGAGGTTATCCAACTCCACTCATTGAAAAACAAATGTAACATCCCACCAACTTGTGACTGGTCCATACATTTCTGAAAAGAACCAGATCCACCTACCTCTATGGTTGGTGTATAAACTTCTGCCCCCGTGTCCTGGAGGGGAAGAATGATGGCGTACGCCAATTGCGCATAGTTGGCTGGGTCCGGCTTGGTCCTTGGCCTGAAGCCAATGTAGCAAACCATTGGTAGGGGTGCTGCTGCCGGGGGGGATTTTTGCTGGCCGGTTGGGCTTTAATGAGGCCAACCGTTTTCGCCTCATCATCCAATTCTCTTACCTGTTTTGACAGGTCGTCCCCGGACAGTAAATTCGGCGGCTGCACATTGCTTGCCTTGCATAGTGCCGCATGGATTCAGCATGGGGCGGATTGCACTCTTCCTCAAACAGTTTATCTCAAAATGTGAATTGCACATTAGAGCAAGTGCATCCTGTTGACCTCAGAGAGAGCCCCATCATCAACCGACCTAGGGAATGCCGTGATCCCTGAAGCAAGCAGCTTTAGAATCTTTTGGAGCCTCAATTCTTGGGCTCTGATCCCCGCACCCATGTGACCCCAGATTGGATGGTTCACCTTTGGAACTCTGAGTGAGGCACAATTTGTGGGTGTCTGATATTTTTTGGAGATCTCCTCCATCATGAGGTCTTGAAGTTGATGAGAGACCATGTAATTTATGGTCCTGGCCATATCCTCATTCAATGGTTCCCCAGTTCCAGCCGGAATAGCAAATTAGGTTGCCAGGCTTGGCACCCCAGATTCCTGGTCTCCTTGTCTGGAGGTATGCTCACTAGCCATACCCCCGACCTCGGAGTCAGAACAAAACTGACTACTTGTACTCTCCTCCTCCATGAGGGGAACATTATGCAGCCCATCTACAGGTGTTGCTGCCACGGGCCCCCGAGGGGACCCGCGGATATAAAGCTCGTCGTCCTCGAGCATATTGGCATGGGGCATCCTCTCCATGAGTGTCACCTGAAAGAAGAAACCAGGCGTCACATCTTACAACATACTTGGTGTCACCCTTGAAGAATCCAAACAAACCAAGTATCTTGGCAAGAATTACAGAATGATCTACGTTGGAATGGTCAGACTCATCATGTAACAGTGAAAGCAACAGGTGTCCTAAACTTCCTGAGGCACAACTTCCATCATTGTTCAGCTTCTGTCAAGGAGAAGCTGTATTTCACCCTCGTTAGACCTCATCTGGACTACGCAGTTGCAGCTTGGGACCCATACACAGATAAAAACATTTCATCCATCGAACGTGTCCAAAGACAGGCCGCTCGATTTGTTACTACCACCTACGAGAGAGAAGCGAGTGTCACCAAACTTCTGAATTCTCCGGGGTGGAACCCTCTCCAAGACAGACGTGAAGCTCACCGTTTGACCTGTATTTACAAAATGTTAAATGGTCAGCTAGACATAGATCACAAGACCTACACCAACCCCAAACCATTTAGGAGCAGAGCATTCGATCCAATTTGTGGTCCCAGCCTCAAAGACAGATGTGTACAGCAATTTGTTCTTTCCACGCACGATTAAAGCATGGAATAATCTCCACCAAGCCACGGTTGCCCAGCCAGATGCAACTAAATTTAAAGTGGCACTTTCTTCCCAATAACCCTCTCTGGCTAAACCTTCACCACATCCAGTTTAAATTCCAGTTGGAATATTTTGGAGGACCAGGTAACCAAGAACCAAGAAGAGTAGATCCATTCTGGACAGCCGCCCAAAAACGGCATCCATGATGGGAGGGCTATCCTCCTGACCCGACTCATCAGAGTCTACGGGCCGTACCGACTTTTTGGTGGCATTCCGGCCCACCGGAGTAGCCATGGTGCCTTCCACCGGCAACAAGTCGGAAGCCACTGGCCGTGCCGCCAGTGATTCAATTCAATTCACTTCAAATCTTTAATTGTTATTGTGCAGTGTACAGTACAGAGACAATAAAATGCAGTTGGCATCTCCCCATAAGAGCGAACTTAGAATAATGAACGGTAAAAAAAAAAAAAAATTTTAAATAAAAATGGACGGCCGCCCACTACCCGCACTGCCAGCTGTTCTGTAGCTGTTTTCGCAGCGGACCGTCTCGACCTTCCCTTGATCATTTTCTCCATAGCTGACTTGTTTCCTGCAAACAAGATTTACCGACTGCAGAAAAGACCTAAGGTAAGTTTAAAAACTTACCTCAGGGTTTTTTACTTACCGCTGGTGGAGCTACGCGCCTGCCAGCCCGTCAGTGCGCCATGCGTCAGACGTACTGACGCGCATGCGGACTGGCGGGACTTCTTCACGGAATCACTCACGTGACTCCGAAGTAAAATTGATGGTCAGAAACAAAAGTGCAGAAATAATCATGTTTATTTTGGATGGCAGGTAGTGATGAGTGGGATCGGTGATTGGGCTCAGATAATCATCAATGATTTGGATATGGAAACTAAAATGTAACATCTCCAAATTTGCAGATGGTTTAAAGCTTATATTGATTGTGAGCTGTGAGGAGGATGCAGATAGGTTCCAATGTCATTTACACGTTGGGTCAGTGGGCAAACACATGGTAGATGCTGTTGTTTAAATGTTGATGGATAATTTGAATAAACTCAAAACAGACTATCTAAATGGTGATATATTGAGAAAAGCTTTTTTTAAAAAGGCAAAAAGACATAGGTGTCCTTGTTGTCAATTAAAGTAAATGCTCAAGTGCAGTTTGGAAGGAAATGGATGGTATGTTGGCCTTTTGAGTGTGGGAGCAAAGATGTCATGCAGCAGCCATACAAGGCATTGGTGAGCCTCCTTCAAGAGTATTGTGTATTTGGTCTCTGTATTTGAAGAAGAATGTTCTTGCTTTAGAAGAAATGTGACAAAAGGATTGCTAAGATAGTGCAACTTGTGTTTGGAGGAAGGTGGGGTCCATCAGGTCTATATGTCTATATTTATATATTTAGGCCTACATGTACTGGAGTTTAGAAAAATGAGAGGATATCTCAAAGAAACCTCAAAAATAGTAAGACAACACTAATTAGTACGAGGGGTGATGTTTCTAATGGCTGGAAAGTCCACAGGATATGGGATGTGCCTTTAGGAACCAAGATCAGAAGCAATTCCATCACTTCAAGAGTAATAAACCTAACACAATTCCTGAGTGTGAAAACTAGCTGAGGCTAAATGATTGAGTAGATCCAGGATAAACTTTTCAGGACTAAAGGGAAGAAGGGGTATGACAAGAAGATGGGAATAGGATGCTGAAGTGGAATATCAGCATGATTGTGCTGAATGATAGTGCCGGCCAGGGGGTTAAATGGCCTACTGCTGCTCCTGCTTCTATGTTTCTTTCTTAGTGGCTCATATTGATGTATTATTTCCCCAACTAGTGTTGTTGAAATAGTGTGGCATGGGAGCTAAGCCCAACGGCCACCCAGACAACATTACATAAAGTGAGATGAGACAAATTCTAGTCTCAGACATTTGGTAAACAAGTCAACACCCAGTCCGCCCATCAACACTTGAACATCATCACAATTTATGGGCCACGTAAATGTGATTTGTTTCAAGCTGGATGCTTTGACTCCATAAGAGCAGTTTGAAGAGCAGCCCATTGTATGAATGTGATAGTGCACCACAGACTGCTGACCATCCAGGAAAAGGATCTGGCAAGATGAGATGATGAAGTGGTTATGTGGCTCTGCCACATTAATGATGCATAGAAGGGGAATTGAAGTTTATGAAAGAAGAAATGTTTAATATAACTTAATAAATCATAAAAATGAAGATTGAATAGTTTGCAGAAATTGTAATATGGATCTATGCTATAAAGTTTGCTTTTTCAATGAATAATCTGCTTCTTGAAGTGAGAGATCTTGGCACTGGGGTGAAGGAAACACTTCATATCTGAATAGCCAGTGTCCATGTTCAGCAGTCAGACACACCAACTTTGATATAAGATGTTAAAACAAAGCTTCATCTGTATCGTAGATGGATTTAAACCTACCACTGTTGGTTAGATCACAATTTACAAAGCAAGCAGAGGAATTATTTCTGGCACCTTAAGTTGATACAAATTATTTGGTTTGTCCACCATTGTTGTTCGTTGTAACTTGTTTGACACAATTGTACCTCCATGCAACCTACTTTAAAACAGTGACTAATCTGAAGACTGTGAGAGTCATGGCTGTGAAGCATTTAGTGACATCTTAAGGTGTTGAAAGGGAATTCTATAAATCCTAGTCTTCTTTTTCTTCATTATTTGTAGGCCTTATCTGGTGCAGTTTGATGCTGAATGAAGTGCCATATATTGTGAAAAAAAACATAAAATACAAGAGTAACTCAGCAAGTCAGGCAGCATCTCTAGCGTACATGGATGGGTGGCGTTTCAGGTGGGGAACCTTCTTCTGTCTATTTAAAACAAGTTATCCTCCTCTCTCTGACAGCAGCTCAATGAGATCCTCCCTTATTACTCCCCCTCTGTGGAGTCTTAAAAACGGTCCCTACCCGAAATGTCACCTATCCATGTTCTCCAGAGATGCTACCTGACCCGTTATTTTTTCTCCAGTGCTTTGGGCCTTCTTTTGTGAGCCAGCCTCTACAGTACTTTGTATGTGAAGAGGAAGAAATTAGTTAAGACCAAAGTTGGACCCTTGAAGAGTGAAAAAGGAGAATTTATTATGGGGAACAAGGAAATGGCAGATGCGTTGAACAGGTACTTTGGATCCACCTTCACTAAGGAGGTCACAAACAATCTCCCTGATGTACTAGTGGCAAGAGGATCTAGGGTGACGGAGGAAGTCAAGGAAATACACATTTGGCAGGAAATTATGTTGGGTAGACTGATGGGACTGAAGGCTGATAAATCCCAGAGCCTGATGGTCTGCATGCCAGGGTACTTACGGAAGTGGCTCTAGAAATCATGGACACATTGGTGATCATTTTTCAATGTTCTATAGATTCCGAATCAGTTCCTGTGGATTGGAGGGTAGCCAATGCTATCCCACTTTTTAAGAAAGGCGGGAGAGAGAAAACAGGGAATTATAGACCAGTTAGCCTGACATCGGTGGTGGGGAAGATGCTGGAGTCAATCGTAAAAGATGAAATAGCGGCACATTTGGATAGCAGTAACAGGATTGGTCCGAGTCAGCATGGATTTATGAAGGGGAAATCATACTTGACTAATCTTCTGGAAATTTTTGAGGATGTAACTAGGAAAATGGACAAGGGAGAGCCAGTGGATGCAGTGTACCTGGACTTTCAGAAAGCATTTGATAAGGTCCCACATAGGAGATTACGGCACATGGTAATGGGGGTAGAGTGCTGACGTGGATAGAAAATTGGTTGGCAGACAGCAAACAAAGAGTAGGGATTAATGGGTCCCTTTCAGAATGGCAGGCAGTGACTAGTGGGATACCGCAATGCTCGGTGCTAGCACCGCAGCTATTTACAATATACATCAATGATTTAGATGAAGGGATTCAAAGTAACATTAGCAAATTCACAGATGACACAAAGCTGGGTGGCAGTGTGAATTGTGAGGAGGTTGCTATGAGAATGCAGGGTGACTTGGACAGGTTGGGTGAGTGGGCAGATGCATGGGAGATGCAGTGTAATGCAGATAAATGTGAGGTTATCCACTTTGGTAGCAAAAACAGGAAGGCAGATTATTATCTAAATGGTGTCAAGTCGGGAATAGGGGAAGGACAACGGGATCTGGGGGTCCTTGTGCATCAGTCAATGAAAGTAAGCATGCAGGAACAGCAGGCAGTGAAGAAAGCGAATGGCATGTTTGCCTTCATAACAAGAGGAGTTGAGTATAGGAGCAAAGAGGTCCTTCTGCAGATGTTCAGGGCCCTAGTGAGACCACACCTGGAGTATTGTGTGCAGTATGTTCACAAGGTTAATTCCTGGGATGGCGGGACTGTCATTTGCTGAGAGAATGAGGCGGCTGGGCTTGTACACCCTGGAATTTAGAAGGATGAGAGGGGATCTTATTGAAATGTATAAGATTATTAAGCGTTTGGACACGATAGTGGCAGGAAACATGTTCCCAATATTGGGGGAGTCTAGAACCAGGGGCCACAGTTTAAGAATAAGGGGCAAGCCATTTAGAACAGAGATGAGGAAACACATTTTCACACAGAGAGTTGTGAGTCTGTGGAATTCCCTGCCTCAGAGGGCGGTGGATGCCAGTTCTCTGGATACTTTCAAGAGAGAGCTAGATAGGGCTCTTAAAGATAATGGAGTCAGGAGATATGGGGAGAAGGCAGGAACGGGGTACTGATTGTGTATGATCAGTCATGACCGCATTGAATGGCAATGCTGGCTCGGCACCAAATGGCCCACTCCTGCACCAATTGTCTATTGTCGATTGTATCACTGCTATATGGTACACAGTAACATGCCTCTGTCTTCGCCTCAGCACAACATTTTTCATTTTCCTTTCATTCTCTCAACTGGCATCATTGAGTAATATTTCAAAAATAAATTAGCCCCAAGTAATATTTGTTTCTGTATCCATTGTCCCAAATGCATCATTACAAACTTCCGATTTTAACCATGATCAAAAATGCTTCATTTTTGCTTAAGATGAAACCTTTCAAATCAAATCACTTTTTATTTCACTCTGGATGGCATGCTCAGAGAGAAAGGGGCAAAGGTGGAAGATAGATTATTCACATTATTTGATCTTTAATACATTCTACGAACCATGAGACAATTGATTGCTAGTTTTCTGGACATTAAAAGAATCGAGGGATATGGGAATAATTATCAGTGACGAGATAAGAAGCAACGATATTAAAGAATGATTGAACAGGCTCAAAGGGCCAGATGGCCTAGTCCTTGTCTTATTTTTTATACTCATGTTCTTAATCATTCTTTGGAAATAAATATGAAATAATCCAAATGATCATGCTTTCTCTTCCTAATGCTACCAAATCTCAGAGCTCGCATCTCCGGAAGTGGCGGCGCTGCCTTGCAGCTGCGGCTCGCCTGCAGTCCATTTTGTCTTTTATTTTATTTTTTTGTTTTCATTTTGTCCCGTTCCAGTTTATTTTGGTTTGTTGGGTTGTGTTTGTGTGGGTGGGGGGGGGGGGGAGAAGCTTGTTTTTGGTCTCTTCCTTCTTGTCGTATCCCCCGTCTCCATCTCCGTCTACGCTGAGGCCTAATGGCGGAGCTGGTGGCCTCCAACAGGGACCGACCTCGAGGGTCTGGAGGCAGAGCCAGGACTTACTTACCATCGCGAAGCTGGCCGACTTGGGGCCTGTGGCGGTATTCCGGCGGCCCGACTTCGGGGCTGTGGTGGCATTGCGGTGGCGGCAACCTGACTTCAGGACTGTGGCGGCATTCTGGCGGTCCGACTTCGGGGCTGTGGTGGCATTCCGGCGGCCCGACTTTGGGGCTGTGGTGGCGTTGCGGCGGCCCGACTTCGGGGATGTGGCAGCGTTCCGGCGGCGGCGGCCCGACTTCGGAGCCTCAAGGGCTCGGCTGTGGGCCCAGTGGACGATAGCGTTGGGAGCTTGCAGGTCACAGGTTGGTGACATGTTTTTCCGGGGCTCCCGCAACAGCTTCGTCCGCTGGACTGGAGGGCGGCAACTTCGGCAGCTTTGACCACCCCGGGCCACGGAATTTCAACCGGCCCGTTCGCGGGACTTGCTTACCATCACCCGGTGGGGTCATAACATCGGAGGCCTGATCGCCTCAGCGCAGAGGGAGAGCAAGGAGGAAAGAGACAAGGACTTTGGGACTTTTGCCTTCCATCACAGTGAGGAGGTGCCTGGTGGACTCACTGTGGTGGTGTTAAGCTGTGTTGAGTGTGTGTTTTGTTATTTTGTTCTATGTTATGACTGCAAGGTTAAAGCATTTTGTTGTACTATACTTGGACATGTGCAATGACAATAAAGTTGAATCTAATCTAATCTAATCTAATCTAAACTTCTCGTAAGGTCATAAGAAATAGGAGTAGAATCAGGCCATTTGGCCCATCAAGTCTACTCTGCCATTCAAACATAGCTGATCTATCTTTCCCTCATAACCCCATTCCCCTGCCTTCTTCCCATATCCTCTGACATATTTACTAATCAGGAATCTATCTACTGTATCTCTGCTTTAAAAATATCACTGACTTGGCCTACACATCTTTCTGTGGCAAAGAATTCCACAGATTCATCACCCTCTGACTAAAGAAATGTCTCCTCACCTTATTCCTAAAAGAACATCCTTTAATTCTGAGGTTATGACCTCCAGTCCTAGACTCTCCCACTCGTGAAACCATCCTCTCCACATCCACTCTATCTAAGCCTTTCACTATTTTGTACGTTTCAATGAGGTCCCCCCTCATACTTCTAAGATCTAGCGAGTACAAGCCCAGTGCTGACAAATGCTCATCATAAGTTAACCTATTCATTACTGGGATCTCATATTTCAATAGATAGGCTCTGTAGAACAATACAGCACAGGAATAGGCCCATCAGCCCGAGATATTTGTACCAAACATGATGCTAAATTAAACTAAATCTTTCTGCCTGCACATGATTCATATCCTGTCATTCTCTGCATATTCATCTGCATCTCTAAAAGCCTCTTAAACATCCCTGTTGCCGTTGTTTCCCTGGTAAAGTGTTCTAGGTACCTTCAACTCTCCATGTAAAAAACCTGCCCCGCACATCTCATTTTAGCTTTCCCTCCTCTCACTCTAAAGCTATGCCCTCTAGTAGATGACATTTAGATCCTGGGAGGAAGATTTTCCCCTCAGCATCCACCACTCCAGAGAAAGAAAGTCAAATTTGCCCGACCTCTCCTTAAAGCTCATGCCATCTAATCCAGGCAGTAAATGACTTCTGTGCCCTCTCCAAAACCTCCATGTCCATTCTATAATGAGGCAACCAGAACTACACCCATTCCTGCCTGTCCTTCGTGTCAGACTTACTCACCATAACCTCTATCGTCCCATCAGTCCCTCCACTTGCTGCCCTGCTGCTCTGGCTACCTCTCCCTTTTACCTTCCAGAGTAGCATAAGCAAACATCCCTGTGATAATATTGGTCCTGTTCTTGTTCAGGTCTAACCTGTTCCTCATGTGCAGGTCCAACTGCTATGGAAGAGAGCACAATGATCCTTATATTCGAAGCCTTCTAGCCCGCACAAACTCCTTGGTCATGCATTGACCTGCACTATCTTTCTATTGTGCCTCACAAGGTCATGTCACAGGTAGTATTATATCAACATTTCCTGGCTTAAACACTCCAGAAGGCAATAAACTCTTCCTTCTCCACGCTATCACTGCTCAAGAATTCATTTTCAGAAAAAAGGACGGCATGATGGCGTAGAGTTAGAGCTACTGCCTTATTGCGCCAGAAACATGGGTTTGATCCTGACTAAGGGTGCTTGGCTGTACAGAGTATGTACGTTCTCCCCGTGATTTATGTGGGTTTTTTCTGAGATCTTCATTTTCCCCCCACTCCAAAGACGTACAGGTTTGTTAGTTAATTGGCTCGGTATAAGTGTAATATTGTTCCTAGTGTGTGTAGATCACTGGTCGGTACAGACTCAATTGGCCGAAGGGCCTGTTTCCATGCAGTATGTCTAAAAAAATCTAACACCAAAATCTCCCAATACCAATTCTCTTTTATCCTTCATTTGGTATAATGACAATTACCACTCTATACAACATTCCAGCTCTACACGTTTATGCATTTTTGCAAATAGCAATTAATCAATGGAAAGATAATGCCAATGACACCTTTCATTTTCATTAAACTCATTGAATCAAAAATAATTAGCTGTAATTAATCCTTTTAAAGTTAACCTGAAAAAGAGCAATCTTAAAGGATACCAGCAGTGCGATTATTTTTCCTAACATGGTACGATCTTAAAATCAGAACCAAGGGAATCAAGAATGGTCAGAAAACTGTCTCAATACCAAAAGAGGATATCAGACCATTTCATCCGGAAATTGATAAATATTGGATCAAATGATGGTTAAAATTACAATCAGTGGAGTTTCTTTAGGGAACTATGCCAGGTAACATTTAGAATTTAAATTGATACATTGGGCTTTCTCCAGGCTCTCCTTGAACACTCCAAAGACATACAGGTTTGTAGGTTAATTGGCATGGTATAACTGAAAATTGTCCCTAGTGTGTGTGGGAATTGTGGGTCAGCACGGACTCGGTGGGCCGAAGGGCCCGTTTCTGCGCAGTATCTCTAAACTAAACTAAACTAAACTAATAGACACAAAATGCTGGAGTAACTCAGCAGGGCAGGCAGCATCTCTGGAAAAAAGGAATAGGTGATGCGAAGGGTCGGAAGAAGGATATTATCCCAAAACATCACCATTCCTTTTCTCCAGAGACACTGCCTGACCCGCTGAGTTACTCCAGCATTTTGTGTATAACTTAAGGAACAGGAAAATTGATCTTTTGCATCATAATCCAAATTGAGTGAGCTCAGAAGGAAATTCCATGTGTGCAGATCAAGCCCACTCCTTATTAGAGGATTATAGTTAAACACTACTGGGACATTCAGGCTAAAAAAAGAATTACAAGCAATGGAACGTCTTCAATATATTTACCTCACCCACTACAAATTCTATTTAGAATTACTTTACTTTCATCAGCCAGAACAAAAAATAAGTTTGATGTAAACTAATGGAAAGGCCGGTGATTTGGGATAAATAAAACGCCATACAATTCAGTTTCGTATTGTTATTTCTCTTGTTGGATTTTTAAGAAGAAACTAGACCAGGTGCAGACCCATTGGGCACGTCCCCCAAGGAATATTCCACCACTGACCCATAGCCCCCAACTGTGCAGGCGTGGCAAACGGGTTCCCGTTGAGATGCCAGAGATCCCCGTTGTGACGCGAGTCACGGCAAACCCTTCCCCAACTGCGCAGGTGCGGCCGGCAAGTGGGAGCGCGATTGCGACGTTTTTAAAGTTCAAAATGGCAATAACCTGTAAAGTATTACCCACCCCCTCCCTCTTTCCTCTTCCCCCTCCCCTCCTCCATTATCTCACCATCCCTCTTCATACCGCTATCCTCCTCCATTCCCCCTCACCCCCCAGCACCCCCCCCTCCCCCTCTTCTCTTCACCCACATTCTTCTTTCCCCTCTCCTCCTCCCCCCCAACTCCCTCCCTCTCATTTCCCCTACCCCTCTCTTTTCCCTCTAATTGTGATGTATTTTTTTTATCGGAATCCTCAATGAAAATCGTGTTTTTTTTTTAATATAACCGAAACACAATGTTAGCTGTTATTGAAAATGGAAGAATTTGATTAAAACTGAGCTCACATTTTTTTAAAATGTAAATGAGATTTGGGATTCCATTGCGATGTCATTGTGAATGAGAATGGAAGAATTTGATTAAAACGTGTGTTTTTAAATCATGATATTTTATGTAAATGAGATTTAGGATCCAATTGTGATGTCATTAATGTGGCTGATGGGCAGGGCCAGTGGAAAAGTGGTTAGTGTAAAGTTTAAAGTTTTAAATGTCAATAACCTGTAAAATATAACATCAATCTGAACAATAACCTGTAAAATATAACATCAATCTTTACATCACAGGACAATGGTGAGTAAGGTGGGCCGAAAATTGTAGCGCTATCAAGTACCGTTTTGGCATAGTTTCCGGGACACACCCACAAACATGCATACAAACAAACAAGATGAGAGTTTTAGTAATATTTAGATTTTAAATACTAAATCTATCTATTTTAGAAATTAATCTGTACATTTTATATAATATGTTCAGAGATAGAGATGGAGCAGTATGCCTTGGCACTAATGATTCCCTCTCTCCATTCGGACAAGGGCTGACTATCAACCTCCTTTCTACTGTGGTTTTCAACATCTTTCAACTCAGCTCAAGACACTTGACTTGCACAAGACAAACCTTGCTGACATCTGCTCAGGCCAACACAGAAAATGGCTTATGCAGGAAGGAACTGCAGATGTTGGTTTACACCAACGATAGACACAAAATACTGGAGTAACTCAGCATTGGTGCAGCCTGTCCTGCTGAGTTGCTCCAGCATTTGGTGTCTACCTAAAGAAAATGGCTTTACAACTTCAAGTTACAGCTATGTGTTCCCTGGACTGCTTAAAATCACACGCATTTGCACAAGATATTTGACCACATCCGAGATATACGCCATAGTAAAAAATTATGATGTATTTATGCCAGGATCGTTTTGAAGGCCATCTATTCAGGTGAAGACAGTCAATGCATGTGCAGACTGGTATCTGAGTGCTTCCTTCAAAAAATATTTCCTGTTGTATCTGTTGTAGGGCACATTGATAATAAAGTTTTATTAACCACCTTCTGTCCATGCCATAGCTTAGGTATGTTACAAAACTTACCTTGAGCAGCGCTGCAGTTCTTCCGCTCCCCGTGTGTGTGACTTTGGCACCTTTCAGAGGGGGGCGGGCTTAAAGTGCCGTTTTTCTACAGACAGGAAAAATCGATCCATGTCGGGCGATTTTGTTGCGGAAGAAAAATCGCTCTGACATTTCATTCATGAAGGTATTTTTAAATTACGCTAGATTATTTATTAACTAGAGTAATTTAAAAATCACCTTCAAAAACCGTGAGCGCCGACAACGGGAAGGATTTTGCATAGGGGAGAAAAAAAGGTATACAGTTTATTTTTATATTAAAAGTTGGTTTTTATGGAGGCTTTAATCATATTTTCATGTTGCGAAATGGGGTCCAAAAAAAATGTATGAACCAACAGTATTTTTCCTCCCGACTTCACCGCAAACTGCAACGTTCCAATCCACCACGTTCCACTAAAACCCACTCGCTAGTTGATTTAAATGGCCATTAATTTACAGGCATTAAACACTAAATTCCTTCCATTTTGCCCAGAAATTCATGAAAATTAGATTTAAAAATTATGTTATATTGTGGATTATTGTGTGAATGTTATTTGGACACTTAGGCAATTTAAAAAAAGTTTATCTTTTCTTAAGAAATGGATAGATGTTTCGATCTACTCATTGAATTTTGTAATTAGCTACAATTAGATAATTAACTAATTATATGCTTTAATTTCAGGTCATCCAAGTAAGATTATTTCATATTTGTTTCAGAATGCTTCAATCTATAATAACTGAAAATTTAATTGAGTTCTCTTAATTTTTAAGAAAGTTATGGGCTTTTAACGGTTCTAGATCACAGCTTTTGAGTTAAGTCAATTGAAAGGCAATGGGGAACAAGATGCTAACTTCCGAGTGTGAAAATGGTCATAACTTTCTTAATACTGAAGATATGAAAGTGAATTAGGTGTCAAATTAAACTTCTTTTTATGCTTTATCTGATGGGATAAATTGCAGACTTGATTTTTAAAATCTCAAAATTTTGTAACATTGCTCCATAGCTAATAGATTCCACAACCTGGGTGTCCAAGCCAACAAAGTTACACTTATAATCGCATTTTCTTACGACCATTATTATGACCCATTACTTTCACGTCTAACTGGCTCAAGCATTTTTAATTTCTGGCATTTCAATCCCTAGCAGCAGAAGACCTGCTTCTCATGGAATGAGATAGAAATATTACAAATGAACAAACATTCAAAATAACAGTTATCTGGTACTAAAATTCATTTCCATTCAAGGATGAATTTTTATCCAAGCGAAAGCAGATTTTGACAAATTAGACACCTGTTTTTCCGTTGTTCTAACTTTTTTGATTAGTAACTGAAAGGAAATGCTTTGCCCCTATATGCCCTATATCGCATCACTGAAGTTGAGTTTCATTCCTAATACCTCCCATTGTCTCATTCCATTACTTTCCATTCTGCATTTAAACACTTAAATATCTCCCCTCGTGTACGTGATCCTGCTTTCTTTCCTCTTTGTTCTCCCTTTTGTCCAGAGTAGGTGAATCGAGGATCAGAGGACATGGGTTTAAGGTGAAGGAGAAAAGATTTAATAGGTAAATCACCTATCCATGTTCTCCAGAGATGCTGCCTGATCCTCCAGTCACTCCAGCTCTTTGTGCCCTTTCTACATAATGCAGGTCATTGCTGAGGCAGAAGCTGCTTGGAGTTAATGTGAGAACAGACCAGAGCTCTGCTAAAAAGAGCCATGCATCATTGGAAAGAAACCTGTTCTTGGCCCTGATTTCAGGACTTTGACGGCTCTTTGTCTTTTGACATAACACTAAAACGACCGTTTCTCATGCCACCTCACAGCCAAGTCCCAAGCACAGCTGCTTCATGCATTTGCCTGTCAGCCAGCTTATGATTTGCAGGATCTCTTTTTCACAGGCGCTCGATCATTTTGATGATGCTACCTCCTCCCCAGGCTGTACTTCCGCAAGCATTTGATGAAGCCATGAATTTGATATGGGCAATTTCCCCAAATAACTGGTTAGACTCCCTTGGAAAATAACTTTGCAAGACCATGGTTTGGAGCAGGTGAAAAGGGACTGCATGGATTGCTGTACAGAGAGCAAGCAAGTATTCACTGGGCCAAATGGTCTCCTGGGCTATAATGACTCCCTCTCGTATCCCTTGGTGAAGAAGCAATATCAATCCACATTGTTCTCTAACGGAACTGCAACTGGTACTCAAGAGCAGGCAATATGAGTTAACACAGCTGTCAAAATAGAGATTGAAGCATTTACAGAGAACATTGACATGGGATTTTCGACATACAGAAATAAGACGGGGTGTAATGACTAAGGATTCCATGACAGATAGAAGATCAACACTGCTAAAATTGCAGTGATTTGTAGTGCAATCTTTGTTAGCCGTGTCAGTTATTGAAGCGATATAGGCAGCACTGATTGACCCAAGATAGACACAAAGTGCTGGCGTACCTCAGCGGGACAGGCAGCATCTCAACTCAGAAATGCTGCCTGTCCCTCTGAGTTGCTCCAGCACTTTCTGTCTATCTTTGTGTTAAGCCATCAACTGCGGTTCCTTCCTACTGGAGGAACCCAGTGACTAGGGGGGTATCTGTGTAGGGAACTGGACGGACAATGTTTTGGATCAAGACCCTTCTTCAGACTGATGGAGTGGAGGAAAGATAGCTAGTCGAAAAAGGTGAAGTAAAAGTATGACGCAAGAGTTGGCAAGTTGTAGGTGGATCCGGATGAAAAGGTGTTGATTGGCTTTCATGGAGAACATTCCACTTTATGACCTGTCCATGTGTAAAATATTTATCATTTTCACCTTTGCTTTTTTTTGTCAGTTTAATTTTTTTAAATTCAAGATACAGCATGGAAACAGGCCTTTCAGCCCACTGGGTGCTCATCAGGCATTGATCACCTGTTCACACACTAGTTCTATGCTATCCCACTGTTGCATCCACTCTCTACACGTTAGAGGCAATTTTACAGTGGCCAATCAACCTGCAAACCAGCATGTCTTTGGGACGTGAAAGAAAACCACAGCACACAGAGGAAAACCACACGATCACAGGGAGAACATGCAAACTCCACTCAAACAGCACCCGTAGTCAGAATATCGAACCCGGATCTCCGGCACTATGAGGCAACAGCTCTACCAGCTGTTACACTGTGCCACCTTCCTACCAGTTATCTTAATCGTGTGTCCACTGATCACCAAATATCTGGCGAGTGGAAACATTAATATTTTATCGAAGGTACTTATAATTTTTGACACTATCTTCCTCTGCACAAGGAGAAGATTTTCAGCTTCACTAATGTCTCCACAGTGATGAATTACATCACTTCTGTTAACTTTCTTGGAAATCTAGCCTGTGTACTCTCCAAAAACGTAACACACTTCCTAAAAAATTAGACTAGGAGCTACTCTGATTGGTGTTTGGTAAAAATTTTGTCTCTAGGTTTTAGTTCTTTGACACTAATTATAAAGACAAGGTTATGCTTTATTGAATTTTCTCAATTTTCCTGTCATCTTCAAAAAAATTTTGGTATAAACTCTCAGGTAACTCTACTCTTGCAACTTCTTTAAAACTGTGCTATTTAACATATTGTCCCTTTCATGTTTCCTTACAAAATTGATACTTTGATGTTAGACTGCATGGAATTTTATCCGCCATGATCTCTAATTTTAGTTGTTTAGGGTGACAATGAATCATAATCTATTTAATTTAGGTTACTTAAGGGCCTGTCCCACTTAGGTGACTTTTTAGGCGCGTGCAGGAGATTCTGTGCTCGCCACATGGTCACCACATGTTCGCTGGTGGTCTCTGGTGAGTCTCCTTTATGGTCGCGAGGAGTTCCCGCATTCTGGGAACTAGTCGCTGACACAGTATGGTCGCAACAAATATTTCAATATGTTGAAACTTTTTCTGCATCCAAAATTTGGTCGCCTGTAGTTGTAGGTGCAGTTGTAGTGGGGTCGCCATGTAGTTATGGGTAGTCGAGGTAGTCGTAGGTAGTTTTAGTTAATCGCCATTGCTGACCGGTCATTTTCATTGGGGAAAAAAACGTAAGCAGGAGTTTTCAGAACCAAGGATAACCAAACGGTAATGTTAAATGTTCGCCGAGCTGTGTATCTCTGGCTTATTAAAAGTTGTCTGGCTTCTTAAAAGTTTTCTCCCTCCCTTCTCTCCTCTCCCCCCCTTCTCTCCTCTCTCCCCCCTTCTCTCTCTCTCCCCCCTTCTCTCTCTCTCCACCCCCTTCTCTCTCTCTCCCTTCTCTCTCTCCCTCCCCTTCTCTCTCTCTCTCTCTCCCCCCCCTTCTCTCTCTCTCCCCCCCTTCTCTCTCTCTCCCCCCCCTTCTCTCTCTCTCTCCCCCCCTTCTCTCTTTTTTTTTCATTTTCCAAAAACTTTATTCAACACAATCATATAATACAACACATCAAAACATAATCAAAAATAACACTATAACAAACAAATCATTGTAGTACAACAGTACATTCATTGTTTACAATACTCTCAACCCCACGTGGTGACCAGCGTTGACGGAAGGCCTCCAGAGTCCCCGTGGACACTGCGTGTTCCCTCTCCAGGGACACACATGCATGGACGTAGGCCTGAAAGAGGGGCAGGCAGCCGACTCTAGCCTGACCATCCCCTTCTCTCTCTCTCCCCCCCTTCTCTCTCTCTCCCCCCCTTCTCTCTCTCCCCCCCTTCTCTCTCTCCCCCTTCTCTCTCTCCCCCCTTCTCTCTCTCCCCCCTCCTTCTCTCTCTCCCCCCCTTCTCTCTCTCCCCCACCCTCTCCCATCTTTTAAAGAGCTTGCAGTACAGTGTGCTAGCCGTCTTAATTACAACACCAACCTTCCTGTTGATCGCGGCGTGTGTCTGTATCACCTTGGCTTTGTACCGTGCGAATTTCAGACAGCGCTCCCCTGCCCCCCGGGGGGGGGGGGGGGGCAGGGTGTGTGTGTGTGTGTGTGTGTGTGTGTGTGTGTGTGTGTGTGTGTGTGTGTGTGTGTGTGTGTGTGTGTGTGTGTGTGTGTTCCACTCTGACAGTCGCCGTTCCAGTTCCCGTTTTTTCAGCGAGTGCCGGCAACTTGACAGCTGGCAGCAGTCCACTGAAAAATCGCCTAAGTGGGACAGGGCCTTTAGGATTACCAAGTTCCAGCCTGAGATTGTCTCTGCGCAGTTTATTTGGCTGAACTGAAGTTCTTTGTGCAAGACGCAAAGTGCTGGAATAACTCGGCAGGTCAGGCAGCATCTCTGGAGAACATAGATAGGTGGTGTTTCAGGTCATGAAACTTCTGTAGACTCTTTTGCCCTGTCTCTCTCTGTGCAAGTGATGGGGCATGATTCCCTGCAGCATGGAGCAAAGATCAGCTGACTTGATTTCAAAGCACTGCTTTACAATCCAGTACAGAACTGAAGTAACAGTGACAGGACCCGGTGGATGAAAATAACCTGCCCTAATTGGATGACAGATTCAGTATCTCGAGACCCGCTGCAGAACCATGGGGGAAAATAAATTAAGACTGAGATGAGACAGCTGTTGGATCTTTTTATCTGTTGAACCACTTAATAAACAATATAAAATCTACTTTCAAGTACTTTTTAGTTTTAATAATTACATAAAAATAAATAAGGGTCAATCAAATGATTTTGAGAAAACATATAAGGTAACTACTCAATAGCTTTCTGTAGTTCTCCTGCCAGCTAGGATTTATTTGAGAGGCAGTTTGGAGCCCAGTTATAAAGGAAGATCAGCAGACGGTTTTTTTTTGGCGAGGTTTAAGAGTGACCTCTTGAGAGCAATCAGAATGCGATTGTAGGCACTGCTCCACTGTTTGGCACTTGTACACAATGCTAGTATTGACCTTTTGTACGGATCAATATGTGTGAGGATCTCATGCAATTGAAGGACAATTCCACCTTAATTATCATTGCAGTCACGATAACAGCACGCTTGGCAACATGTTGTGTTTTGGTGGGGTTAGAATGAGAAAAGATGTTCAGTATTGTCAGCAATCTCAGTGCTTGAAGCAGAGCAATACTGGGGCTCACCGGGCCACAGAAGACTTATGGAAATCTGAATTTGCACAAATTCTCTCATCAATTTTTAAGATGTCTAGCAAATAATATAAAAAAGTTTTATGGTATTCATTAACTGCATACAGTATATGTTCACACAAGGAACTGCAGTTGTTGGTTTACAAAAACACAGAGTGCTGGTGTAACTCAGCAGTTCAGGCAGCATATCTGGAAGACGTTGATAGAAGATGTTTCAGGTGAGGGCCAGTCTGAAGAAGGATCCCAACCTGAAACATTACCTATCCATGCCTTCGAGAGATGCTGCCTGGCCTGCTGAGTTACTCCAGCACTTTGTGAGGGTTCTTTTCACAGTAACTTTCCATTGATTTAATTCTGCGTAATGAAAGAATGAACATGGAAGATATTTGATGAAATGAGAATGTTATGGGAAGTGTATGCAGAGCGATACAGCGGAAATTAGACAATAGGTGCAGGAGTAGGCCATTCGGCCCTTCGAGCCAGCACCGCCATTCAATGTGATCATGGCTGATCATTCCCAATCAGTACCCCGTTCCTGCCTTCTCCCCATATTCCCTGATGCCACTATCTTTAGGAGCCCTATCTATCTCTCTCTTGAAAGTATCCAGAGAACCGGCCTCCACCATCCTCTGAGGCAGAGAATTCCACAGACTCACAACTCTCTGTGAGAAAAATTGTTTCCTCATCTCCGTTCTAAATGGCTTACCCCTTATTCTTAAACTGTGGCCCCTGGTTCTGGACTCCCCCAACACCGGGAACATGTTTCCTGCCTCTAGCACATGCACACCCTTAACAATCTTATACGTTTCAATAAGATCCCCTCTCAACCTTCTAAACTCCAGAGTGTACAAGCCCAGTCGCTCCATTCTCTCCGCGGGAATTAACCTTGTATACCTACGCTGCACTCCCTCAATAACAAGAATTCCTCAAATTAGGTTGCTTCTGTCTTGCTGAAATATCAATTTTTGCTCAGTCCTCAGGACAGACCTCTTACATAACCAGAGGACCGTCTGCATGTATATATGTCGTGGAACTAGTGCAGAAACTAATCTATTCCTTTATTTTAATTAATTTATTTGGGAATGTAACTTTTCTTTTTTAGAGTTTAGGTTTTAGAGATGCAGTGGAGGAACAGGCCCTTCAGCCCACTGAGTCCGCGCTGACCAGCAATCCCCGCACACCAACACTATCCTACACACACTAAGGATAACCTACAATTTTGCCAAGCCAATTAACCTACAAACCTGTAGTGAGGGAATGGAATTTTTTTTTTCTTTTGTATAATATTTTTATTAGAAGCATATACATATCATAATCAAAACACATTTTGTTTATCAATTACATATTGTTAATAGTTGGGATCCCAGCTATCAAACTAGTTGTTGGAGTCCTAATTTATCAATTACATATTAACACAGTTTCTATTTGTTTATTTTTTTTATAGATAGAAAGAAAGGGAATAAATTACCAATAATACAGATTTGGAGATAGGTCCGTAGATTATAATACATAACTATTCGTCTAATCCTGGGATCAAGTTTCAGTCAGGCCTCGGTGCTGGACCAATTTACCCTTTCAGAAAATCAATAAATGGAGACCATATTCTAGCAAATAATTCTTGTTTGTCAATTAAGACAAGTCTAATTTTTTCCAAATGTAAGGTCTCCGACATCTCCATAATCCACATTTTAATTGTGGGGGTTGTTGGGTTTTCCCCAAATTTTAATATTAATTTTTCCCAGTTATTATACTATAATCAAGGAAGTTTCTTTGGCTTGTTGTAAGTTTTAGGCTTTGTTCTGATATTCCTAATATTATTAGTTTTGAGTCGGGATCCAATTGGGTATTAACAACTTCAGAAATAATTTTTAAAATATCCGTCCAGAAATTTTTGATTTTTATACAATTTACAAAAGTATCAGCCTCTGAATATTGGCATTTATCACAGATAGCGGAGATATTTGGAAAAATTGTATTTAATTTTGTTTTAGAGTAATGCAGTCAATGTAGAACTTTAAATTGTATTAAAGAATGTCTGGTATTTAACGAGCATTGATGTATATGTTGTAGACTTTCATCCCAAATATCTTTCATTATAGGTTGATCTAATTCATTTTCCCATGCTTGTCTACATAATTCCATGGACGGGACCTCACTATCTAAAAGAGTATTATAAATGTGAGATATTAATTTATCTGTATTAGGATGTTTATTCAAACATTCATCAAGAGTCTCTGGCTCTCTAGTTCTGTATTCTTGTGCATATGATTTAACATAATCTCTAAGTTGTAAATATCTAAAACAATTATTTGAATGTAGTCCATAATTCTGTTGTTACTCCTGAAATGGAAGAAAAATACCTTTTCTATAAAGATGTCCCACCTTTTTAATTCCATAATGTTTCCATTGTATAAAACCTTTATCCAACACAGAGGGTTTAAATGAAGGATTATTTACAATGGGGATAAAGAGTGATAAATTATCCAATTTTAAAGTCTTTTATAATTGTTTCCAAGTTCATATACCACTATATATTATAGGATTTTCACTATAGGTTTTTTAATTCAGTTTTGTGGGAGCTAACAGAATCGAGCCAATTTCAAAAGGTAAACAATCTTCATTTTGCATCTTTCACCAGTCTGGTTGTTGATCCATATCTTCCAACCAGAAGTTCATATGTTTAATATTAACTGCCCAAAAGTAAAATAAAAAAATTGGTAAAGCTAATCCTCCATTCGTCTTGGATTTACATAAATGTTTTTTTACTTATTCTATGGTTCTTATAATCCCAAATAAAACTTGTGACAATAGAATTAACTTTAAAAAAATATTTGGAAGATATATCGGGATTGATTGAAAGAGGTACAGTAATTGTGGAAGAAAAATAATTTTTATGGCATTAATTCTACCGAACATTGAGATGGGAAGTGTTTTCCAATACTGAATATTCTTAAAGAAGGAACTGCAGATGCTGTAAAATCGAGAGTACACAAAATGCTGGAGAAACTCAGCGGGTGCAGCAGCATCTATGGAGCGAAGGAGATAGGCAACGTTTCGGGCCGAAACACTTCTTCAGACTGCTGAATATTCTTATGCAGTTTATTAAGTAAAGGCGCAAAATTCAATTTAAATAAAGAAGTATATTTCTTAGTCACATAAATTCCTTGATATTTAAATTTTTTGTTGACTATTTTAAAAGGAGATTGTTGCAATGTATGTAGGTTAAGTTCCGTTATTGGCATAATTTCACTTTGTTCCAATTAATTCTATATCCCGTAAATGAGCCAAATTGAGTTATAAGATTTATTTATAAAGGTAACTACATTTAACCATGAAAACGAAGAACAAAAATGGTAATAGTGTCAGTTTTTTATTTTAAAGTGTTCTGAGATACAGTTAAAAACTTTAGTTTGGGTGCTATCCAAGCTAATCACGCCATTCCTTCAAACTATCTATTAATACAACAGGTTGTGCAAAACAGAAAGCAACAGTGCCGAATATAGTGTTATAGCTACAGTGAAAGTACAGATGAACAAAAGTATAGGTGAACAGAGGGCTGCAATGAGATAGATGGGGGAAAGTGGGAATACATCCCTAGCACTTGGAAGGTCTGCTCAAGAGTCTCCTAGCAGTGGGGAAGAAGCTATCCTTGAATCTGGTGGTACTCACCTTCAGGTTTTTGTATCTGCCTGGCAGCACAGAAAAGAAGGGAGAATGTCTGGGAGCTCTTTGATTATTGGCTGCTTTCATGAGGCAGCGTGAAGTGCAGATGGAGTCAATGGGAGGGTTGGGGCAGTTGGCTGGCTTGTGTGATGAACTGGGCTGTGTTCACAGCTCTCTGCAATTCCATAGATCTTGGGCAGAGCAGTTGCCATACCAAGCTGTGATGCATCCGGATAGGATGTGTTCGATGGTGTCAGTTTATTTTATGCATTTGAGTTTAGTTTAGTTTTAGTTTAGAGATACAGGTCGGAAACAGGCTATACAGCATTTCACTGGGTCCGCGCCGACCAGCGATCCTGCACATTAATGCTATCCTATACCCACTAGGGACAATTTTTGCATTTACCAAGCCAATTAATCTACATACCTGTATGTCTTTGGAGTGTGGGAGGAAACCGAAGATCTCTGAGAAAACACATGCCAGTTACGGGGAGAACGTACAGATAAATTCTGTACAGATAGCACCCGTAGTCAGGATCGAACCCGGGTCTCCGGCGCTGCATTCACTGTAAGCACAATTCGCTACAATAACCCTCTTCCACTCTTCCGGTGCTGCATTCATTCTACCGCTGCGCCGCCGTGCAAATTTGTTCTTTGGAAAAGGCCTGCTTCTGCTGCCTGTAGCAA
Organism: Raja brachyura; assembly: GCA_963514005.1. The sequence goes on along the minus strand of OY740785.1, from coordinate 82,416,767 downwards.
ACAAGTAAAGCCCGCAGCAGCCCTGTCAAATGTCACATCAACAGGAACACCGTCCAACCCTTCGAGCCAGCACCGCCATTCAATGTGATCATGGATGATCATCCACAATCAGTACCCTGTTCCTGTCTTCTCCCCTAATCCCTTGATTCTGCTAACCTTCTAAGAGCTCTATCTAACTCTCTTTTGAATGCAGCCAGTGAATCAGCCTCCACTGCCTTCTGAGGCAGAGAATTCCACAGATGCACAAGTCTGGGTGAAAAAGTTTTCCCTCACCTCTGTTCTAAATGGCATACCCCCTATTCTTAAACTGTGGCCCCTGGTTTTGCACTCCCCCAACATCGGGAACATGTTTCCTGCCTCTAGCGTGTCGATTCCCTTAATAATCTTATATGTTTCAATAAGATCGCCTCTCACCCTTCCAAATTCTAGTGAATACAAGCCCAGCCGCTCCATTCTCTCAGCAAATGACAGTCCCGCCACCCCGGGAATTAACCTTGTGAACCTACGCTGCACTCCCTCAATTGCAAGAATGTCCTTCCTCAAATTAGGAGACCAAAACTGCACACAATACTCCAGGTGTGGTCTCATCAGGGCCCTCACCAACTGCAGAAGGACCTCCTTGCTCCTATACTCAACTCCTCTCGTTATGCAGGCCAACATGCCATTAGCTTTCTTCACTGCCTGTTGAACCTGCATGCTTACTTTCAGTGACTGATGAACAAGGACACTCAGGTCTCGTTGTACTTCCCCTTTTCCTAATCTGACACCATTCAGATAATAATCTGCCTTCCCGTTCTTGCCACCAAAGTGGATAACCTTGCATTTAACCACATTATACTGCATCTGCCATGAACCTGCCCAATCACTCTACCTGTCCAAATTACCCTGCATCCTCATAGCATCCTCTCAACAGTTCACAATGCTACCCAGCTTTACGTCATCTGCAAATTTTAATTCCTTCATCTAAATCATTAATGTATATTGTAACTCATTAATGTATATTGTGCATAGCTGCAGTCCCAGCACCGAGCCTTGCGGCAGCCCACTAGTCGCTGCCTGCCATTCTGAAAGGGACTCGTTAATCCCTACTCTTTGTTTCCTGTCTGCCAACCAATTTTCTATCCATGTCAATACCCTATCCCCAATACCATGTGCTCAAATTTTGCCTACTAATCTCCTGTGTGGGACCTTATCGAAGGCTTTCTGAAAGTCCAGGTACACTACATCCACTGGCTCTCCCTTGTCCATTTTACTCGTTACATCCTCAAAAAAATTCCAGAAGATTAGTCCAGCATGATTTCCCCTTCGTAAATCCATGTTGACTCGGACCGATCCTGTTACTGCTATCCAAAAGTGCTGATCTTACATCTTTGATAATCGACTCAAGCATCTTCCCCACCACTGATGTCTGGCTAACTGGTCTATAATTCCTTTATTTCTCTCTCCCTCCTTTCTTGAAAAGTGGGATAACATTAGCTACCCACCAATCCACAGGAACTGATCCAGCATATATAGAACATTGGAAAATGATCACCTAGAGCCACCTACTTGAGTAACCTGGGATGCAAACCATCAGGCCCTGGGAATTTATCAGCCTTCAGTCCCATTAGTCTACTCTTATCTTCAGACAGGGTCTGAAAAAAGGTCTCGACCAAAAACATCACCCATTCCTTCTCTCCAGAGATGCTACCTGTCCCACTGAGTTATTCCAGCATTCTGTATCTATCTTCCATTTGAAACTAGCCTCTGTAGTTACCTCCTACACAAGTTACCTTTCAGTATCAGCATCAGCATCACAATCACAAATTGCTATTTGCTTTAAATTATGTACAGTTTGTACAATGAGCTGGCATCAATCTTGAATTGAACTGAACTGGACAAATTCCTGTAGGGAAAATATTTGAGAACATGAGCCTGAAGTACATTTATATTCTGAATCCCAATCCAAGAATCATCGAATTTTATTCATTTAGAACTATTTCATCTGATTAAACCAAAAACCTCTATATTGGTACTGCAATGTACTTCCAATCAATTCTGGTGATCAATGCCAATGTCATTCTCCAATTTGCAAAAATAAATTGTTCATTTTTTATCCTCTGTGTTTGGCAACCCAACACATAAACTGTTAAATCACTGAATTAAAGGGTTCTTTTACTGCCGCAAAATGACCCTTTAAGATGTCACGTGCTTCAGATAAACAGATTTTATTATCTTCTGCTGCTTTGTGGATGATTAGTGGATGCATTAACAAATTGTGGTCTAGCTATTGATGTCTGTCTATAATCACACTGAAGAATGTGTTGCCATTTAACTACCATTGAAAGTATGAAGTAGAATCAAAGCTCTAATTTTAATCACAGTTACAGGTGAGGCTAAATTAAAGTACTATAAGATGTCATTTTCAGGCCTTATTATCCCGTTTTTAATGTGATAACCAGTCTGATTGCAGGATCAAAGAGCATGGGAGATGACATTGTCATCTTACCAGCACATTCTTGCTGAACTCCAAACTTCCATCCAACTGCAGGCGTATTGCAGACAGTCAGTGCTTTTCCCTGAAATAGGGGAATCTCGTTAATATTTGTTAATGAGGATCATTATGATTAGCATGCAGCATTGCCACCGGCAGTTCTGGATTTTGCTCATACACCGTACCCATGGATTGATCAGTATTACACAAGAGGTTTTCAGGATCCTCTTTCAAGTGAGCATTAAAAGATTGGGTGCATTGACCATTGCCTGAAAATTGGATTATATATGCAGCACAATGGTGCAGTTGGTAGTTGCGTCCTCACAATGCCAAAGACCCAGTTTCAATTCCTCCCTTGGGTGCTGTCTGCATGAAGGTTGCATTTTCTGAATCTGACCACGTGGGTTTCCTCCAGGTGCTCCAGCTTCCTCCCACATGCAAAGACATGCTATTCAATAGGTTAACTGGCCAATGTAAATTGCACTGAGAGCAGGTGAGTGGTGGAATTTGGGGGAGTTGATGAGAATACAAAATAGGATTAAAGTCGTAGTGCAAATGCGTGGTGATGGCCAGTGGAGACTTGGTGGCCCAACGGGCCTGTTTCCATGCTGTATTTCTTTACGACTCTCTTCCAGTTTAGTATGCACATCTGACACTAATAGCCAATTAAAGGTTCCCTAAAAAATTGCGACATTTGTGAAAAACACCTTTAAAAAAAATTATCCTTCCACTTATGTCTTAATATGTGATCCGCAAGGTTCTCAACAGCAGCGGCCTGCATCTTTCCTACCAAGAATCCAGAGTCTTAAAAGCTCGTCTCCACCAAAGACATGGCACAGCAGCATAAAAGGCAGCCGTGGAGGTGAAAGACATTGCAGCGAAAGGGAGGCACAAGCTTTCAGCAATCATTGGCACATAATAAACAACACAGATATCCTATGCTGTGAGTAGATTCCAGCAGGGGCTCCACACTCTGCAGGGATCACAGTAAGTGCCTTAGTTGTGCAATGCTAAAGTAAGTACAGTAATCTAATTCTAACACAGCAAACTCCAGTATTCCACCTTCTGACTGTTGGATGGCATGCTGTAAGCAGGCTTTGCCAAGTTGTTGCATGTGTAGACCTTGGAAAATATCAGGGTTGTTGTTTCCTCCAAACTGATCTGCACCAAACTGACACAGCCATGAAAACAGAGTCACCTTTCAAAGAATGGAGAACACAGCAGCACTGAATCAGGCCCTTTGGTCCACAATGTCAATGCCAAACATGATGGCAAGTTAAACTAGTCTCTTCTGTCTGCAGGTGATCCACATCACTCAATTTCCTATATTACCATGTGCCCATCCAGAAGACTCTTAAATATCAATATTGTATCTGCCTCCTTCACCATCCTTGGCAGCGCCTTCCGCCACCCTTTACGTAAAAAACATTATCCACACGTATCCTTAAAATTTCCCCCCTCTTGCTTTAAAGCTAAACCTTCTCATCTTTGATACTTATGGGAAAAAAGTCTGATTGTCTACCCTCATAATTTCATTGATTTCTATCATGCTCAGATGCGGCAGAGAAAACAACCCAAGTTTGTTGAAACACTCGTTCGAGCTAATGCCCTCTAATTCAGGCAGCATTCTGGTATTTTTGCACTGTCTCCAAAACCTTCTGCTATGAGGCAACCAGAACTGCACACAATACTCTCACACAAAACCAACTGGGATTATCAGTACCAATGTGACATGTTTTAAAATAGTGGGTTTTATTGCTTAGCTCTTTACGTCCATATTTGCTTAATAAAATAATTGATGTTCTGTTTTCTGCAACATGCACAAACATAATTTCCCTGTTTCATAACTAAAAGTAGAAGAATAGAAATCGTGATTTTGCATAAATCACTGGATCTTGTCAAATATTAGCGTCATCTCGCTGGCTTCTTCATAGTTACTCAGTGTACCACCTTCACCGACCACAAGCATCTTCAAAACGTTAGTGAAGTGTGCGCATGTGCGGGGCCTCGGGCCGGCGAGGCCTGCGGAATCAGCTATAATTTCCAAGCACTTTGAAGATGACTATTACAGAAATGAGTTGCTTACATCTTAAATAAAGTTTAAGTAAATTAGAATTTTTCATTTGCCTCACAACAATTTTTGCAACTCAATCTCAGAAGTTAAGCAGTGTGACATCGAGATGGAGAAACTATTGAAACCACAACACTTGGATCTGGATCCCAACTCACCTCCTGCTGCAAAGGAATGGAAGCACTGGCTTCGTACGCTAAATAACTTCTTTGATGAGTGTGGCGACCATGCACCAGACAAATTCAGGACATTAATAAGCTCCATCTCTTATGATGTATATGATTACATAGAGGAATGTACAACTTATTGATGTACTAAGCAGACTCTTCGTTAAGACACCCAATGTAATATTTGCTCGACACCTCCTTGCTACTCGTAAACAAAAACCTGGTGAGTCACTTGATGAATTTCTACAAGAACTTCAAAGAATTAATAAAGACTGTGCCTTCAAAGCAGTTACAGCTGATCAATATCGACAGCAACTTATTCAGGACTCTTTTATCAATGGTTTGGCATTGCCTTTAATACGACAGAGACTATTAGAAAACAAAACCTTGGATTTACAGTCAGCTTACAATAAAGCTTACTCATTCGACTTGGCTCAGAAAAATTCAGATGCTTATTGCTCATCTAATGTGTATTCTGCTGCAACCACTACAAAAGAATCTCACCCAAGTACTAATATGGAGCAAGCTGAAACAATTTCTACTGGTAAATGTGCCCTTGCTACAGCATATACTTATTCAAAAAGGAAGTGTTACTTTTGCGGGGGGTAATATTCATAATAGAGAGATATCTCCTGCTCGAGAGGCAACTTGTAGTAGTTGTGGCAAGAAGGGACTTTATTCTGGAGTATGCAAGTCCAAGCAACTACTAAAAGTGTGACTGCTGTCATGTATATGCCTTCTTTATGTGCAATTACAGCTGCATTTCCTCAGAGCTTGTCTCATGCAGCTACAATGGTATCCATCAATGACAATGTACTACTTGATTCTGGCAGTTCAGAAAGTTTAATAAGTGAACAAGTTCTGTCTCGACTAAATCTAACTATAATTCCTTCAAATATAGAAATCTCAATGGCTCTGACAACTCTCAATACTCAAATTATTGGATCTTGTATTGTAGACTTTATTCTGAACAAAATTAGTTATAAATCTGCGTGTCTAGATATTAAAAAAAAATGTGTGTAGCGATATAATTCTAGATCAGGATTTTCAGAAACAGCACAGATCACTTCAAATAATGTATGAAGGAACTATGCCTGATCTTGTATTGTCAAAGCCACGGGTAATGTGTGTTTTTTCTGCTACACCTGTGAATATTCTTCATTATTCACGAAATTATCCTCTAAGTGCAAGCCTATTGCTACAAAATCAAGACATTTTAGTAAAGATGACGAACTTTATCAACAAAGAAGTAACTAATCTTTTACGAGAAGGTATCATAGAACCTAGCTCTTCCCCTTAGAGGGCACAAGTTGTCGTGGTTAAGGACCCCTTGGAGAGACATAGAAAGAGACTCTGCATTGATTACTCTCAAACTATAAACCAGTTCACGGAGCTTGATGGATATCCATTACCTCATATAGAAGAGATTATCACTACATTAGCTAAGTAAAAAATATTCTCTATTTTTGACCTAAAAAGTGCTTACTACCAAATTCCTTTGAAAGGATCTGAGAAGAAATACACTGCGTTTGAAGCAAATGGGAAATTATACAACTACTGCAGAGTTCCTTTTGGGTGTAACTAATGCTGTGGCTGTTTTTCAGAGAGAGATGGACAAACTTGTTGAACAGGAAAACCTTAAAGATACTTTCCCTTATCTTGATAATATAACTATTGCAGGAAAAGACCAAGCTGAACATGATGAAAATGTACAACGGTTTTTAGAAGTTGTACATTCTAAAAATCTAACATTAAATGAGGCTAAGTCAATAACATCAGTGTCATCAATTAATATTCTTGGCTATTGGGTTGGAAATGATATAATCAAGCCTGATCTAGAAAGACTCCGCCCACTCCAAGAGATACCTGTTGCAGCTACATTAAACTCTTTACGAAGGGTTCTTGGTATGTTTGCATATTATGCTAAATGGATACCAAATTTTTCTGACAAAATTCAACCTTTGATTAGAGCAAAATCTTTCCCCCTTGACTCCACAGCAATTGGTGCCTTTACTTCTTTAAAGAAACAATTAGAATCTGCGACATTACATGCCATCAATGAGGATCTCCCCTTTCTTGTTGAATGTGATGCCTCTGATTTAGCAGTATCAGCAACATTTCATTTCGGAGTCACGTGAGTGACTTCGTGAAGAACCCGCCAGCACGCATGCGCGACATATCGTCGCTCGCATTGCAGTCGACGGCTGGAGAGGAGCGCGGCTCATCACCAGCCCTTCATAAGGGCCACTCAGGTAAGTACTAACAACCTTGAGTTGGTTGTTCTGTGTAAGTAATTGTGTTTTCTTCCACAGAGACATGGACAGCAGGAAAAACAAAGGCCGTAAAAATTCTACAAGGAGTTGTCGGCAACCCAACCCGGAGCCCCCCTCCACGGCAGGAGGACGGGCCGGGAAAAAGGCGCGCAAGCCGGGGAGCCCTGTATTCACAGGATCCGGTTTACCGACGCAGCTATGCCCTAGCGGGGTACCTGCAGAACAATCAGTCGGTACAGCGCCGGAGCAGGTGCATCCTGACTCCATCTCTCTCTCACCCACTGGGTCGTTTGTAGAGACAAGCAAAAGGGATTCGCGTGCTGATGCACGGCCCTTCTCCCTGAGCCCTCTTGAAGGAGGCAGGGATACAATTCTACTACCTAGCCCTTCGCGGGTTGAGGTCTCACCAGGAGCCACTAGGAAGTGGTCTGGTGAATCAGGCAGGCCCGAGTTCACTGGCAGACCAAGAAGGGCCAGTGTCGACTCACCACCCAGAGGGACCAGGAGGAGTCACAAGGGTGGAGCCTCGCCTAGGTCACCGCTTCCCCCGCTGGGGGCAGGTCGGGACCGTACGCCGTCTGGGTCCAGATTCAGGACAGTCGGCAAGCCCGTGCGGACGTCGGGTCACCACGCTGCGGCGTCAGGTGCCGACCTCTCCCCACCCATGCCCTTCGAGGCAGCCGGGTCCAGCTCAGCGAAGAGGAGGCGCTCGAGCAGGTCCGCGCGGGAATCGCTCAGCTTCGCCGAGGCGGCTGGTAGCGACACATCATCACAGTACCGATATTACCTCGACGAGGTACGGACTGATGATCGGAGCCTCAGGAGTTCCTTCGGGCACGAGGCCTCTTACCTCCCACACCCGCCCGATGAAGGGCGCTTGGATCGTATGGAGAGGATATTGGAGCAAGTTCTACTCAATCAGAAACAGGACACACACAGCTCCAGGGGACTCGTGGATATATCCCCGTCCCCATCTATGGACAACATAAGACCAGATGAGGAGGATATCCTGGTACATGCCCCAGCAGCACCTGAGGTCCTTCAGGAAGATCTGCTGGATGTGGCAGCCAAATTCGGGTTACCCGTATCATCAGGACAACCCCTCAACATCAAACTGGCCGCAACCATAGATTACCTTACCAACCATCAATTGCAGGAGGAGGTCCTTGCGAAGGCCATGGAGAGACACAAGGCTCCAGGGAACTGCAATTCACTCCACGTGCCGATTGTGAACATGCCAATCTGGGGTAATATCAGCCCGGGCATCAGAGCGCAGGAAGTGAAACTGCAGAGGATTTTAAAACTACTTACGTCTGGGATCACCGCTTTTGCAAAGTCGGTAGATGGGGTTGATCTAAGCACCGAACAGGAGGATGCTCTAGCTCTGCTCTGCAATACGCAGTACGAGATCAACGCTTTCCGGAAGAGCATTATCAAACCTTCCTTGAATCCCAAATTTGCGGGACTATGCAGAGCACCTCCTACCCCCCCACCTAGACAGCTATTCGGGGAAGACCTCCCAAAGCAGGTCAAAGAGCTGGATGACCATGCGAAAACCATAGGTCTGATGAGACCACATTTTGTGGCCAGACCTTCGGCCAAGAAGACACCTTACTTCAGGCCACGAGGTCAGACCGACAGGCCAACAAGGACCTACGTTCCGGCACCTCCTCAATATCAACAGCCTCCTCAGCCCAGGCCTTTTTTAGGACTAGGCCCTCAGCGGCCAGCATGGAAGATGCGGATTCCTCACCAACCACGAAACCCAGCACCTCCACGTCCCACCAAAAATCCCAGGGACCGCCGATAACCATGAAGGTAAGGGGGTCTGGGTTCCATGCACTTGCATGTCTAACCTCACGAGTTGGGGGCAGATTACGGGGATTTAAGGAGGCTTGGGAAACCATCACTTCAGATGAGTTTATCTTGCAAAGTATTCAGGGTTATGAAATTGAGTTTATTCATGGCCAATTGCCTCCACCCCAGCATATGCCAAATCGCAAATTTGCACTTTCCAAAAAAGAATTGGCAGAAGGCTATGCTGAAATCTTGAGTTTACAAGACAAAGGTGTGATAGAACGAACCACACATGAACCAATTGAATTTGTGTCTAATATATTTACTAAAACTAAAAAAGACGGTGGATGCCGGGTCATTATAGATTTAACTCACTTGAATACCTTTGTAAAATACACCCATTTCAAAATGGACACATTTGAAACAGCCAAATCTTTGATTTCGGAGGGCTGCTTCATGGCATGCATTGATTTAAAAGATGCATACTATTCAGTATCCATTCGGAAACATCATAGGAAGTTCTTGAAGTTTACCTGGATGGATCAGCTTTGGCAATACAAAGCATTGCCCAATGGGCTTACTACAGCCCCCAGACTGTTCACCAAACTACTCAAGCCAGTGTTATCTACACTGCGGAGACAAAATAATACGGTCATGGCCTATTTGGATGACATTCTGATAATTGGGCACACTCTGGAATCCGCAGAGTTGGCGGTTTCAGCCACAGTGGAAATTTTTCAACAAATGGGGTTTATAATCCATCCAGACAAATCAAAGTTCCTCCCCGCACAGATCATGGACTACTTGGGGTTCACGATAGACTCCAATCGCATGATCACCACCATCCCAACTAACAAAGTTGGTGATGTGTTTCAAGCATGCAAGAACCTGGTCTGCGCCAGTATACCGTCTATCAGATTAACGGCCAGGGTAATTGGCAAAATTGTAGCAGTATTTCCAGCTGCTCAATATGGACCTTTACACTATCAGAATTTACAAAGGTAAAAAATAACAGCATTAAAACTAAATGCTGGACATTATGATAGACCCATGCAGTTGCCGGTTAAGGCTAAACTTGAGTTACTATGGTGGATTGGCAATATCCATAACTCATTTAAACCCATCATTGTGCCTCGTCCAATGGTATACTTGCAAACAGATGCAAGCTCCCATGGCTGGGGAGCTACAGACAACAATAACAGTTGTGGAGGTAGATGGGATTCACTTGAAGCTACTTTGTTGTTAGCACAAGGGATAAACTATTTGGAGATGCTAGGAGCATTCCACGGACTAAGAGCCTATTGTTCAAACATGACTAACACTCATGTCCGTCTCCAAATAGACAATACCACTGCGGTGGCTTATCTGAATCATATGGGCGGTACCAGGTCAATATCATGCAATGAATTGGCAAACACAATTTGGCTCTGGTGTATTCAACGGAATATTTGGATCTCAGCTACCTACTTGCCAGGTGAGCTCAATACAGTGGCGGACACCAGGTCACGGAAGTTCAATGACAACATCGAGTGGATGTTGAACCCCCAAATATTGACCAAAATTACAGCCAAATTTGGTAAACCGGATATTGACCTTTTTGCGTCACGGTTGAACCATCAGGTACCAACATACGTATCATGGGAGCCAGATCCTGGGGCAATGGCGATGGACGCATTCTCGCTAGACTGGGGGAAATGGTTCTTCTATGCCTTTCCTCCATTCTGCCTCATCAGTCGGGTATTGCGGAAAATCCAGCTCGATGCTGCCAAGGGCATCCTCATTATACCCGACTGGCCTACGCAATCATGGTATCCGGTGGTCCTTGGAATGATAAGTCAACCATGGGTCCTCTTGGAGGGTTGCCCACAATTGGTGACGAACCCTGCCACAGGGGAACCACACCCCTGCCATAGTCATTTGAATCTATTGGCTTGCAGGATCTGAACAGGCCACTACTTCAGTATGGTCTATCTTCAAGGACAATGGGTACCATGGGAGCATCATGCAGGGAGTCCTCAAGACGGCAGTACTTATCGTACATCAGGAAATGGGAATCCTATTGTGGCCGCATGGACGTTGCATATGACTCCGTCTCCATCACAGATGTGCTGGAATTTCTTGCGGGGCTACACCATGATCAACATCTCAGCTATAGTGCCATCAATAGCGCCAGGAGTGCGCTCTCGTCCTACCTCAATATTGAGGTAGGATCCAATAAATTGGTCTCCAAACTTATGCGGGGGATATTTAATTCCAACCCGCCGAGGCCCCGTTACAACGTCACATGGGATATTGGCAAAGTGCTGACCCTGCTGAGAACATGGTCACCCATGACGGGGCTCGAATTGGACAAACTCACCCTGAAGGTGGTGATGTTGATGGCACTTACTTCAGCACAAAGGGTGCAAACGCTTCACAAGGCCAAGATCGACAGAATGATCTCTACCCCTGAACGGGTCACTTTCTTCATTGATGAATTGCTCAAGCAGCATAGACCTGGATTTACAGGGCTGCAGCTGGAGTTTCCAGCATACCCCGCTGATGCTAGGCTATGCATAGCCACCCATATCCGCCACTATATCAAAGTGACGAGGAAAATAAGGGGAATGGAGCAATACCTGTTCATCAGTCACAAAAAACCTCACCATAGAGTGACGGTGCAGACGATATCCCGATGGCTCAGGATCGTCTTGAACAAAGCAGGTATTGACACTGATGTTTTTAAATCCCATTCCACCAGGGCAGCATCAACATCGGCGGCAAAGGCCATGGAGGTGCCCATGGACCAGATACTTGCCACAGCGGGATGGGCCAGTGAAGCCACTTTTCAACGGTTTTACAATAAACCCGTCACCGTACCTGGAATGTTCGCAGGAGCCGTGCTGGATGCAGGCCGAGAACATACAGTTCCCCCTCAGTGAGGGGTCCTTTCTTGTTGTTATTAATAAATATTATTATTTTTTCAGAGAAACAGTGACGGAAATTGATTACTGCTGTCCACCTTTTCAGTAGCGTGTGTGATAGCATGGACGTTGTCCAGGGCGTGAAATCGCAGAAGCTTTGAAGTCTTCACGAAGTCACTCACGTGACTCCGAAATGAAATAGTAAGATTAAACAAGAACTTACCAGTTTGAAGTTTGATCTTTATTTTATGAGGAGTTGCGATGAGGGATTTCGTGCCCTCCGCTCCCAACCCTCGATCATAAAGTCAACTGGTAACTAGAGTCTCTTTAATCTTACTATAACAAGTCATTTCTTGGCTTGGGTTTTTCTGTGATTCCACACCGCGGCTTTGAAGTATGTCGCGCATGCGTGCTGGCGGGTTCTTCACAAAATCCCTCATCGCAACTCCTCATAAAATAAAGATCAAACTTCAAACTGGTAAGTTCTTGTTTAATCTTACTATTAAATCAAGGAGGGCTACCAGTGGCTTTCATGTCTCGTACTCTCCAAAGTAGTGAATTGTTCTACCCACCCGTCGAAAAGGAAGCTACGGCAATTATTGAAGCAGTGAGAAAATTGTGTCATTTCCTTGCTCGCCAGCACTTTACTTTGAGAACAGATCAGCATTCAGTAGCCTTTATGGTAGATAATCGGAAACAGACGAAGATCAAAAACAGTAAAATTCATGAATGGAGGATTGAATTATCTGCATATAGTTATTCAATTGACTACCGCCCTGGTAAGGATAATGTTGCTCCGGATACATTAACTCGAGCATTTTGTGCCTCTGTTCATTCTTCTGCATTCACTGATCTTCACAATGGGCTGTGTCATCCTGGAGTCACTCGCGTGTTACACTATGTTTGTTCCAAAAACTTATGTTTCTATGCAGAAGATGTGAAGATGACGTGTGCTTCATGTAAAATCTGTGCTGAATTAATACCAAGGTTCTTCCGTCCTGAAGAAGGAAGATTGATCAAAGCTACTCAACCTATGGAACATTTGAGTATTGACTTCAAAGGGCCTTTACCATCCTCCTCTCAAAATGTTTATATTCTTACCATAGTTGATGAATATTCAAAGTTTCCATTTGCTTTTCCTTGTCCAAATATGTCAGCTGCTACAGTTATCAAATGTTTAGATCAACTGTTTTCATTCTGTGGATTTCCAAGTTACATACATTCTGATAGGGGCACCTCATTCATGTCAAAATATTAAAAAAACTACCTTTCTAATAGAGGAATTGCAACAAATAAAACAACGCCAGATCATCCTAATGGAAATGGTCAGGTTGAGAGGTATAACGGAATCATTTGGAAAGCAGTGAAACGGGCTTTAAAGTCAAATTACATACCAGATCAGCAGTGGGAATGTGTTCTACCAGATGCATTACACTCCATCAGATCTCTACTGTCAACTGCTACCAATACTACTCCACATGAGCGGTTCTTTATCTTCAAACGGCATTCTTCTAGTGGTACTTCTCTGCCTTCATGGTTGACTAGCTCTTGGCCTGTGTTGCTTCATCGGTCTGTCCGATCAAATAAGAATGAGCCCTTTGTTGATGAAGTTGAACTGACTGATGTCAAGCCATCTTATGCAACTATCAAGTATCAGGATGGACGTCAGTCAACTGTCTCACTTCGTGACCTTGCACCATGTCCGTCTTCTCCATCACTCCTTGATAATATTAATCGAGAACTTCCTTCAACACTCCCATCATCCCCTATGGAAACTTCTATAAGTAATTCTAAAATTGAAAATGTAAATAACAATATGAGTGAAGTTGATGACCAAGCAATGTATGTACCACCAGCTATTGAAACGCCATTATCTCCTGATGAACCAGTGCTGCGACGGTCATCAAGACATACTAAACCTCCTGACCGTCTCAACTTATATATAGGAGGGGAGAATGGAGTGTGCGCATGTGTGGGGCCTCGGGCCGGCGAGCCCTGGGGAATCAGCGATAATTTCCAGAGAGTGCGCCTGTGCGGGGCCTTGGGCCGGCGAGGCCTGCGGAATCAGTGATAATTTCTAGGCGCTTTGAAGATGTGTATTACTGAAATTAGTTGCTAAAAGCTTAAATAAACTTTAAGTAAATTAGAATTTTTGATTTGCCTCACAACAATTAGTATGGTGATCACTAGAGCCAGGATTTTGCCATAAATGCCATGTTCCTTTTCATGCATTTTTTGATGACTTCACCAGGATAATGCCTTTTTCATGATCGAGTGCCTAAATCAGCCTTGTTTTGCCGTTTTGCTAAAAGGTCGTGCTATTTTCTCTAGTTGTCCCGTGATTACAATAACGTTTTCTATGTTAACATATCAATATAAATGTTATTATTAACGTGTTAACATAGTATAACTTACAAGAAAACTTCCACTACCGGGAAAAAACCGGGGGCGCCACCGTCGGTCATTCATTCGTTCGTGCCGCTGCCCGCTGGTTCAGTCTTCTTCAAGATCTATTTAAGAAAGAACTGCAGATGCTGGAAAAATCGAAGGTAGACAAAAAGTGCTGGAGAAACTCAGCGGGTGAGGCAGCATCTATGGAGAGAAGGAATAGGCGACATTTCGGGTCGAGAACCTTCTTCAAACTGATGTGGTGGGGGGGGGGGGGGGAAAGAAAGGAAGAGGAGGATACAGTAGGACCAGAAGGAGAGCTGGGAATGGGGGGGGGGAGGGGGAGGAGGGAGAAGCCAAGGGCTATCTAAAATTGGAGAAGTCAATGTTGATACCGCTGGAGTGTAAACCACCCAAGCGAAATATCCAAGCTTGTCTCCTCATTACATTTACTGCTGGCTTCAGTCGCTAATCTGAGTTTTCGAGTGATCTGTGCAAGGCATTCATTGATGCTGGAATTCCACTGTGGAAATTAGAAAATATATCTCTCACAGGTTTTTAGAGAAATAAACAGAGGAACATATACCAAGCGAGTCATCAAGTACGGGAAAATTATGTTGACAGCAACTTCAACATTGTTGTGGATAAAATTAGAGATGAAGTTGCGTGCAGCAAAATATGGATCTCAATAGACGAGACAACATGGGGAGATATGTTGCCAATGTGGTAATCGGTACACTGCAGGCAGGTCAACCATCAAAGGATTATTTGTTGACATCGGAAGTATTGGAGAAGTCAAACAGCTCAACTATTGCTCATTTACCTTGCTGTACTTTGGCCAGAAGGTAAAAAACACGAGAATGTTCTTCTGTTTGTGACTTAAAGTTTTATTCCCTAAAATGTTGCATTTGACATGCTTAGCTCAAAGACTTCATAGAATTGCCAAGCACATACGTAGTTTGTTTTCAAATGTTGATCACCTAGTTTCCAATGTCAAGAAAATCTTCCTCAAAGCACGGTCAAGTGTGCAGTTGTTCAAGGAAATGGCACCCAAGATTCTGCAACCTCCTCAGCCCATTTAAACTAGGTGCAGTACATGGCTCTCTGCTGTACTCTACTATGCTGCAAATTTTGAAAAGATAAAATAAATCATCAACTGTTTGAAGAAGAAGAATCTGCTGCAGTCAGGATCGTCAGTGAAATTATGCAGAAAAGGTCCCTCCACCGCGATCTTGTGTTTATTGCTTCCAATTTTGCAAACTTCCACAAGCTATCACTTACCTTGAGAAACGTGGCGAAAGATTAGTGAATAATTTGTAGATTTTCAACTAATTAACTAACGATATTCGTAAAGTTCCTGACGATGTAGGTAAAGACAAACAAGGAAAATGTGAGAGTGATTTTAGCTAACAAATACCTTGAATAAGTAGAAAACATAGTTAAAGCTCTCAAAGGTAGTTGTACTGCACGAGATAGCGACATGGATATAGAGTCTGTAGCTTGTTTCAGGTATGCACCAATGACCTCAGCTAAGGTAGAAAGATGTTTTTCACGACTGAAGCATATTCTGTCTGACAGACGGCATAGTTTAACACCAGATAATTTGGAAAAAATGCCAGTAATTATGTGCAACCAGGCGACTTGGTCATTTAATGTAGTATACCTTTATATTATCATTTGTAACCATATTTTGGTGGTGGAAATAAATGCCTTTTTATGCCTTTTCTGTCAATAAATGCCTTTTTGTGCCTTTTTTGTAATTTTATTATACCTTTTTGCCTGCCTTTTTCAGAGTTTTTAGTGCCTAAACATCCTGGCTCTAGTGATCACCAACACCATTACACATCCCCTGTTCTCTACTGCAGCTCTCCTTCCTCCCAAGTCAGCAAGTTCAACCTTTCCCTATTTCTGTGCAATTTACAATGACTCCCTTCTGACTCATCACCTCTGCCTTGTCTAATTCTGGCTTTTTACTTCCCTCAGCCAATTTTAGCAGAAAATGTTAAAACTCTCAAAATAAATCCCAGTGCAAAGTGCTGCACAGAATGATCATACTCACAGTGGTTCTCAAGACAGTCATTTGCTTACTAGCACTTATAGTTCATTTATATCCATAATTTACTCATGCTAGTCCTTTTTTGAAGATGTTTTTCTTCTGAACAACAGTACAATAAAGAAAATAATAAAATCTTACCAATTACTAAATTATATGCCAATAATAAGGCAAATAATGACAGTGAATTTAAAAGAAAAACTTCTGCATTCCATACACTTTGTTCATCTTAAATAAATAATAGAGCTTTAGTTTAACTCAGCAGGACAGGCAGTCACCAGGGTCACCACACGATTGGCAGCCCCGCCAACAGTCTATCTGTTTTATTGTCTTTTAAAAAAAATGTTTTAGTGTGTGTTAAATGTTTGTGTAAATGTTCTCCGGTTTGTTTTATGTGGGGGGAGGGGGCGGGGTTGGGGGACCAGTTTCTTACCTTGCCAGAGCTGCGATTAATTTTTAGGTTGCATCTCCGGTTACACTGTGGCCTATCATCGATGAAGCTGGAGGCCTCCTCGGACTAACTTGAGCCCCACCCCGAGCGTGGACATCGGAGCTGATCCCTTGCCTGTGATCACTCCAACCGCGGCCTGTCGACTTACCATCAAGAGCTCGCAGTCTCGGGAGAGGCTGAGTTGGGAAGCTCCAATGACGCAGAGGCTCAACCAGCCCCAACCCAGGATCCGATCGCCGGTGCAGGGGAGCTGACATCCTCCCGATGCAGGAGCTGATCGCCCCGATGTAGAGGGCCCAAACGCTGCTGGCTACGGGAGTCAAGATTGTCCCGTCAACACAGAGCTCGAGGCCCCCGACTGCGGGAGAGCATAGAAGGGAAGAGATTTTAACTTTTTTTGCCGTCCATCACAGTGAGGAATGTGGAGGGGTCACTGTGGTGGATGTTTATGTTAAAATGTATTTTGTGTGTTCTGTTGCTTTTTATTTGTATGACTGACTTGGCAAATGAAATTCCTCATACATTGCAAAACATACTTGGCTAATAAAGTATTATTGTGATTGTAATTGTGATTATGTTTGATTATTGATCTCTGGACAGAAGGAATGGGTGACATTTTGGGTCAAGATCCGGATCGAGAGTCTAATAAGAGTCACAAAACATTATCCATTCCTTCTCTCCAGGGATGCTGCCTGCCCCACTGAGTTACTCCAGCATTGTGTATCTATCTTCACTTTAAACCAGCATCTGCAATTCCTTCCTACATGGAACTTTAGTTTAGTTCAGTTTAGTTTAGTTTAGTTTAGAGATACAGCGCAGAAACAGGCCCTTCAGCCCATGCCAATCAGCGATCCCTGCACACTAACAGCATCCTGCACATACTAGGGACAATTTACTGAAGCCAATTACCTATAAACTTGTACATCGTTGGAGTGTAGAAGGAAACCGGAGCACCCGGCGATAACCCATGTAGGTCTCAGGAAAAACATACAAACTCCTTACAGATAGCACCTCAGGTCAGGATCGAACCTAGGTCACTGGCGCTGCAACTCTACCGCTACACCACCGTGGCATCCCTATCAATTACTGCCACACCAGCTCCACTTTATTTCAAACAGAAAGGAAGGCCATACATTTTGAAGTCTTGGCTGCATCTCTCAAGCTAACCCTTCTAAAGCATGGATGTGAGATTAGATGCAAAATAAGGTCACTTAAAAATGCAGTGTATATATATTTCTCGCAGAGGATAGGGATTCTCTGAAATTCCCATTGAAATCTGCGATAACCATCTTCTCTGTCCATTATACAATCATTGGTGGCTGCAAACTTACTAACCATGCCAACTGCATTCATATCCTAATCATTAATATAAATAAGAAAAGACCAAGACCTGATCTCTATGGTACACCGTTTGTAACAATACTATAGTTGGAAAAATAAACCTCCATCAACAAACTCTCTCCTACCCTCAAGCTAATTTTATATCCAATTGGCCAGCTCACCAGGTTCAGGAGCAGCTTCTACCCTACAAGCATCAGGCTATTAAACACTGCAACCTCCAAAAAAAGCTCCGAACTACAGTGTATTGAACTTTATTTTTGTTTTTTATTATGGTATTTACAGAGTATTATGTTTGCATATCTATTATGCTGCTACAAATAAAAATTTCATAGTTCCGTTTTGGCAATAAAACACTCTTGACTCTCTTTTAGAAATGGACCTCCAATGTTTAAGAGCTCAGCAGTGAAGCTTTTAATGTAACTTCAACATTCTGGCCAGCAGGGGATTGGATTGGAAACATTGTGGAACTGATTTCCACCAGGTGCTCCAGGTTCCTATAACATTCCAAAGGCATGCAGTTGGAAGGTTAAGACATCATCAAGGACCCACATCATCCTGGACACACACTCATCTCCCCGCTACCTTCAGGTAGAACATCCAGACTGCAACATCCAGGTTCAGGAATAGCTACTTCCCCACAGCCATCAGGCTATTAAACTCAACTCAAACAAAGCTCTGAACATAGAAAATAGGTGCAGGAGGAGTCCATTCAGCCCTTTGAGCCAGCACAGCCATTCATTATGATCATGGCTGATCGTCCCCTATCAATAACCCATAGAAACATAGAAATAACCCAAAGCAACATTAATAGCCCATTATCTGTTTATTTGTACTTTATCTGTTTATTTATTCATGTGTGTATATATTTATAGAATGGTATATGGACACACTGATCTGTTCTGTATTCATGCTTACCATATTCTGTTGTGCTGAAGCAAAGCAAGAATTTCATTGTCCTATCTGGGACACATGACAATAAACTCTCTTGAATCTTGGTACGATTGTAGGTGAATCCGTGGGATATAGGGAGAATAATAGATGGGGTTAGTGTGGGATATTAAATGGGCTTCCTGGAGTCAGTGAGCCAAAGGGCCAGTTTCTATGTTGTTTGATCCTGTGACTTCAACATGGCAAGTGGCGGAAGCGTGGGGCAGGTTGGGGGGTGCGGGGGGAGGTTGGGGGGGCGGGGGGGGGAGGGTTTGTGGCAACAGCTACAGTATAAAGACAACAATAAGGTGGGCTGCTGCCAGATTAATGTGAAGCCTGTTGCTATGCTATTCCTGCCATAATGGCAAATCCCTGTCGCTAAACTAGTAACATGCTAAATCCGCCCACTTTGAATTCAGATTTTCTGTTTTCAATTACAATTGAATTATGAAAATGATAAGGTTATACTTTCACTCTTCTCTGTGTCTGCATTTGGAATTTTACATTCAAACACTGTTGATGGATTTATTAAATTTCATCCACAGAGGTTCTCTTAACACTGTAATGTTGTGAAATTTAAATATAATTACATCCAGAAGCATAAACATTTTTCTAATCTGTTTTCACGCCCCAGTTTAAAACAGTGAAATCATAACACATCATACTGTAGTTCCATAGCAATGAGCCATGAAATGAAGGGACACAGTTTTACGACTGCATTCTTCCCTGCTCTGGGTTCCTGCAAGAGAAGCAGTTTTCAAACACTGATAGGCAATCAGTTCAAGCTTGCTGATGGGAACTCCCTAATCCGAATTAGGAGCTGAGTTTTTACAGAGCTCTCCTGTTATATCTTTGTTAGAAGATCAGAAGAAATTCACTGGAGACTGCACACTGCCTTTTGCAGTGTTTCCAAGGTCCCACCTCCCAATTACAGCTGGAGGCTGGGATATTTTGATCTGTTCGGATAACATGCAAAACAAAGCTTCTTACTGTGCCTTGGACCACATGACAATCACAAACTTAAGCCTGAACCTAAACATTCCTCACAAAAACAGAGTACAGTATGGGTGAGGGGTGGGGCAGTTAGATCCAACAAATAGTGTGGCACGGTGGCACAGCAGTAGATCCATGACCGCGTGGGTTTGCTCAGAGATCTTCTGTTTCCTCCCACACTCCAAAGACGTACAGGTTAGTAAGTTAATTGGCTTGATATCAGTGTAAATTGTCCCTAGTGTGTGCAGGATAGTGTTAGTTGCTGAGATTGCAGGTCGGTGAGTACTCGGTGTGCCGAAGGACCTGTTTCCACGCTGCATCTCTAAACTAGACTAAACTCGAATAGGATCCTATTTATAGGAACCTGAGGGGTACCTTTTTCACACAAATGTGTGGATGGATGTATGGAACAAGCTGCCAGAGGAAGTTGAGGCAGAGACTAAGAAGCAGGTAGGCAAGTACATGGATAGGACAGGTTTGGAGGGATATGGGCCAAACACAGGCAGGTGGGACTAGCATAACTGGGAAAAGTTAGCTGGTGTGGGCAAATTGGGCCGAAGGGCCTGTTTCCATGCTGTAAGAATCTATGAGCAAATTGTGCACAGGGGTCCTCACACTATCAAAATACATCCAGATACAAGTACAGCGGTGTTGATCTAAGGCACCACATATTCTACTCCTGGGTACTCTGCTGTTCTGCCATCCGAGCATTAACTTTATCACCTTCTAACCTTAACTTTCTCATAATTGTAGAATTTTACAAAGCAGAAACAGGTTCTTTGGTTCACCATGTCCACGCTGACCTTTTTAATGATCTAGGTTCATAACCTTCTGCATTTCAACTAATACTCTCTAGAAACTGTACAGCTGTGCAGTAGAGAGCATATTAACTGGTTGCAACACAGTCTGGTTCTGCAACTTGAACGCTCAAGAACAAAGGAGATTATAAAAAGTAGTTTGAGTCGCAGGTACATAATGTGGTCAAAAAGGCTTTTGGCACTTTGGCCTTCGTCAGTCAGAGTATTAAGTATAGAAGTTTGGCGGTCATGTTTCAGTTGTATAAGATGTTAGTGAGACCGCATTTTAAGCCCTGTCCCACTGTACGAGTTAATTCCAAGAGTTCTCCCACGTTTGCCCTGATTCGAACGCGGAGATTTACGGTAATGGCCACTCGTCAGTACTTGGGACTCTTGTGGACATTTTTCATCATGTTGAAAAATCTTCACGAGTCTTCCTGTGTTTACCTGCCATTAGCGAGTCTTCCCGAGTACCTGCCGTTAGCGCTAAGAGACGTCCCCGAGCTCCGACGTACCCGCTACATTCATTCTCCGTGCTTACCATGAGTTAGACTTTTTTTTAACTCGGGAGAGCTCTTGGAATGAACTTGTTCCATGGGACAGGGGTTTAAGAATATTGTCTACAAAGAATATTGTCAAGCTTGAAAGAGTTCAGAAAAGATTTACGAGGATGTTGCCAGGACTAGAGGGTGTGAGCTATAGGGTGAGTAGGTTGGGTCTCTATTCCATGGAGCGCTGGAGGATGGGAGATCTTATAGAGGTATACAAAATCATGAGAGGAATAGATCACGTAGATGCACATAGTCTTTTGCCCAGAGTAGGGTATCGAAGACCAGAGGACATAGGTTCAAGGTGAAGGAGAAAAGATTTAATAGGAATCCGAGGGGTAACGTTTTCACATGAAGGGTGGTGGGTGTATGGAACAAGCTGCCAGAGGAGATAGTTCAGGCTGGGACTATCCCATCATTTAAGAAACAGTTAGACAGGTACATGTATAGGACAGGTTTGGAGGGATATGGGCCAAGTGCAGGCAAGTGAGACTTGTGTAGCTGGGACATTGTTGGCCGGTGTGGGCGAGTTGGGCCGAAGGGCCTGTTTCCACACTATATGGTGTTTGAATGACTGTATGGTGACCAATGGCCAATCCATCATGGATGGATACTAACCTCCCCACCATTGAAGGGGATCTATAGGAGGCGTCATCTCAAAAAGGCAGCCAGCATCATCAGGGACCTGGCAACACTCCCATTTCACTGCTGCCATCAGGAAGAAAGTATCAGAGTCTGAAAACTGTAACGCCCAGGTTCAGGAGCAGCCTCCTCCCAATGACCATCAGGCTATTGAACACCCCAAACTCCAATCTATGAACTGCCTTGCTTGCACTTAGACTTTGAGTTTAGTTTTTATTTAGTTTGCACTATATATGTTAATTGAATTGTTTCTGTGTTTATTATATTAACTACTGCGTATTGTCTTTAAAAACCTGTTGTGCTGTGGCAA
Source organism: Raja brachyura (assembly GCA_963514005.1). The sequence goes on along the minus strand of OY740785.1, from coordinate 82,394,633 downwards.
GTAAGAAATTCAATGTTCCATTTAAGCACATATGACAATAACATACTCTTGACTCTAAACCTGTCTAAATGCCTCTTTAAATGTAAGTAGGTAAATTGGCCAAGTATTCACATACAAGGAATTTGCCTTGGTGCTCTGCCCACAAGTAACAACATGACATACAGTGACAGTTACGAATGACTCAGAAAACACTAAACATTAATAATAATAAAACATTAATGATAAAACACCATTGATCAAGCATGCGAACCAACAAAATACCAGATCAAAGGGAGGCAACAGATTTATGGCTGTTGAGTAGAGCAACTACTCGTGGATTAAAAACTGTTTTTATGTCTGGCTGTGGCAGCTTTGACAGCCGCCTTCCAGAGGGAATTGATTCAAAGAGTTTGTGGCCAGGGTGAGAGGGGTCAGAGATGATCTTGCCCGCTTGTATCCTGGCCCTTGCAGTGTGCAGTTCATCAATGGAGGGAAGGTTGCAGCCAATAACCTTCCCAGCTGATCGGATAACTCGCTGCAGCCTCCAGGTGTCGTGCTTGGTGGCTGAGCCAAACCAGACTATGATGGAGAAGGTGAGAACAGACTCTACGATGGTCATGTAGAATTGGACCATCATTGCCTGTGGCAGATTGTGCTTCCTAAGTTACTGTAGGAAGTATATCCTCTGTTGTGCCTTTTTGACTGTGGAGTCGGTGGTAGCCCCCCACTTAAGTTCCTTGGAGATGATGGTTCCCAGGAACTTAAAAGACTCCACAGATGAGACTGTGGTGTTGTTGAGGGTGAGTGGGATGATGGGAGGGGGATGAGGGGAGGGGGAGCTCTCCTAAAGTCTACAATCAATTCCACTGTCTTAAGAGCATTGAGCTCTAGGTTGTTGCGACGGCACCAGGACGCCAGCTGTAACACTTCCTGACTGTAGGCAGATTCCTCCACATCCTGGATCAGTCCAATCAGGGTTATGTCATCCGCAAACTTGAGAAGCTTGACAGAGGAGTCGGTGGAGGTGCAGTCGTTGGTGTAGAGAGAGTAGAGTAGAGGAGAGAGTACGCAGCCTTGCGGTGCTCCTATGCTGAGCGCTTACGCGTCCAAGATGTGCTTTCCCAGCCTCACATACTTCTTCTTGTCTGTCAGGAGCTGATGATCCACCAACAGAGGGGTTCAGGCACAGTCAACTTGGAAGGTTTGGAGTGTAGTAGCTCGCACAATGGTGTTGAATGCAGAGCTAAAATCAACAAACAGGATGCTCGCATAGGTCCCCTGGCGGTCCATGTGCTGTAGGATGAAGTGCAGGTCCAGGTTGACTGCATCATCCACAGATCTATTGGCCCGATATGCAAAGTGCAGAGGGTCCAGCAGGGACTTTGTGATAATTTTCAGCTTGGCCAGCACAAGCCTTTTGAGTGTCTTCATGACTACAGAGGTCAGTGCGACGGGCCTGTAGTCATTAAGACACATAATCCTTGCCTTTTTGGGTACAGGGACAGGCAGGGACAGTACATGTTTGCAGGGACTGGTTAAAAATGTCTGTATAGACCTGTGCCAGCTGTTTGGCACAGAGCTTAGGTCCTGGAGATGTCTGGCTTTTTTGTCCTCTGAAAAGCCTCTATACCTCCTCTACTTTTATTGTTGATGATGGAGAAGTAAAGTTGTGCAGCTCGGAGGGTGTGGGTGATTGGGTGTGAAGTGTTCATTGGAGTGGGGTGGGTGTATAAGGGTCCAGTCTTTGCAGAATGAGGTCAGGCTGTGAGTGGGTGTGAAGTTCTGGTTGAGGTTCCAGTCTTTTCATACTGGAGTCTTGCCTTAAGTAGGTGTGAAGTGGTGAATGGGCCTTGGGCAAGAGTGACCATAATATGGTTGAGTTCTTCATTAGGATGGAGAGTGACATAATTAAGTCAGAAACAAGGGTTCTGAACTTAAACAAAGGTAACTTTGAAGGTATGAGACGTAAATTGGCCAAGATAGACTGGCAAGTGATTCTTAAAGGGTTGACAGTGGATGTGCAATGGAAGGTATTTAAAGACTGCATGGATGAACTACAACAATTGTTCATCCCAGTTTGGCAAAATATTAAATCAGGGAAGGTAGTGCATCCATGGATAACGAGGGAAATCAGGGATAGTATAAAAACAAAAGATGAAGCATATAAATTAGCCAGAAAAAGCAGCCTACCAGAGGACTGGGAGAAAGTCCAGCATAGGAGGACAAAGGGCTTAATTAGGAAAGGGAACATAGATTATGAAAGAAAACTGTCAGGGAACATAAAAACTGACTGCAAAAGTTTTTATAGATATGTGAAGAGAAAGAGATTAGTTAAAACAAATGTAGGTCCCTTGCAGTCAGAAACAGGTGAATTGATCATGGGGAACAAGGACGTGGAGACCAATTGAATAACTACTTTGGTTCTGTCTTCACTAAGGAAGACATAAATAATCTGCTGGAAATACCAGGGGACCGGGGGTCAAATAAGATGGAGGAACTGAGTGAAATCCAGATTAGCCAGGAAGTGGTGTTGGGTAAATTGAACGGATTAAAGGCCGATAAATCACCAGGGCCAGATAGTCTGCATCCCAGAGTACTCAAGGAAGCAGCCACAGAAATAGTGGATGCATTAGTCATAATTTTTCAAAACTCCTTAGATTCTGGAGTAGTTCCTGAGGATTGGAGGGTAGCTAATGTAAGCCCACTTTAAAAAAAGGAGGGAGAGAGAAAACAGACTATTACAGACCAGTTAGTACAGACAAGGTCCCACATAAGTGATTAATATACAAACTTAAAGCACACGGTATTGGGGGCTCAGTATTGATGTGGATAGAGAACTGGCTGGCAGACAGGAAGCAAAGAGTAGGAGTAAACGGGTCCTTTTCAGAATGGCAGGCAGTGACTAGTGGGGTACCGCAAGGCTCAGTGCAGGGACCCCAGCTATTTACAATATATATTAATGATTTGGACGAGGGAATTGAATGCAACATCTCCAAGTTTGCGGATGACACTAAGCTGGGGGGGGGGGGGGTAATGTTAGGTGTGAGGAGGATGTTAGGAGGATGCAAGGTGACTTGGATAGGCTGGGTGAGTGTGTAAATGCATGGCAGATGCAGTATAATGTGGATAAATGTGAGGTTATCCACTTTGGTGGCAAAAACAGGAGGGCAGACTATTATCTGAATGGGGGCAGATTAGGAAAAGGGGGGACGCAACGAGACCTGGGTGTTATGGTACACCAGTCATTGAAAGTAGACATGCAGGTGCAGCGAAGAAAGCAAATGGTATGTTAGCATTCATAGCGAAAGGATTTGAGTATAGGAGCAGGGAGGTTCTACTGCAGTTGTACAGGGTTTTGGAGAGACCACACCTGGAGTACTGCATACAGTTTTGGTCTCCAAATCTGATGAAAGACATTCTTGCCTTAGAAGGGATCATGGGGTATGGAGAGAAGGCAGGTACAGGATGCTGAGTTGGATGATCATCCATGATCATATTGAATGGCGGTGCAGGCTCAAAGGGCCGAATGGCCTACTCTTGCACCTATTTTCTATGTTTCTATGTTTCTATGAATGGGAAGTAGATGGTGCAGGGTTCATTCTTTGCAGACTAGGGTCTGGCTGTGTTGGTTGGGGACAGGTGGGGGAGGGGGGGAGGGGGTGCCAGGGTTATGTTTCTGATTTTCAAACCTGCAGTAAAACTCATTTAGGTCATTGGTCAGCTGATGATTGTCCAAAGAGTGGGGGGCTTTCCTCTTGTAGCTGGTAATTTCTTGGCTGAGAACTTGCTCCTCAGAGTACCTTTCCTTTGCAGCTCTGATTCCTCTTCTCAGCTTGTACGTGGCCTGCCTGTAGAGGTCTGCATCCCCGCTCCTGTAGGCCTCTTTAGACCGTCGGAGCTGTCCGAGTTCTGCAGTGAACCAGGGCTTCTTGTTGTTGAACCATGTCCGGGTTTTAGTTGGTTGTATGATAGTTGATGGTTGCATCTGGCTCTGGCAGCATGTTCCAGATATCACCTACGCACTCTTAAAAAAAGATCCCCTCAAATTCCCCTTAAAATTCCTTCTCTTGCCTTAAACCTATATTCTCATGTTTTTGACCTCTCTATCATAGATAAATTATTCTAACTATCCTGTTTAAGCCTTGTATAATTTAATATAGCTCAATCAGATTATACCCAAGCCTCCTTCGTTCCAGGGAAAACAAGCCCAATCTATTCAATCTCCCTCCATAACAGAAGTCCTCCAATTCAGGCAACATCCTGTTGATAATTCTCTATAACCTCACCAGTGTAACCACATCTTTCTTATTGTGGGGCAACCAAAACCAAGTGCTGTCTATTCAGTATTTTGCAAAGTTACCACATGACATCCTAACTTTTCGATTCTATTCCCCGATCTGTGAAGACAGGTATGTTATTTACCTTCAGCACCACCCTATTTATCTGCGCTCCCACTTTCAAGGGGACTGCGGACTAACCTTCTCCCTTATATTATTCCTCATTTCTTTGCCATTCCTCCACTGAGCTTTTGTTTTCGAATTGCATCCATGCTTTCTTTTTGTCAAACTTGGTTCTTTTCACGCCCTCTGATTTTTTAATGTTGTTTCATTGCCTCACTGGGATGATCTTTGACTTTATTCACCAGTTTTCAATTCTATGCAGTCTTTCCAAACAGTTTACAGACCATTAAATCCTTTAACTGCTTCGCTCTGACAGGAGTCAGCACTCCTTTATTACTTGCTCTCTTCCCATTTCAATCTTCTTTGCATTGTTCAGTGTTATTAAAGGGTCTCCTTCAGTTTCCATTTCTAGTGAAGACCCAAAGCATTCATTTGTACTTTAGCTTTAGATAAAATGTCAGCATTTTCTGGTTTAATCTATGTAGGACTCTTCCCATTGTTTAACGAGCGTTATGCTAGCAATAAAAGAATCATTATTTTGTTTGAACTTCAGGAAATTTTCCAAGAGGTGTTAAAATTGTTTTTTGAATGCTCATGAGCAACATAAAACTCTCGGTGCAATTATTTTAAAATAAAGCAGTGCAGCACAGGAACAGGCCCTTCGGCCCACAAAATCTGTGCCAAACATGATATCCAATTAACTAATCTCTGCCCGCACGTGATCCATTTCCATTCTTTGGATATCCATGCACACATCTAAAAGCCTCTTAAATGCCACTATCATATGCACCTCCATCACCACCCTAGCACCGTGTTCCAGGCACCCACCAACCTCTGTGTAAAAAACTTGCCCTGCACACCTTAAAACTATGCCCTCTAGTGTTTGACATTTCTACCCTGGGAAAAAAAGGTTATGACTGTCTACCCTATCTGTCATTTTTATAATTTTATCAGGTCTCCCCTCAGCCCTGTCGCTTCAGAAAAAACTATCCAAGTTTGTCCAACCTCTCTTTATCGCTAATACCCTCTTAAAATAAGGAAGGCACCAATTTACACCGAAGATAGGCGCTAAATGTCATCCTACTTTGATCTGTTTTCCCACCTTACCCCCTCATAATCTCTAGACTCCCTCCATCCTGAAGATGGGTCTCAACCCAAAATGTCAGCCATTCCTTGTCTCCAGAGATGCTGCCTGACCCCCTGAGTTATCCCAGCAGTTTGCGTCTATCTTCAGTGTAAACCAGCATCAGCAGTTCCTTCCTACACATCCCGGTGATAAACTCAGGTTTATGGATCCACGGCTTCCTAAAAATGAGCTTGGGTCTTGCTAAAGTTGAGAAAAATATTGTTGTTCTGGCACCATTCAGTCAGATTTTCAATCTCCCTTCTACACTCCGACTAATCGTTACCCATTATTCATCCAGGAATGGTGGCATTGTTGGCAGATTTAAAATGGCTTTGAAACTGAGTCTGGCTACCCAGTCACGGGTATTGAGAAAGTGGAGCAGGGGACGGAGCACACCGCCCTGAGGTGTTTCTGTGCTGATTGTTATCGAGGAAGAAGTTCTGTTGCAATTCGTATTGATTGCAGCCTGCCAATGAAGAAGTTGAGATTCCAGTTGCAAAGAGACCCAGCTCTCTGAGTTCTTTCTCTTGGTGAACTGAAATAGTACTTTTGATGAAAAGTAACTGTGCCAAACTTTATTGACTCCACTTTTGTGATCTCTGTTTCCTCTGCCTGTCTGTCTGGCTGTCTGCCTGCCTTGCTTAATCCAAGTTATATAACCCTTCTTCTTATTAATTTTCAAGACACTGAGTACAGATGTAAACACAAACCTACAAAGATAAGAAAGCAGTCCACTCATCCATTTAACTCCAGTACAATACCCAAGCATGTTTACTTGTCTCACAACATTTTAGACCATTTCAGATATGAATTATTCACTCGGAGAAGTCATGTGCTTCAACATGTAGGTTAATTGGCTTCAGTAAAATTGTTAATTGTCCCTGGCGTGTAGGATGGTGTTCGCGTATGAGGTGATCATTAGTCGGCGCAGACTCAGTGGGCAAAAGAGCCTAATTCCATGCTGTATCTCAAAAAGTCTCATCAGATTCAAAATGTCTTTACGCCAGTTCATGCATACATTCAAAGGATGCGTATATGGGTCAGGATGACGAAAGGTTATCGACCTGAAAGGTTAATGCTGTTTTTCTCTCCCCGGTGTTCTCTGACTGGTTCAGTATTTCCAGCATCTTTTTTCTTTATGCTGAAGATAATGAGATTTCCAAATGAATGTATGAATTTTCTTCTGAAAAAATATATATTATTCATAAAATACCATACAGCTATAAATTGCAGAACATTGAATTGTCTTCATTCCATGCATTAAGTACATCATTACCTTTGCTTACAATATATACATTATGCCATAATGGCATCAATATTTTATTCCCAAACATTTCATGAGTAAAACATTGGCCACTTATTACACAGGCCCCTGACCTTTAGCATTCATAGCAAAAGGATTTGAGTATAGCAGCAGGGAGGTTCTACTGTAGTTGTACAGGGTTTTGTTGAGACCATACCTGGAGTATTGCGTACAGTTTTGGTCTCCAAATCTGAGGAAATACATTCTTGCCATAGAGGGGGTACAGAGAAGGTTCACCAGACTGATTCCTGGGATGTCAGGACTTTCATATGAGGAAAGACTGGATAGACTTGGCTTGTACTCGCTGGAATTTAGAAGACTGAGGGGGGATCTTATAGACACTTACAAAATTTTTAAGGGGTTGGACAGGCTAGATGCAGGAAGATTGTTCCCGATGTTGGGGAGGTCCAGAACAAGGGGTAACAGTCTAAGGATAAGGGGGAATTCCTTTAGGACAGAGATGAGGAAAACATTTTTCACCCAGAGAGTGGTGAGTCTCTGGAATTATCTGCCACAGAAGGTAGTTGAGGCCAGTTCATTGGCTATATTTAAGAGGGAGTTAGATGTGGCCCTTGTGGCTAAAGGGATCAAGGGGTATGGAGAGAAGGCAGGTACAGGAGACCGAGTTGGATGATCAGCCATGATCATATTGAATGGCGGTGCAGGCTTGAAGGGCCGAATGGCCTACTCCTGCACCTATTTTCGATGTTTCTATGCTTAGTGTTCAATGCTACACCTCTCCACGCTGTGTACCACGCTGCGGCTTTCTCCACAATGCCTTTGCTGCACCCAACATATTAGACCATCCCTCGGCATGTATTCCTGCACCTTGGTATGTGCCATTTTGCAGAGTTCGTAAGAGAAAGCTCCTAGCATTGGAAGTCCAGCAAGTTACAGGCAAAACTTACATCTCCCCAAGCCTAACACCCTCAGTATTCTAAGTTAACTTAGCTGAGCAATCATACTTGGAGAATTTGCTCTGAGATCCTGAAACCCAGATCATTTCAATGAGCCAGAAACCGCTGGGGTTCAACACCCTCATAGGGTGGGTTTCAGGTTTAACACCCTTCACCAAACTAGTACCTGTTAGGGTTTGACTCAAAATGTCTTCCATCCATGTGCTCCGGGGATGCTGCCTAACCTGTTGAGTTACTCCAGCACTTTGTGGGTTCTTTTGTAAACCAGCGTCAACAGTTTTTTGTTTCCACATGACCAGTACCTGCTACTTTCTTCCCTTCAACTACTTAGTCATGGAAATAGGCCCCTTGGCCCACGCCCATGCTGAGCAAGCTGCCCCCATCTACACTGGTCTAATTGCCCTTATTTAGCCAATAACCCTCTAAACCTTTCCTGTTCAAGTACCTGTCCAAATGCCTTTTAAATGTCATCATTGTACCTGCCTCATCTACCTCCTCTGGCAGCTCATTCCATATGTCCACTATGTGAAAAAGTTGCCTCTCAGATTCCTACGAAATCTTTCCATAGTAAAATGTCCTTTGGTCTCGAATCCCTTACTGGGTAAAAGACTGCATTTTAATCTTTCGGTTCCCCTCATGATCTTATAGACCTCCAAAAGCTCATTCCTCATCTTTCAGCACTCCAAGGAATAAGGGCCTAGCCTGCCCAACCTTTGCTTCCAGCTCAGACCCTCACATTCTCATAAATCTTCTCTGCATGCTTAACAACATCTTTCCTACAGCAGGGTGACCAGAACTGAACACTATACTCCAACGTCTTGTACAACTGGAACATAACATCCCAACTTCTTTACTCAATACCCGAACTGGCTTGTGTGTCTTTCTGCATACGTTACATTTACTAGTTAATCTTTTAAGCCGCTGTTCGTGCTTTTCACTTATTAAACACCCACCCGCTGTCCATGCCCTCAACAGGATTTCAAATCACGAATCTCATGGGGGATTCACATCTTCCTTCACACACTCACGGCTTTCCAGTAAAGCACTGCAATCCTGTTTACCATGCTCTACACTTGCTAGGCTGATGAATGCGATTTCGCCGCCTACTGATGAAATTTTTAAAAACTTTTCATTTACTTGCTTGAAACAGGGCTTGGGAAGAAATTAGATCTTCTTCTGTGCCAGGAATCACTAAGAATTTTTTTCCAAAATGTCATAACTTGCAATCCTAGCCATATTGGTTCGCACTTTGGCACTCCTCTACATTAAATTGATTGGCACTTTAATTTGACCTGATCGGTTGCATTTATGGGGAATTTAAACAAGTTCCAGTTTGGCAGGTTATATATTGATGCACAGTAGGCCGCAGTCCTCCCTTTCATCCTCCAATAAGATTATCCTTTGAAGAGTACACCTTCTTCATTAACGTGATCCCTGACATTATTAGTGCATGATCAATTAGAAAATACTGCTAAAATTAACTGCATTGAAAACAAAGCCAACAGAGAGGACTCGTGAAATCAATTTCAGATGTGGAATATTGTATTTCAGAATGATTAACATTATTATGATTATAGTTTCCCCTGGTGCGAAGCCTCGTACATCATTGCAATGCTTTCTGTGATTCTGTAGATTTAAACTACATTTATAATCTTGAAAAGGTTTATCTCCAATACAACATACCCTTTATCATTTATACCCCAAAGGACACTTCATCAGTTGCCATTCAACACAATAAAATTAATGGATTGTAAGAATTATGGTCGATTATGACTCTGTGTCAGTGCCACCACGGCCCAGATTTGTGTTATCTAATAACAACAAGCCACAAACCTATTGTCAATAATGTCAAAAGTATTAGTTCATCAAGTAGCATTATTTTAAGGAGTAATGTTCAAAGAACCACACAGGCTTTCAATAATGAGTGACCTGCATTAATCTGTCCAAAGAACTACCAATTATTTTTGTTCATCTGTTGCTGTTGCTAACAAAGAACAATTGCCGGTATGTGAAAATTTCATTTTAACAATATTAGTTCCCACTGGATTGTAAACTCCAGACATAACTTATTAATCGGGACTAATTACCTCCATACGCACTAGCCTGAAGCAAGGATAAAACTCCACTTTAAACAGAATGGGGTCAAAAGAATTAAATGATAGATGAAGCAAGCCATTTGAGGTAACTGATTATCAACCACATCATTAAACAAGAGCCTAACTAACATAATCTTTTCAGTCAGTGCACGGAGTAAACTAATGGCTGTTTTGGAGTCAGTTATTTCTTTGACATACGTATTGTGTTTGGCAGTGCGATATCAATTATTCACCACGCATCTCATTTCCAGAATATGAATGTGGTTTTCATCACAAAAGTTTAAAAGTTACTGGAATTTCCAAATTGGTAAGCAATAACTGTATGAGCTTACCGGTGGATTATTATGCCATTTTATACCCACGGGAATAGCAAACACAATGCTCCCACAATAAGTCAAGAGTGTCCTATTGTCCTATCTCCCAAAATGGAACAATTACATTCTTACTTGCAGCAGCGCAACAGATATGTAAACATCATAATAAACAACAAAAAAAGTTCAGTATATAAAAAACAAACAATAATAGTGCAAAGACAAAAACAATAAAATCAATGCCCCTCAGGTTTATGTGGCTCAGAGCTTAGTTGGAGGTTGTAATATTTAATAGTAAGATTAAATGAGAACTTATCAGTTTGAAGTTTGATCTTTATTTTATGAGGAGTTACGATGAGGGATTACGTGAAAAACCCCGTACAGCCGCACGTGCGTCAATCTTCAAAGCAACGGTGTAAAATCACAGGTAATAGTGACTGAAGTATAATAGTAAGAACAAAAGACTAGAACTACCAGATGATATTTATGAGGGTTGGGAGCGGGGGGCACGTAATCCCTCATCGTAACGTCTCATAAAATAAAGATCAAACTTCAAACTGGTAAGTTCTTGTTTAATCTTACTATTTTACTTCAGAGTCAAGAGCCTTGTGAAATGAGTATACACAACCACAGTTGTTTCATTGACAAATGAAGGGAAAACATTCATAATGCATACAGGCATGACATAGATTTAAAACATGTTGATGCTGTTTAAATGAAATAATAATATTTCCATCTCTCACCCAGATGGAAAATATAACCAGAACATGAATAGAGTTAACAAATACCCCTGCAATGGGTTATTATAAATGTTTGGAGATTCGGACATTGGACCACGCTGCAGCCGTAACAATGCGACCCAGCGGAACGCAAATACCCTTGCTGCTGATGTTATAGCAGCCCTGGTGGAATGAGATCTGGAATCAGAATCCATTCCTACATAACGCAAACTCCATTTTTATCATCTGGAATGGCCTGAACAAATACGTTCTCCCAAATATTTTGTGACTAATAACATTGCTAGTCCAGAACCTCCAAGGCTCTTGGTGACCTTGACGTATTGTTGTATATATGTGTGCTTACCTTATCAAAGGTCCCCTGTGACTATTTGTGACTATTTTGAGACCTGATCACCTTCTGGTCTGCTCAAGTATTTATAACATAATATTATATATTATAATTTACAGATGTAATCATCCTGTACCATCACAATTATGTAGCAACTGAACCTGCTGTGCTAAACCAGCACCAGAAGGATAACTACCTAATAAACTCCAGCCAAATTTAAGGATATAGCTGGAGCCTCTTGGTGAAATAGTGTTCACAAATGTCAACATCGCATATGGCATTGTACTGGTCCTGGGAGACATTATGTTGAAGATATCATACCACTTGATATCCGGCGTGACCCCGACAGAGCGGGTCTTGTTTGATACAGCCAACTCAATGAGAAAACACGTTGACACAATTAATGGCCGTACAACTCAATAATTAACAAACAATCATTTAACATGAACCCCAAACTTTAGCAATTTATACAATTTTCAATGTAACATGAGCATAAACAAACTCTTTCATCTCCTGGAAAAGAAAAGTTCTGCGTTTTGGTGCTATCCAAGCACTTTGAACACATAGAAGGATAGAGGTAACAACCCAAACCTTAGGGCAGTTTATTAAACCTCGTCAGTGGTGGGCAAATTAATGGAAAGGATACTTAGAGATAATATATATAAGCATCTGGATAAACAGGGTCTGATCAAGAACAGTCAACATGGATTTGTGCCTGGAAGGTCATGTTTGACAAACCTTCTTGAATTTTTTGAAGAGGTTACTAGGGAAATTGATGAGGGTAAAGCAGTGGATGTTGTCTATATGGATTTCAGTAAGGCCTTTGACAAAGTTCCCCATGGAAGGTTGGTTAAGAAGGTTCAATCTTTGGGTGTTAATGGTGGAGTAGCAAGATGGATTGAACAGTGGCTGAATGGGAGATGCCAGAGAGTAATGGTGGATCGCTGTTTGTCAGGTTGGAAGCCGGTGACCAGTGGGGTGCCTCAGGGATCTGTGTTGGGTCCACTGTTGTTTGTCATATACATCAATGATCTAGATGATAGGGTGGAAAATTGGATAAGTAAGTATGCAGATGATACTAAGATAGGTGGTGCTGTGGATAATGAAGTAGATTTTCAAAGTCTACAGAGAGATTTGGGCCATTTGGAAGAGTGGGCTGAAAGATGGCAGATGGAGTTTAATGCTGATAAGTGTGAGGTGCTACATCTTGGCAGGACAAATCAAAATAGGACGTACATGGTAAGTGGTAGGGAATTGAGGAATGCTGTGGAACAGAGGGATCTAGGAATAACTGTGCATAGTTCCCTGAAGGTGGAATCACATGTAGATAGGGTGGTAAAGAAAGCTTTTGGTGTGCTGGCCTTTATAAATTAGAGCATTGAATATAGGAGTAGGGAAGTAATGTTAAAATTGTACAAGGCATTGGTGAGACCAATTCTGGAGTATGGTGTACAATTTTGGTCGCCTAATTATAGGAAGGATGTGAACAAAATAGAGAGAGTACAGAGGAGATTTACTAGAATGTTGCCTGGGTTCCAGCAACTAAGTTACAGAGAAAGATTGAACAAGTTAGGTCTTTATTCTTTGGAGCGTAGAAGGTTAAGGGGGGGACTTGATTGAGGTCTTTAAAATGATGAAAGGGATAGACAGAGTTGACGTGGATAAACTTTTCCCATTTAGGGTATGGAAGATTCAAACAAGAGGGCATGACATGAGAATTAAGGGACAGAAGTTTAGGGGTAACATGAGGGGGAACTTCTTTACTCAGAGAGTGGTGGCTGTGTGGAATGATCTTCCTGCAGAAGTGGTGGAGGCAGGATCGATTTTAACATTTAAAAGTAAAGTGGATAGGTATATGGACGGGAAGGGAATAGAGGGGTATGGTCTGAGTGCAGGTAGATGGGACTAGGGGAAAATGAATGGTCGGCACGGACTGGAAGGGCCGAGAAGGCCTGTTTCTGTGCTGTAATTGTTATATGGTTATATGGTTAAACCTGCAGAGCATAATTTGAGTTTATCATGCAACGGCTGATTTCCCAAGCCTCAGGCTGAACCAGCAAAATTACGTTTAAAATAACCAAATAAGGTTATATTATTATTCCCGACAAATCGGGAATCAATTTGCATAAGACAATCACACAATAGGAACCTAAAGCGGCCTCTTAATGACTTTATTTGAAGCCTCGATTGATGAAGCAAAATGGAGGGAGCCATAAAAGACTCCTTGTAGCGAGAATGTATCTTTCGCCACTGTTGTGCCACATATTTTGCAACCAGTGAATAAGCATGAAAACAACATATATATATAATGGCAACACCGAATTAATGTTGAATCACACTATATTATGAAATTCTGGTTAAATGGAACACCTAATATATATATATATATATAAAAGCATTATATATATATATATATATATATATATATATATATATATATATATATATATATATATATATATATATATATATATATATATATATATATATATATCATGCTTATATATATATATATATATATATATATATATATATATATATATATATATATATATATATATATAAGCATGATATATATATATATATATATATATATATATATATATAGATATATATCATGCTTATATATATATATATATATTAGGTGTTCCATTTAACCAGAATTTCAAAATATAGTTTGATTCAACATCAATTCGGTGTTGCCATTAACCTATACTTGATGATTCTCCAGTGGTAAACAAGATTATGTAACCATTCCAGGGGTCTTTAACTGATTGCACCCCCATGACTAACATATGCCATCATCATAATGTATCAACCTGAACCTGAGCATAACGATATGTATATTTGCCCAATCACTCTTTAACCCATACAATGCCCGTAGGGTCTATAGATAGTTGATACCAATAACAGAAAAATTGGTAAATCATGCAAGTGTGCTCCACCTCCAAACTCAAGATGATATTCACAATTTCATGTCTGCCGTAAACAGCAACTGTGTCCCGATTTCCGAGCCAGTCTTGCAAGATAATCTTGGCCCCTATACTGAACCTGCCCAATTCTAACCTGCTTGAAATGCTAGTATTGTCCATTTTACTTGGTTAGACCCCTCAAAGTAGCTGATAATGTCTCAATCATTTGTAATGTATAACTAAGTGTATACCTTACCAAGTTGTAAGTGGTCCCTTAATTGTAGAGTAGCACAGGTACAGTGCGTGGAAACTCTGGCCAGCTTTCATGCTGCCACCAACTTCAGTGAAGCGCTTACTGCCGATGAAGACGTGGGGCGTGTTGTCGCCAAAACTATGAAACTTTGCTCGTTCCAATAGCTATGGAAAGGTCTTATCTGAATAGAAGATTCGGCGGCCAACTCTAATGTCCCCCTGAGAGCAGTATTCACTGCATATGTGTTTGGGATGGCAACTTTTCTGCCAGGCATAGACCTCTGGCGCGTGTCCTACATCCCTTGGGCATGCTCTACGGCTATACCCTCTGACTCGGCGTTAGACTATACCAATCACGCATGCTCTCCTCTTACATGAGGGAGACATTAAGCAGCCCTGTTACAAGGTGCTGCTGACGCGGCTTCAGCAATATGCTGACTTTGCCATGGCCCCAGCGTCAGAATAATATTGACGCGGCATGCTCTCCTCCTACATGAGGGAGACATTAAGCAGGCCTGCTACAAAGCGCTGCTGACGCATTTTCCCATTTAGGGCCATTACCACCATTTTGCAATATAATTAAAGATTTACCTAACAACTATTGGAGCAGAAATGAATACTGTTTGTCCATCATTGTGACTTTATTAATTTCTGCTGGCGATAACAAGGTGTGTTAACAATGACCTACATTGCACTTAATAGTTAACCATTTAACAAGACCATTGACTATAGGAGTAGGGAAGTAATCTTAAATTTGTACAAGGCATTGGTGAGACCAATTCTGGAGTATGGTGTACCATTTTGGTCGCCTAATTATAGGAAGGATGTGAACAAAATAGAGAGAGTACAGAGGAGATTCAAACAAGAGGGCATGACATGAGAATTAAGGGACAGAAGTTTAGGGGTAACATGAGGGAGAACGTCTTTACTCAGAGAGTGGTGGCTGTGTGGAATGAGCTTCCAGCAGAAGTGGTGGAGGCAGGATCGATTTTAACATTTAAAAGTAAAGTGGATAGGTATATGGACGGGAAGGGAATGGAGGGGTATGGTCTGAGTGCAGGTAGATGGGACTAGGGGAAAATAAATGTTCGGCATGGACTGGAAGGGCCGAGAGGGCCTGTTTCCGTGCTGTAATTGTTATATGGTTATATTGTTATAAGATAACAGTTGTCCTACTTGCACAGCTGAATCACATCTATAATATTACCAATTAGTCTGACGACTAGAAAGCTATTTTATAACAACAAAACTGTTACAGGAGTCTATTGACTGCAATCTGTTGCAAAGGCCGGCGTCAATGGCCTATTGAATGCATAAAGGTGAATCCCAATGTCCTACAAGTCTATTTGATAAGAACTTAATCTAACACATTTTAGCACATACATAACCAGTGTTTTGAAATGTGAATAGTTTTCTTTGAATGCTTTTTTGTCATCATTCTGTTATATTGCCTTATCCTAGCAATGCCTCCTCATCCCCCATGATCACTGTAAATAGAATACCCTACTAAGTAGCCTATTCCCACGAAGCAGCCCTGAACAAGGTACTGCTGGCGCCCATGAAGTAGCCCTGAACAAAGGTGCTGCTGGCACAGCCTTTCCCATAGGCCAGTATTTGCCATAGATTTGGCGTTCTCATGAAGCAGCCCTGAGCAAAGGTGCTGCTGGCACAGCCTCTCCAATAGTCTAGCCTGCCATAGCTTGGCATCCCCTGGAGCAGTCCTGAACAAAGGTATTGCTGGCATAACCTTTCCCATAGGCTGGCACTGCCATAACTTGGCATCCCCATGAAGCAGCCCTACACAAAGGTGCTGCTGGCACAGCCTCTCCAATAGGCTGACACTGTCATAAACTTTACTGCTGACGTGGGCTCCCACATTAACCCGCGCTGACCCAACTCCTGCTGAAGGATTGTCTCTAGATTCATTCCCAAAGGGGAAATCTCCAAACATCTGTCGGTATTATACTGACCATTTTTGTCAGTTGTCCCCATATCCTGGGGATGACTGCGGTTTGGGAACCGCATAACTGAATTTCCCTTCCCCGAGAATCAATATAAATATATATATACATACCCGCGGTAACCCTCCCGGCACCCGGGCTAACCATTTAGGTGAGTTTTAACCCCACCTCCTGGGATCTACTGCGGTCTGGGAACTGCATATTCTTGGGTTCCCCTCCGCGGGAACCCAGGCTGACCGTTCAGGTCAGTTTAGCCCCATACCTTGGGGACTACTGCGGTCTGGAACTGCATATTCTTGGGTTTCCCCTCCCCGGGAACCCAACGTGTAGAGTCACTGACCGCGTTATCAGTGACTCCGATCGCAAAACCCGACATTCGCCAGCTCTCCGCTTCCGCGGTCGGACCAGGGTTTTCCCCAAAGCCCTAGGCTGGTTCCCTCGTCTGCCATCGCGAACATCCCGCAAAAACCTCAAAGGTTCCAGCAGGAGACATACAACAGGTAAGGAATAGCACTTACCTGAAGTTTAAACTTACCATTGGTGGAGCTGCATTAAAGCGTCTGACGTAATGACGCATGTGCGGCTGTATGGGGTTCTTCACGTAGTCACTCACGTGACTCCGAAGTAAAATACCGTGATGATAGTTGGAAAGAAGTTGTTTCTGAATCTGAACATTACAGTTTAAACTCCTATACCTTTTTTCCAATGGCGGGGGTAAAACAAAAGCATGGCCAGGGTGGTGTGGGTCTCTGATGATGCTAGCTGCCTTTTTGAGGCAGCGACTCCTGTAGATACCTTTGATGGTGCAGAGGTAGACAAAAATGCTGGAGAAACTCAGCGAGCAAAGGA
Source organism: Raja brachyura (assembly GCA_963514005.1). The sequence goes on along the minus strand of OY740785.1, from coordinate 82,377,459 downwards.
AGTAGGCAACGTTTCGGGTAGAGACCCTTCAGATGGTGCGGAGGTCAGTACCCATGAAGGACTGCACCCTTACAGTAGATACCACGGGAACTACACTCCCATAGTATGTACTGTACCTTCAACAATACACCCCCATGGCAGATATCTACATGAATACACCCCTGCAGCAGGTATTGTTAGTAATACTGCACCACAGCAGATAAACTCCAAATGTAGGGGACTCCAGGAATACTTCCCAACAACAGTAATTTCCATCAGTACACCCCCACAACAGGTATCTCTAGGACAACAACTTCACACAAGGTTGTTCCAGCATTATTCTCCCACATCACAGACATGGGGTGGATGATTGCAACCTTCACGTGGTCTGTCCTGTTTTGACAAATGCAATCTACCCGGCGTGCACAATCAAATAAGATCAAATAGAACAAGTTGCCCTACAACGTTAGGTTGTGCATGCCATATGCAAGAAGAAGAAGAAGACCACAGACCTGAAGAATACTTTCCTCAAAGCCAGTACACCTTTATTACATACCAACAACTCAATTCAGTAATAGAATCATAGAATGGTTACAGAACAGAAGGAATTTATTTGGCCCGTTGTGTCTGTAACAGGCTCGGTATCAAAGCAACTCACCAGTTCCAGTCCTTGATCCTTTCACCATAACCTTGCAAAATTTTCTTCACCATATACTTATCATAGTCATGTGCGAAGGCCTCTGTGCATTCTGCCTGCACCACGGTTGGAGACAATTTATTCCAGATCCCAACTGCACACCATGACTAGGTTTTTACTTATGTTCCTCGTAACTGTCAGTGACCTCTAATCCTCGACTCCCATTATCCACACCGTCTCGAACCCGCATCGTTTTATACACTTCAATCAGATCTCCCCTCAGTCTTGGAAATTGTTTCATCCCTCTGATCTATCCTTCCAATTCCAGTAATCATTGGCAATAATCCTTATTTGGACACTGGAATTGATCACTATTAGGCAGGGTGCTGCCATCGCATTTTGCACGTCGCTTCTTTCCCCCCCCCAATGTGTACATGAGACTAATTACGATGGACATCAATGGAATACTTCCATCTGTTTAATCTATTTCTGTTTTACAACAAGGCATTTTTGGAATTTTATCAACTGTTTGGGATTGAATTTCAAGATTCCCTTGAATTTTTTTTTTTTTAATCCCTATTTTGCTTGGTAGTAATTAAAATCAAGGGGTAATGGGAATCGAGGATTAGGCTTCACCTACACAGTAGAGGTGAGAGGAACTTATTGGAAATAGTTCAGTTCTAGTTCCACCAGGGATATAAAAGCGTAGGAAGGAACTGCAGATGCTGGCTTAAAGCGAAGATGGACACAAAATGCTGGAGTAACTCAGCGGGACAGGCAACATCTCTGGAGAGAAGGAATGGGTGATGTTTCAGGTCGAGGCTCTTCTTCTGATGTAGATTTAAAAGGTACCTTTTAATGAAAACTAAATGCAATCCAAAAAACAACCTTGTTAAAAGGGTCCATTGAAGAGGATTTTGACCCATCCAGGGGAGTACTAGAACTATGCCGTGGCTACAGCTGGTTTTATTTGAACAACTTCCAGTTCCTTTGTGAAGCAAACGGCAGGCAGAATCTCCATCTTCTTGCAACCTTAAGTGCATGACCTTTTTATACTCTTTGTTGTCCTCAAGAATCAACTCTTGAATGAGAAATACAATTCCAATGTATGAGACACTACCATAGGTAGTGTCTCATACATGGGACAATTGCCATAGGATGTAGATTCCCCTAATGGTACATTACATATGGTTGTATCTCTCTGCATCACAAACATTTCCATTTGTTCATGTAACTATGTTTAGTAATGGGCAATGACTGCTGTGAAATGGGATTTTGTTTTCTTTTGCAGCAAGCACTTTTATATTACAGCGCGAGGCTCTTACAAATGCAGCTTTTTTCTTTATGCGCTCTGGCAATGGCTCTTGCCATTATTATCATTATTGTTATTATTATTCCCCCAGTTGCTTCGTTGATAAAGTCAATGCCAGCAATGAAATTGAATCATACAGCTCTGCAAAGGCCACCTTCGGTCATTTGTCCTATTTACAAAATAAGGACTTTGCAATTGGTCTCTGCGTCTCCTGAATGGGAAGGTGAGAAACTTAATCAATGTCCCCACTCCTAAGTCAGTTCTCCTACAAATTAGACAACTACACTGCATACTTTCTATTTCCCAAAGCTACAATTTCTAAGATTGGATTTCCAGTAGTAATGGTTCTCAATATGGCTAGTTCGAACTGTTGAGTGATTGACTGTGGACCGAAATGGGATAGCTAGACTAATCCACTGTAGACTCAACTGAGGTGTCTAGAAATGGCTTTCCCATCATTAAAATGGAATCCAATTGCATCAGCCTCAGTTGAGTACACACGAGTCCCAGAGGTGCATATACTATAAGGAAGCACACAGTGGAGTCTAGCTCCTTGCACTGAAAAGAACATATACATTTGCTCAGGAACCAAAACAGGATTTTAGTTTGTAATATATCATTGTATGCTGTTATGTTGAAAATGATTACCAAGGGTAAACTTTTATTGTTAGGGGAAAGAGAATGGTCATATACTTATGGACACGATTAACATTTAATATTTTTTTTAAGTATAGTTTTTAAAGCATGTGCCTGGATTTTAGGTTAATATATGAATGCAAAATCCAGGTGAAGAATGACGATTCAAATTCTCCAACAGAATGGTATATACTTACAAAGTAACATTTGGATTTCTTGCTTTCTTGGGTGCAAGTGCAAATAATTCTGTTAAACAGACTTTACAAGCCTCAGAGTTTTGGGTTTTCTTTTGGCAAAATTGATAAAATATGTGCAGACATCATTCACACCATTGATAAACCTACAGTAAAAAACTAATTGTTTAAAAATTGTCTGCTGCAAAAGGTTTTATGCTTCCTTTTATAAGAGGAAAGTAATCTCTGTTGTAGCTGTTGGTTTTCAAAAAGATTAGGTACAGGGTTAAAAACTTACATTATTTTTACAATTTCGATTGATACAGTGATGCTGATTATACAATAGACATTTTTTTACAATTTTAAATGGGAAAAATATATTTAATATCAAATTAAAGATTATTTCATAAAGAGTTGCCACAAAAGGCTGTGGAGGCAAAGTCAGTGGCAGAAATAGATAGATTCTCGTGTATGAAGGATCTGCTGATGCTGATTTAAACCAAAGATAAACACAAAAAGCTGGAGTTAAGGGCCTGTCCTACTTGGGTGACCTAGTCTGCGAGTTTAGAAGAGTTTGCCCTGGACTCAAACTCACAGCATGGTTGACATGAGGTTCTGGGAGGTCCTATGAGGTCGCTGGAACTTTTCAGCATGCTTGAGGGAAGTTCCCGCCTACTCGCGACCTCAGCTAGGTCGCGGAAATGTTTTCATGATATTGAAACATTTTCCGCGAGTAAAATTTAGTCGGCATGGGTCTTTTTCATTCATAGTGCAGTGGAGTGGGGTCGCTATTTACTTACAGGCACTTGAGGGCAGCCGTAGGCAATCTCCTTCGCTGACCGGACATTTTAATTGACTCATTGGAGTTTTCAGGACCTAGGAAGACCTACCGGTAGGTAAAATGCCCGCTAAACTTTATTAAACTTCCCTCCCCGCCCTCTCTAAAGGACTTACCATTACTGTGGCAGCTGTTTACCTTCATCCAGCAGCCAACACTCCTCCATTTTCCCTGGCCCCCACCTTTGCTTGTGTGTGATTGGTCGATGTAGCTCATGGTTTCAACATGGGCGGTCGATCCAGCTCGAGGCTTTTCAGGGGAGTGCCCTCGAGCTTGAAGGTCGAAGACACTCTTCTGGACTCGCGGATTAGGTCACCGCAGTGGGACAGGCCCTTAACTCAGTGGGACAGGCAGCATCTCTAGAGAGAAGGAATGGGTGACGTTTCGGGTCGAGACCCTATTTCAGACTGGGAAACGAGAGATATAGACGGTGATGTGGAGAGATAAAGAACACTGAATGAAAGATATACAAAAAAGTAACAATGATAAAAGAAACAGGCCATTGTCAGCTGTTTGGAGGGTGGAAATGAGAAACTAGTGCAACCTGGGTGCTTGTGCAAATATGCAATGCCGTTCCTCCAATTTGCGTTTAGCCTAACTCTCACAATGGAGGAGACTGAGGACAGAAAGGTCTGCGTTGGAGTGGGAAGGAGAATTAAAGAGTCCAGGAACTGGGAGATCAGGTAGGTTCAGGCGGGCTGAGCAAAGGTGTTCCGCAAAACAATTGCCTACTCTGCATTGGTCTCGCCGATGGATAACAGTCCACATCTTGAACAATGGATTCAGTAGATGAGGATAGAGGAGGTGCAAGTGAACCTCTGCCAAACGTGAAAGGACTGTCGGGGTCACTGGACAGAGTCGAGGGAGGAGGTATAGCGACAGGTGGTTGCATCCTCTGTGATTGCAGGGAAAGGTACCTGGGGAGGGGGTGATTTTTTGTGTGAAGGGATGAGTTAATCAGGGAGTTGTGAAGGGAACAATCTCTGTGGAAGGTGGAAAGGGGTGGAGATAGAAAATGTGGCTAGTGGTGGGATCCCGTTGGAGGTGGTTGAATTTTAGGAGAATTATGCGTTGTAGATTCTTAATTAGTACAGGTGTCAGAAGGCAGGAGAATGGGGTTAGGAGGTAGAGATAGATCAGCCATGATTCAATGGAAGGGTAGACTTGGTGTGCCGAATGGCCCAATTCTACTCCTATCACTTATGAATACTGCACCATTTCAATGTCCATAAATAAAGATGACTGGTAAAAAGGTATAAAGAGGAATGAAATGTATTTAAATGCAAAAATGATGATAACACTAAGTAATTATTATGTGAAGATTATTGCAGGAAGAATACAAATGAGTTGTAAATTATTAACATGGATATAATTGAATTTGAAATTCTCTTCCATGTGTAATGCACCCATATGATAATTATTACAATAGTGTCTAAATGTACTGTATTCTCAGATGTTAGAAGTGCACTTTCCAGAAGTGAAGGCAATGAGGCAATATTGTTAATTAATATTATCTCACCCTAGCAGAGATAAACATCTGGATTATCTCAAGCGAACATGCTTGTTTCTGGAGTAGTCACATCAAGAGACTTTGTACTGAATAATACTGGGGCCATTCATGTCATTAAAACATGGCTTAAATAATGTTACAGTGACTAACTTTTACAATCTTGCACATAAAATAGATTTTAACAACGTCCTCCTCATACTCATTTTTTAAAATGTGCTCATTCAATGATATGGATGTTGTTGGAATGCCAGTACTTATTGTCCATCCATAATTTCCCAGAACTGTGGATGAAGGGGCTTCCATACACGTGTGGGCGTGAGTCACATAGAGACCAAAGCAGGTAGGATGGAAAATGCCTTACCCTGAATGATACAATTAAACAAAAAGGATGTTTGAGGCGTTCCAATCATTTCATGGTTACCATTAGCATATAACCATATAACAATTACAGCACGGAAACAGGCCTTCTCGGCCCTTCCAGTCCGTGCCGAACATTTATTTTCCCCTAGTCCCATCTACCTGCACTCAGACCATACCCCTCCATTCCTTTCCCGTCCATATACCTATCCACTTTAATTTTAAATGTTAAAATCGATCCTGCCTCCACCACTTCTGCAGGAAGATCATTCCACACAGCCACCACTCTCTGAGTAAAGAAGTTCCCCCTCATGTTACCCCTAAACTTCTGTCCCTTAATTCTCATGTCATGCCCTCTTGTTTGAATCTTCCCTACCCTCAATGGGAAAAGCTTATCCATGTCAAACCACGTCAATGTTACCATTACCAAGACTAGCATTTTAAACAAAAAAGTTAGATTTACTTAACTAATATCATTTGCTCCTCCAGGTCCATGGTGGAAATCAACCTTCGTCAATGTATCAATGTGCATCGATACACCCAACCTCTAGCCAAAGTCACAGAAATGTGATCACTGAAGGGTCACACGCCCAGCACGTAGACTAACCCTGACATTAAGAAAAATGAGGAGAGTATAAACTGCAGGTCGCAATGTTGAAAGAATTCACTGACTTTCTGGTAGTGAAGTGAATGAGTAAACTATCATCATCAAAGCCTATTTTAAGTTTCTTTATCAAATTTATAGAAACGACTTTGAGGTGGCCTTTATTGAAAAAAACACCTGCCATTGCTATTGGAGATTGCAAGTGGTGAGTAGAATATTCACAGTGTTGATATGAAGTGTTTTTTGTAATGTAACTGAACGTCGAGTTGCTTAGTCCTGCAGTGTAGCCATCAAACTGGCTTCTTCTTCTTTCGTGTGGCGTGCACAGCCTAAAGTTGTTGGGCAACTTGTTCTATTTGATCTTCCGTTTGTGCACGTCGAGTTGATTGCATTAGTCCAAATAGGACGGACCACGTGAAGATTGCAATCTTCCACCCCGTCAAACTGGCTGGGCAGCTAATAGAGAAGGCATGACCTGATGCTTATTCAAAGCGATATTCATATGTTAATCTAATGCAAAGGTTAATATGTTAACATTTGGGTTAGTCAAGTACATGCGCTTGTATAAGTTTACACATGAGCAAGTCAGTCAAGAAATAGTATTTTTGATGCATTGTAAAGTTTAGTCACTCGTTCATAATAATGTCATGTATGTGGTTTAATTTGATTGTTGTTCCCATGGCTGGCATTACAGTAAGGATATTATAATTCTGAGCAAAAGTTAGCAGACAGGTTATACAGAGGGCTGAACTAACTGTCCAGAAGGATGAGATCAAAAACCATCATGAAATTTTTGAAATTGAAACTTGATTTAAAACTCTGTGGGAGTTATGGACATCATAAAGCTATGGGGTTATTGCGAATATCAATTTCATTCACTAATGTCCTTCAGGGAGGAAATCTGCCATGCTAACCCAATCTGTTTTTGTTGTAAGTCCAGACCTGCAGCAATGAGGTTGACTTCCAGCTGTCCTCTCTGGGACGGACTGGGAAGACATTCATTTATACTGGACTCAAACCACACTGACTCCAGTGTGCCCCCAACCTCCACTACCCTGCATTGCAGCCAAAAATCATGCATCACACTAGAGGTCAAATGCCAGAGCAGCAGCATTCTCCAACACACTGTAACTGAGGGCTCAGAAGCATTTTACCCCTTGGCCCAATGTCAACCAAAGCCAGAACATCTCGAAAGGCCCCATTCATTTTACTGTCCTTCACTCAAAAGTAATTGAAAATGTATTTGAATTAATATTTTAACTAATTCTCTCATGTTGAATGTGTTTTAGAGGAATTCATTGACTAAAATTATATTCTATTGTAATTATTAATATTTTTTAATTATTTGAATCATTTAAATATTTTCAACCAGTCAACCAATAACGTTTCAAGCTTCAACCAATCAACCGATTTACGGGCCAAGACCCTGAGACACTGAGGGGATACCTACGCCACAAAGCCTGTAGTGGTTCAAGCAGGATTACAAGTATGTAAAGCTGGACTATGTGTCTATCTTTAGCTTAAACCAGCATCTGCAGCTCCTTCTCTCACATACTGTACAAGCATGTAACGATGGACAATTAACCCCCCCCCCCCCTTAACAAAAATGAATTGTATCAGAGAAAATACTGATTGGAGATGATCAGCCATGATCACATTGAATGGTGGTGCTGGCTCGAAGGGCCAAATTGCCTACTCCTGCGCCTATTTTCTATTGTCTAAAATGAACATGGCAAATGATGTGTGCTTGAAATTATATTTTGATTAAACATGCTACATTCATTCTCTAGTTTAGATAGCTGCTCCATGAAACATAAAATGAAAAATATATAAAATAATAAAAACTTGGCTTGGTTTAAACAGTATTCTCCCCCACTGGGATTATATGAATTTAGAGTATTGGAAATTGCACCAGTGGTTCGAAACACAAAAGTGCTGGAGTAATTCAACGGGTCAGGCAGCATCTGTGGAGGGAATCAATTGGTGACATTTTTGTAGGAACTGCAGATGCTGGTTTAAATCGAAGATAGACACAAAATGCTGGAGTAACTCAACGGAACAGGCAGCATCTCCGGAGAGAAGGAATGACCGTTTTGGGTCAAGAAGAGTCTCGACCCAAAAGGTCATCCATTCCTTCTCCCCAGAGATGCTGCCTGTCCCGTTGAATTACTCCAGCATTTTGTGTCTATGTTCGGTGACATTTTTGGTCAGTACCCTTCTACAGAAATGTTAGCTAGGCATTCTCTCCACAGATGCTGCCTGACTTATTTGGATTTTGTGTTTTGCTCCAGATTCCACCATGGTTACCATTACTCTTTCAATTAATTTATTTTGTAGGGAATGATTATTATTTCCCACTTCAAACATTTGCAGTTCCTTCCTACAAGAATGTCACCAATTGATTCCTTTCCTCCCCTTTCCTAACCAGAGTATCAACATGTCTCGTCCACCAGAGTTCCCTGAACTTTCCAGCATGGCCTTAACCCTAACAGGAGCATCCTGCCCCACTTGCTATCTCACTTTTAGAAGACTCCCCCTTGCCGGTCATTCACTTACCTGCAAACACACTCTCCCAATCAACCTCTGCAAGTTCCCACCCAATGCCTCCTTAGTCGGTTTTGTCCCAATATAGGACATTAACTCGTGGCCCTGTCCGATCCTTCTCCCTAACAACTTTAAAACCAATACACGTGTCACTGGTCCAAAATGCTCCCCCACTGATACTTCAGTCACTTGCCCTATCTTGTGCAATGAGAGGAGGGCCACTGTGGCACTCTCACTGGCATGTCCTCATTGAGGAAGCTCGTGGAAATATTTTCAGCATAAATATTTTCAACATGCTGAAATTTTTTCCGCGACATAGCTGAGGCCACGAGTATGCGGGAACTTCCCTTGAGCATGAAAGTGAGTTCCAGTGACCTGATAGGACCTCCTAGCACTTTGTGTCAACCATGCTGCGAGTTTGAGTCGAGGGCAAACTCGTCTAAACTCGCAGATTAGGTCGCCGCAGTGGGACAGCCCCTTTAGTCCTGGCCTCTGGATGCTGATTAATTTACAGTTACCGGCAATTTAAGCTCTCTGACTGGCAAGACTGTGGTGGTGTTGCAATTGTGACAAGATTGCTCATTACAGCTTTCCAAGTGTTCAGAGGAAGGTTATAATTGGCGGATACTCCAACGAGATGAGCAAACTAAAACAAGAAATAACCGGGGACACTTGGGTTCAACTCACTTCAAGCAAAGGAGAATGTTAAAAATGTTCCTAAAGAATACCTCCCATGTGGGTCTTTTACTTCACTTGTCCCGAAGATCGTTAATATTCCAGGATGCAGCATCAGCATTTACAGTCAAGAGAACTCAATATTTGGTTAATGGGTCTGGGAATATTTCAGCCTCAGATCATGTATCACCAGAAACTAGCTTAGTTGCTGGGTATATTTACTTGGTGTATTAATCATTGGTAAAAACTGATTAAATAGGCAAAAATATTCCTGCTTTTAAAATTATGTGCACAAAGTCAAAAGGTGTTCCCTGTTTACAGCTTGAGAACAATATTAAAACCACAACTTTAGGGCTTTATGTATTGTTAAATAAAAATATTCCCTAGACATTAGAGGGGAAGGGTCCCCTTTTGAATGTGCATTAGGAAGTCATCACTTTATCTTAACCTCTGTCTCTATTCATTTTGACTTGGTCCGTGATAGGCAATTGACTGAGATAACCCAAGCCCTGACTGAGTTAATAATCAGCAGGTGAGGAGGGATAACATTGTCACAATGCGCTAGAGTAACTCAGCGAGTCAGGCTGCATCTCTGGAGAACACAGATAGGCGACGTTTCGGGTTGGGACCCTTCTACGGACCTGACTCAAAACGTCGCCTCTCCATGTTTTCCAGAAACATTGTCTGATCCATTGAGTGACTCCAGCACTTCATATCTTTTTTTGTAAAGTGGCCAAAAATTGTGTTGTGTTTGGAAGAGTTCATTTTATAGTGGCTGATTATTATATGTTCAAGGAATTGCTCCTTCTGACCTCCCTCCATGCCTCCTCCGAACTCAACGAAAGAACTACAAGCTTCTGCGCAAGAATCCCAGCAACAAACACGCCTCTGACTATGTAATAAATCCCACCCACATAATTACAGGCAGACAATATTTAAAGGCGAGTGCCACAATTTATGACACACACAATTAAGCCAAATGGCTTACACAATTTAAAGAAGGTACCAACAAAGCTTTAATCTACTCTTCCCTTGTACACTCTCTATAGACAGCAATGAGCACAAGTGAGGAAGTTGGTTTCCCAAATGGACATTTTACACCAGCTGCAGAAAATGTGTCTGACACAAAACTTATAGTTTGTTGTTTTGTGGTCCCATGAATAATATTTAATGAATGCATGATGATTATACTTGGAATCAGTGCTGCATATATTACCAAATTGTAAATGATTGATAGATACTGAGGAAATGGCCATGGATTAAGTAAAATTGTTGTTCAGCGGCTTCTACGCTTCTACTGTACAATATGAATGAGTAAGTTTATTCGCCAAGTATTCACATACAAGGAATTTGCCTTGGTGCTCCACCCTCAAGTAACAACATGACATACAGTGACAGCTAAGAATGATACATAAAACATTAAACATTAATAATAAAACATTATTCATTAAACATGCAAATTAAATGAAATACCAGAGCAAAAGGAGCCTGCAGATTCTTCGTTATTGAGCAGAGCTACTACTTGTGGGAAAAAAAGCTGTTTTTATGTCTGGCTGTGGCAGCTTTGACAATCTGGAGTCGCCTTCCAGAGGGAAGTGATTCAAAGAGTTTGCAGCAAGGGTGAGAGGGGTCAAAGATGATCTTGCCCGCTCGCTTCCTGGCCCTTGCAGTGTACAGTTCATCAATGGAGGGAAGGTTGCAGCCAATAACCTTCTCTGCTGATCGGACAATCTGCTGCAGCCTCCGGGTGTCGTGCTTGGTGGCTGAGCCAAACCAGACTATGATGAAGAAGGTGAGAACAGACCGTGTAGTTGGACCATCATTGCCTGTGGCAGATTGTGCTTCCTCAGCTGCCGTAGGAAGTACATCCTCTGTTGTGCCTTTTTGATTGTGGAGTCGGTGGTAGCCCCCCACTTAAGATCCATGGAGATAATGGTTCCCAGGAACTTAAAAGACTCCACAGATGTGACTGGAGGTGCAGTCATTGGTGTAGAGAGAGCAGAGGAGAGGGGAGAGTACGCAGCCTTGCGGTGCTTGTATGCTGAGCATTTGCGGGTCCGAGATGTACTCTCCTAGCCTAACACTCTGCTTCCTGTCTGTCCGGAAGCTGGTGATCCACCGACGGAGTGGTTTAGGCACAGTCAACTCGGAAAGTTTGGAGTGAAGTAGCTCTGGCACAATGGTGTTGAATGCAGAGCTAAAATCAACAAACAAAATCCCCACATAGGCCCCCTGGCGTTCTAGGTGCTGAAGGATGAAATACAGGCCCAGGTTGACTGCATCATCCACAGATCTATTGGCCTGATATGCAAACTGCAGAGAGTCCAGCAGGGGGTTTGCAATATTTTTCAGCCTGGGCAGCACAAGCCCTTCAAAGGGCTTCATGACTACAGAGGTCAGTGCAACAGGTCTGCAGGGCCGGATTTACGTATAAGCTAGACAAGCTTAATCTTAGGGCCTCGAGATCTAGGGGGTCTACTCACCTCACTGCCTCACCGGACCTGTCGAACCTCGCCACCCCACCGATCATCCACCCAACGGGACCTCCTACTCTTTGCTCGCTGACCCCGGCCGCTCCACCGCACTCCAGCAGCCCACAGCCATCGCCTTACCTGCAGCTGGGCCTGAAGCTTCCATGCTGCAGACTCCCACTACCCCGGGTGTGACTGCACTGGGTCCTAGTGCTAGTAAGCCAACCCTGGTAATCTCAGTGGCTGTTCCACTGGGTCTTCCGCATTCCCCCCAAACCATGTGACCCCAGCTCTTCCCCACCCACACTGCAGTCCTCATACCCCCTACCCTCCACCAGACATCGCCTTGGCCTCAGTCCACTCACCTGCCTTCCTCCGGCCCCAACCCCCATTCCTGCCATGTGTTCACCATTCCCCCTGACCTCCCCCTCTCAGATACTGAACAGTCTTTTCTCAGCAGAGGCCTCACCCAGAGCCGGCCTTAGGAGGTGTGGGGCCCAATTGGGAACAATTTTGGTGAACCCCAGGTTCCCAGCCAAGGTCTGTAGATTCATAGACATATAATTAAAGTCTATTATAGACTTTATATCTCTATGGTAGAATGGAAAGTAATCAAAATGTGTGCTTAAAAATTGCCTGTGAGTTAATGGATCATACAGATCTAAGCTACATTTTAATATAAAATTGCATATATGTAAGCCTACATGTAACAAACAAAATGTGTAAATCACCTCTGAAAAGTTATAATATCACTTGTTTTAGTGACTGTGAAATGAATTTTTTTTTTTTTTTAATTAAATAGATCCTGGAAAACCAATAACCATTGGTGAAATAAGTGAAATAGCTTAGGGCCTCTCTTCATCTAAATCCAGCCCTGCAGGTCTGTAGTCATTAAGACCAGTAATCCTTGCCTTTTTGGGTACAGGGACAATAGTGGAGACTTTGATGCAGGTAGGGACAGTACAAATTTGCAGGGACTGGTTGAAAATGCCTGTGTAGACCGGTGCCAGTTGTTTGGCACAGAGCTTGAGAGTAGAGGGGAAAACATTGCCCTGTCCTGGAGATTTCCGGCTTTTCTGCCTTCTGAAAAGCCTCTCCACCTCCTCTATTTTTATTGTTGATGATTGAGGTGATATGGTGCAGCACGGAAGGTGTGGGTAATTGGGTGTGAAGTGGTGATTGGCGAGGGGTGGGTGGGAAAGGGTCCAGTCTTTTCAGACTGGAGTCTTGCCTTAAGTAGGTGTGTAGTGGTGAATGGGGAGGAGTGGGTGCAGAAGGGTCCATTCTTTGCAGACTGGGGTCTGACTGTGTTTGTTGGGGAGAGGGGGAGGGGTACCAGGGTTACCTTTCTGCTTGTCAAACCTGCAGAACTCATTCAGGTCATTGGTCAGCTGATGATTGTCCAAACAGTGGGGGGCTTTCCTCTTGTAGCTGGTGATTTCCTGCAAGCCTTTCCAAACTGAAGAGTCACTAGCTGAGAACTTGCACCTCAACTTCTCAGAGTACCTTTCCTTACAGCTCTGGTTCCTCTTCTCAGCTTGTACTTGGCCTGCCTGTAGAGGTCTGCATCCCCGCTCCTGTAGGCCTCCTCTTTAGACTGTCGGAGCTGTCTGAGTTCTGCAGTGCACCAGGGCTTGTTGTTGTTGAACCAGGTCCGAGTCCTAGTTGGAATGCAACTGTCCTCACAAAAGCTGACATATGATGATACAATGTCTGTATACTCATCGAGCCTTGTGGTTGCTTCCCTGAACACATTCCAATCCGTACAGTCAAAGCAGGATTGTAGGTTCTCAATGCCCTCGCTTGTCCACCTGGAAACAATATTAACATGGGAACAATATTAAATTTGTTTCTCCTATGGTCACTGACTAACTAGGGTTATTTGCATTAAAGGAAGCAGACAGCTATCAGTAGCTGTAAATCTGATTTGTTTGGTTAACATAAAACCGTTAGGGGGTTTGTAAGAATCTTTCATATTCAATTGATTTTCTGGTATGAACATGTAGCGCATAAATTGGGACACAATTTTTAATGCGTTGACTTCAAAAAGAACTAAATCTGGATTTCCAACAAGATTAAAAAAGTGCTATTGGCATACTTCAAGTCACTGACTCTGCAAGTTTAAGCTGAAATTACCAAAATATTATTTAAAAAAAGAGGTGGTGCTGGAAATGCTCAACAGGCCAGGCAGCATATACGGTGAGAGAAACTGAGTCAATATTCCATGTCAATTATCTTTCATTAGAACTGATCAGTATGTTATCTTTCACAGCAAGAATCTTAAAAAGACACCATCACAGAGATGATTTGAAAACAATTACTCTATGTGGTGGTGAAATAAAATGCAGATTTGGGGTCCTCGTTGTTTATGGAGATAACATATAGTCCAACAATTGTGAAGCCACAAAAATACAATACGGTCGCAATGCAGGTTCAAATATTTTAACACAGTTTTACTCAATTCATCCGGTACCTTCTATCAGTTTGGCATGTTAGGACCGCAGCCAAAATATTTTCTTTGCCCTTCAAGAATTCCCTCAAACCTTAAACAAGTCGGTTGATCAGCTCTGTAATTCCCTTTCGTTACATAGGTCTCAGGAATGATTACCCAAATGCATCATAATATTTACCGCCAAGAAAGGAGCCATTCTTTAGGAATTCCATTGGGAATAATGTTCAATAAGGATGTCAAATAGCATTCTTTAAAATAGTTTGATCACCTTTAAACATATTATACTAAGTATGCAAATACCCTCCCGAAGGTCATGAAGGTTAATTTGATAACCTTAACATGGAAGAAAGGACCACTGTGATTACTTCAAGCCCATTCAGCCTGTTCACTTACTTAACTACTTGTAGTATCCAAACCAACCATGTTATTCATTGACTGAATCTATTAGTAGGAATGTATCAATAGCATGAGTAGCTAACACTAGTTAAGTCTTGCATGGTTTTAAGTTAGACAGCAGCACTGGTAGTAGTTCTGTCGTAACAGCTGCAACAGAAAATGCAAACTAATGCCCCATCAATTCCAGGAAATGGTAGCTGCTACAGGAGCTGGCAAGAATGCTTCAGACATGCATATCTGATCATCATTTGAAAGGATGGTTGCTATGGTTATTACCACAGGTAGATTGAGAAGATTGATGATAAAACCATCCTCATGTTTAATCTTGGAAACAGACAAAATGCTGTAGTAACTCAGTGGGTCAGGCAGCATCTCTGGAGAGCATGGATAGATGTTTTGGATTGACACCCTTCTTCTGACTTGAAACATCATTTATCCATCTTCTCCAGGGATGCTGTCTGACCCACGTAGTCACTCCAGCATTTTGTGTCTTTCCTTGGTAAACCCATATCTGCAGATCCTTGTTTCTACCTCATGAGTAATCTTCCTCTCATGCTCTCTCCTTCCCAAACAACATTTTGCTGATCTGAAAGGTCCACATGGTGCAAGCTCTTTCCTTCCACTCAAACCTGCACCATCATTGCACCTTCATGCCTTTCTCATTTCAGATCTCCCAAGAATCTTTTCTTTCCCCAGAGTGGAAATGTCAAAGACTAGAGGCCATTGCTTTAAGGTGAAATGGGCAAAGTTTAAAGGATATGTGAGGGTCATTTTTTTTTTTTGGGTGCCTGGAACACATTGCCATGGAGGGAGGAGTCAGATATGATTGTGGCATTTAAGAGGCTTTTGTATAGGCACATAGATGGGCAGAGAATGGAGGGATAAGGATCACATGAGAGCTGTAAAGATTAGTTTAACTTGGCATTATGTTCGGAGTGGACATTGTGGGACTTAGGGGCTGTTCCTGTGCTGTACTGTCCGATGTTCCATGTTAAACACAACGTGCCCAGGTTGAATAGGAACACCAAGATGATACTTTAAACAAAATACACGACAATGAGCTTAATGCATGGAGGTTGGCACAAAGGATGTGCAGCCAGAGCAGGAGGCGAGGGGAAGCTTGAAACCGAGGTCTGGTAATCAGAGCGCTGATGAGGCTGTCAGTGGTGCAGGCTGCAGGTGTGGGCAATTTGACACGCTCGGTGCCATCCCTGGGAAAGAGCAAGTTCAACATCAAGGAGTCTGGAGAAATCCAGCACCAACTTGGCGCAGGGTTTTGTGCACAGCTTGAGACCCATCGTTTTCAGCAGGTAGCGGTGGCCAAATCACTTAGCACACACTTGTCGATCCAAACATGATCTTGTATTTTGCTGGCTGACGCCACACAGGCACAAGCTGCAGACACTCCGTTGTAAGAGATGTACCACTTTTGAATAACAATTCAGCAATCGCAAGCATCAAGCATTTCCTGGTCAGAGGCGGCTGCCAAGATGAAGGACTACCACTCGTTTGTGAGCAGCTGGGAAATAACTTTAACATGACACACCACGAGTCCACGGAATGTGACGAGGAGTACCTTATTTAAAGAATAATGAACAGTGTGCATGACCCACTCGAAGGTTCGTCAGTCAGTGAGACCGGGAGGGAGCTAGGGACGTTGAGCAGCAAGGGGTAGTAGGAGGGTGTATCGGGGTAATGCCTCCAGCACCTTCAAAGCGGCTGCAGGAAGCACCCACGGGACACAAAGATGACTGGATGAGGAGGACAGTTTGCGGGAACTGCCACACTACATTGAGCGCGCTGGCCGACCTCACTTTGGAAATGGTGCCAAAACATGGCGATGTCTGCATGTGTAATGTATGCAAAAAAAAAAATTAACTGTGCCATTGCATATGTGACAAATAAAGCACCATTGAACCACTGAATCTGAGTGTGTTGTATCGGTTTGGCTTGGAATGTTGACTGGATGTTGAATTGTACTGGCTGGATCAATGTAGAGAGATAGAGGGTGCGAGACAAGGCTTGAATTCACCTGCTAGAGTTGGATGGCAGTCGATATGTGACCATGTACCGCATAAATATAATAGCATTGAGTAAAACATGCAAGTTAATCCTGACATGTGCATGGTGATGTATTTTGGGAAGTGAAAATGGTGCAATGACATACATACACATACAGATGGTGCAATGACATGCACCATAAATGATAGGGTGCTACCTAACACTGATGAACAGAGGAAACCTGGAGTTCAATTCCACCATTCCATAAAAGTGGCAACACAGGCAGATAAGGTGGTGAAGAGGACATGTGGGAAGCCGATGAGTCTGGCCCTTGCTCGTCCCTGAGAGGAGAGGAGGGTGGAAGGAGCTGGTGATGGTTGACGCAAAAACAAAGGGCCGGTAAGAGGAACCGGGGTCTTATCTTATGCGCCCTCAAGCTCAGCTGTGGAAGGCGCCTCCAGAGCTCAAAGGCCGAATTGTTGTCGGGCGAGGAGAGGGACGATGGTTTGCTGGCCGATCCCGACTAAGGAGACAGCAGCCCAGGGCTAGACTAGATTAGGCATCTCTCCAGGAGACCAAATGAACAGACCGGACGTGACCTGCAGGGGCACGGAGTGGCAGGGAACGCTTGGCCAGGCCAACTTCTCTTGGCCAGGCCGACCCTGTAACACCACCAGGACAATGGGCCTGTATTGCCAGCTGCAGCTTGGACTTTGAAAATGGTGCCCAAAACCTGACGACTCTTGTATATCATCTCAGTGGGTTAATTGTATACACTTTGTACTTAATCTGGCATTGCATTTATGTGCAGTAATAATTTACTAAAAGTTAGACGTTAGAGATGCATTGTGGGAACAGGCCCTTCGATCCATCAGGTCCCCGCCAACCAACAATCACCCCGGACACTAACACTATCCTACATATTAGAGACAATTTTTCAATTTTTTTACAAAAGCCAATTACCTCCAAACCTGTACATAATTTAAGTGTGGGAGCACCTGGTGAAAACCAAGCGGTCACAGGGAGAAAGTACAGATCCCGTACAGACAGCACCTGCAGTCAGGATCAAACCTGGGCCTTTTTCGACTTCACCAGAGAAAGGCAGTGATGGAAATAACAAGCTAGACAGATGTTCTGGGATCTAGTGTTTCGTTGAATTTGTCGACTGCCTGCCCCATCTGATTGAGGTGTGATAACTGATCAGGAAAGATGCCGAGTGGTGTTAGACATTAATGGACTGCTTGCTCCCTAATGTCTACCACTCGGCTTCTTTCCTGATGAAGTTAATAGGAGATCCAGTGCTGCACTATAGCGATGACAGGAAGAGAGCTGACACAACAAACCAAAACCTCAAAGGAGTCTTGAGGCAGCTGTCACGCAAGATGATCAGTCAGTAGTGCATGTCAGCAGAGCTGGGACACATGGACACGTGCTGCATTCAAACACGACATTTAGGATTGGGAGATTCCACCAGTGCGTACACATACACATACACAGACAAACGCACACACACACGTACAAACACATGCACGTATTTAATTTATGAACCACTGTTGTTTGTTATACTATTCTTAAACCAATGTAAAGCACTTTGGCCAACGAGAGTTGTTTTTTAAATGTGCTATATAAATAAAAGTGACGACTTGATACATACACATAACGTACACGAGATTCCACCAGTACATACACATACACACGTGTACACACACACACACACACACACACACACACGTATATTCCAAAACATACACACACACACATATATTCCAAAACATATACACACACACACAGGAGACATCAACAATGCTGATTGATTATAAATCCCTTAAAGTGATTGTGATGCAAATCCACATAATAAGCTCTAAAGAAACTCGAATGTGAAACTTACGTTGCACACTCTCCAGACAGTAAGATGTACATTGCAGACACACTGCGACATATATCTTCCCACAGGTAAAGCAGTCTACAGACAGGTGAAATTAAAGCAAGTGAATAAGCAGAGCAATTAGACTTCAGCAAGGCTATTGCTGTAGATGCTACCGCAAGGCACATCATTCAACACAGGGTGGAGATGGCAAAGGCCAGAGGAAGTAGGTTTTAAACACGAAAGGGAATGTTTAAAGGAGATGTGGGGGCAAAGGTTTTGTTTATTCATAGGGTTGTGGGTGCCTGGAATGAGTTGCCAGTGGTTTAGGCAGATCTGATAGTGGCATTTCAAAGGGTTTTAGATAAGCACAGGACTGCAAGGCATGGAGGGATATGGGTCACATGTAGGCACGTGAGTTCTGTTTATCTTGCCATTTGGCCTGTTGGTGTGCCTGTTGCTGTGCTGTACTTTTCTATGTTCTATAACACAATGCTGCAAGAATTGAAAGTCAGAAAAATAGGTCTGGCCCCCTGCAGTTTCCTTCTTATTTCCATCTTTGAGAACATTGAGACCATTCTGCGGTGAAGGATTGTACTTTTCAGAGTGGTGCGAGTGACAGCTATGAGAAGTTACACTCACCACATTAATAGTTTAGATGAAGGGATTAAAAGTAACATTAGCAAATTTGCAGATGACACAAAGCTGGTTGGCAGTGTGAACTGTGATGGGATGCAGGGTGACTTGGACAGGTTGGATGAGTGGGCAGATGCATGGCAGATGCAGTTTAATGTGGATAAATGTGAGGTTATCCACTTTGGTTCAAAATACCAGGAAGGCAGATTATTATCTAAATGGTGTCAAGTTAGGAAAGGTACAACGAGATCTGGGTGTCCTTATATATCAGTCACTGGAAGTAACCATGCAGGTACAGCAGGCAGTGAAGAAATCTCAGGGCAAGTTGGCCTTCATAACAAGAGGAGTTGAGTATAGGAGTAAAGAGGTCCTTCTGCAGTTGTACAGGGCCCTGGTGATGCCACACCTGGAGTATTGGTCTCCAAATTTGAGGAAGGACATTCTTGCTATTGAGGGAGTGCAGCGTAGGTTCACGAGGTTAATTCATGGGATGGCTGGACTGTCATATGTTGAAAGAATAGAGCAACTGGGCTTGTATACACTGGAATTTAGAAAGATAAGAGGGGAACTTATTGAAACATATAAGATTATTAAGGGATTGTACATGCTAGAGGCAGGAAACATGTTCCCGAAGTTGGGGGAGTGCAGAACCAAGGGGTAGGCCAGTTAGAACGAAGATGAGAACAAACTTTTTCACCCAGAGAGTTGTGAATCTGTGGCATTCTCTGCCTTAGAAGACAGCGGAGGCCAATTCTCTGGATGTTTTCAAGACAGAGTTAAATAAAGGGGCTGTAAAGAAGAGTGTCCTCGACCTTCAAGCTCGAGGGCACTCGCCTGCAAAACCTCGAACTGCACGAGTTGAAACCGCGAGCTGGATCGACTGACCGCGCACACACACACAAACACATCGCAAAGGCGGGGGCCAGGGAAAGCCTACGACTGCCCATGACTGCCTGTAACTACATAGCGACCCCACTCCACTGCACTACGAGTTCAAAAGAACCATGCCAACCAATGTTTACTCGCGGAAAATCTTTCAACATGCTGAACATTTTCCGCGACCTAGCTGAGGCCACGTGTATTCGGGTACTTCCCTCGAGCATGAAGGAGAGTTCCAGTGACCTCATAGGACCTCCTAGGACCACGTGTCGACCATCCTGTGTGTCGAGGGAAAACTCTTCTAAACTCGCAGATTAGGTCCCCGCAGTCGGACAACCCCTTTAGATAGAGCTCTTAAAGATAGCGGAGTCAAGGGATATGGGGAGAAGGCAGGAACGGGGTACTGATTGTGGATGATCAGCCATGAACACAGTAAATGGCAGTGCTGGCCTGAAGGGCCGAATGGCCTACTCCTGCACCTATTGTCTATTTGGCCCTCTCCTGAGCAGTAGAGGCAGTCTTCAAATATATCCAGGTACAAGCTGGTAGATCTTTGAGAGCGTACAAGAGCTATGGGTAGTGCAGGAATGTGATGTTGAGACTGATTGGATCAGCCACATCTTTACTGAAGAGCAGAGCTGGCTCGATGTGAAAATTGCCTTTTCCCATTCTAGCTTTTATGATTTTACAAACGTTGGGATCCATTAAGAGATATACGGAAGGAGACAGCAGAAATATAACATTATTATTTACCAGAGAGGGTGAATGAGCAAATATGATATTGGATGACGCGTAATGAGAACAGTACTTAAAAAAGAAACAAAGGGAATATATTATATCAACAAACCAAAGATAAAGCATCAAGCATTACCAGATCACATTGTGCTGTTGAAATTGCAAATGACCGTATTCAGAGTAGATCAGCAATAATTTTTGAACTTGAGTTCCCAAATGCTCACAGAATTTGACAAGGGTTCAGTTTCCAGAGGTAGCATAATGCAACACTAACTTCTAATTATGAAATGTGTATAATAGTAGACATATTTACAAAAGATATAGTCTTTGGAATAAAGCTCCTTAAAGGGCAGTGGAAGCAGATTCTTGAAATGGCTTCTCTTTATCTTTATCTCACACTTTGTCTTTTCATCTCTGGCCTTTGTCCATCCATTTGCCAATCAAATCACCCCTTACCTGTATCTACTTATCTCTTGCCAGACTTTGTCCTATTCCCACCTCTCTTCCAGCTCTCTTCCCTCCACTACAACCAGTCTGATGAAAGGTCCGACCCAAAACGTCATCCAATCAGATATTAATTTAGTTCTATCCATCCACATGCAAATTAAAACCAATTTATTTTCTCTTCCCACAGATGCTGCCTGATCTGCTGACAATTTCCAGTATTTCAAATTTTCAGCATTTGCAGATTTCCAGGGCATCAAAGGTAACAAGGAGAAGACAGGAGCATGAGGCTGAGAGAAAATATACGATCGAATGGTGAAGACGACTTGATGGGCCAAATGACCTCACTTTGCTCTGATGTCTTATGGTCTTGTTTTATAATATTTAAAGAAGTATCAGCGTTTGGAAGGGTAAATGGAGATTAGTAAAACAGACATAAACATCACATGTGAAACTTAAAATTGTGAGGTGATATTTTTTTGTGGGAAGATTGAGGGGAGGCAACACAGTAAAATTTTGAAGGGAACTGAGACCTGGCTAGCATGTACAAAAATGTCTGAAGACTAGGCTATGTAAAAACATTTTTTTGAATAAATGATTAAGGTCATCTAGAGTAACATTTTAATTCTGGGCACTACAGTTTACCAACAATGTCAATGTCTTGAAGAGGATGAACAAGGGTTTACTAGCTCGCTTAAGGACACAAGGAATTTCACCTTTGTGAAGAGATAGGAGGATGTGGAGTCGTTAAAGCAGGGAAAGATGCGAGTTGAACACAATGTCCAAAATGATCAATGGTGACGATGAGAGAATAATCAAAAATACATTATTTGCAGAAAGAAAGAACCTTTGACACCAATTTCAGGTAATTGACTAATCAAACAGTAGAAATGCTACTACTTTTATTTACACAGCAAGAGGTCGCCATTTGATAAACATATTTTAATATTCAAAAGGGAATTGGAAAAAGACTTAAATGGATTTTTTTCATTAAAAAAGGTAATAGAGAAAGGAGCAGGTTAATTCAAGAGCTGTTTCAAAGGCAGCAAAAGTATGATAAGCAGAGTGACCCAATATGCTATATTATTTGATTTTCTGATTATACTATAAAAATATCACAACAGCAAGAAAGCACCAAATTCGAGCACAGAATTTTAAATGCTCCATGACTGGAGGAAGACATGCATTGCATGCTATCGTCAAACAAAGATATACAAACTAAATCAATGATTGGGTTTAAAAAAAGAGATCAAAGTCTCAGACTTGCTAATCAGGCTCAAAACAAACAAATCCTCAGAGCTTGATGAGTTTATTTTAGAGTAATGAGACCAGACATAAAATTTGTCGGAGCAGTGATCACTCAGGTCGTAAGAAATTGTAAACAGTCTAATATAGACATTAAAATTAAATATAGTGGAAATCTTCAGACTGTTGATTTCATTTTGTGCAAAAACATATGAATCGATATTTAGAAGCAAACTGGTTTAGGTTTAGTTTAGTTTAGAGATACAGCACGGAAACAAGCCCCTCAACCCACCAAGTCCGCACCGACCGACAATCCCCACACATTCACACTTTCCTATACACACTAGAGACAATTTGCACCCAGCCAATTAACCTATATACCTGTACGTCTTTGGAGTGTGGGTGGAAACCGTTCTCGAAGAAAACCCACACGGTCACGGGGAGAACGTACAAACTCCGTACAGACACACCCAAAGTCGGGATCGAACCCGGGTCTCTCGCGCTGCAAGCGCTGTAAGGCAACAACTCTACCACTGTGCCACCGTGGCCACACAAATCTACACAATAATAATCTTGTTATTGGCAGTCAACATGGATCAGAGAAGTGCATTCACCGATGTCCTGGACTTAAGTCACAAACCAAGCAGACTATGGCAAGGTCCATAACATAATGTGCCTTCATTTCCTGTGAACCTCTGATATAACGTGACACAAAATAAAATTAATCGCACTCAATGTCAGACAATGGGTAAGATTCTTAGGACTGATACGAGGAGAAAGTTATTTACTCAGAGGGTGGTGAACCTGTGAAATTCTCTGGCATGGAAGGCTGTGGAGGCCAAAATGGAAAATGTTATTTAAATATAGTTTTTTGGGGGCACAAATGGTATCAAGGGGTATTGGAAGAGAAACAAATATGATATTGAGATCAGCTGTTATACGCCGTTCCGGAAGGGCTACAAGGCCATTCATTCCCTCCCCTAGGAAAATCTGACCACGCTGCCATTTTCCTGCTGCTGGAGTAGAAACAGAGGATAGTTCGAGAAGCGTTAGAGACGAGGGACGTAAAGCGGTGGTCCGACCAGTCAGAGGCCATGCTGCAAAATGCACTGAGCGATGTCGACTGGAATATGTTCCAAGCAAGTTCCAGCGACGTCAGTGAGTTCGCGGAAGCAGTCACGAACTTCATTGCAACAATAACCGACAACAACGTCCCCACGGTAAGGGTTAGCATCTTTCCGAATCAAAAACCCTGGGTGGACAGGTCCGTTTGTGTTGCCTTGAATGCTCGCACCGCTGCCTACAACTCTGGCCTGGCATCAGGAAACATGGACGTCTACAAGGTAGAGTCCTACCAACTGCGAAGGGCGGTGAAGGACGCAAAAAGGAGGTACAGGGACAAGATAACCATATAACATATAACAATTACAGCACGGAAACAGGCCTTCTCGGCCCTTCCAGTCCGTGCCGACCATTTATTTTCCCCTAGTCCCATCTACCTGCACTCAGACCATACCCCTCCATTCCCTTCCCGTCCATATACCTATCCACTTTACTTTTAAATGTTAAAATCGATCCTGCCTCCACCACTTCTGAAGGAAGATCATTCCACACAGCCACCACTCTCTGAGTAAAGACGTTCCCCCTCATGTTACCCCTAAACGTCTGTCCCTTAATTCTCATGTCATGCCCTCTTGTTTGAATCTTCCCTACCCTCAATGGGAAAAGCTTATCCACGCAACTCTGTCTATCCCTTTCATCATTTTAAAGACCTCAATCAAGTCCCCCCTTAACCTTCTGCGCTCCAAAGAATAAAGACTTAACTTGTTCAACCTTTCTCTGTAACTTAGTTGCTGGAACCCAGGCAACATTCTAGTAAATCTCCTCTATACTCTCTCTATTTTGTTGACATCCTTCCTATAATTAGGCGACCAAAATAGTACACCATACTCCAAAATTGGTCTCACCAATGCCTTGTACAATTTTAACATTACTTCCCTTCTCCTATATTCAATGCTCTGATTTATAAAGGCCAGCACACCAAAAGCTTTCTTTACCACCCTATCTACATGCGATTCCACCTTCAGGGAACTATGCACAGTTATTCCTAGATCCCTCTGTTCCACAGCATTCCTCAATTCCCTACCATTTACCATGTACGTCCTATTTTGATTTGTCCTGCCAAGATGTAGCACTTCACACTTATCAGCAGTAAACTCCATCTGCCATCTTTCAGCCCACTCTTCCAAATGGCCCAAATCTCTCTGTAGACTTTGAAAATCTACTTCATTATCCACAGCACCACCTATCTTAGTATCATCTGCATACTTACTTATCCAATTTTCCACCCCATCTAGATCATTGATGTACATGACAAACAACAGTGGACCCAACACAGATCCCTGAGGCACCCCACTGGTCACCGGCTTCCAACCTGAGAAACAGCCATCCACCATTACTCTCTGGCATCTCCCATTCAGCCACTGTTGAATCCATCTTGCTAAGATGGAGTCACAGATGGAGCAGCAGGACACCAGACGCCTGTGGCAAGGGAAACGGACTATAACCAACTACCAGAGCACCCCATCCTCATCCGCAAGTGCTGGCACCTCCCTAGCTGATGATCTGAGCTCGGTTCGAGATGGGCAACAACACCCCAGGTCTGCCAACTATCGACAATACCATCAGCTGGCTAACAATGCTGATGGGAGGAATGAGCACACATTCTCGCTGTCCGAGCACGATGTGAGGAGGGCTCCGACACGGGTGAACACATGGAAAGCTGCAGGCCACGATGGCATCTCGGGGTGAGTACTTAAATCCTGTGCTACGCAGCTAGCTCCGGTGCTCACTACAATATTCAACCTCTCCCTGGACAAGTCCGTATTCCCTGCCTGCTTCAGAAAATCCACCATTCTACCTGTACCAAAGAATGCCTCCCCGGCCTGTCTGAATGACTACCGTCCGGTGGCCCTCACTCGGTAGTCATGAAATGCTTTGAGAGGCTGGTGAAGAAACACATCTGCACCTTCCTCCCTCGCAACATGGACATGTTACAATTTGCATACCGTCGGAACAGATCCCCGGACGATGCTGTCTCCCATGTTCACCGCTCTCTCCCATCTTGACAGCCAGAAGGGGGGCTACGTGAGGATGCCGTTCATAGACTTCAGTTCAGCCTTCAACACGATAGTCCCCACCAGACGGGCTGCGAAGCTACTGGATTTAGGGCTCAACACCCCCCTGTGTGCCTGGGTCCTGGACTTTCTCACCACCAGGCCCCAGGTAATTAAGATGGGAGGGAATACATCGAAGTCCCTCACCCTGAGCACAGGATCCCCCCAGGGTTGCATCCTCAGCCCCCTATTGTACTCCCTGTACACACATGACTGTGTGGCTAGGTTCAGCTCCAACTCGATAATCAAGTTTGCTGATGACACCGTGGTGGTGGGCCTGATCTCAGACAACGATGAGAAGGCCTACCGGGAGGAGGTGGCTGATCTGGCACTCTGGTGTCAGGACAACAGCCTCCTCTTGAACATCAAAAAAACGAAGGAGCTGATCGTGGACTTTAGGAGGGCACATCATCCGAGGATGTACACATCATTGAGGATAAATGGGGATACTGTGGACAGGGTGAGCTGTCTAAAATACCTGGGAATCCACATCTCTGACGATATGACATGGACATCGCTCGCTGCAGCACTCGTGAGTAAGGCAAGGCAGCGCCTTTACCACCTCAGGCAATTGAGGAAATTCAGAGTGTCTCCGAGGATCCTCCAGTGCTTCTACACTGCGGCTGTGGAAAGCATCTTGTCTGGAAACATTACAATCTGGCTTGGGAATTGCTCTGCCCAGGACAAGAAGGCTCTGCAGAGAGTAGTGCATTCGGCCGAACGCACTATGGGAACTTCACTCGCCCCTCTGCAGGAACTATACATCAGGAGGTTCAACTCCAGAGCCAATAAGATCATGGGAGACCCCTTCCACCACTGCAATGGACTGATCCAGCTCTTACAGTCAGGCGAACGCCTCCGTTGCCATGCTGTGAGAACGAAGAGGATGAGAAGGAGTTTCTTCCCAGAGGCCATTCAGACTGTAAACTCCTATCTCACCAGGGACTAACTTTACTGGACCACAATACTGCCTACAATATTTAATATAAAAAAAAGAACATGTGATTCTGTTTGTAGTTTGTTTGTTTGTTTGTTTTTTGCACAAAGTCCGCAGGCACTGCCACTTTTCATTTCACTGCACATCCCGTATGTGTATGTGACGAATAAAGCTGACTTGAGCCAGGAGCTTATTGATAGGCGGAACAAATTCAACAGGAAAGACAGCATACATTGCTCCTGTTTTCTACCTTTTCCACCCAAGTTGCAGGGTTTCTGAAAAAAATCAGTACAAGGAAGTAAAAGGATGAGTTAACATTTTTTGTTAATTTTCCAGGGCTGGGACCACGAGTATTATGTTATAAAAAATAACTTGGATGTAGAAACTTGATGCAACGCCAAGTTGATGTCACCCTTTATGGGTAACGCCAAGAGAGTCAATGAAATTGATGGAGGCAATGTGAGTGGAGAAGGAATTGCAAATATTCAGAACAGTTTTGGTTGGGTTACATATTATTTATTGAAGTAGCAAAGGCTGATGTTGAGAGGCTATCTCTAGACTGGGAGATAACGATTGTGACATAATGATAGACTTTGCAATGATTGTCATGCTTTTATATTAAAATATACACAAAGTTTGAAACACTACATATGGGTTGTGGCAACAGTTGGATTCAATTTAAAGTGAAATAATTGTCCCTAATTATTGATTCTTGGAAAGGTTTCACGAAACAAAAAATTGCTAATCCATGCAGCTGTAACTTAGAGTAAAATTGCTAATCCATGCAACTTAGAGTAAATTTGCTCAAAGTAGCAAGTTAATGTTCAATCTAAAGAAAAATCAAATTGTTGCTCAGGTACAAAGTATTGTGCTTAAAAAGAAAATGAGAGCAGATGGGTACATAAGTCCATACATTTATATTTTTCAATTGTTTCCTAGATTTTTTTTACCAGTGCCCAGAAGAGAATTTGAAATAATTTCACAAATTTAATGAAGTAATTTTGTTTGAAAATTTTAATACACTATTTCAGTGACAACTGCATAAGTGCACTGTAGCACATTACTTGGCGACAACATCAATTAGTTCTTGTTAATTGTTATTTACGAGAAGTTTCTAAATTTGAATAGTTTGCAAAAAAAAGGAAAAGTTGAAAGTCTGCTTAAACAATCACACTGATTTTGTGAATCAAGTGCCAGAAGATAGTTTCAAGATGATTACAGTCATGTCAATTTCTAGCCAGTGTCCAGTTGAAAATTAGTAGGGCACGTAGTGCATGTGCAGCCTTTCTTTGCAACTTCACTTTTGTGGATAGAACCAAATATACTTTTTGCTGGAAAATCCTTTTATAACCACCTCCTTGTAACGGTTAACGCAGCGCTAAATGTACTTAAGGATGGATGTACAGCTCTATGAGACATCAATAGAGAACCACCTTCTGCAGTGTAGCCTGCTTGATTCAACTGTTCGGCTACCTCATCAACACTGCACTGGCCTTCCATGTGATTGCCCAGGAGGTGCCTTATAAGGTGAGGGTAGAAAGCAGTAGAAATGCAGTCGACCATTAGTTTCTTGTTCAGCAGCAAAGAAAGCAGTTCTGAATCACAACTGGAAGCATCAATCTAAGGGAAGAAGAATACAGCAAAAACCTTTATTCATGTAAATTGTTAGATAAATGTTGTTTCATTAGAAATTGAAGACTTTGATTTACAGTAACTGTGTGACCTGCACCACACATTATACACAAGGAGAATATAAATGCACATCAAATCAAAACATAAACAATTAGATTTATACACAACCTTTATTATAGGTGTGTATGAACAGTTTTGCAACCCTGATGGGGAAAGGGGATCCTGAGCCAAAAGTATAGATTCTGAATGGAAAGGTTAAAAACAAAAACTAAGCCAGAGGGAAGCTTTAATTAGTGCCCTGAAAAATCTGAGAGAACATAAGTATGTGCAACCATCCAGACTCAAAATAGTGTAGGATTAGAGTCAGAGCTATACAGTATGGAAATGGGCCCTTCGGCATAACTAGTCCATGCTGACCGTGAAGCCTGTTTATAGTAATCCCATTTGCCTGCATTCGGCCTGTAATCCTCTACTTTCCTTTCCAAGCATCTGTCCAAATGTCCTTTAAACATTATAATTGTGTCCACCTTCACCACTTCCTCTGGCAGTTAGTTCCAGATAACTAACTTCCACAGTGTGACAAATCGTACCCCTCACATCTCTTTAAATTTCTTCACACTCTCCTTATATCTTATGCCCTCTAGTTTTAGACTTTCCCATCATAGGGAGGAAGGAAAAAAAAACAATGATTGTATTTGCTACCTTATCTATGCCCCTCATAATTTTACAAACGTGTCAGGTCACCCCACCTCCCCCCCCCCCCCCCCCTCTCCTCTTCTGTGTTCCACTAAGAATTAATCCCACCTATCCAATCTCTCATTATAAGTAAAGCCTTCCATTCAGGGCACCATGCTCTTTTTCTGGAGTTACCATATCATTCCATGGAAGTGGCGACCAGAACTGTACACAATATTCCAAGTGCGGCCTGACCAATGCTTGGTAAAGCTGCAACAAGATGTCCCAACTCCTGTACTCAATGAAGCCACAAGGGACTGCAGATTCCAGAATATTGAGTAAAACGCAATGGGTCAGGCAGCATTTGTGGAGTGAATGGACAGATGCCTTTTTGGGTTGGAACCCTTCCTCAGCCCGAAGAAGGTTCTTGACCAGAAATGTCACCTGCCCATTCCCTCTTCAGATGCTGCCTGACCCTACTTCAGCACTTTGTTTTTTGCTTGAACTCAATGCTTTAGCCTCAGGAGGCAAGCATGCCGAATGCCTTCTTCACTACCCTATTTACCTGTGATGCCATTTTCAGGGGCTATGAACTTCCACCCCAAGGTTTTTGCAAATCAACACTGCCCTTACTGTACACATACTGTAAGCAATTGACAACCTAAAATGCATTACCTCACATTTAGCTGGAATAAATTCCATCTACCCATCTTTCACAACCTTTTTCATTAAAGGCAAAAGGGGGGGTTAATAGGCAGATTGTTGAAACAACAGCCAGAGAATAAAGCATAAGGTGTGAGATAGAAGGATTGAAGAGTTTCAAATTTTGAAGCCAGAGGAATGTAGGACGAGGTGGGGGGGGGGGGGGGGGGGGGGGGGAAAGAAACAGGCGAGAATCCGGATGGGGCGCAGGGGATGGGGTCGTTAGAAGTTACCTAAAATTGGATCGACTACTCATTATCCTAGTATTTTAAGATAATTGTTTTTTGAGCTAAGTGTGGCACTTCTGTGCTGATAATTCTTAAAATACTCCAAGCAACATGGGTGGTTTGAGCAATGAAGAATGTTCATAGTTTTTTGGGTATGGTAATCAATTTTCAATAAATACTTACACGATTTAAATGGTGACAGGTATCAAGGTGTTCACACGTGCTTCATTATGGAGGACATGATTTAGATAGAACATACAAATTGTATAAAAACGGTATTTTTTCATGGAATAATTTGGGAGATGGCTGGTGAGATAAAGCAGTAGCCTTTTCAGTCTTTCTACATCACCTAACTTTCTAGAAATCTTTCATTTATGTGGGTTGGTTTACGCACAATCGCGTTCACTTACTAGCCATGTCATCTGGACCACTCCATCTCTTTGAATAGTAGTAAAAGTTCTTGTATGATTTGTAGGTTTAGAGGGATATGGGTCAAAGTGGGCTAGCGTAGATGGACATTCTGGTTAGCATGGAAGAGTTAGGTTGAGGGGCCTATTTCCAAGCTGTATGCCCCATTTGGCCCATATCCCTCTTAACATTTCCTATCCATGTACCTGTCCAAATGTCTTTTAAATGTTGTCACTGAACTTGCCTCAACTACTTCCTCTGGCAGCATGTTCCATATGTTGACCCACCACTCTGTGAGAAAAAGATGCCCCTACGGTTCTTATTAAATATTTCCCCTCTCACCTTAAACCAATGGCCTCTAGTTCTTGATTCCCTTAACCTGGGAAAAAGACACAGTGGATTCCACTCATGATTTCATCACCTCTCAGCCTCCTGCACTCCAAGGAATAAAGTTCAAGCCTGCCCAATCTCTCCTTATAGCTCAGGCTCTTGTGTCCAGGTAACATCCTCTCTTCACTTTCTTCCCACTTGATGACCTTTTTCCTAATGTAAGCAACCAAAGCTGAAGGTCATCAATGTCTTCTCTATAACTGTAACATAACAGCCCGACATTTATACTGAATTCCTTGGGTGATGAGGACCAATGTGCCAAATGCCTTCCTCACCACTTTCAGGGATGTATGGATGTACTCCCAGATACCTCTGCTCTACCATTAGTCACAGCCTCCAGTGCGAAAAATAGCATTCCACCCACCACCCTCTGCTTCCCTCCATGAAGCCAATTCTGTATCCAGTTATCCAGCTCTCCCTGGATCCCACGTGATCTAACCTTCCAGAGCAGCCTACCATGTGGAACCTTGTCGAAGTCCTTGCTGACCCATATAGACCACAAAACCATGCTGATTATCCCTTATCAATCCCTGTTGATGTTTACATTAATCTACCCACATGTAATTTCTTAGTAAATTTGTTATGTCTTAACTCTTCCATATTAATTGTTTTTCCTGATTCCTCAACATCTCAAAAGAATTTCAATAATGTAATTGAAAACAATGCAAGTCTTAAGCATGTTGAATGGAAACATGCCGTAAACAGTCTCAAATTGATCTAAAAACAAACTCGGAATTGAAATAAGCACATCGAGCTCGCAGGGAGCTGCTTAGGCAACATGTTTAAATGTAGGAACTCCCACAGGACATTCTTCAAATGAAATTAGATTTGACTTGAGGATTCTGTTTGGTGTCGATATAGTCACTTAAGCACTTCCAGAATTATGTTTCTATTATTAAATACTTTAGTCCAAGCACGAGTATATGTATCATATAAAATTTGTACTTCATAACTAAGACCTAGTCAAAAATTATTGAAGATGCATACTGCTTTGGCATTGTACCCATTCTAACAAGTTGCTAACCTTTTTAACATTTGGTTGTGTATCTTGTAAACATGAGCACATATGTTTTTTTCATGTTGGAACCAGTTCTGCTGTTATAATTTGTAAATTTTGTTTTCCAAATTTATATGTTACCTAAATATAAAGGTGTTAATTAATTAATTCCCATCGTGCAAAGAACAGGAATTAGATTAATGTAGTACGTGGGAAAACACGTAGGGATTTTATAACATGTCCCTTGAGAGAAAATATTGAATTCAGAGTACTAAAGTTGCGGCAAATAAGTGTCACTAGAGAAAAAGAAAGTCCAGACAACGTACTCTTTGTTAGAAAATAATTGCTAATGGACATTTATATGTGCTTATCATCTTTGGCATTTTGAATTAAGGACAATGGTCAGAAGTGCTAAGCACAAAGATGCACAATAGACTCTATTCAGGTCCCAAGCCTTTGGGCTTGTTTGATTAACAATATATTATATTCTATGGCGTGGTAATAATCCAATTGCTCAACTAGGAACAAATTGTCTGTTCAGATTTTTGGTACTCATAATAATATTAGAAAAGATGGAGGTAGAGGCAGCGGTGGGAAACTAAGGAATTCCTTTCCTAAAAACAAAGTTGATTAAACTGATTCAATCTTAATCCCATTCATTTCTTGTGTTTCCATATCACTAGAGCTCTTTTCCTTCAACCTCACAATTAAACTAAAGCACCAATCTGCTGGAAAACAAAGTGGCTCAGCTCTGGTGGAGGAAGTTGTTGCGTCTGTACTTTCTCAAGTCTCTAATCATCTAAACTATGTCTAAATATTGATTCAAGTTTCATTAATTTGAAAGTGCTACATAGTTTCAATGTTTCAAAGTCCCTCCTAGAACTGTCCAAAATATTTGATATTTAACTTTAAAAACACACCAGTTCACCTGCCTGGCAAATACGTATTAACCTGCTTTCATCAGAAATCGAGTGCAGAATTTGTTGCAGGATTTTTATTTTCTTGCTCAATGTCGTTCAGCTAGGTTAGAACCTTTCAGGTTTAAAAAAAAATCTCCACTCTCCCTATAAATCTAGTTTGAGTCAATGTGCCAGGATGACTGAAACAGATGGTACACTGCATAAGGTTGGTAAGGTCTGCCAATCCAAAAAGTACTTGGGCAATTTCCATGTTCTAAAATATTCATCCAACAGAATAAATTTGTAATGATTTCAGTGATGCACAATACTCCTATTTGTACATATTCATCTTAACTATATAAATCCAACAAGGAATAGCACCTACTTCTACAAGTAGGAAGACACTTAAAATACCCTCTTTACTCATAGCAAGCTATAGCAAATTGTTAGATTTGTAACGTATCCAAAATAGAAGTATCAAATGGTAGAACAGCCAGAGTTTGAGTTAAATAACAGCGTGGCTTTAAGCTACTTCACTTGCTAATTTCAGTTGATAAATTCACACATTAGTAGTAATGGAGCAGTTATTAAATTTGACAAATTCCAAGGTTACCTAAAGGAGTAAACAAGAGCAAACACATTAATGCAACAACTGCACTGCAATCCTATTTTTGCAAGCTATGGATATATTAAGGTATGATTACCTTAAACTACAGCACATACAGTGGCTTGCAAGAGTTTTCATACCCCTTGTTGAACTTTTCCACATTTTGTCACATTACAACCACAAACGTAAATGTATTTTATTGGGATTTTATGTGATAGACCAACACAAAGTGGCACATAATTGTGAAGTGGAAGGAAAATGGTACATGGTTTTCAAATTTTTTCACAAATAAAAAACTGAAAAGTGTGGCGTGCAAAAGTATTCAGCCCCTTTACTCTGATACCCCTAAATAAAATCCAGTGCAATCAATTGCCTTCAGAAGTCACCTAATTAGTAAATAGAGTCCACTTGTGTGTAATCTAATCTCAGTATAAATACAGCTGTTCTGTGAAGGCCTCAGAGGTTTGTTAGAGAACAAACAGCATCATGAAGCCCAAGGAACACACCAGACAGGTCAGGGATAAAGTTGTGGAGAAGTTTAAAGCAGGGTTAGGTTATAAAATAATATCCCAAGCTTTGAACATCTCATGGAGCACTGTTCAATCCATCATCTGAAAATGGAAAGAGTAAGGCACAACTGCAAACCTACCAAGACATGGCCGTCCTCCTAAACTGACAGGCCGGGCAAGGAGAGCATTGATCAGAGAAGCAGCCAAGAGGCCCATGGTAACTCTGGAGGAGCTGCAGAGATCTACAGCCCAGGTGGGAGAATCTGTCCACAGGACAACTATTAGACGTGCACTCCACAAATCGGGCCTTTATGGAAGAGTGGCAAGAAGAAAGCCATTGTTGGAACAAAGCCATAAGAAGTCCCGTTTGCAGTTTGCCACAAGCCATGTGGGGGACACAGCAAACATGTGGAGGAAGGTGCTCTGGTCTGATGAGACCAAAATTGAAGTTTTTGGCCTAAATGCAAAACGATATGTGTGGCGGAAAACTAACACTGCACATCACCCTGAACAC
Source organism: Raja brachyura (assembly GCA_963514005.1). The sequence continues at coordinate 82,343,398 of OY740785.1, read as the reverse complement.
ACCATCCCCAATGTGAAACATGGTGGTGGCAGCATCAAGCTGGTCAGAGTTGATAGGAAGATGGATGGAGCCAAATACAGGGCAATCTTGGAAGAAAACCTGTTAGAGTCTGCAAAAGACTTGAGACTGGGGCGGAGGTTCACCTTCCAGCAAGACAACGACCCTAAACATAGAGCCAGAGCTACAATGGAATGGTTTAGATCAAAGCATATTCATGTGTTAGAATGGCCCAGTCAAAGTCCAGACCTAAATCCAATTGAGAATCTCTGGCAAGACTTGAAAATTGCTGTTCACAGACGCTCTCCATTCAATCTGACTGAGCTTGAGCTATTTTGCAAAGAAGAATGGGCAAAAATTCCAGTCTCTAGATGTGCAAAGCTGGTATAGACATACCCCAAAAGACCTGCAGCTGTAATTGCAGCGAAAGGTGGTTCTACAAAGTATTGACTCAGGGGGGCTGAATACTTTTGCAGGCCACAGTTTTTTGTTTTTTATTTGTAATAAAATTTGGAAACCATGTATCATTTTCCCTCCACTTCACAATTATGCACCACTTTGTGTTGGTCTATCACATAAAATCCCAATAAAATACATTTACGTTTGTGGTTGTAACGTGACAAAATGTGGAAAAGTTCAAGGGGTATGAAAACCTTTGCAGGCCACTAAGTAAGTTTTAAGGAAGATAAGACACAAAACGCTGGAGTAATTCAGCGGGACATGCAGTATCTCTGGATGGAAGGAATGCTTGGTGTCAAGACCCTTCTTCAGACTGAGACAGAGGAGAGGGAAACAAGAGATATGGAAGGGTAAGGTGTAAAAACGTGAGATCAAAGGGGACGGAGATCAATGAAAATGTCGAATAGATCATTATTAGCTAGGGGAAGTAAACAACGAGGCAAATAATGTAAAGTTCAATCAGGAGGTCAGTCAGACTGGTCGGAGAACTAAGGTGCGGAAGGGAGAGAGAAAAGAGAGAAGTGAGAAGAGAGAGCAGAGAATTTGACAATGGAGGAGGTCCATGACGGAAAGATCAGTGTATTGGGACAGGTGTTGCATCTTCTGCGGTTGCAGGGGAAAGTACCAGGGGAGGGGGTGGTTTGGGAGGGAATGGATGAGTTAACAAGGGTGTTGTGGAGGGAACGGTCTGTAGAAAACGGAAAGGGATGGAGATGGGAAGATGCAGCTAGTGGTGGGATCCCCTTCGAGGTGGCGAAATTGTCAGAGAATTATGTGCTATATGCGACAGCTGATGGGGTGAAAGATGAGGACTAGAGGGACTCCGTCCCTGTTGCGAATGGGGTGGAAGGAGAGCAAGAACGGAACTGCGGGTTACCGAGGAGAAACATGTGAGTGCTTCATCCATGGTGGAAGAGGGGAACCCCCCCTTCCCTAAAGAATGAGGCCATCTCGGAGTACAGAGGAGGTTCACCAGACTGATTCCTGGGATGGCAGGACTTTCATATGAAGAAAGACTGGATAGACTCGGCTTGTACAAGCTAGAATTTAGAAGATTGAGGGGGGATCTTATAGAAACTTACAAAATTCTTAAGGGGTTAGACAGGCTAGATGCAGGAAGATTGTTCCCGATGTTGGGGAAGTCCAGAACAAGGGGTCACAGTTTAAGGATAAGGGGGAGGTCTTTTAGGACCGAGATGAGAAAATCATTTTTCACACAGAGAGTGGTGCATCTGTGGAATTCTCTGCCACAGAAGGTAGTTGATGCCAGTTCATTGGATATATTTAAGAGGGAGTTAGATGTGGCCCTTGTGGCTAATGGGATCAGAGGGTATGGAGAGAAGGCAGGTACAGGATACCGAGTTGGATGATCAGCCATGATCATATTGAATGGCGGTGCCGGCTCGAAGGGCCTAATGGCCTACTCCTGCACCTATTTTCTATGTCCTATGTCCTGGTATGAAACACCTCATCTTGGGCATAGATGCAGCATAGGCGGAGGAATTGGTAGTACGGGGTACAGTCATTGCAGGAAGCAGGGTGGGAAGAGGTGTAGTTGAGATAACTGTAGGAGTCAGTAGGTTTATAATATATATCAGTTGATAGTCTATCTCCTGTCATGGAGACGGTGAGATCAAGAAACAATAGGGAAATGTCGGAGATGGTCCCAGCGAATTTAAGTGCAGGATGGAAATTAGTAGTGAAGTTAATGATGTCTAAGGCCAACAGCATTATAAAAGACCCCACACATCTCCATCATGGACTGTTCACTCTGCTGCCCTCGGGCAAAAGATATCGTAGTATAAGGAGCACAACGGCCAGGTTTTGTAACAGCTTTTCCCCCCCGAGCCATCAAACTCTTGAATTCCAAGTAATGTGCCGCCACTATAATCTATTTTATCTTTTTATCTATTTTATCCTTTTGTTATTGTATGTTGCACGGTGAGCCAGATGCAACGAAATTTCGTTCAGACTTGCATTTATTGGTGCATTTCTGAATGACAATAAAGTCTTTTGATTGATTTGATTGATTGATTGATTGTTATGCATGGATGCAGGAGGTAGTCCCAATGCAGTCATCAATGTTAAGGGACAACCAATAAAGGATAGTCTTAACTTAAGTTTAAGTTAAGTTTTATCTTAATCCCATTAATTTCCTATATCACCAGAACCCCCTTTCCTTCAACCACTATTCTTAAATATTTATTAGTTTGCTTCAATATATTGGCAGTCATCATGCAATTTATATATTAAAGGTCCTTTTACAAATGTCCAAATTCTTTCCTATTTAATTTTACAGCTATGTTCTTTAGTTCACTTTCCTTCAGCAAAACAAAAATCATAGGAGTTCTGCATAAGTTGTTGAGAGTGAACTTTTAATATTGTTTCAGAGCAATGCAGCAAAAATGGAAATGTGTACAAGATACTGGAAAAGGAAAGCTTACGAGCGATGGAAGCAGAACAATAACCAGTGGGCAAGGAGGATGTAAATCCCAAGATGCCAACAACACCACTGATAATCCAACCAACGTGTGGCAAGGCAGTGATGTACAGTGCCCTCCATAATGTTTGGGACAAAGACCCATCATTTATTTATTTACCCCTGTACACCACATTTTGAGTTTTGTAATAGAAAAAAAAAATCACATGTGGTTAAAGTACACATTGTCAGATTTTAATGAAGGCCATTTTAATACATTTTGGTTGCACCATGTCAAAATTACAGCAGTGTTTATACATAGTCCCACAATTTCAGGCCACGAATGGCCTACTCCTGCACCTATCTACTGTCTATTAAGAATGGGGTACTGATTGGGGATGATCAGCCATGATCACATTGAATGGCGGTGCTGGCTCAAAGGGCCGAATGGCCTACTCTTGCACCTATTGTCTCCATAATGTTTGGGACACAGCAATGTCATGTAAATGAAAGGGGTGGGAGATTGCAACCTTCACGTGGTCCGCCCAGTTTCGACGAATGCAATCAACCTGGCATGCACAATCAAATAAGATCAAATAGAACAAGTTGTCCTGCAACTTTAGGTTGTGCACGCCATACGCAAGAAGAAGTTATAAATGAAAGTAGTCATGTTTAGTATTTTGTTGCACATCCTTTGCATGCAATGACTACTTGAAGTCTGTGATTCATGGACCACCAGTTGCTGGATGTCTTCTCTGGTGATGCTCTGCCAGGCCATAACATCCCCACCATCATGTTTCCCAGATGAGGTGGTATGCTTTGGATCTTGGGCAGTTCCTTCTCTCCTCCATACTTTGCTCTTGCCATCACCCTGATATGTCAATCTTCGTCTCATCTTCGTCACAAAACCTTTTGCTCTTTTAAGTACTTCTTGGCAAACTGTAACCTGGCCATCCTATTTTTGCAGCTAACCAGTGGTTTGAATCTTGCACTGTAGCCTCTGCATTTCTGTTCATGAAGAATTCTGCGGACAGTTGTCATTGACAAATCCACTCCTGAAGAATGTTTCTGATCTGTCGGTCCGGTGTTTGTGGATTTTTCTTCATTATAGAGAATTCTTCTGTCATCAGCTGTGGAGGTCTTCCTTTGCGATTAGTAAGCTCACCAGTGTTCTCTTTCTTCTTAATGATGTTCCAAACAGTTGATTTTGGTAAGCCTAAGGTTTGGCTGATGTCTCTAACAGTTTTATTATTGTTTCTCAGTCTAATAATGGCTTCTTTAACTTACATTGGTACAACTTAGATCCTCATGTTGATAAAAGGCAATAAAAGTTTCCAAATGTGATGGAAAGACTGGAGGAAATATTAGGCACTGAGAGCTCTCTTATACCTTCATTTAGGAGGCAATTAAACACACCTGAGCAAATACAAATGACTGTGAAACCATGTGTCCCATACATTATGGTGTCCTGAAATGGGGAGACTACGTATAAGCACTGCTGTAATTTCTACATGGTGAAACCAAAATGTATAAAAATGGCCTTTAATAAAACCTGACAATGCGCACTTTAACCACATGTGATTTTTTGTTTTACAAATCTCAAATAAATAAATGATGGGTCTTTGTCCCAACACATTATGAAGGACACTGTAGGTACCATATTCTATATTATTTATTATGGCTTTTTGACTGGAACGTGTTGCTCGGGCTGGTGTTGGAGGCAGACTGATAGTGACATTTAAGAGGCTTACAGATAGGCACATTGATGTGCAGAGAATGGAGGGATATAGACCACGTACTGGTGGAGATGAGTTTAATTTGGCCTCAAGTTCGACATGGACATTGTGGGCTGAAGAGCTTGTTCCTGTCCTGTCCTATGTTCTAATGACATCGGTCCACTTCAGCTCTCAAATTATATCTTCAATCCCATCTTCTCACTTATTTTACTGTACCCCCTATCCCCACCATTTTCCTACCACACAATATCCCAAACAGAAATATTCAGCAACACTTAACTTTGGGATCAGGATGAAACTGGAAAGAAACTCACTTAGACAACGGGAGAATGTACAAACCTCACTGTCAGCACCCAAGGTCACATGAGTTAAGTCCAAGGTCACATGAGTTACTTGTGTTGGATGACGAGACTCGGGTTTGAACCTGGAGCTGTGCAACAGCAGCACTGAGCTGTCCCAAGTGCCACAGAATTCTGCTGAAGTGTCAGTTTTGCTTTGAGAATAATTGTGCGCTCAGTGCATGGTCAGCATATTATGAACAAGACTAAGAATTTCCCACCTTTGTTGATATTTAATCTATATGGTGTGATAGAATCCGACTATTGTGAAGTACAGCATTTCAATAGGAGCTTATCTCTAAGATTGTCTCCATTATTCCAGATTATCTTCCTGCTCGCCCTGCCTCTGTTCTCTCACTGCCTGCTCCCAAATATATCTGTACAGTTCAACTCTTGTACTCTCCTCTGTTGAGTTTGGTTTGGCTCTCATACATTTGTGCACTCAATCTCTATCAGTAATATGAGTGACAAAAAAAAGTTACAAAGATTTATTGGTAATGCATTCAACAACTACGTAACTTATTTGTAAGAGTAACATACATTGCAGTGACTGGGGAGCGTTTTTGAAAGTGGGGGGGCTGAGCGATCACTGATCACTTGCCTTGGGGGTACCCGGCGAGGGAGTGGAACGACCGAGTGAGGGGAGGGTGTGGAAGAGGGGCGCCCCACCCTCCTCCCACGGTAGGGACTTTTAGAAATTTTGTGGGTTGAAATCATGTTTTAGTGCATTGTAGAAGTATGATTTCAATGTCTTATGTTTGAAATATTTTTAAGATAATATAGGGCCTAATATAGTGGTGGGTGTATGGAACAAGCTGCCAGAGGAGGTATTTGAGGCAGGGACTATCCCAACATTTAAGAAACAGTTAGATTGATACACGGGTAGGATAGGTTTGGATGGATATGGACCAAAAGCAGATAGTGTAGTTGGGACATGTTGGCAGATGTGGGCAAGTTGGGCCGACGGCCCTGTTTTCACACTATCAGTCTATGACTCCATTATACCTCCACCATGCATGAATGCTTCAAAATCAAGTGGTCGAGTTTTATTGCCATATACTCAAGCATAGAAACAAAGAAAATAGGTGCAGGAATATGCCATTTGGCCCTTCGAGCCAGCACTGTCATTCAATATGATCATGGCTGTTCATCTAAAATGAGTACCCCTTTCCTGTTTTTTTCCCCATATCTCTTGAAATCGCTAGCCCCAAGAGCTAAATGTAACTCTCTTTTAAATTAATCCAGTGAATTGGCCTCCACTGCCTTCTGTGGCAGAGAATTCCACAGATTCACAACTCTCTGGGAAAAGAAAGTTTGTTCTCATCTCAGTCTTAAATGGCCTACCCATATTCTTAAACTGTGACCCCTGGTTCCAGACTCCTCCAACATCGGGAACATTTTTCCTGCAGTTAAAGTAAGTGAAAATCTACAGGCAAGCAGGATGCTTTCTCCAACCACCCCCATTTGAAGGCCACTATCTTCCACCGTTTCTACCCAGTGCTTGGTACTTATTTCCAGCAGCCACTGGTTGTCCTCCAGGATGCACCCAGCCGCAGCCTGGTCCATGCCAGTCACCAGGGCGAATTCGGCGCAGAAACTCTCACGGCAGCAGTGCAACGCTTTCGACGCCTCCGACGGCCCGGGACTCTTGCACTGAGGTTGCTCCATGGCCGGGGCTGCAATGAGCGACTCGCCAGCCCCGGCTCCCCATCCGCATCGGTCCCCGCCGCTGCTTCTGCTTCAATCCCTCCCTCCTCCCCGGCTCTCCAACACCCACGGCCAGGTTGCTCAGAGCACAGCAGCACCTCGTCCAAAGCCGGAGACATTGAAATATGTCTAGCCAAAAAGGTGGGTGGGGCTGCAGCCCCCCCGGTTCCGCGGCCCATGCATTGAATGGAAAATATGTTCTGAAATGTAAGTTTTAAATGCTGGAGTTTTATACACTTTGTTCTTAGAACATCTCATTATATTTTTCAAAGGTTATCTACTGAAAGTAGGTAACTAGCTTTTCTCCAAATCAGTATATCCTGCAAATTGCCATTGATCGAAAATGCTCATGCAAACATTAACTCTGTGACTGAACCTACTACACCATTTGTACATTCAATTCAGCCTTTTGATGGTGTGTCATCTGTTTTGTGCAAGTTAAGATCTGCAATGGCACAAACTGTGAAATAAACTATTATTTTACTCAGTCACTCTTGGATTACTGTCAGATTTGCAAACACACGGGGAATTAGGCCCAGTGCAGCATCTCTGTTGGATGATAGATGTAATGCAACTGTTTAAACTGTCATTAAAACAGGCTAGGTGGGCTTTAGATATACATTTCAAAATTATTCATTTAAATCTTTCATTGTAAAGATATCTCTTATGATAATGCACCAACTTCTGAACATGATATTGAGTGTGGCCAGTTGCTTCCCACACGCAATGCATTTTAACATTGATTACACCAACATCACCTAAAGGCCGAAATGAAAGTACATATGCTGCAATAGGTTCACCCAGAGAAGCAATGTTTGTATTAGCATTTTTGATCGATGGCCATATATACGCTACACAATTAAAAACATATTGTTTACTACTTTGAATAGGTAACCTTTATAAAATAAGAACAAGTAATTCGACTAAGAACAATGTTCATGTCTCTTCATCAAATGACAATGTCAACTTCACACGTGTGGTATTTGCAATTGTTTTTTCCCTTTGAAATAGTTCACTGCCCTTCATCTCTGTATTGTGTTGAATCTCATTTTTGCTTTAATGATCTCAGCAGGCACATTCTCCATTTGCTTACAGGCCCTTTCATTAGTCAAATCCATTTTTCAATCAAGGACTGTGCAATCTGCAGCAGCCCTTCTATTGCCTCTGGAAGGATCAATTCAAGTGAGTTGAACTTGATATTGCCTTATACTTCCCGTATAATTCTATACAATGACCCAGCAAGCAATCTCCATATAATAGGAGAACAGGGTTTTAGCGAGCTGCTTCGTTGATGGTAATCAATGATAAACTAGTAGCTTTCTAATCGACACCAAATCCAACTGAACCAGTTAATGGCTAGCTATTTTTAAACCATGGTGCTGGATAAATCCCTATTTGATACTGAATAAAGCATTTAAAAACTATAGTAAAATAGTAATAACTCACACCACATTCAATCCTTATAGTGAAAAGCAAATTGAAGGATCAAATTACGCACTAAATCTGGCCTAATCTCCAAACTAGTCTTGATTGCACAAAGCACGCTGGCATTTATTGCAGAAATTCTATTATTTTAGTCATTATCCAAGAGGACAAACTATTTTTTTCCCCAATCATCTTGTTCCACTGTAATGTTTAGTTATTTAAAAATTTGGGTTACTATTCAGGAACAGAACCAGGACAATAGGGCATATCTTCCTTTATAAATCATGTTTGGATGGATTTATGCAGATACATTTCTGCAATTTTAATTTATATTTTTGAATACATATATTATGAGGGAATCTATTCAGCAATTTCATACTTGCATTTATATCTGAAGTTTTAGATTAAACATTTAGTTCATTAACATGAATGAGATTTCAGAGATTTAGAATTGAATATCCGTACCTGATCGACAGCTTTTATCCGTTCCATTGCCAGTGTCTGCAGCTCATGGTTATCAGTTTCTATTCCAAGCTTTAATGCTGGCAACAGTATGGATTGTTCCAGGAGCAGAATACAAATTTTCTTCACATACTGCATAAGAACACACAAGGTCTTTAGTTAAATAAATGGAAACACTGTAATTAAATAATATTCGGATTGAAAAACAACAAAAACACATGCGAGTTGTCAAACTGCCTCTCTTCTCTTTATCCATATTTTATGAAATGGATGGAACTACAAAATGAGGTGTTAGTGTTTAGCTTTGTATCATTACTTATTGATTAAGGAACAAGGACATGGCAGACCAATTGAATAACTACTTTGGTTCTGTCTTCACTAAGGAAGACATAAATAATCTGCCGGAAATAGCAGTGGAACGGGGGTCAAATAAGATGGAGGAACTGAGTGAAATCCAGGTTAGCCGGGAGGTGGTGTTGGGTAAATTGAATGGATTGAAGGCCGATAAATCCCCAGGGCCAGATAGTCTGCATCCCAGAGTACTCAAGGAGGTAGCCACAGAAATAGTGGATGCATTAGTGATAATTTTTCAAAATTCCTTAGATTCTGGAGTAGTTCCTGAGGATTGGAGGGTAGCTAATGTAACCCCACTTTTTAAAAAAGGAGGGAGAGAGAAAGCGGGGAATTACAGACCAGTTAGTCTAACATCGGTAGTGGGGAAACTGCTAGAGTCAGTTATTAAAGATGGGATAGCAGCGCATTTGGAAAGTGGTGAAATCATTGGACAAAGTCAGCATGGATTTACGAAAGGTAAATCATGTCTGACAAACCTGATAGAATTTTTTGAGGATGTAACTAGTAGAGTGGATAAGGGAGAACCAGTGGATGTGTTATATCTAGACTTTCAGAAGGCTTTCGACAAGGTCCCGCATAAGAGATTAGCATACAAACTTAAAGCACACGGTATTGGGGGTTCAGTATTGATGTGGATAGAGAACTGGCTAGCAGACAGGAGGCAAAGGGTAGGAGTAAACGGGTCCTTTTCAGAATGGCAGGCAGTGACTAGTGGGGTGCCGCAAGGCTCAGTGCTGGGACCCCAGCTATTTACAATATATATTAATGATTTGGACGAGGGAATTCAATGCAACATCTCCAAATATGCAGATGATACCAAGCTGGGGGGTATAGTTAGGTGTGAGGAGGATGCTTGGATAGTGAGCAGGGTGATTTGGATAGGCTGAGTGAATGGGCAGATGCATGGCAGATGCAGTACAATGTGGATAAATGTGAGGTTATCCACTTTGGTGGCAAAAACATGAGGGTAGACTATTATCTGAATGGTGGCAGATTAGGTAAGGGGGAGATGCAACGAGACCTGGGTGTCATGGTACACCAGTCATTGAAAGTAGGCATGCAGGTGCAGCAGGCAGTGAAGAAAGCAAATGGTATGTTAGCATTCATAGCGAAAGGATTTGAGTATAGGAGCAGGGAGGTTCTACTGCAGTTGTACAGGGTTTTGGTGAGGCCACACCTGGAGTACTGCGTACAGTTTTGGTCTCCAAATCTGAGGAAAGACATCCTTGCCATAGAGGGGGTACAGAGAAGATTCACCAGACTGATTCCTGGGATGTCAGGACTTTCATATGAGGAAAGATTGGATAGACTCGGTTTGTACTCGATGGAATTTAGAAGATTGAGGGGGATCTTATAGAAACCTACAAAATTCTTAAGGGGTTGGACAAGCTAGATGCTGGAAGATTGTTCCCGATGTTGGGGGAGTCCAGAACAAGGGGTCACAGTCTAAGGATAAGGGGGAATTCCTTTAGGACCGAAATGAGGAAAACATTCTTTACACAGAGAGTGGTGAGTCTCTGGAATTCTCTGCCACAGAAGGTAGTTGAGGCCAGTTCATTGGCTATATTTAAGAGGGCGTTAGATGTGGCACTTGTGGCTAAAGGGATCAGGGGGTATGGAGAGAAGGCAGGTACGGGATACTGAGTTGGATGATCAGCCATGATCACATTGAATGGCGGTGCAGGCTCGAAGGGCCGAATGGCCTACTCCTGCACCTATTTTCTATGTTTCTATGTTTCTATGATTAAAAAAAAATAAGTTGGCTTCCAATGAGTTAAATCGTTCAGTAATCTTGCCCTTAAAGTAAATCATGAATAATCTAGCAATCTTATAATTATGATTCATTATTTTCCTCTATTAAAAAAATGGATTGACTGAAGTCTCTCTTTACACTGAAAATGCTCACATTGCTTTGAAAAACAGTAGGATTTGTAATGAAAGTCATTAGTAGGGAATAGCACAGCAGATTTGACACAGGCTTTTCTGATTTGTGAATTGGGTTCAAATGCAAACCAGACACACAGGATGAAAGTCTCCACTGTTTTCACAAGTCCAATGTGAAATAGGTTTCAAAGGTCTCTGTCCAATTTGTTACTAATTGGTTTGAGAATTTAAGAAAGCAAATCACATAATGGAGCTTAAAGGGCCTGTCCCACTTATGCGACCTTGGCTCGCAAATTACGCGACCTTGTGCGCTTGAGGCGTACGGGTACTGTATGACCGTGCGGGGCCGGTCCCACTTAGAAGCGCGGAGTTGTGCGGGACTGGGCTCCGAAATTCTTGCAGTGGCCGAAATCTTTGCGCGCCAACGGCCTGTCGGCACGCAGGCGCATTGTGGTCGTACGCAGCGTCTTGACGTTGTGCGCAGAGTCTTGACGGCGTACGCCTAGCATGTGACGTTGCGCGATTACGTCACCGCCCGGCGTGGCGTTGCGTGATGATGTCACCGCCTGACGCTGTGCGACGCCCAAATTCAGTTGGCCCGCCTCCTGCCCAGCTGATTGATAAGCATGACGCAATTGACGTCATGCGTGAACTCCGTTTCCATTTGGTCACGCCAAACGCACGCAATCACATGCAAGTGGGACAGGCCCTTAACTCTGCAACCGATTTATCTGGCCCAAGGAATATTTTCCTAAAATGGGAATAGTTTCTTTCCTGGCATGAAATGGCATCATTTTGATGAGCACCAAAAAAAAAATTCCATCTATATATATTAAATAGTTGCATTCATAAATCCTAAGACAGAACAGTGATCAAATTGTAAATTAATCCTCAAAACAAATATGTTGCCGATAGAATGAGAGCCGAAGAGGTAGTGGGGTTTTGGGAAGCTGTTAGATAGCCGATCGATTTGCTATTAATCCAATTATTTGTTTGTAAGCTTTAAGAAAAAAGGCTACAAGATGTGGGAAGTGAATGGGACATAGGAGGAAAAAGTGAGTAGGGCTGCTAGGGAGGCCAAGGTCATAGGACACAAGGATGCACAGTGGTGGTGAGCAAGACTACTTAAGGGCCTGTCCCACCAGCATGCAACTCGATGCGATTAGCGCGACCTAACGTGGTCGCTTGAGCCGTCCGGCGTCGCGGGGCCGGTCCCACTTCGATCGCGGGAGCCGTGCGGAATTGTGCGGAGTTCGTCCCGAGTTCGTCCCGACGCCGCGCGGGGCTCCGAAAAACCGACAATGTCCAAAAATCCCGCGCGGCAACGGTTTGTCGGCTCGCAGTCGCCGCGACATTTACATACCGCCCGGACATCGTGCCTCCGTGAAACTATTCGTAAGTGCCTCCATGACCCTCTATGTGTGTGGCTCCGTGGCCCTGTATGTGTGTGTGTCTCGGTGCCCCTCTCTGTGTGCCCCTCTAAGTCCTGGCGAACTTACCTTGGACTTGCTTCAAGTTCGCCTCGCTTTGCGCCGCGTTGCGCCACTCACCCAACCTCCGCGCGGCCCCTACTGCCGGTTTAGTTGCGCTTGCCGCATGCAGGCGCATGCTGGTGGGACCGGACCTGTACAGGGGATCACCCGACCTCCGCGCGGCCCCCGCTGCCGGTTTGATCGCGTTCATCGCATATAGTTGCGTGCTGGTGGGACAGGCCCTTTACTCCCCATTAAATGTTGCCTGGGGTGAAATAGCAGTCTGGAATTTGCTGAGAAATGTCAGGAGTTCCTTGGCAAACTGACGCGGTTCAGTTACCCAGCAAGTACCAGAGGATTACACAAAAAGCTGGAGAAACTCAGCGGGTGCAGCAGCATCTAAGGAGCGAAGGAGATAGGCGACGTTTCGGGTCTAGACCCTTCTTCAGACCAGTACCAGAGGACACTGGGCACTTACACCAATGGAGAAATCCTGACTGATTTGCTGGTGATATCCGCCACTGAAATCCACAAGGAGCTCAATGACAGAGCACAAACCTTACATAATCTAGTTCTTACATTAAATAAACTGTCCACAGAATATGCGCTAGGTTAGTCCTAGTATATCCTCTTCACCCAAGTAGAAATGATCATGATTACATAAAAAGACATACATTTCTCCTTGCCTGGATGTTCTTTTTAATTATGTAAAACGTTTTTACTGGGTGATTTACCTTTTTAAATGTTATTTTTAAACTTTGTAAAGAGCCAATTTGATTTTTAATTTGTCTGCAGTTTTATATATTCAGGCATATTTAAAAACACAAACAGCTTCAACACAGAACTTGTCAACAATTCTTCCAGAAGGATTGTCGACAGGACTTGCATTGGCCTATTCAACTGACCGTACAGTCATGTAGATTTCCAGCCAGCATAATTTGCCTTTTGGACAGGAATCAGGTAATTTAGTGACCTCAGCACGGCTAAAAGTCAAGGGAGGAATTTGTAGACAAGCAAAAGGACTTTAATTGTAAATTAAAATGGGCTGGCACATCTGACCTAGCAATTACGCAATTATAACTTGTGCCATTTGGCAAAGTCTTCCCAAACTCTCTCAATAGTTCAGGCACTCAGGTCCTGTACAATATCCTACTCTCCACACTTTCCAGCATAATGGTCTCGTTCCTCAAGTAGGGTGGCCAAAATTAAGCACAAGACGCCAAGTCCATACTCACCAATGTCTGGTAACAACTGTAATAGGGTCCAAATGTCTATACTGAGTTCTCTGACTGATGAAGGCTAGCGTGCCAAAATACCTCTTCACCACCATATCTACCTGTGCCACCACTTGTACTCCTAGATCCCTCTGCACTATAACATCTCCTAGAGCACTACAATTCACTGATACTGATTCCAGATCTGCAGCTGAGTGGTTATAGTTCAACCCAAGATGATGAGCCACTGGTGCTTGATAGGACATTCCATCACTCACGTGCTTTATGGTGGATGGTAATTAACTTGGTTGGATATGACCTTTATTTTACAAATAGAATAGATATGATTAATGTGTAAAATTACCACATGTAACATTGTTTTATAATTGCAATGCGAATGCAAAACAATTAAGTGGTCACTCCTCCTCTTCCCAGATGGAACAAGAATAGAGTCCCACTGGTCCTTACCTTTCACCCCACCAGCCTCCACATCCAGCAAATTATTCTCTGACATTTCTGCTACCTGTAATACGATCCCATCACCAGTCACATCTTCCCATCCCCATCTCTTTCTATGTTTCACTACCCACCCTCCGCAATCCCTTCCTACCCAAACTACATTCCCCTGTAACCACAGATGATGTAACATCTGTCCCTACATCGCCACCCTCATCTCTATTCAGGGAGCCCAGCAGATCTTCCAGGTGAGACAGAAGTTCACATGCACCTCCTCCAACCTCATCTACTGTATCCAGTGTTCCGATGTGGCCTTCCTTACATCATAAAGACAAATTGTAGACCAGGTGACTGTTTTGTAGACACATTTGCGCTTGGTCCACGAAGGCCTGCTGTATCTCCTGGTTGCTAAACATTTTAACACCTCTTCCCCATACTGACCACTGTCCTGGGCATCCCCCATTGCCAGAATGAGGCCACATGCAACCTTGAGAAACAGCATCTTATATTCTGTTTGGGTAGCATGCAACCCAATTCACTGTTTGGGTAGCATGCAATACCATTCGCTGTGATGGTATTTCAATCTCAGTCACAGACGCCGACGTCAGGAAATCCTTCAGAGGGGTGAACCCTCGAAAAGCACCTGGACCTGATGATATACCTGGTCGTGTTCTAAAAACCTGTGCGGACCAACTGGCTGGAGTTTTTATGGACATTTTCAACCTGTCACTTCCCAGGTCTGTGGTTCCCACCTGCTTCAAAAGGGCATCAATAATACTGGTGCCCAAGAAGAGCAAGGTGACATGCCTCAATGACTATCGACCTGTGGCACTAACGCCTGTGGTGATGATGTGCTTTGAGAGGTTGATCATGGTGAAAATCAACTCCTACCTCGACAAAAACCTGGACCCACTGCAGTTCGCTTACCGCCACTACAGATCAACGATGGATGCGATCTCGCTAGTCCTCCACTCTGCTCTGGACCACTTGGACAACAAAAACTCATATGTCAGGCTGTTATACATTGATTACAGCTCGGCATTTAACACAATCATCCCCTCCAAGCTGGTTACTAAACTCGCAGAACTGGGTCTCTGTGCATCCCTCTGCAATTGGATCCTCGACTTCCTCATTCACAGACCACAGTCTGTTCATATTGGTGGTAATGTGTCAGACTCGATAACAATCAGCACGGGAGCACCTCAAGGCTGCGTGCTCAGCCCCCTGCTGTACTCACTCTATACTCATGACTGCATAGCCTGTCATAGTGCGAACTCCATCATCAAGTTTGCCTACGACACCACTGTTGTGGGCGTATCACTGATGGGGATGAGTTAGAGTATAGAAGAGAGATCGAGCGACTGTGTGTCTCTTAATACCCCTTTATCTGTTATTTGCACTTTATCAATTTATTTATTCACCTGTGTATTTACGTATATAATGGTATCTGAACACACTGATCTGTTTTGTAGTCAATGCCTACTATGTTCTGTTGTGCTAAGAAAAGAAAGAATTTCATTGACCTGTCAGGGACACATGACAATCTTTTGACTTTGACTTTGAACCCAATGGTATGAACACTGAATTCTCCAATTTTAGGTTGCCCCAACCATTTCCCACCCTCGCTTTCCTCACACCATGTTACACACCCTTGAAGTCCCATTCCCTTCCAACTGTATCCCCCTCCCCCCTCTGGCTTTACATTTCACTCCTCTTCTCTCCTCATCTAACACCCTTTTGTCTTCTTGTATCCGTCATCTATTTCTTTTGTCCACCCATCTGGCAATTAAATTCCCCCTCAACTGTACCCACCTATGCCTTGTCACACCCACTTCTTTTCCAGCTTTCTCTCCATTGAATTAGTCGGAAGAACGCTCCTGTCCCAAAACGTTGCCTATCCATGTCCTCTAGAGATGCTGCCTGACCCGCTGAGTTACTCCAGCATTATGTTCTATGCAAGATTCCAGCATCTGCAGTTCCTTGCATCTCCAAATAAATACTTTAGTTGTGTCTTTATAGAAAATAATAGTAAGATTAAACGAGAACTTACCAGTTTGAAGTTTGATCTTTATTTTATGAGGAGTTGCGATGAGGGATTTCGTGAAGAACCCGCCAGCACGCATGCGCGACATTCTTCAAAGCAGCGGTGTGGAATCACAGAACCAACAAAACACAGAAATGGCTTGTTATAGTAAGATTGAAGAGACTCTAATTACCAGTTGACTTTATGATCGAGGGTTGGGAGCGGAGGGCACGAAATCCCTCATCGCAACTCCTCATAAAATAAAGATCAAACTTCAAACTGGTAAGTTCTCGTTTAATCTTACTATTTCATTTCGGAGTCACGTGAGTGACTTCGTGAAGACTTCAAAGCTCTGTGATTTCACGCCCTGGACAACGTCCATGCTATCACACACGCCACTGTAAGGATGGATAGGAGTAATCAAAAATTTTCAGACTGCTTGTTCTGAAAAATAATAATATTTATTAATAATAACAAAAAGAAAAAACCCCTCACTGGGGAGTAGTCATATGTTCTCGGCCTGCATTCAGCACGGCTTCTGCGAACATTCCAGGAGCGGTAACAGGTTTATTATAAAACCGCTGAAAAGGTGGCTTCACTGGCCCATCCCGCTGTGGCAAGAATATGGTCCATGGGCACCTCCATGACCCTTGCCGCCGACGTTGATGCAGCCCTGGTGGAATGGGATTTAAAAACATTAGTATCAATACCTGCTTCGTTCAAAACGATCCTGAGCCATCTGGAGATTGTCTGCACCGTCACTCTAAGGTGAGGTTTTTTGTGGCTGATTAGCAGGTATTGCTCCATTCCCCTTAATTTCCGCGTCACTCTAATATAGTGGCGGATATGGGTGGCTAAACATAGCCTAGCATCAGTGGGGTATGCTGGAAACACCAGCTGCAGCCCTGTGAATCCAGGTCTATGCTGCTTAAGCAATTCATCAATGAAGAAAATAACCTTCTCTGGGGTAGAGATCATTCTGTCAATCTTGACCTTGTGAAGAGTCTGTACCCTTTGTGCCGAAGTAAGTGCCAATAACATCACCAGCTTCAGGGTGAGTTTGTCCAATTCAAGCCCAGCCATGGGCGACCACGTCCTGAGCAGGGTCAGTACTTTCCCAATGTCCCAGGTGATGTTGTAACGGGGTCTTGGCGGATTGGAATTAAATATTCCCCGCATCAGTTTGGACACCAATTTATTGGATCCTACCTCAATATTGAGGTAGGATGATAGTGCACTCCTGGCGCTATTGATGGCCCTGTAGCTGAGGTGTTTGTCATGGTGTAACCCCGCAAGAAATTTCAGCACATCTGTGATTGAAACGGAGTCATATGCAATGTCCAAGCGGCCGCAGTAGGTTTCCCATTTTCTGATGTGTGATAAATATTGCCGTCTTGTGGACTCCCTGCATGATGCTCCCATGGTATCCATAGTCCTTGATAAGAGACCATACTGCAGTAATGGTCTGTTCAAATCCTGCAAGCCAATAAACTCAAATGACCATGGCAGGGATGTGGTTCCCCTGTAACAGGGTTCATCACCAATTGTGGGCAACCCTCTAAGAGGACCCATGGTTGACTGATCATACCAAGGACCACCGGATACCATGACTGAGTAGGCCAGTCGGGTATAATAAGAATGCCATTAGCAGCATCTAGCTGGATTTTCCGCAATACCCGACTGATGTGGCAAAATGGAGGAAATGCATAGAAAAACCATTTCCCCCAATCTAGCGAGAAAGCATCCATCGCCATTGCCCCAGGATCTGGCTCCCATGATACATATGTTGGTACCTGATGGTTCAACCGTGACGCAAAAAGGTCAATATCCGGCTTACCAAATTTGGCTGTAACTTTTTCGAATATTTGGGAATTCAACATCCACTCGATGTTGTCATTAAATTTCCGTGACCTGGTGTCCGCCACTGTGTTGAGCTTACCTGGTAAATAGGTAGCTGAAATCCAAATATTCCGTTGTATGCACCAGAGCCAAATTGTATTAGCCAATTCATCACATGAAATTGACCTGGTACCGCCCATATGATTTAGATATGCCACCGCAGTGGTGTTGTCTATTTGGAGACGGACATGAGTGTCAGTAAAGTTTGAACAATAAGCTCTAAGTCCGTGGAATGCCCCAAGCATCTCCAAATAATTTATCCCTTGTGCTAACAAAAGGGTAGATTCGAGTCCCATCTGCCCCCACAACTGGCGTTGTTGTCCGTAGCTCCCCAGCCATGGGAGCTTGCGTCTGTTTGTAAGTATACCACCGGACGAGGCACAACGATGGGTTTAAATGAGTTATGGATATTGTCAATCCACCATTGTAACTCAATTTTTGCCTTAAGTGGCAGCTGCATAGGTCTATCAAAGTGTCCAGCATTCAATTTTAACGCTGAAATCTTGGATCTTTGTAAATTTTGATAATGTAAAGGTCCGAATTGAGCAGCTGGAAAGACTGCTACGATTTTCCCAATTACCTTAGCAGTTTGTCTGATTGATGGTATACTGGCGCAGACCAGGTTCTTGCATGCTTGAATGACATCCCCAACTTTGTTAGTTGGTATGGTGGCAATCATGTGATTGGAATCTATCGTGAACCCCAGATAGTCCATGATCTGTGAAGGACAGAACTTTGATTTATCTGGATGGATAATAAATCCCATCTTTTGAAAATGTTTCACAGTGGCTGAAACTGCCAATTTCGCTGATTCCAGTGTATGCCCAATAATTAGGATATCATCCAGATAAGCCATGACCGTGTGATTTTCCCTCCTCAGTGTCGCTAGCACTGGCTTGAGTAATTTAGTGAACAGTCTGGGGGCTGTGGTAAACCCATTGGGCAAAGCTTTGTATTGCCAAAGTTGATCCATCCAGGTAAATTTCAAGAACTTCCTGTGGTGTTTCTGAATGGATACTGAATAGTATGCATCTTTTAAATCAATGCATGCCATGAAGCAGCCCACAGAAATCAAAGATTTGGCTGTTTTGAACGTGTCCATTTTGAAATGGGTATATTTTACAAAGGTATTCAAATGGGTTAGATCTATAATGACCCGACATCCACCATCTTTTTTTGGTTTTTGTAAATATGTTAGATACAAATTCAATTGGTTCATGTGTAGTTCTTTCTATCACACCTTTCTCTTGTAGTCTCAAGATTTCAGCATAGCCTACTGCTGTTTCCTTCCTGGAAAGTGCAAATCTGCGATTCGGCATATGCTGAGGTGGAGGAATTTGGCCATTTATGAACTCAATCTCATAGCCCTGAATACTTTGTAAGATAAACTCATCTGAGGTGATGGTTTCCCATGCCTCCTTAAACTCCCGTAGTCTACCCCTAACATGTGAGGTTAGACATGCAAGTGCATGAAAACCAGACCGCCTTACCTTCATGGTTATCGGTGGTCCCTGGGGTGTTTGGTGGGACGTGGAGGTGCTGGGTTGCGCTGATAATGTGGAAACCGCATTTTCCATGCTGGCCGTTGAGGGCCTAGCCCTAAAAAAGGCCTGGGCTGTTGAGGCTGTTGGTATAAAGGAGGCGCCGGAACGTAGGTCCTTGCTGGCCTATCGGTTTGACCTCGTGGCCTGAAAAAAGGTGTTTTCTTGGCCGTTTGTCTGGTCAAGGTGTGTGGCCTCATAAGACCCACTGTCTTAGCATGGTCATCTAGATCTTTGACCTGCTTCGGGAGGTCTTCTCCGAATAACTGTCTGGGTGGTGGTGTTGGAGGTGCTCTGCATAGCCTCGCAAATTTGGGGTTTAATGTAGGCTTGATGATGCTTTTCCTAAAAGCATTGATTTCATATTGCGTATTGCAAAGTAGCGCCAGAGCATCCTTGTGTCCGGTGTTCAAATCCACTCCATCCACCGACCTCGCAAACGCGGTAATCCCAGATGTAAGTAATTTCAGGATTCTTTGTAATTTTACTTCCTGAGTCCTGATGCCCGGGCTGATATTGCCCCAAATAGGCATGTTGACAATAGGCACATTGAGCGAATTGCAATTGCCCGGTGCCTTGTGTCTGTCCATGGCCTTTGCAAGGACCTCCTCAAAGTTCTGGGATTAGTGCTCAGCCACCAACTATTCATCTTGCATATCAGTGATTTGGATGAGCAAGTTAAATGTAATATTTCAAAGTTTATTGTCCACAAAGTGAGTGGGATTATGAATTAAGGGGAGATTGCATAGAGGCTTCAAGGCAATTTAGATTGAATATAGTGGCAAAAACATGGCAGTGGCTTCACTGCATTGACCCTCATTTTTGGGTGTGCCTGGTATGAGTTTTTGCATTTTTCATTCATAAGTGTGGCAGAATGAGGATAGGGGTGGGCCACAAGGTTACAGATCATGCTGATACACATCGCTGCTGTTGATGCCAACAAAAACTAATGGTTTTGGAGCTTTGAGCTGTCAGATCTGCTCTGAATAGCAATATACCATTTTGGAACTCATGAAAATTCTCATTTTACAGGAAATTAAAATGTATGCCTTTAATACAAATGGAATGCTGTTAGTATATTCTGATTAAATTTCCAACTGCTTCCCACTAACAGAGCTGGCTTGTAGGACATGCTCCAATATAATCAGTGCAGATTAAACTTCAAAAGATGATTCCAAAATTACCTGAATTGGTAGCTTGTGCTTTGTCGAGTAAAGAGAACGGCAGATGTCAAGAATTTCATTTGCAGTGGCAATTTTTTGATCAGGATCACACTTTCCCAACATGGCAATAACGAGCTTGATCCAAGCATTATCCTTTGCACTTGTTCTAGAGGGAGAAGGGATATCTTAATTAAGAGACTTCAACCACATTTCAGCAGCATATCCCATATTTGAGATTTCAAAGCTACATCTAACTACATGTGTACTGTTGTGAAATTAGAGAGGGTAGGTTTAAGGGAAATGGTGAGGTTGGAATTGTCTCTGAAAGCTGGGATAGGCCAGGCTGACTGACCTCCTTCTTTGTTGTAAAGAGATAAGAAAAAAGATCCATGGCCAAAACAAGATCTATCAGTTTCCATATGACAATTCCATATTTCCACATGACCTCGAAAGCAGGCATTTCATCTCATTGAGTCCTCTCCTGCTCACAAATCAATCCCAATCCACCACTGATTTTCCCTCCCCACCTTTTTTTCCCCTCAGATTTCACCGGTTGCTTATGCACTAGGGGCAATTGATAACGACCAATTAATTTATCAATCAGATCACGTTTGGGAGGATATCACTGCCCCTGCAGAAACACATGCACTCACAGGGACATGCAAATTCCACACAGACAGCACTAGAGGTCAGGACTGAACCTGGGTCACTGGAACTGTGAGGCAACAACTCTACCTGCTGTGTCACTGAGCTTTAATTAAGATCGGATGGAGTTTTGAGGAAAACGATGAAAATGAGGCACTTTGCCATTTTTCCCTTCTTCACCCAACTTAGACTTCTTAATGCAACACTGGCTTCCAGGCCTTCTATGTCCACCTTGTCACCAATATCTACAGTCCATTAATTTGAACATCCTAAGTTCAAATGTAAATATCCTAAATTCTAAATGCTATTCAGCCAAGTTTAAAAATCTAATTATTGGGTTTGAATCTCTCTATTGATTTGTTATTCACTACAACTTCTTCCAGCACTCTGGTAAGATCACAGCCAAAACAGTGATGTTCTTGAGCATATCATAACCTAAGCATCTGGAACAAAAACAGCACCACTTCATTTTAGCATACACCTATCAACTGAATAGCTCCATGATTTTGCCTGAAAGCCAATTCCCTGTTGCCAATCACGAACTTCATGCCTGAACTATATGCTATGCTGTTTAAAATGTTTGCCTTTCAATTCCTAGTTCTTTGCTCAAAGTTATCTAAAGTTTGAGGTCTTTAGATAAGAACATAAATATGCAGGAAATGGAGGGATTATGGATGATGTGCAGGCAGAGGAGAATAGTTTATCTTGGCATCATGTTCGGCATAGACATTGGGAACTGAAGGGCTTGTTCTTATGCTGCATAGTTCTATGTTCTATTATTGACTGGAACCAAGTATAGAAAAAACAAACACTATTTAGCAGTTTGCAGAAATTTGCCTTACAAAAACAATGTATGAAAGCCAAGAAAGAGAATTGACTTACACCCCTGTCCCACGGTACGAGTTCATTCCAAGAGCTCTCCCGAATTTGCCCTGATTCGAACTCTGAGATTTACGGTAATGGCCACTCGTCGGTACTCGGGGCTCTCGTGGACATTTTTCAATGCGTTGTAAAATCTTCACGAGTCTTCCCCGCTTACCTGCCGTTAGCGAGTCTTCCCGAGTACCTGACGTTCGTGTTATGAGTCGGTAAGAGACGTCCCCGAGCTCCGACGTACCCACTACGTTCTTTCTCCGTGCTTACCACGAGTTTGATTTTTTTTAAAACTAGGGAGAGCTCTGGGAATTAACTCGTACCGTGGGACAGGGCTTTAGCATTGGTCTCATCCAGCATTAAAGCTTTTTCAAACCAAGTCTTACTGGCAGATATTAAATGTTTAATAATAATCTAAAGTCTCCAAGTTAATCATTAGAGGCATTACACTATTTTGGACAATGTGATTAGTATGTGACTGTTGCATTGGCTTCCATTACAAAACATAGCTGCAAGCACACAATACATCCACAGTCCCTATCTCTTGATTTTTACAGGCACGATAAACTGTTTTTCTAGTTCCATTAGGTTTACCTTTGTTTATTTTACAAAATTTTGTTAAGGCTATAAAGAAAATCACCATGAAACATGCCATTTTTTAAATTTTCAACTTCTACGTTGAAGTCTCTCTGTAAAACGTCATTTTTCTCAACACAAAATAATTTCACAATGTTTATATTTCTCTTGAGATCTGTATTATTAATGAGATTTTTGCATCGGAGGTACCAGTGCAATTTATTTTGCCCCAAAACAATGTGGATTTATAATCAACACTTGTCACAGATTTCCAATTGGGTTGGATAGAATAAATCTCCTTTGTACTTCAGGTAATACTGAGATTAACTGGAAGCTAACGGAATCTGATTTAAACGTGCATGATCCATTCAGTAATAAGAGTACATATGGGTCATCCAGAATTGCTACTAATTAACTGTTGTGCTGGTAATTGCTGTCTTGTTAAATGTAATCTTAATAGGTGCAAATATTTTTGGTCTTATCATTGTAGCCGTCGAGAGTACCAATGCTACAATGGGTTTGCTATCAAAGTGATCAAACTATAAGAGTGGCTGACCAGCAGATTATGATATTTTAACATTATATTAGAGAATGTAATGCAGAGGTGCAAATTCCTGGTTTGTGTCAGAGGTGGGTGAGGTAGAGGGTGGAAGGTTCTGGCTTTGACTGGTATTTTGAACTGGTATTAAATGTTTTACTCAAAATTGTTCCCTTAGCTATGTTGTTCATTTGAAAATAGAAATAGCAAATTCTATAATTCTAAACGTATATTAAATGTTAGAACAGAGTCTGTAAATTAAAAAGCAGCTTAACATTTCCTTACAACTGGAAATTTGAAGATAAATGAGCTATTAAATAGAACCAAACAAAACAGAGATAAGACCTGAATGACTGGATTTTTTTTTAAAAGCTCCAACAAATTGAATACCAGTGAATGCTGTATGATGTATGAAGACAATGTTCGTGAGGTAATTAAAAGGAAACCAAATTATAGTGGAACAAAAAGGCACATGCCGGCTGAGCAAGTTGGCGAATGCCACAAGAACAAATAGAGTTAGAGGGAGAAATAGGTATTAAATGACAGCAATCTGGATTTAACAAAAAATACTGAAGGGTGATGAGCAGACCAGAGGTGGCCGAATGCAGAGGCCTCTCCCGCAAATGGGGTTCAATTGCCCAGAATTCAGGGCTGCACCTACAGTAAATGTATCAAGATATTTTTACTGAAACATTTTTAGAAATTATATTAAACAGAAATATATTGAAACAATTTACAAAAAGTTAATTTTCCCTTTGTCCTGTTACACAAAAGGACAAAAAGTGCTCATCTAACTCAGCTGGACAGGCAGCATCTCTGGAAAACATGGGCGAGACCCTTCCTAATTATACCGGGTGGAAAAATGTTGGGGTGAGGCAGGACATAGGTGGGGGGGGGGGGGGGAGGAGGGGGTGGTTCAGATGGTACTTCAAATTAAAGAATTCAATATTCATACGTTGGGTTATAAGCTTCCCAATCGGTCGGTGGGGGCGTACGAGTCGTGTTTTTTTTAGTGTACCCAAATGTTTGTTTTAGTGTTTCTCGGTGTGTCTTGTGTGGGGGGTGGTGAGTAGGGGGAGGGGGGAACCGTTTTCGATAGCCTCCTCCATGGAGAGGCGACTTTTTCCATGTCGTCTCTCTCGCGGCCTAACACCATGGATTGGTGCGGCCTTTCCTGGAGTCGGGCCCAGAGTTTCAGCAGCGGGCGCAGCATGGACTTTTTCGCGGAGCGGGCAAGCTCTTGCCGGGGTCGCCAGAAGGGAGTGCTCCGATCGCTGGCCCGCGGACTGTTACAGCCTGAAGTCACGGTCTTCAGAGCTTCTTGCCACGGGTGCGGCATCCGGAGCCTGAGACCATTCACTAGGGATCGCCGGAGAAGAGCTCAGACCGCCGGCCCACGGCCGATAACATCCTGAAGTCGCGGTCTGCGGAGCTTCTAGCCACGGGCGCAGGGTGGACTTAACATCCGGAGCGGGATCCCTCGCCGGGGATCCCCGCAGAAGTGCTCCGACCGCCGGCCTGCAACATCCTGAAGCCTCGGTCTCCGGTAGGGAAGTGACGATTCGGGACTTACTGTCCCGACGAGAGGGCCTGTACATCTGGCTGCCCGCAGTGGGGACTGCGGAGGTTTATGGCCCCGTCCACGGGGGAATAATGGAGGAGGACTGACTGTACTTTGTGCCTTCCACCACAGTGAAGAATGCTGTAGTGGATGCTTGTGTTAAATGTTCTTGTGTATTGCGTGTTCTATTTTGATTGTACCGCTGCAGGGAAATTAATTTCACTGCACTTTATTGTGTATGTGATGAATAAAACTGATTGATTGATTGATTGATTGATTGAATATAAGATGTTGCTCCTCCAGTTTGCACATGGCCTCTGGCTGAAGACAGAAAGGTCAGTTTAGGAATGGGAAGGGGAGTTAAAAAGATTAGCAACCAGGAAATCCAGTACGTCTTGGTGGACTAAGCGAAACAGTTGCTGAGTCTGCGTTTGGTTTCGCCACTGTACAGGACGCCACATCTGGAACACCAGGTGCAGTGTGGATAAGGTTAGAGGAGGTGCATGTGAACCTCTGTCAAATCTGGAAGGAATGCAGAGGCCCCCAGATGGAGGCGAGAGAGGTGATGTAGGGACAGGTGTTACAACTGCTGCAGTTGCATGGGAAAGTACCTGGGGAAGGTCCGTTTGGATGGGAAGAATGAGTGTAATAATTACGCAATGTTTATATTTCTCTTATCGTTAACAAGATTTTTAATACGGACCAAGAAGTTGCGGAGGGAATGGTGTCTGTGGAACATAGAAAGGGGTGGAAATGGGAAGATATGATTGGTGGTAAGAACACGTTGGAGGTGACGGAATGTCGAGGATGAAGTATTGGATGCGGAGACTGGTGGGAATAAAGGCGAGGACCAGGGAAATTCTCTCCTTGTTCTGTCAGGGGGAGGGGGAGCAAGAGCAGAACCACGGGGCACAGAGGAGAGGAGAGTGTGTGAGGGATTCATCTATGACAGAAGGGGGGAAATCATTTATACTACAGAAAGCCGACATCTCCGATGTCCTCGAATGGAAAGCATCGTCTTGGGAGCAGATGTGACAGAGACGGAGGAATTGAGAGTAGGGAATAGCGTCTTTGTAAGTGGCAGGGTGGAAGGAAGTGTAGTCCAGATAACTGCAGGAGTCGGTAGGTTTGTAATACATGTTAGATGATAGTCTGTCCCCTGTGATGGAGACAGAGAGATCAAGAAACGAGAGAGAGGTGTCAGCGATAGTCTAGGTGAATTTGAGGGCAGTGTAGAAGTTAGTGGTGGTTAATAAATTCATCAACTTCTGCACGCGTGCAGGAGGCAGCTCCCATGTAGTCGTTGATGTAGTGGAGAAAGAGTTGGGGGATGGTGCCAGTGTACATCACAAATAAGGACTGTTTGATGTAACTGACAGAAAGGCAGGCATAGCTGGGACGCATGTGAGTGCCCATGGCTTCGCTTTTAACTTGGAGAAAGTGAGTAGCCATAAGGGAAGCTGTCGAGGACAAGTTCCACCAGGCAGAGGAGTGTTAATAGAAGGAGATTGATACGGTCTCTGTTTGAGGAAGGACCAGAGAGCCTTGAGACCTTCCTGGTGGGGGATGGTGATGTAAAGGGACTGGACATCCATAGTAAAGATGAGGCAATGGGGGGGTTAGAAATTGAAAGTTATTGAAGAGTTGAAGTGTGTACAAGATTTAGTTTAGCTTAGAGATATAATGCGGAAACAGGCCCCTCGACCCACCGGGTCCGCATTGACCAGCGATCCAACATATTAACACTATCCTACATCCATTTAGGACAATTTTTACATTTACCAAGCCAATTTACCTACAAACCTGTACGTCTTTGGAGTGTGGGATCTCGGAGAAAGCCCACACAGGTCACGGGGAGAATGTTCAAACTCCGTACAGACAGCACCCGTAGTCGGGGTCGAACCCGGGTCTCCTGCCACTGCATTCGCTGTAAGGCATCAACTCTACTGCTGTGCCACCGTGCCGCCCTACGTGTCTCTGATGTAGGACTGCACAAGGGGGACAGGATGGAATCAAGGTACGTGGAGATGAGCTCAGTGGGGCAGGAGCAGGCAGAGACGATGGGTCTGCCGGGACAGTCCTGCTTGTAGATTTTGGGGAGGAGATAGAAGCAGACAATGCGGGGCTGGGAAACAATAAGGTTGGAGGCTGTGGATGCCAGGTTGTGATGAGATCCGAAACAGTCTGGGAGATGCTGGCCTGTTGTTTATGTGGGTCATGGTCAAGGAGTAGGTTTAAGGAGGTGGCCGCGAGCTCGCGCCTGGCCTCAGCACAGTACAGGTCAGCCAGCCAGACTACAACGGCACCTTCCTTGTCGGTGGATTTAATAATAATGTTGGGATTTTTGTTCATGAGCGGAGGGCGGTGCATTCAGGGGAAGTAAAATTGGAGTGGGTGAGGGGATTAGAAATCTCCCTTTGTTTTCTAATCTGCAGGCAAGAAATTAATATTGAAATCCACAGGGTCTCACATCCTATATCAGCATTCAATGGGAAGCTCAACGACGGAGCATGGTGACTGATACAATGCCATCTGTCAGTCAACAAGTCCTGGAGTGTGGACATCATCAAGGGCCTGTCCCACTCAGGCGATTTTTCAGCGACTGCCAGTGACTGTCAAGTTCGCGGCATACGCCTGAAAAAACGGGAACTGTAACGGCGACTGTCGGAGTGGAACACACACAAACACATCGCAAAAGCGGGGGCCAGGGAAAGCGGGGGAGCGCTGTCTGAAATTCACACGGTGCAAAGTCAAGGTGATACAGACACACACTGCAATGAACAGCACAGTGTATGGTAAGTCCTTTAACAGAGGGAGGTGGGGGGGGGGGGGGGAGGGGAGAATGGGGGAGGGAAAGAGGGGGGAGAAGGAGTGGAGACACTTTTAAGAAGCCAGACAACTTTTAATAAGCCAGAGATACACAGCTGTGAAGTTTGGTGGGCATTTAACATTACCGGTCAGTTATCCTTAGTTCTGAAAACTCATGCTTACGTTTTTTTCCCCCAATGAGCCAATGAATATGCCCGGTCAGCAAAGGCAATTAACTAAAACTACGTACGACTACGTCAACTACCCATACATGGCGACCCTACTACAACTGCACCTACAACTACAGGGTTATCGATTTTCTCCATGGCGACCATTTTTTGGTCACAGAAAATGTTGCAACATGTTGAAAAATTTGTGGCAACCATACTGAGGCCGCGACTAGTTCCCAGAATGCGGGAACTCCTCGCGACCTCAATTGGATCCTCGACTTCCTCATTCACAGACTGTGAATGTCTGTCCGTATTGGTGGAAATGTGTCAGCCTCGATAACAATCAGCACGGGAGCACCTCAAGGCTGCGTGCTCAGCCCCCTGCTGTACTCACTCTATACTCATGACTGCGTAGCCGGACATAGTGCGAACTCCATCATCAAGTTCGCTGATGACACCACTGTTGTGGGACGTATCACTGATGGAGATGAGTCCGGGTATAGAAGTGAGATCGACCGTTTGACCAAATGGTGCCAGCACAATAACCTGGCTCTCAACACCAGCAAAACCAAGGAATTGATTGTGGACTTTGGAAGGCGTAGGATGGGGACCCATAGTCCCGTTTATATCAACGGGTCGATGGTGGAGAGGGTCAAGAGCTTCAAATTCCTGGGCATGCATATCTCTGAAGATCTCTCCTAGTTCGAGAACACTGATACAATTATAAAGAAAGCACATCAGCGCCTCTACTTCCTGAGAAGATTACGGAGAGTCGGTATGTCAAGGAGGACTCTCTCTAACCTCTACAAGTGCACAGTAGAGAGCTTGCTGACCGGTTGCATCGTGGGTTGGTTCGGCAACTTGTGAGCGGAAAAGGCTGCAACAAGTTGTAAACACTGCCCAGTCCATCATCGGCTCTGACCTCCCTACCATCGAGGGGATCTATCAAAGTCGCTGCCTCAAAAAGGCTGCCAGCATCATCAAGGATCCACACCATCCTGGCCACTCACTCATCTCCCCGCTGCCTTCAGGTAGAAGGTACATGAGCATGAAATTTGCAACATCCAGGTTCAGGAATAGCTGCTTCCCCACAGCCATCAGGCTATTAAACTCAACCCAAACACTGAACATTAATAGCCCATTACACTTTATTTGATTATTTATGTATATATATATACATATATATATTCAATGGTTTATGGTCACAGTGATCTGTTCTGTATTTATTTATGCCTATTATATTCTGTTCTGTTGAAGCAAAGCAAGAATTTCATTTTCCTATCTGGGACACATGACAATAAACTCTCTTGAATCTTGAATCAAAAACTTCAGGCAAGTTTATAAGGCATGACCTGCCCCCCACAAGGCCAGTCTTGCCAGATTCTCTTCCAAATGGAAGTAAATCCTACTCTGAAGAGTCCTCTCCAACAGTTTCTCTACCACCGATGCGAGTGCAGGCCTATAATTATTCTGGATTATCCCCATTTTCCTTCTTAATCAATGACACCACATTGGTTGATCTCCAATCGTCCAGAACCTCATCTGTGGCTGGACAGGATGCAATGATCTTCGTCAGAATCTCCTCTCCTGTCTCTGTCAATAACCTGGGATAGATCCAAGTGTTAAAATCATTTCACTTTAAAAAAAGTTAACAGCACCATGCACTGAAGAAAACTTGCAAGGTTCTGGCACAATTCATAATCACATCACTTTTGTTCCACGTTTTAATTCAGATTAAATCATTTCTGCTTCTGTGCAGATACACCAATCAAATTTTACTCCATAGGTTTCTACACATTTGTTTTGACAGCTGTTAATGAAAACTCAGTAAATTGAAATGCAAATGGAAAACCAGAATTTACTCCCGTCAAAAAGCTGCTGAGGATGAGTTAATTAAAAATGTCAAATCTAAAAGTGACAGGTTTTGTTCAGGTATTAACGGATATGAGATGGCGATGTGTAGATGAAATTAATATACTGGTCAGCCACGATCTAATTGAAGAATATAACGGACTCAAGAAGCTGAATAGCATCCTGATTGAACAGCCTCCTGATCTTTCATTATGATTGGAAGAATGTACAGATGTAATCCACACTGAGATTCTGAAAACAATTCCTGGGAACACTGTATTGTTAAATGTTTAGTTGATAATCTATTTCTATGAAGCAGATCTACAATTTTTAGTTTCTGCTGAACCTGCTACCTACAAAATTCTTAAGGGGTTGGACAAGCTAGATGCTGGAAGATTGTTCCCGATGTTGGGGGAGTCCAGAACAAGGGGTCACAGTCTAAGGATAAGGGGGAATTCCTTTAGGACCGAAATGAGGAAAACATTCTTTACACAGAGAGTGGTGAGTCTCTGGAATTCTCTGCCACAGAAGGTAGTTGAGGCCAGTTCATTGGCTATATTTAAGAGGGCGTTAGATGTGGCACTTGTGGCTAAAGGGATCAGGGGGTATGGAGAGAAGGCAGGTACGGGATACTGAGTTGGATGATCAGCCATGATCACATTGAATGGCGGTGCAGGCTCGAAGGGCCGAATGGCCTACTCCTGCACCTATTTTCTATGTTTCTATGTTTCTATAACTCTTGGGCATAGCACAATTTGACAAACTGATACTTACGTGTCTTCTTCATTCATGGGTGGCCAAGCTTGAAGAAGCAGAACCAAATGCTCAAATTCAGACCTTGTCTTACTGGTTTCAAGCAGTTCCAAAAAGAGCTGAACACGTTTCTCTTCATTCTCAATGTCACCTACGTTAACCTGACAATGACAATATTGCAGGAACATCAATTGATTAAATACTTCAACACACCTTGGACAACTCGACATTAAATTACTGCTTGAACAACAATTCTGCTTTTGTTTTAACATAAATGCGGTTGGTATCCTTAATTTTCTTCAATGACATGACAGTACATGACACCTGTGAAAGTCATGTTTTGCAATATCAGCTGATTATAAAGCAAAACTGCATAGGTCCAAGTGTAGGAAGGAACTGCAGATGCTGGTTTAAACTGAAGATAGATACAAAAAGCTGGAGTAACTCAGCCGGACAGGCAGCATCTTTGGAGAGAAGGAATGGGTGACGTTATTGTGCAACATCATTATATAGCTGTACAATCTAACACTGAGGAAAGGTACAATTTCAGTTCTTTGACACTCTCACTGCACTGAACTTTGAATGTGTATCCCTCAACCCTGATTATAATGATGTATGGCTGCAAATGTCTCAAAACTTTAGAAACAACAATTGTATTGAGGTTGGGATGGATTAGGATTAGGACTGGTAAGTGAAATGAATCAGTAAATGACAGCAGTGAAATCAAGCCATGAGACATGAAGCTTAGACCAATAGATGGGTATTCAAAGGTAAATTGCACATTTCGAAATGCTAAAGAGATGCTTAAATGGTGTTCAGATGACAAATTGCAAACCTATTCATTGTAAAATTAGGCAAGACCGCAAAAAATTGCTAAATTGAGATTTAGCCCAGTCTGTCACACAGACCAGGCTCCCCACCATTGACTCCATCTGCACTTCACGTTGCCTCGGGATAGTAGCCAACATAATCAAATACCTTTCCAATTTCTCGTCATTCCTTGTTCTTCTTGCTCCCATCAGTAGAAGATAAAGCTTGAAAGCATGCACCACTAGACCCTAGCAGCTTCTTCCCCTCTGATATCTGACTTCTGAATAGTCCTTTCATAAGGTAGGGTACAGTCTGACTCTCTTCTACCTTATTCTGGACATTGGACTTTTTCTTCGGATGTGATGCACTGCAATTCTGAGAGCTA
Organism: Raja brachyura; assembly: GCA_963514005.1. The sequence goes on along the minus strand of OY740785.1, from coordinate 82,311,879 downwards.
TATTCTGCACTCTGTATCTTTCCCTTTGCTCCATCTAGTGTACTTGTTATTAGCTTGATGGTATTTGTATGTTGTATTATCTGATTTGATTTTATAGCATGCAAAACAAAGGTTTTCACTGTACATTGGGACAAGCGACAATAATAAATATACACAATAGATGATCTAGGATGTTTACATCTAGTTTCAACAGCTAATAACATGTGATGAATTCTACAAATAATGCATTATGACAGACTATCCATTGTAAAAACTGTTTCTACAATCATAAAGGCTCCAGAAAAAGGTAATTTTAATATGCTGTAAACAATCTCACTAAGGAAAACAATCTCCCAGAAATACTAGGGAACTGAGCATCTAGTGGGAGGAAGGAACTGAAGGGAATCCACATTAGTCAGGAAATGGTGTTGGGTAAACAGTTGGGACTGAAGGCAGATGAATGCCCAGGGCCTGATGGTTTGCATCCCAGAGTACTCAAGGAGGTGGCCCGAGAAATCGTGGATGCATTGGTGATCATTTTCTAATGTCCTCTCGACTTTGAATCAGTTCCTGTGGACTAGAGGGTAGCCAATGTAACCCCACTTTTTTTGAAAGGTGGGAGAGAGAAAATGGGGGATTATAGACCAGTTAGCCTTACATCGGTAGTGGGGAAGATGCTTGAGTCAATTGTCAAAGATATTATAGCAGCGCATTCGGAAAGCAGTGACAAAATCGGTCAAAAGTCAGCATGGATTTATGAAGGGGAAATCATGCTTGGCTAATTTTCTGGAATTTGAGGATGTAACAAGTAGAATGGATAAGGGAGAGCCAGTGGATGTGGTGTATCTGGACTTTCAAAAAGCCTTTGACAAGGTCCCACACAAAAGATTAGTATGCAAAATTAGAGCTCATGGTATAAGCGAGTTCGGTATTCTGAAAAACGCAAGGAGTCTTGGGATTTAACAAAGGTCACAAGCGCTAAAAACTTGGCAGCCGTGCCGCAGCATGGACACAGACCTGCGCCTCATCTGCAGCCAGGACCGAACCCGGGTCTTAGGCGCCGCAATCGCTGCCGAACCGCCACTGAACAATTCCCCCCCCCCCCCCCCCGTCTGGCGGGGGCTAGAAACGTCGGGAGTCAGACGGGAGTAGTGCCCCCAGGCTCACAGCCAGCATGGACTGACGGGACACCAGCCCGAGCCGTGGAGTTAGCGCTGCTTCTCCGCGCTGGGTGTGAGCCTGGGCCGTCGTTCCCGTAAATTCAGGCACGGTTGTAGGTTAACCTGGCGAGACAGGCAGAGTTGAGCTGGATTTAGCGCTGCTTCTCTGCGCTGGCTGTAAGCCTGAGCCATCGTTCCCGCAATGTACCAATTAAGGAACAGTGATATGCAAATTATCATACTGCCATACGAAAAATAAAAATAATTTACAATATATATTTACGATCTTGACGAGGGAATTAAATGTGGCATCTCCAAGTTTGCGGATGACACAAAGCTGGGTGGCAGTGTGAGCTGCGATGAGGCTACAGGGTGACTTGGATAGGTTGGGTGAGTGGGCAGATGCATGGTAGATGCAATACAATGTGGATAAATGTGAGGTTATCCACTTTGGTGGCAAGGACAGGAAGGCAGATTATTATCTGAATGGTGTCAGATTAGGAAAAGAGGAGGTGCAACAAGACCTTGGTGTCCTTGTGCATCAGTCACTGAAAGTAAGCATGCAGGTACAGCACACAGTGAAGAAAGCTAATGGTATGTTGGCCTTCATTGCGAGAGGATTTGAGTTTAGGAGCAAGTAGGTCCTACTGCAGTTGTACAGGGTCCTGGTGAGACCGCACCTGGAGTATTGTATGCAATTTTGGTCTCCTAATTTGAAGGACATTATTGCTACTGAGGGAGTGCAGCGTAGCTTCACCAGGTTAATTCTCAGGATTCTGCACTGCCATATGATGAAAGAATGGGTCGATTGGGCCTGTATTCACTGGAAATTAGAAGGATGATAGGCAATCTTATAGAAACATATACAATTCTTCAAAGATTGGACAGGCTAGAGGCAGGAAACATGTTCCCGATGTTGGGGGAGTCCAGAACCAGCGGTCACAATTTAAGAATAAGGGGTAGACCATTTAGGACTGAGATGAGGAAAAACCTCTTCACCCAGAGAGTTGTGAATCTGTGGAATTCTCTGCCCCAGAAAGCAGTGGAGACCAATTCATTGGATGTCTTTAAGAGAGAGTTAGATTTAGCTCTTAGGGCTAAAGGCCTCGATCGCTGGAGAACACCCGACCCGACTGAGGATCACAGGTACTAAACCTGGAACCACCGGGGAGACCTTCAGAGCCGACGAGCAGGATTTCCCAGGAGCAACGGAGCTGGAGCTGCCGTCTGTGAGGGAACCACCGTTCGCAACGGATATGGAGCTGCCGTCTGCAAGATGATCCCCGTTCCAGCGTAGGTTCGCAGAAACATCAGGTGCAGTAAGTACAGTACCTGGAAACAACGGGGAGGCCTCCATTGTGTCTGGAAACGTGGCCGACGAGCAGGACTTCAGGTCAGACTGAATCGCAGGGGACTTCGACCCCCCCTCTCCCTACTATCCTACTGGCCAATGTACAGTCCCTTGAAAATAAAGTGGAGGACTTAAGAGCAAGGCTGCTTTACCAAAGAGAGCTGTTTCTCCATCCACCGTATGGACCGTACACTGGCATCTGGGAAGGGGAGAAGAGTGGGGGGGGGGGGTCTGCCTCATGGTCAACTTTGTGTGGTGCTCAGACAGTCCTGTGGCAGCCCTGTCCAACTCCTGCTCTCCACACCTGGAACATCTGGTTGTGAAGTGCGCCCCTTCTACCTACCGAGGAAATTCACCTCCATCATCCTGACCGCGGTCTACATCCCTCCCCAGGCAGATGTTCATCTGGCACTGGGGAAGCTGCACGCCGTGGTCAACAAGCACCAGACCGCTTACCCAGAGGCATTTACCACCATAGCCGGAGATTTCCACAAAGCCAACATTAAGAAATCACTCCCTAACATCCACCAACATGTCTCCTACAGCACCAAAGGACCAAACACCGTCGACCACTGCTACACCACCATCAAAGACGCCTCTCGCTCTATCCCTCACCCTCACTTTGGTAAATCCGACCATACTGTGGTGCTGCTTCTTCCTGCCTACAGGCAGCAATTGAAGAGCGCACCCCCAGAGGACTGTACAGAGCTAGTCGGGGGGGGGGGAGGGGGCGGGGCGCAGGACTGTTTGGAGTCAGTAGATTGGGCAATGTTCAGGGACCCGGCAACGGACCTGAATGAATACGCCACAGCCGTTACAGACTTCATAAAGGAATGTGTGGAGGACTGCATCCCAATAAAAATCTTCCGAGTGTTTCCTAACCAGAAGCCTCGGATCAACCATGAGATCCACGTTCTTCTGAAGACCAGATCCCAGGCATTCAGGTCTGGCATTGCAGAGGACTATAAGAAGTCCAGATACGACCTTGGTAAGGCCATGAAAAAGGCCAAAAGGGATGTCTACACTAAGCTGGAGGATGTTCGGCAACTGTGGTGGGGCAATGGGTGTGGTGAGAAATGAAGCAGGTATATCAACACGTAATGTTTTTTCTCTTTTTTTCTTCCCTTCACTATTTCTTTCATTTTCTTCCTTTCTCGCTCTTTCTCTAGTTCTTTTTTGTTAAATTTAAAATGGAGGATGTACAATAAATGTATTTTGTCATATGCCGCGGTTTATATTACTGTACACTGCTTCTAATAAAAATATTAATTTAAAGAAAAACTGTGGCGGGGCTCGAATGCAATCACCTCCTACAAGGCGAAATCAGGAGGCAGCTCAAATGTCACTGAAGCATCACTCCCTGACGAGCTCAATGCGTTTTACGCACACTTTGATAGGGAGAACACTGATGTGCCTTCCCGAGCCCCCAATCGCCGTGATGGTATTTCGGTCACAGTCACAGAGGACAATGTCACAAGATCCTTCAGAGGGGTGAACCCTCAGAAAGCACCTGGACCTGATGGTATACCCGGTCATGTTTTAAAAACCTGTGCGGACCAACTGGCTGGAGTCTTAACGGACATTTTCAACCTCTCACTTCTGAGGTCCCCACCTGCTTTAAAAGGGCACCAATAATACCGGTGCCCAAGAAGAGCAAGGTGACATGCCTCAATGACTATCGACCAGTGGCTCTAACGTGGGTGGTGATGAAGTGCTTTGAGAGGTTGATCATGGCGCATATCAACTCCTACCTCGACATGAACCTGGACCTACTGCAGTTCGTTTACCGCCACAACAGATCAACGGTGGATGCGATCTCATTGGCTTTTCACTCCGCTCTGGACCACTTGGACAACAAAAACTCATATGTCAGGCTGTTATTCATTGACTACAGCTCGGCATTTAATACCATCAGCCCCTCCAAGCTGGTTACCAAACTCGTAGAACTGGGTCTCTGCACATCCCTCTGCAATTGGATCCTCGACTTCCTCATTCTCAGACCACAGTCTGTCCGTATTGGTGGAAATGTGTCATCTTCGATAACAATCAGCATGGGAGCACCTCAAGGCTGTGTGCTCAGCCCCGTGCTTTACTCATTCTATACTCATGACTGCGTAGCCGGACATAGTGCGAACTCCATCATCAAGTTCGCTGACGACACCATTGTTGGGGACGAGTCAGAGTATAGAAGTGAGATCGACTGATTGACCAAATGGTGCCAGCACAATAACCTGGCTCTCAACACCAGCAAAACCAAGGAACTGATTGCGGACTTTTGAAGCGGTAGGATAGGGACCCACAATTCCGTTTATATCAACGGGTCGATGGTGGAAAGGGTCCAGAACTTCAAATTCCTGGGTGTGCATATTTCCATAAAGAATTCACATCAGCGCCTCTACTTCCTGATAAGATTACGGAGTCAGGATGTCAAGGAGGACTCTCTCGAACTTCTACAGGTGCACAGTATGCTGGCTTGCTTCGGCAACTTGAGCGTCCAGGAACGGAAAAGGCTGCAAAAAGTAGTAAACACTGCCCAGGCCATCACCGGTTCTGACCTCCCTCCCTACCATCAAGGGGATCTATCGCAGTCGCTGTCTCAAAAAGGCTGCCAACATCATCAAGGACCCACACCATCCTGGCCACACACTCATCTCTCTGCTGCCATCAGACTATTAAACACACTTCAAACAAACTCTGAACTATAACAGCTAGCCTATTGCACTTTATCTGTTTATTTATATGTATATATATGGTCTATGGTATATAGATACATTGATCTGTTCTGTATTTATGCCTACAATATTCTTTTGCGCTGCAGCAAGTAAGAATTTAATTGTCCTATCTGGGACACATAACAATAAACTCTTTACTTGACTTGAATGGGGTACTGATTTTAGATGATCAGCCGTGACCATATTGAATGGCGGTGCTGGCTCGAAGGGCCGAATGGCCTACTCCTGTACCTATTTTTCTAGGTTTCTGAGTCTTTATTTTCTGGTGTCCAATTATAGATGCACAGTACAGAATTACGAGCACATTACAGAACCCATCACCACTAGTGAAGTGTAACAAGGGAATTCTAATAGCACATTTTCTCCCTCTAGTGGATAAAATAAGTCTCGAAGATCTAGTCATGAAAGGATCAAGTCTGCAGCAAATTGAATACCTTTAAATTATAAATCCAATTAACTTTTCATTACTGTCTCAGCATCTATTATGTCTTTAAATTCAAATACTATTTGCCTCAATGTAGTTTAAATTTCGCAAGACCTATTTTATCCCCCAGCTTCATCACATCCACGAGAGCTTATATTTATAGTGCCGAGAAATTAATTAAATATTAAACTCTCTTTAATATCCACACAGTCTGACTAAGAGGATTTACATTCTCCCACACAATTTAGTGACTGTTGATAAAATTGTCATCAGTTACACAGATTTATATTCATGCACAAGAGGCTGCAGAGAAAACTGTATGCATGACTTTTGTTTGCACTGCCAGGTGAAAAATAAAATGGTAAACGGTTGGGGGAGCAAGACCGAGAAGAAAAAAGAGTGGACAGAAAGCAAGAGATAAAGAAAATATCAAAGGATAAGGGAAAAGAGAAGGGTAAATGCTATAAAGAATTGCAAGGATAGGGAAGAGGAAATTTGGAGGGGTGGGAGGGCAGGATTGGCATAAGAGCTGGCACAGCAAATAAGGAGTGTGTACTGTAGGCAGGGAGAAGGCGAGGAACAAAATACCCAGGAAAGAAAGGCTTAGAGCAGGTGAAGGTGAAGAGGCAGAGAGGGAGAGAAGGAGGAAAGGAAGGGGGAGGAAGAGGGAGGGGGAGAGAGAGAGAGAGAGTGAGGGAGAGAGGGAGAGAAAGTGGGAGGGAGAGTGGGAGGGAGGGAGGGAGGGAGGGGGTGAGGGATTCAAATATTTGAACATCAGACTTAAAAATCTGACATGGGATAAACTTGTAAAAATTGTAAATTTAGAAAAATGTATGTTGATGAACACAAATAATTGCAAAATGTAAATAATTGAAAACTTCCAATCATTGCTGAATGCGATTTTGCAGAATAAAAATAACCAGCTGCAATTTAACAGATGGCAGATTGCGATTCTCTTCTGGAGAAATAAATCCAGTGTACTTAAGCAGAAATGCTGGGTTAATTATAACATTGACTCAGATTTATTCGAGTCTAATTTTGATTAAAAGTTTCAAGGCACCCTCAAGCAGACCGCTGACACTGATTTAATGCAAACCAGAATTTACCGCTGGCTAATAGAGTTGTGTTTCCTGTATGATTACAAGATGGATTTTTCCACTACACTGAAACACATGCTTTTGAAGGGTTCGTATTTTCTTTTAGTTTCAGCTCGCAAAGAAGCATCAATATATAATACATAACTTTCACAAAGTGACCGTACTTATTTTTATGTATTCATATTTTTTGAGTGAGTGCCACTGATCATGGCAACATTTATTGGCTATCACTGACTTTTTTTTCCAAAAGAAAGAAAGTTTTGGGGAGTAGTATAATTGAACTACAATAGTCCATCTGATGAATGTACTCCAACAACACAGTTAGCAATGGACACAAAGTGCTGGAGTAACTCCGTGGGTCAAACTGCATTTCTGGACAATATGGATAGGTGATGTTTCGTGTCAGGACTCTTCTACAAAATGAAGTCCCAACCTGAAACATTACCTATCCATGATCTCCAGAGATTTTGCTTGACTTGCTGAGTTAATCTAGCACTGTGTGTCCTTTTGTGTAAACCAGCATCTGCAGTTTCTTGTTTCTATTGTAAGCAATGGAGTTCCTGGATTTCCATGTAGCGTTCAGAAATAATGACATTGGTATAGTATTGTCATGTCATGATACACAGAAAAGCATTCTTTGTGTGCTCTCCAGCTAAATAATCATGATTACAATCAAACCATACATGAATACAGCAGGTAGTGCAAAAAGAGCAAGGTAACAACGTGCAGAATTGTGTTAGTGTTAGAGAAAGTAGTTTAACAAATGTATTGAGGTAGATTGAGTCAAGAGGATGCATCCTTATCCTACGAGAGATTAATTCAAGAATCTGGTAACAACAGGGAAGAAGCTTATCTTGAATCCAATGGTACGTGGTTTCAACCTTTTGTTCGAAGGAGAGAAGAATGAATGACCGGGGTGTGAGTGGTCATTTATAGTGTTAGCTACTTTCCCTAGACAGCGTCAAGAGCAGATAGAGTCAATGGCTGTAGGGCAATTTCTTGCAGGCTTGGGCAGAGCATTGGCTGTGAAACATCCTAAGTTGATTTCAATAGGATGGTACATGCATCGGCGGAGCATCTACAGTTGCAGGAGATTGTGTGTCGAGCATTTTTGTTACCTACCATTAATCTCCTGGTCAAAATTACTCAGATTAATGATTGTAAAATGCTATCTATTTTTAAATTCCAATTTATTGGCTGCAATTACATTCCTTAGGGTTCATGCAAAGATTTGAATTTATTTTTCTGATTGTTCATACAAGTCTTCAGGGTAACTTAACCAGTGTCAGCACTGTAACTTAATAATATTTATCATTTGGGGAAATTGGCCTGATAAAACCGTAAAAACGTAAGCAATCCATTGTTTTGTTTTTTTTCCCGTATAAAGAAATACCATGCAAGCACAATCATCAACTTGAAAAACTTGGATGCAATATTCAGGTAATTGCTGATTCAAATACAATATATCCTTCATATTTTTAATACAACGGTTACAAAATAGGGAACAAAACACATTACCTGCCTCTCTGACCAGCATGCTTTCAGAACAGCCTGAGTTCTGAAAAGCACAAGTAACTTGCTATCCTCATCATTAAGGTGAAATGCCTGCTCAAGAATTTGCAGAACATAAATGCGGGGTTTCACAGGCAAATCTGCATCACCACAAAATGGTCTCAGCCAAACTAAGAGATCATCTGAAAATACGATGTTTTCCCTAGATGACCAAAAAAAAAAAAATATTTGTTAAACGAATTAAAATGAAAGCATTTGACCAGTTGTTGACTTGGCATCTTTGATATAAACTTGTACCTACCCATTTAAAACACTGGAGTGCACCGATTTGACAATGCCTTCAAGAACTTGAAGAGGATCCGTCTCCGATGGAACATTTGTGCTGTTACCAATAGAAAAGAAATGATAGAGGCAAGTGAATGAAATATACATTTTGCTTATCCATAATTCATGGGAATTTCTACTGTCTGGATAGGGTATTATATTGTTGTTTTACTGCATACGTAATTTGGACTAATAAACTGAAAGATGTCAATCCAAATCCTGGAATGGCGTTTGGAGATTTTGAAATGAGGTAGAAAAAAATTGGGAATACGAAGCCCTTTCATTCTCCCAGAGGAAATGGAGCATAAATCTGGTAATGAGTTCTTTAATGCCTACACTTGACCTATTTTACCAAACCAATGTGAATAACTTTTAATTACTTTTTTTAAGTGGCAGTTGGAAATGACAAATTATATATTGACCCTGCCAAAAATATCAACATTTCTAAAAGTAAAATGAAAAACATCCATTAAAGGTTCAGCCAACTTCAACTATTAAAAAAAAATCCCAAATATTATTTGCCTGAGTGCCTGTTAGATTTGCCTGAACAAATCTATGAAATGTTCAGAGGACCTGCAAGGCTTGCCATTGAGGGAGTGCAGCATACAAGGTTAACAAGGTTAATTCCCGGGATGGCGGGACTGTCATATGCTGAGAGATGGAGCAGCTGGGCTTGTATACTCTGGAGTTTAGAAGGATGAGAGGGAATCTCATTGAAACATATAAGATTGTTGAGGGCCATTTGATTGTTAAGCCATTTACAACGGATATGAGGAAACACTTTTTCTCACAGACAGTGGTGAGTTTGTGGGATTCTCTGCCTCAGAGGGCGGTGGAGGCAGGTTCTCTGGATGCTTTCAAGAGAGAGGGCTCTTAAAAATAGCGGAGTCAGGGGATATGGGGAGAAGGCAGGAACAGGGTACTGATTGGGGATAATCAGCTATGAGCACATTGAATGGCGGTGCTGGCTCGAAGGGCCAAATGGCCTACTCCTGCACCTATTGTCTATTGACTTTGTTTTAAAAGCAGAGAACGGTGGAAATATTCAGCAAGGCAGGCAGCTCCTTTACCATTAATAAACAGTTAATATTTCAGACTGTCAACTTAGCATCAGAACTGAGGAAATAGTATAAGTTGCAGAGAAAGGGGGAGCGTTCAGAGAATGGAGGGATTGTTTGTTAAAGAATGGAGCTCATGTCTTCAAGGTAAAAAAAGGTGACTACGTGCTTCCGGTTTTTTAGTTTAGTTTAGAGATACAGCCTGTGGGACTGCTATATGACTTTGGCCCACTAAGTCCACACCGATCAGTGATCCCCACACATTAATACTACCCTACATGCACGAGGTGCAATTTACATTTATACCAAGCCAATTAACCTACAAGCCTGTACGTCTTTGGAGTGTGGGAGGAAATCGAAGATCTCGAAGAAAATCCACGCAGTCACGGGGAGAATGTACAAACTCCGTGCAGACAGCACCCATAGTCGGGATCGTACCCAAGTCTCTAGCGCTGTGGGCGCTATAAGGCAGCAACTCTATTGCTGCGCCACTGTGCTGTCCATATGGTGCTTGGCCCTTTAATTCTCCTGCCCATCCTTGCTCTGATATCTGTCTCCAACTTCCTACATTTGGCTGTGGTGGAACAGTGTAAGCTTGAGAGACAGTATCTCACCTTCGAACCAAGCACATTACAGTCATCCAGACTAAACAATGAATTATTTACTTTCACAAATTCAGCCTGTAGAGCTTTCTATCTGAACTAATCGGTTCAGATGAAAGTTATAATCTACAGCACTGATTTTCTGTCTACTGATTCTACCTAATTGGCTGAGTATCATGATTATTATTATTAAACTTTATTTCAGACTCAAGGCCCAGACAAGAGACGACATTGCATAAAATACATTGCATATAAAAACACCATAAAATACATATAAAAGCAAAGTAATTTGCTTATAAGAGCATCATAAATCACATACAAAAACACAATACATGATTTAAAATCCAGAATAAAAAGAAAGATCAGTGTCCTACAACGAGACAACTATACCCAGTCTCCACAACTGGGATTGGTAGCATCTAGTGCTAAACGTTATGTTTGATAAGACCACAATAATTGCATTTTCAGAGTCATTAATCCTGCAAATAAATTTATACATATGATTTCTTAGGATAGCTTCTAAAGTACTGACTCCTGCAGCCACAAACATTTCACTAGCACTACACCATTTAGCAGTGTTCTCATGGCATTATTATAAGCCACCGTTAATCTCTGTAAACTTGTCTTTCCGTAGTTTGATCACAGGTGTGCAGTATAGAGTGGTGTGTAATATGCTCTGAGCAGAGACATCTTCACCACATCTGCACGCGCACCAAACTTATGTAAGAGAATATTCGCCTGTACGTACACCATATGTCATTGCCTATAAATATCCTCATCATCTGTCATTTGTTCTAAAATAAAATATCCAAGATATTTTATCTTATTACAGAGACTAAATTATTGTCAGACAATTTAAAATCAAAAAAATGTAGACATTTATACTCTTTGGTTCTACAGATCATAACAGCACTCTTACCAGCATTATATTTGATATCATGTTGCACACCTTACACAGAACAGCTAGTAGGGAGCTGCTGGAGAACAGCGTTAGATGAACTAAAGACCACAAGATCATCTGTATACATAATATGGTTCACTAAAATATTACCAATCATGCACCCAGTATTACATGCTTTCAATTGCTTGGACAGATCATCAATATAAAGATTAAAAAGGACTGGGGACAAAATTCCCCCTTGTCTAACACAATTGCTAACCCCAAGTCCATAATTAAATTAAAGACAACATTATGGACTAAATTAGTTTTGATGCATTGTTTTGCATACAGTTTTGGTATTTCTTTTTTATTTTCTCTGCTCTTATCTCCTTCCTCGTGGATCTTCTCCAGACGAGTTGGTTGCAATTAACAAATCTTTATCGGCCTCTCAGATAGCACCATCACCACTTGTGTGATTCAGCTGTCATTTCCCCCAATTGTCTCCCACTCTCCAACTTGAAAATGTCCAAATTATTTTTCTCTGCTCTGATGATATGTGATCAACCTGTCATGGTTTTCCTGTCTCCACAGATGCTGCTTGCTCTTCTAGGTGTAAACAGAATTCTCTCAAATTTTAAATTTCCAGCAACTGCAATGTTCTGTACAACACAGCTGCAGCATCTTGTTGTGTTTCTCATTTCTGTTCCTAACTGCCAGTACTGATAACATGCCAAGTCCTTGGTCTCCACGTTATCATAAATATTTCAAGAGAAAGCATTTTATTGTCATATGTCCCTAGAACAATGAAATTCTTACTTGCAGCAGCACAACAGAATATGTAAACATAGTACAGTGTAAACAATATAATAAACAAGAATAAAAAAGTTCAGTGTGTATATATATATATACACACATAGGCATACACACGTATATACACACGTATACACTCACGTGTACGTACACACTCACAATCACACGTGTACACACAAAGAAACGTACACATAAAAAAACAAACAATAATAGTGTTGTATCTCTCTTTCCTTCTCTGCAACCTAAATACCTCTTTCTAATCTTTCTAATTCTTTGGAAGGGTAATTAAAAAAAAAAAATCTTTGCTCCAGGAACACCATCTGAATGTGCCAGGTTATATTCTATTTTGCTTCAGATTTCCAGCATCTGCAGATTTTTACTTCAGAATAACAGCATTTAAAACATTCATGCAATCCTATCTATTGTCCTGATTATATGTAATAATGGATCCTTCCTGTGCTTGTTTTACAGGTCTAAATAAAATGAACATTCAACTTTGTGCCCAGAGTGGATGCAATCAAGAAGAAGAAAAAAAAAATGGATACAAATTAAAATGTGCTGGGAGCAAAATGTGCAGTTCAGAGTTATATACTGCTGAATTAGGTTGAGGCAGGAATATCCAATATGCTGAGTGCCAACTTCAACAAGCTATATTTCCAGATATAGCAAGTGGGAGCACAGAAATTATAGCACCACAAATTATAGCACAGGTGATTTAGCCTTAATGCTTCTCATTGGAAGCAAAATATATTCTGCTGAAATGTAAGGGTGCTTATTTATTCTAACGTGCAGGAGTTCAGGAGTTTGTACACGGATGCCAAATAATGAAATGAGAAAATGAAAAATGTACCAGCTATTGCAAAACATTTCAAATAACAGGCAAAAATATCATAAATATATCTTACTTAATTAGCCAATACTATCCCTTATAGACTTTTAACCATCAGCTGAAATTTCACTTTGTATTCATGAAACAGTTTAGATTGCTAACATTGAACATTGCTGCTCTGTAGTCAGGCTTCAGTCAGCAGTTAAACAAGAAACAAGAAACTGAGCAATTCTATGATGGAGTACAAAGTCAGCGGAACTTGAATACATTCCTTCACCTCATTTTGGTCCATTTCTGCCAATGAATACTTAATATTGTGAAGGGTATATGCAAAGTCAAATGGAATCATTTTTCTCGGTCACAGAAACCCACAACCAAGAAACACCATTTAAGAATTTGAGTTATGCACATTGAATGATAGTTCACAAAAAAGTAGTTTTCGATGAAAAGGATTGCAATTGTGAAGCAGTGCATCAGATGGCAATGAATAGGAGTCAATGAAATTGTTTAAAAGTAGATAAAGTACATTGGATCATGCAGTTCATAAGGAATAGAGACAAAAGCCAGAACTTTTGTTTAAATTAATCTTCTCTAGATATGAAAACCGGCAGAATAGCTTATCCTACGATGGCAGGAAATATAGTATGATCTATTGGTTTTACTGTTCAAGTCCTAAACTGTGCTCCCCTTCTATGCCAAGCAGCTCCCCTACAGGAATATTCCTAAGTGCTACAAAACAGCCTGTGCTGTAAAGTGTACTGGCCAATAGCCTGCTGCGACTTATAATTAGGTTTCATGTAATAAACATTTGGGTGAGGGAGCAGAGGATCACAGATGTCAGTGCAACATTACAAGGCATGCCATTATACTAAAGACGAGAAAAATGGTACACTATCATTCCTGCCCTCCTGGCGGGTAGATTTGCCAGTGCAAATGGGAGAGTTTAAACTAGTTTGGCAGGGGATTGGAACCAAAACAGTTGTGTGGCAAACAAGAAAATTGAGGCAAAATTAAATATTAAAGCTAGCATGTTCAGTGGATACAACAAGCAGGGGCAAAACAGGGAGCAAGAGAGTTCTGATAGGTGGAACTGCATTCATTTTAATACAACAAACCCATGAGGCAGGACAGAAAATCTCAGTGTAAGGATTGGTGTATGGGACTGAGATATTATAGTCATAACAATAACACGGTTGAGGGAGCTCAATGATTGGTAGCTCAATGTTCCAGGATAGAGGCTATGTGTGTGGAAAGGGTGTGTGGAAAGGAGGAGTGGGAATTGCATTTTTGTTTGGGGAGAACATCATCGTCGTACATAGGGATGATATTGCTAGTGTGTCATAAGGGTAGAATTTGGAAATAAGGAGGGGATGATCACTTTGCTTGGATATATTATAGTCCTCCCAGTAGTCTACAGGAATTAGAGGAGGGGATATGCAAGGAGATTGCTGATAGCTGCACGAATCATAATGGTTGTAAAAGTAGTTTATTGGGGATAAGGCAGGGCAACTCTGAAGTGTCAGTGGCGGAGCATTGCGTGCAGCTCTGGTTGTCCAAATGTAGGAAGGATGTCATTAATTTGGAAAGGGTGCAGAAAAGATTCACAAACATGTTACTTGGACTGGAGGGTTTAAGCTACAAGGAGAGGCTGGAACATTTTCCATGCAGCATAGGCGACTGAATGGAGAATGATACCTTGTATATAAAATCATGGGGGTGTAGATGAGGTGGATGGTCATTGTTCTTTCCCAAGCCACGCAGGCCATAGGGAGAATGTACAAACTCTGTACAGACTGCACCTGTAGGATCGAACAAGGGTCTTTGGCATTGCAAGGCAACAACTCCACCGCTGTGCCACCGCGTTCCGCTTGCCGGATGAGTTGGCCCAAAGCGCCAGTTTCTGTTCTGTGTGACTATGACTAGATTTTAATATCCATCAGAGAACTAACAGCCAGTGACCTATACGTGGTCTATTATTAGAAGTTATGGGGAATTGATATTTACCCAGAAGAGTGATTAAAGCTATAACATCCAAACCAATTCAGAGAGCGAGATTTGAAAAAGCCCACAAAGGTAAAATTATTTTTGTATGACAATGTACAAATTATTGACTGGTGCAAATATAATGGGCCATTTTTTGTGGGGAAATGCCACCAGCTCCATGTGGAGTTGCCAGTAATTATCTTCACAAATTATATCAAATTTGAGATTTTAGTCTGAAAATGATGGTTATTCTTTACTGACTTTTTTTTGGTTTAGTTTAGTGATACAGAGCGGAAACAGTTCATAAATCCATGCGTTTTAGGAGCAGAATAAGGCCATTCAGCCCATCAAGTGCACTC
Source organism: Raja brachyura (assembly GCA_963514005.1). The sequence goes on along the minus strand of OY740785.1, from coordinate 82,296,779 downwards.
TGCTATTGAATCTCAACCCCATTCTCCTGCCTTTGCCCCATAACCACACCGAGTTTGCACCGACCAACGATCCCCACACGCTAACAATGTCCTACATACTCTAGGGACAATTTACAATTATACCAAGTCAATTTCCTTAAAAACCTGTACATCTTTGGAATGTGGGAAGAAACCAGAGCTCCCAGATAAAACCGACGCAGGTCACAGGACAATGTACAAAGGACAATGTACAAACTCTGTACAAACAGCACCCGTAGTCATCATGGAACCCGGGTCCCTGGCATTGTAAGGCAACAACTCTACCACTATGCCACCGTGCCACTCTGCACTTACACTAGTCTGTTAACTAAATCTGCGGCAGAACCAACAAAAATCAAGAAATGTGGATTTATTTTATTGATTGCATGGGACAATAAGTAAGCACAAGGTACTTTATATGGAAGGGGCCAGGATGTAGCAGCACATGCCACAGCACCTTCTGGAGATGCATGCACAACAGCTCCATCTGACCTGTTACTTTACCATGAATTCCACATAGAGTTCAGTCTTCAGAGTTGAGGGGTTGGATATATTTTATAACAGGCTCCTCAGCTTTGCACAAGCCATTGCTGGAACAATTAACAACGTCTTACTTTGACTGGTGCTGCCATACCCATTAGACTTCAGGTTATCAAACCTAGCTCGGACAAAACAATGATCACTAATAACCCATTATCTGTTATTTGCACTTCATCAGTTTATTTATTCATGTGTGTACGTATTTATATAATGATATATGGACACACTGATCTGTTTTGTAGTAAATGCCTACTATGTTCTTTGTGCCTAAGCAAAGCAAGAATTTCATTGTCCTATCAGGAACACATGACAATAATCTCACTTGAACTTGAAGTCTGATCAAACAAACATCAATATGAACTTGTTTATTAAGAAGGTTAACTTTGTGGAGTAGCTTTATTTCACTGCACGTTTACGTTTGAAAAAAACAATTAATTTGATTCTAAAGAGTCTCCACCCGAAATGTCACGTATTCACGTTCTCCATTAGGTCTGCTGGCCCGTTAGGTTCTCCAGATCTGCTGCATGACACCCCGGGTTACTCCAGAATTGTTTCCCCCCCCCCCCCCCATAAACCAGCATCTGCAGTTCCATGTCTCCAGATTAGTAAATGTAACATTTTAATTTTCAAAATTATATTTCTACAACTGAGAAATGTCTGAATATCAGACGCATCTAAAATGTGTCTGAAGAAGCTGGCATTCAACCTCAATGAACTATCAAAGACCAAATGGCAGCACATTGGGATGTACTGTCGAGAGATCTTGTTGCGACACTTGCAGCCTTATCCTATGTGTGCAATATTTGAAAATCAAAATTTGGATAATAACTGATAATTCTGAGTCGAATTTTGGAGTAGTATGGTAACTGGGATTGTGATGCTCTCCTTGTGCACAAATAAATAGTTTGCCTGAGAAATGAATGCAGGTTGTTAAAAGTCCAGTTGATCGACGACGACAACAAGTAAATAATGATTTTTTAAATGAAAAAGTGGCTTCAGAATACAAAAGCCAAGGAGTATGCAATCAATAGTTTATCGATAGATGTTGGAGCCATTTTTTAGTGATGAGGGCAGTTACAGAAGCTTTCTTGAAAACTTATGCTCATTTTATCTTTTATCCTTCAAGATTTTAACTGGATACTAGACCGTGCTGGCCCGTTAGGTCTGCATCCCCAACACAAGATTTCACCACTCACCCGTTCCCCCAAAGCAACCCGTTCCCCCATGCAATATTGCACCACTCATGCATAGCCCCCAACTGCGCAGACGCAGCTCATTTCTCCTCATCCACCAGCATTCCCTCCTCCTCCTCTTTACCCTCCTTCTTCAATCCCCAGAGAGGGGGGGGGTAGAGAGGGTGGGGGGTAGAGAGGGAGATGGGAGGGGAGTGGGTAGAGAGGTAGAGGGGTAGAGTGGGGGGGGGGAGGGAGGGTAGAGAAGGAAGTGGCGAGAGAGGGACTACCTCCAGGGGCGAGAGAGGGGCCCCATCTCCCTCTACCAAATTGTGGAGTACAGAGGCAAATAAATAATGATGGGTCTTTGTCCCAAACATTATGGAGGGCATTGTATTTTAATGATAAATCACGTCTTTCATCAATGAGGCCGAGTACTGAATGCTTGTTATTTGGCTAAATATCATTCAAATAGTGCCCCAGTAGAGATCTAGACCACAAAATACAACCAAAGAATAACACGGTACACCTCTATGCCACTCAAGTCCAGGAAATAATGTTATAAACTGAACATTTAATGTACCATGCAGCAGAGATCAGGTAGTACACGGCTGATGAGGAAAAGGGGTACCAAACTGCAGCAGCCCAGTGATGGGTGCAATTTGCTGCTTTGAACTGTTTGTGGATTTAGCACCTCAGGCATCTGGCTTGTTACTGACCAATCTGACACTTGAGATTACATGGCCATAATACTGAATTTCAATGTAATTAACTGTAGGTACCTCTGGTATGTCATGTGGAACATTTGGATAGATATCCTGAAGCACTATACAAATTAAATTATTTTCATTTGTCCATTGTTGGTAGTTTTGTATTTGTTCTTTGTTTGGAGGTGACAGTAAAAGGAGTCCAAGTAATAACTTGAAGATTGCAACCTTCACGTGGTCCGCCCTGTTTCGATGACTGCAATCAACCTGGCGTGCACAATCAAATAAGATCAAATAGAACAAGTTGTCCGACAACTTTAGGCTGTTGACGCCATACGCAAGAAGAAGAACAATGAGGTTCAATGACTGCAAATTAATTCTGTAAAAAAGGACCTAGGTATTCCAGTACATGAATCATGAAAATTTAGCTGGCTGACCCAACAGTTAAAACAACAAATAGCATTTTGGCTTGCATTGCAATGGGTTTGAGAGTTTAAAACATAGGAGGTTTGGTTACAAATATACAGCATGTTGGTGAGCAGAGCTGGAAAACCACCTTCAGGTTTGGTCCTCTTACAAAAAATAGAGAAACATTGGAGACAGTACAAAGGAGATTCATCATGGATGAGATGGCTATCCAAAATGACAGTAAGTAGCATGGTCCTTTATTCCTTGGAGTTTGGAAGAATGCTATAAGAAACATACATCCTACAGGGCAGATGTTTTCGCTCCTGGGAAGGTCTTGAACAAGGGAACTGAACTACTAGATGACGGTCCAGTCGCTTAAAACTGAGGTGTGGAGAAATTTCTTCTCATAGAGGGTGGAAAATCTCGGTACATGTGTCTATAAACTAAACTGAAACTCTTATTTTCTGATGTTCTTGGGGATGATTAAAAGTTATGATATAATACCCTGCCACAGGAGGAGAACACAAAATGGTGCAGTTTGGATTTCCTTCAAAAGGACGAAGATCATACCTACCATTAAACTACCAAATTGTTGGAGAGGCACATTGCCATTTAACTGAACACAACAGAGTCAACATTGAAATGGTCTGGAGTATATTCAAATTAATTTTAAAATACTTTGTGTTTCCAGTTTTCTTGACAACTAGATTGAGAAACCATTCAAACAAAAAATAATTTATGGTAATTTTATGCCCACAGTTAAATAAATAAGGCATGATGGACTAAAACACTTAATTAGCGATGACCTTCTTTCTGCATGGAGCCCTGCTAGATGGGAACATGACTTAAAGAATCAGCTTTATAATATGCTAAAAGTGAGTTCAACTTCCCCTTCAACCATCCAATAAAAAGTCCTGTGATGCGGAGCTCACTTTTTAACACCTCACATCCATTCCACCACCAACAATGTACAAGTCAGGAGGGCAACAAGATCCACATTGCTTGCTTGGATGTGTCAATTGCAAAAGCAGCCAAGAAGCTTGATACCAAATAACTAGTTTTTTACTGGCATCCATCCAACATCAATGCAAAATGGCTACAGTATAAAATGCATATGCAATTATTCTCCTTAAGTATTCCATTAGCATTCACCAAACTAGTCATAGAGTGACGTACGTCCGAGAACGTACACACCACTGAGGAAAAATGGGGAGACTGTGGATAGGATGAGCTGTTTTAAATACCTGGGAATCCACATCTCTGACGATATGACATGGACATCACACGGTGCAACACTCGTGAGTAAGGCAAGGCAGCGCCTTTACCACCTCAGGCAATTGAGGAAATTCAGAGTGTCTCCAAGGATCCTCCAGTGCTTCTACTCAGCTGCTGTGGAAAGCATCTTGTCCTGAAATATTACAATCTGGTTTGGGAATTGCTCTGCCCAGGACAAGAAGGCTCTGCAGAGAGTAGTGCGTTTGGCCGAACGCACTATGGGAACTTCACTCGCCCCTCTGCAGGAACTATACATCAGGAGGTGCAACTCCAGAGCCAATAAGATCATGGGAGACCCCTTCCACCCCAGCAATGGACTGTTCCAGCTGTTATGGTCAGGCAAACGCCTCCGTTGCCATGCTGTGAGAACGGAGAGGTTGAGAAGAAGTTTCTTCCCAGAGGCCATTAGGACTGTAAACTCCTATCTCACCAGGGACTAACTTTACTGTACCACAATACCTCTCACAATATTTAATATGTAAAAGAACATGTGATGCTTTTCCATTCTGTTTGTAGTTTGTTGGTTGTTTGTTTGTTTTTTTGCACTAATTCCGTGAGCACTGCCACTTTTCATTTCACTGCACATCCCATATGTGTATGTGACGAATAAACTTGACTTGATACAGTGTGGAAACAGGCCGTTCAACCCAATTTGCCCACACTAGCCAACATGTCCCAGCTACACTAGTCTATATCCCTCCAAATGGTGGTAGATGGCTCGTGCCATCTAACACCAAGGACAAGGGCTTCAGGGGCATGGTAACACTATGAGTTGCATTTACCAAATCACACATCATCCGATCCTGGAAATAAATAATTGTTTCTTCATTATCACTGGGTCTAAATCCTTGAACTTCCCCCCAACAGTATTATTGGAGCATGTTCTCCAGAAGTACTGCAACAATTGAAGGAAATATTTTTCCACAAGTTTTTCCAAAGGCAAAAACAAATAAGAGCTGATCAAAATGAATTACCTTAAATTGCTCTATTAAATTGCAGCACATATGACAATGTCTCTTTAACTGCATCTTTAGAACAATTAAGTTTATTCCAAGTTAGGAGGGATCCGGAGGGCAAAGCAATAATTTCAAAATCTAAAATACCCAAATCAATTCTGATCCCGTGTACCATCTGCAACGGGAGCGCTCTGTGCATTAATTGTTTGCTTCTAACTCAATTTATGCCTCCAATAACTCTCCCAATAAATTTAAAAGCAAATTTCCTATCTCAGAAGCAGGCATTTAGAGATGATAATTTAAATACAATTTTATTGTATAACCTAATTGAAAACATTTTATAATCAGCAAATTCAGGCAGTAAAAGTGAACAGCACGTTTTAGCTTCACCTCAGGGATTCTTCTTAGAGCAACTTTAACGGTGTATGACAGAAGGATATGAAAATGGAAACAAACACAAATCTCCAGGAGAATTCAACAAAGGATTAAATTCAATGGCACAACAGATGTAAAGTAAAACAAAATTAAGGTCTTAAAAAAAAGAAATTTCTGTTCCTACCTTGTTGTAATGTAAGTGTTCTAATGTAACCTTGTTCTAATGTAATCTAATTCAGAGCAAATCAAGATTACATTGTTCTGGGTCAGTGAGTAAAGGCAGGAAAACTATCTAAGCAAAGAAATCTTACATTTTCAGAACATGAAGATGTACTCGATTGCAAACATACCCAAGTTGATTTATAATCCTCAGTACAGCATCTTGTACGACAGCTTTCGGTGATATTTCCTGCGACTCTACTGCAACCAGCAACAATTGCTGCATCATATCAAGAGACTGTCCATCGAGAACCATAGTAACTGCTAGGTCATGCAGTTTAGTGCTTTCGGATCTTGAAAGGTCATACAAATGATGGTATTTTTGTAATATGCTCTGGAAATGAAATAAAGTATATATTTGTTAGATTTTATGAGTTCCATAACTTTGGACAGTTTAGATTTACTGTTTTCATTCAAAGCATTAAGGCACCTTCTCCGAAACAGATGGATCTATTACATATCCAAACTTTTTCTAATTTAGTTTTCACCAATAACTTTCTCTTTGCATTTCCTAAGCACCAGAAACTTGTAACAAATAGCAAATATTTAGTAACATTTCTAACTGGCCACGAAAAATAACAACTTTTCATGATTTCATTTCATCAACAATTAGTTGGTGTGCTCGTGATAGCCACGACTTCAGAACAAAATTCCACAACAATAATAAACAATTACCCAATAACATATTTTTGATGATTGCAGATTTCATGTTAGACAGAACATCAGAAGAGTTGCTGCAGATATTTTACAAAAATTGTCGGAGAACTTTTCTCAATTGAGAAGAGGCAAAAGTGGGCTCTTTGTAGGAATATTAACTGACAAACTAATTCATTAGGAACATCAAAGGTAAAGGCATGCACACCTGGTTTAATGGAGTTAATACCCAATATACAGCATTTATATGACAGCATTAGGTGACATGTCTTGAAATACTCTGGTGACTGCCCAATAGGATGTCAGCCAGAGTAAATGGTTCCTCTTCTTGCATTAATAATAACATATCCGTTTGTAGACATAAATACCACATTAAAAATGACTGCTGGATTATGTGCTTGGATTGAAGTTTCAAGTTGTGACAAGAATATAAAATCCAGGAGCAAGGCAAATGGCCCCTCAATCCTGCTCCAACATTTAAAATTATCATAGATGATCTGTTTTTGCCCCAGCTTTACCTTACTGCCTGTTCCCCAGAACCAATCTTTCCAGCACAACTTTGAAAACATTTGATAATTTAGTTTCCACCTCACCAGTCTTGCAGAAAATTCAATAAACTCTTCATCGCAAGTTTATAATTTGTCATGCCATGTCCAAATAGTGCAGCTTTCAATAAAATCATTTCTGTCTTCTCCAGGCCAATGAGTCTCTTCCCAACTTGTTTAGCTTCTCCTTTTATGACAGCACCTCTCATCACTGAATCAACTGAACAGTGACCCAAGGCTTTTCCCTTTTTTTTTAAATGGCTTAACAACCTAGAAAGTTTTTTTTGTCAGCTATTTCATATATATCCTCTAATTTTAGGGACTCTTATCTTGCAAAGTATTTTTTTATTACATTTATTTTGGAAATCCAAACAAAATTAACCTACTGTTCCCCTTCATTCACCCTGCTCATTACATCCACACCAAAGATGTAAGTTCACAGAGAGGGTACTGGGTATGTGGAACTTTATACAGTTTAGAACAGGGGTTCACAACCTTTTTTGTCCCATTTGCCGCAGGCAACATTAATAGCACATAACAAAGTTATTTCACTTATTTATGAATAACTAATGATGAACAGATACTGGTATACCAGAACCAAACACAGTCAGTCAATGAGAAAAAAATATGGAGAAATCCAGAATCATCAAATTTACCCCCTGGGGAACAATTTACCCCAGGTAGGGAACCCTTGGTTTAGCACAATATGGGCAAACGTAAGCAGGTGGGACTATAGATGGGGCATCTTGGTCAGCATGGGCAAGTTGGGCCAAATGATCTATTGCTCAGCACTTCAACTCCCCCTCACATTCCCAATCAAACCTGTCTGTCCTGGGCCTTCTCCATTGCCACAGTGAGGCCCGGCGCAAATTAGAGGAACAGCACCTCATATTTTGCTTAGTGTACACCCCAGTGGTATGAGCATTGACCTCTAATTTTAGATAGCCCTTGCTTTCTCCCTCCTTCCCCTCCCCCTTCCCAGCTCGCCCACAAAGCCTATTGTCTCCGCCTCTTCCTTTTTTTCCCGCCCCCCTGCGAAATTAGTCTGAAGAAGTCCGAAATTATATTCTTGTCACAAGTTGAAACTTCAATCCAAGCACATAATCCAGCAGTCATTTTTAATGTGGTATTTAAGTCTACAAACGGATATGTTATTATTAATGCAAGAAGAGGAAGGTCTCGACCCAAAACGTTGCCCATTCCTTCTCTCCATAGATGCTGCCTCGCCTACTGAGTTTTTCCAGCATTTTTTGACTACCTTTGATGTTTCCAGCATATGCAGTTCTTTCTTAAATATTTCCTTGCTGTCTGTCTCTATTACTCCCAAGTATATAAAGCTTTTATAGAACATAGAACAGTACAGCACAGGAACAGGCCGTTTGGCCCACAGTGTGCATGCTGAACATAATGTCAAGTTAAACTAATCTCCCTTGCCTATAAGTGATCCATATCTTAGCATTCTCTGCAAATCAACGTGAAGATCTAAAACATCTTCAATGCCACTGTTATATCTAGCTCCTCCACCAGCACGTTCCAGGCATCCATCACACTGTGTAAAAGAACTCGGCCCACAAGTCACTTTTAAACATTGCCCCTCTTACCTTAAAGCTGTGCCCTCGAGTCTTTAATATTTCCACCCTGGGGAAAATGGATCGACTGTCTACCTAATCTATGCTAAACATGATTTCCTTTCAATGTTGACTCTGAGGTCGATCCCACTTTTGAAGTGCTCCAAGAAAATGAATACAATGCAGTTTATTTTCAGAATCAAGTCTGCTCAGATGATTTGACAGGTTGAGATAGGGTAGGAATTAATGGGCCCCTTTCTGGTGACTGTTGGGGTACCGCAAGGCTTGGTGCTGGGACTGCAGCTATTTACTGGTGGCTGCATGTTTTCAAGAGAGAGGCTGGTTCGCTGGATGCTATCAAGAGAGAGTTAGATAGAGCTCTTAGGCAGAGCGGAACTAAGGGATATTGAGAGAAGGCAGGAACGAGGTACTGATTGTGGATGATCAGCCATGATCACATTGAATGGCTCGAAGGGCTGAATGGCCTACTCCTGCACCTATTGTCTATTGAGATGTACCACACAGGTCTCTGGATTTAATCAATCACCACTATTTGCACAAATGAGAGTGACTAATTGCATATGTGTGCACAGACTGCATGCAAAAATATTGTTCTGATCATAAAGCAAAATGACAGCTGTTGAAAGAAAAGAGGAATGCGACGCCAAATCAATTATTGGATAAGTAGAAACTGTTCAGTAATTTTTATTGCAGTAATACACATCAAAGTATCAACTGTGCAATCCACTGATGGAAAAAAAAACTTAAATTGGCTTCGTTATGAAAAGGAAAATGTTGAATATAATCAGATTCATTACGGCAAGTACATTAAGAGATCAGGATAAGAAAATAAATTGTATCTAATGGAAATTTGTTTGATGTGGAAGTGAAGTGAAAGGAAATGGCAGAGAGCACCTCACCAACCTCAGGTTATGACTACAATGAAAATAAAGTAATTGCCAAGTCATGGTGTTCAAAAAGAAATGAAAGTCTTTTGCCTTTCAGATCTAACCAGCCTCTATTTCAAGCAGAATAGAACAATGATTAAAGATTCTGCCTTGTAGATGTCAGAAAATCACATTTTATGGAAGGTGAACATTGTGCAGTTGGCTGAAAAGGACAAGATTAGCTATACCTGGTTGCTGGCCTTCAGGGAGTGTACAAAGCTGTGGTTGAGCGTTTCGAGATGAGCCAGTGATTGCTGCAGATGAGTCAAAGCCTCTTCATTGCTGTCTTGGGAATTAAATGTAGGTGGGATGCTGCTTTCCAAAGCCTCCTTCTGCTGTTTCTCACTGATCTGCTTGATTGCTTTCAATGCTCTTTTAGTAATCTCCAACCTAGCATCAACATTCAGCTAAAAAGATAAATCAGACAAACTTAGTATTAAAGGAGCATTGAGTATCAAAAATACCAGATGTGCAAGCGGATTTCTTCCATATAAAAGATGCTGATGGGAAAATGGTGCATAACTTTCTCAGTGTTCAGAAAAGGTGTGCATTAATGTTGTTATCGTACCAGCCTCAACTACTCCCCTCTGGCAGTTTGTTCCATATATCCACCACCTTCGGTGTGAAAACGTTTCCCCTCAGGTTCCTAGTAAATCGTCCCCCTCTCACCATAAACCTATGTCCTCTGGTTCTTGATTCTCCCTCCTACTCTTGGTAAAAGACTGTGCATGCACCCTATCTATTTCCCTTTCCCATTGTGTGCTATTGTGCACAAAACAGGCATGCATGAAGCACAGACCACATAGGGTCCAGTCAGTTCTCTTGCACTGTCCCACTGTCACTTCTCCACAAAACTGATTCATGTACACACAGATAGCTCTCAGTGAGGCCCGCTCATGTCAAAATATTTAGCCCTACACCTGCGCTACCTAATGGGATTATCAATTACTTGGAGTTGCTAAACACTCTAATTCTCCTTCCCATTCCCAAACAGACCTTTCTGTCTGAGGTCTCCTCCATTGTCAGTGTGATGCTAAACACAAACTGGAGGAACATCATCTCATATTTCGCAGTGGTATGAATAATGATTTCTCTAACTTCAAGTAACCCCGCCATTCCCTTTCTTTAAGCCTCCCTCACCCAAGTTGCACCAGCTTCTCGTTTTCACCCAACAAACTGTAAACAATGGCCTGTTTCCTTTATCATTGTTACTTTTTTGCATATCTGTCATTCATTGTTCTTTATCTCTCTACATCATTGTCCATATCTCTAATTTCCCTTATCCCTAACCAGTCTGAAGAAGGGTCTCGACCCAAAACATCACCCAGAGATGCTGCCAGTCCTGCTGAGTTACTCCAGCTTTTTGTGTCTATCTTCAGTGTAATTTCTAGCCAGCAGTTGGAACAAAGCGTTAAGAGATTTTAACAGATGCTGGTCACCTTTGGCACTTGTTGAAACCCAAGTCGAAAATTTCCTTTTCTTGCCTCCTCCAGTAAAATAAGGCATAGGAGGAGGGAGGCTGGAGCTACGGTCTTTCTTGGAGAGGTCAGGAACACCTCAATAATCTTCTGAAGCAGCTATGCATTCGAAAGTTAAATATTCCAAGGCAAGTGATCTTTGAGATTTATCATATGTGACTTTTTACAATACTGCACACAAAAGTGTGACAAATGGGGTCAAATTTTATATTCCTTCAAAAAAGTTGACAAGCACTTTATTGGGTTCATGACTAACATAGTATCAACAACAAATATGAGAAAAGATAGCACATTGATGGCAAGTTTCTGAAAATGGCATCAGAATACACAAATACATTTTGTGTAACGGTTGTTACGTGGTTGGCACAGTAAGTACACATATTTCTTATTTCTTTCTATGTTTATGAATACCAAATGGAACAATAAAATTGCAAACACCATTTCGACTTTATTTACCTGATCATGTAGTAGAATACTGCATCCATTTGAGTGGACACCGCAAATGCGTTACACATTATACACACAAACGTACGTTGCGGTGGACACTTAAAAAAAGCGTTTGTTTTGGTGTCCCAGCGAAAACCAAGCATTTTCACCGATGCGATTTAAATGGTACATTACCTTATGGATATGAGCGACATCGATGGCCGATGATTCGTCAGATCCTTTGATTTGGGCTGATTTTTTTGGAAGTAAAATATCTCCGTAACGGTCGTTGCGGAGCTTCCCAAAGTTGATACGAAGGAATGAAGTTAGCGACTTGGTCCATACAAAAGGTAAACAAGAGACAGTGTGCAAAAGGTTTTCAGTTTTTTATTTGTAAAAAAAATTGAAAACCATGTATCATTTTCCTTCCACTTCACAATGATGTGCCACTTTGTGTTGGTCTATCACATAAAATCCCAATAAAATACATTTACGTTTGTGGTTGTAACGTGACAAAATGTGGAAAAGTTCAAGGGGTATGAATACTTTTGCAAGCCACTGTGCATATGCAACACAGTACCTTCCATAATGCTTGGGACAAAGACCCATCAATTATTTATTTGCCTCTGCACTCAAGATATGTAATAGAAAAAAATGTAATATTTATTTGCTTCTGTATTCAAGATTTGTAATAGAAAAAAATCACATGAGGTTAAAGTGCACATTGTTAGATTTTATTAAAGGGCATTTTTATACATTTTGGTTTCACCATGTAGAAATTACAGCTGTGTTTATACATAGTCCCCCCCATTTCAGGGTACCATAATGTTTGGGCCACATGGCTTCACAGGTATTTGTAATTGCTCAGGTGTGTTTAAATGCCTTATTAATGCAGGTGTAAGAGAGCTCAGTACATAGTATTTCCTCCAGTCTTTCCATCACTTTTGGAAACCTTTATTGCTGTTTATCAAGATGAGGATCAAAGTTGTGCCAATGAAAGTCAAATAAGCCATTATGAGACTGAGCAACAAGAATAAAACTGTTAGAGACATCAGCCAAACCTTAGGCTTACCAAAATCAACTGTTTGGAACATAATTAAGAAGAGAGCACTGGTGAGCTCACTAATCGCAAAGGGACTGGCAGGCCAAGGAAAACCCCCACAGCTGATGACAGAAGAATTCTCTATATAATAAAGAAAAATCCCCAAACACCTGTCCGACAGATCAGAAACACTCTTCAGGGGTCAGATGTGGATTCGTCAATGACCACTGTCCGCAGCTGACTTCATGAACAGAAATACAGAGGCTGCACTGCAAGATGCAAACTATTGGTTAGCCACAAAAATAGGATGGCCAGGTTACAGTTTGCCAATAAGTACTTTCCACAGTTCTGGAAAAAGGTTTTGTGGACAGATGAGATGAAGACGAACGTATATCAAATGCCTGAAAACTCATTGGCCGGTGGTTCATTCTACAGCAAGGCAATGATCGCAAACATACTGCTAAAGCAACAAAGGAGTTTTTCAAAGCTAAAAAATGGTCAATTCTTGAGTGGCCAAGTCAATCACTCGATCTGAACCCAATTGAGCATGCCTTTTATATGCTGAAGAGAAAACTGAAGGGGACTAGCCCCCCAAACAAGTATAAGGTAAAGATGGCTACAATACAGACCTGGCAGAGCATTGCCAGAGAAGACACCCAGCAACTGATGATGTCCATGAATCACAGACTTCAAGCAGTCATTGCATGCAAAGGATATGCAACAAAATACTAAACATTACTACTTTCATTTACATTACATTGCTGTTCCCCAAACATTATGGAGCCCTAAAATATGGGGACTATGTATAAACACTGCTGTAATTTCTGCATAGTGAAACCAAAATGTATAAAAATACCCTTTATTAAAATCTGACAATGTACACATTAAGCACAAGTGATTTTTTTATATTACAAATCTCAAATTATGGAGTACAGAGGCAAATAAATAAATGATGAGTCTTTGTCCCAAACATTATAGAGGGCACTTTATATTGCTTTTGGCAGCGCAGAGCTGCATATGCGATTACATAAATGTTCCTTAACCAAAGGTAAGAGGAAGTAACCCGCTTCTCTTCAAGTCGAAAGCAGCAAAAGTTTTGGGCTGCAAATGTGCCCAGATTACACACTACCCGAGTTCTCAGGGAGCAAGGTGTGGTGTAGAGACAGTGCTCTTCGTGAGCTGCTTGGCTCAGCTTGTGTGCAAATACGAGCAAAAAATAATTGTTGTTGTCAATGCCATCCATCCAGCCAGCTAGACAATGTTTTAATTCTGTGTTTATCTACTGAGCCTGCGATATCGGGAGACAAATATTAATCCCTCAATCCCTAGCTCATAGCAGAACTTGGGGGAAAGCAATTACAGCTACAGGCGCTGGAACTTTTAATGTAAAGTGTCAAATCATTCTGAAGATGAGAATTAGTTGGCTGGACTGCTCAGGAAACACTGCATCATATTGCAGAGACAGTTTCAGTTTACTTGTCCTATTCTGCATCCACCAAAATCTGTTAATCAAGTGAGAGTACAGGGCCATTTGACTGCTCAAGCCTGCTCTGACACTCAGATCACAGTTAGACCAATTTTGAGCACAACACCCCTTTCCCACGTTTCCTTATATTCCTCAAATCTCTCTGTAGCTCAGGCATTTTGAGTTGAGATTGAGAAACACAGATGAAGTTTTGGAACAAGGACTCTTCATCATAATTGGGAAAAGGAGATGATAATTTTGTTTTAAGTTCTAATTTGAGGAAGGACATCCTTGTGATTGAGGCAGTGGAGTGTAAGTTCACGAGATTGATCCCTGGGATGGCGGTACTGTCATATGAGGAAAGATTGAAAAGACTAGGCTTGTATTCACTGGAGTTCAGAAGGATGAGGGGGAATCTTATTGAAACATATAAAATTATAAAAGGACTGGACAAGCTAGATGCAGGAAAAATGTTCCCAAAATTGGGCGAGTCCAGAACCAGCGGCCACAGTCTTAGAATAAAGGGGAGGCCATTTAAGACTGAAGTGAAAAATTAATTTTTCACCGAGAGAGTTGTGAATTTGTGGAATTCCCTGCCACAGGGCAGTGGAGGCTAAATCACTGGATGGATTTAAGAGAGAGTTAGATAGAGCTTTAGGGGCTAGTGGAATCAAGGGATATGGGGAGAAGGCAGGCACGGGTTATTGATAGGGGACGATCAGCCATGATCACAATGAATGGCGGTGCTGGCTCGAAGGGCCGAATGGCCTCCTCCTGCACCTATTTTCTATGTTCCTATGTTTCTATCAAGCGAGAGGGTGGAGAGAACTGAGGAAATGTCTCTAATAGACTGCAGACCAAAGCTGTCAAGATAATTACTATTTAAAAACCTGCAGTAAAATGATACAAAAGTACAGTTAGATCCATGGGGAAAGAAAAGTGGGTGGGGGTTGAGGGTACCGAAAAATAATTGTCCCAACGGGCGAAACGAGAGGTCCTGTTCTTGAGCTCACATACATCAAAAATACAGATGATAAATAGTCGAGATCCCAGTTCTGATCACTTTGGCATCCCACAGGTTATTTATTGTCAATCTGAAAATGACCCAGGTATCCTGACTCAGTTTTCTCAGTCAGAGAAATGGGAGAAGATACACGAGTCATTTTCATACCAACTCCATGCACTCTTATTTTGTACAGCAACCTTTTACTGTATCAAATATCTTCTGGTTATCCCAATGCATGAGAGTCTACTGATTCACATTTATCCACCCTACTGGTTACTACCTTTAAGAACATGAGCAAACATGACTTCCCTTTCATAAAACCAAGTTGACTATGCTTCATTATCTTACCTTTTACTTTAGTTACCCTCTTTTTACATAACTACAGAGACGCTTAGCTAACTATTTGCTTACCCTGTTTTCTGAGTTATTCTTTGCAAGATTAAAAAAAAAATCCCAGTCCTCTGACAATAGCAATCTTTTCAACAGTACATGCCTTTTATTTGAATTTAATTCCATTCATCATTAGCTTTTCCTAAAGGACAAGCTGCAGGTGGAGAAAGGTCTTAAGGGCCTGTCCCACCAGCATGCAACTCGATGCGATTAGCGCGACCTAACGTGGTCGCTTGAGCCGTCCGGCGTCGCGGGGCCGGTCCCACTTCGATCGCCGGAGCCGTGCGGAATTGTGCGGAGTTCGTCCCGAGTTCGTCCCGACGCCGCGCGGGGCTCCGAAAAACCGACAATGTCCAAAAATCCCGCGCGGCAACAGTTTGTCGGCTCGCAGTCGCCGCGACATTTACACACCGCCCGGACATCGTGCCTCCGTGAAACTATTTGTAAGTGCCTCCGTGACCCTCTATGTGTGTGGCTCCATGGCCCTGTATGTGTGTGTGTCTCGGTGCCCCTCCCTGTGTGCCCCTCTAAGTCCTGGCGAACTTACCTTGGACTTGCTTCAAGTTCGCCTCGCTTTGCGCCGCGTTGCGCCACTCACCCAACCTCCGCGCGGCCCCTACTGCCGGTTTAGTTGCGCTAGGCGCATGCTGGTGGGACCAGCCCTGTACAGGGGATCACCCGACCTCCGCGCGGCCCCCGCTGCCGGTTTGATCGCGTTCATCGCATATAGTTGCGTGCTGGTGGGACAGGCCCTAACTAGAGCTTCTCTTTGAGGACAGTGTCAGTGGGTGCATTTTAACGCTGAGATTCGGGAGTGCCCCATTAAATCAGTTCAGGAAACTGGCAGACAGGCCAAGGCCAAAAAGCAGCAGGGTTGACCATGGGACAAGGTAGCTTTGGCATTACCTTTACCAAAATCGCAGTGCTTTTTCAAGCTATTACCATCTGGGCAACAATATGTTGTGTGATTACCATAGACCAAAAAATGATATAAATCTGGTTGATAATTACTGGAGCTGCAAGAGCATGTCGGAGTCTGCGTGTAGCACAATGTATGATATCACGCTTTTCACCACCTGCAAAGCACACGTCAAAGTTGTGAGAGATATTGCAGCTGCAAAGAGATTAAATAGACCTTTCTTGTAGACACTTAAGTACAACTAGTGTGTTCTATAGTAGCCAATTCCAGGGCCACCCCAATAACCATTCTAACACACAGATTTTCAAAATTGATACCATGCCTGGATTATGGGTACTTTTCCAACCTGACGGCAATAACTCTTGTAGGCTTTTTGCCGATCACAGGGAGAATTCTGGAGCTGTAATGCCTGGAATGACAGGTCGGTGATGCCTGGGCATCACAACAGATGCAAGGTGGATTCCAGACCACACATCATCCTCACTTGGATATTTACTGTTCCTTGCTCGTGTGCTCACTCATTTTGTTGCTTCCCTTTAGTAGAAGCAATGCCAGAGTTCCCTCAGTGAGTCAGGCTGGTAGCTCCTCATTGGCCTTAATTGGAAATAGGGATCAACGTTACCCTTTGTGACATGCATCACCCACATGTCCTAACTAATAAAAAGCACCCTACATGATCAAGGTGATACAATTTGCATACAATCTATCCTCTGTTAAATGATCATCTTTATGTCGTCATCTGCACAATCCATGGGATGCTATCAAGCAAATTAGCACACCAAATACTTCCCATGCATTTAATCAAGGAAAAAGACAAGTATATTTCATAAGCCTGCTCTGCTATTTCTATGGGTTAGAAGGAACGGCAGATGCTGGTTTACTTCGAAACTAGACACAAAAAGATGGAGTAACTCGGCGGATCGGGCAGCATCTCAGGAGAAAAGGAATAGGTGATGTTTCTGGTCGAGACCCTTCTTCAGTCACTATTTCGGTGTTTCCCCTAGCGAATGGTTGTTCACAAAAAGCGATGGAGGATTTTGATTGCTGTTAATGTCAACCACAGGTAGTTCAGTACCAAATGCCCATGCTTCAGATTTATGTCATCTCAACTCAAGGGACAGCAGTCTGCACTGGCTGGCTGACAGACGACTGCAAGGGCACTCTTGGAATGCTGGAGGTACAGATGTTGTCATCTGTGAGATGACAGCTGTTTTGTATTATCCAGAGCCACTACCCCTCTCACAGGAACAGGCCTGAGCCAGCTAAGCATCTGCTGCAGGACAATTTGCTGGAGGACACGACACTCTCAGAGCCGAGCCAAGAGCAGAATCTGGTGCCATGGCAGCAGCGGTCTGAGCTTGGATGGAGCAAGGAAAACACACACCAACGTCAGAGGTTCACTGAATCAGCCATCTACTGGAGGGAATATGCACACCATCAGCCTGAAAGAATGCATAGAACAGCACAGGAAAAGACAACGTCCATGCCGAACTTGATGCCAAGTATAACCAATTTGTGCCCCAAAGAGCCACTACCGTACCCACCCTCCCCATCCTCCACTGTGGTGGGCATCATCCGGTTAGCACGTAAACAAAGCTTTTCACTGTACCTCGGTGCACTTGATAATAAACTAAACTCAAACTCATTTAGATTTCTAAAGGTCAGACCATGTAAGTGCTATGGCATTCACAGAGTCCTCACCAGCACTGGAGGCCAGAGATACATTGGCAGCAGTCTGTGCTGGGATCAGATTGCTGCCGTTGTGCCTCTGGATTCCAGTGCTGGCGAGGGCTCTATGAAAGCCATGACACTCCGACTAGCTCCAAATTTTCACTGCATCACTCCTACCTCGAGTGGCTAATGACTTTACTGCTCTGTAAATTGTGACCTCTGCCACCAGACACTGCACCATATCTGGGTTGGTAAATGTTGACTGCATGTAGTCACCATTTTTAAATGGGAACGATAGGGGTACAGGTTCTACAAAGAACTAAATGTCCCCAAATACTTCACAGGGGCTTTCCATCTCTATGTGTAACAGTGTGCGAATATAACCTGCCCAGTGATAGTCACCAAATTATTCAAAGCGGAGTTGGTGAATGTCAATACCTTCTGGCATACTGTAACACAAGTTACCCTCCCTCATTAGCTTGAATGAAGTTCGCATCTCATTCCATTCAATTTCTACATCCTGCAAAGATTTGTGTAAAGTATTTTTTTGCTGCTTTTCATTCTACCTTCATAACCAAATAACTTTCCAAGACAGAGAGGGAAATGCTTTTCATGCTGGAAATGAAGTTTCCTTGAACAAAAATAATTAGCTTCCTCAGTCTCTTCATAGGTATACTGCACTTGTCCAAAGTGAAAAGACAGACGCATATAAAGTTTTCAGTTCAAGTCTCCCCAATGGACCAGCTACATCCAGCACAAATTTCTTCTGGTACGCGGCTGCTTAGTTGTTTCAGCTGAAGCAGCAAACAGGAAAATCAGACTAGGAGGATCCTGGCCCCAAAAATATGTTGCCAGGATTTCTGTCTGCACAAGTGGAGGTAAAATTGGATCAATTTATTAGATACATCCACTCAAGAAATCCAGTTTGATAAGCACTGGAATATTGAAATGTGTTACAAAGTTTCTTAGTGGCCACATGCTTTATAATAACACAAATGTTTTATTTCCTGAGAGAGCCGGAGAGTGAGAGAAAGGGGATCATTAAAGTGGGATGGAGGATAGAGAGAGGAAATCAGGAGCTGTTTAACAATGAAGGCAAGTTGGAGGCAGACAGTCTCTCGCTGAGTGAAACTCTGGGAATGAACTGGGGGACAGGGTGTAATGAATGAACGACAGCTACAGCTTGAGAAACATTATTTATTTACAAGAGAGTGATAGATGAAAAAACTGTTGTCTGAGCATTTTGAAAATCCAGCGGCGACCAGAAAGACACTACGATTTTTTGGGGAACTGAGATGACTACTCACGACCAGGCAGGCGACACCCTAGTGTTGACACACCATGTGGCGAACTCTAGTTGCCTGTAGTTGCCTAAAAAATCGCCTAAGTGGGACATGCCTGATGGAAAGCTGGTTAGCAACTCTCCCAAAGGGAGACATCACCACCACTACTGCAGGTCTGACAAGTACTGAATTTGTTGAATTCTCTGCCACAGAAGGCAGTGGAGGTCAATTCACTGGATGAATTTAAAAGAGAGATAGATAGAGCTCTAGGGGCTAGCGGACTCAAGGGATATGGGGAGAAGGCAGGCATGGGTTACTGATTGTGGATGATCAGCCATGATCACAATGAATGGCGGTGCAGGCTCGAAGGGTCAAATGGCCTCCTCCTGCACCTATATTCTAAGGGATGTGTTGGCTCTCTGCTAAGCTAAAAAATCAAAAAGTCATATAACGTGAAATCAGGCCCTCCACGCCACCAAGTCTGTGCTGAGCCTACACAAAAACCCACTTTATGCTCTCCACAGTTCCACCAACTCTTCCCAGACTGTAACCCACACAAGGTGAAATTTAGAACAGTCAATTAACTTACCAACCTATACTTATTTAGGACATGGAAGGAAACTGGAGTACGTGGAGGAAACCCATGCAGAAACAGGCAGCAAAGGTAAACTCCACATACATTGCACTGGTGAGGCTTGAAATTGGGATCAACTTGCTGCACCTCTGTGCCATCACTGATTAGTTATATGTTTGTGGGAATAATTTTGTAGTAATGCCTTTCGGGAATGCTTAATCAATGGAATTGGCAGCAGGCACATAAATTAATCTTTGGTATATTCCAAACAAAATCAATGATGTAAATTTCTAAGTAAATATTGAACAGATTAATATAATCTACATATTTGGAGTCACAAATGATAACTTTGATTAAACAACACTCTATTCCTTATTAAAAATGATTTGATTGTACTTGAATCATATTATAATTATATTACATTACTGGTTTTACTATAGCAGAGTTGCATTCTATGCATTAAGTAATGATGTGGGTCATAAAACACTTGTAAAATATGTAATGATGCAGTAATGATGTTTTGAGGAAGTAAGAATAAAACGTTTTTTTGAGGGGGTTTGCCTTTAGTTGCATTTATGATGGACACACAATGGCCCTAGAACAAAAGACAATTTGCTGGAGATAGACACTACTGAATTCCATTAGATGTAGGATGTGGTTGACAAGTTTGGAAGAGAGATATGATTTACACATCCTTTTTGGAGGAGAAAGAAAATTAAATAAAAGCGTATCATGATCAGCCATCTTAGAAGGTGGCAAGGGTTGGGGTGGAAGAGGGAAAAGAAAAAGGAAAATGAAGATTGGGACCAGGGTTCAACTGATCATTTGGATGGAAATTCAGAAACCAGAATCTTCAGTGCTGCGTGGAGGGAACGTGCTGGTTCGAGATCAGTGGGGAAGGCACTCAGCATGTATTGCAAAGCATTGTTTGGGTAATTACGTTATTTTGTATGCCTCCGATGTGGAAATCAAGTAGTGATTTTCAGGTACCCAGGAAATGTTCAATATAATTTTCAGAGCGAGACAAAACTGCTTGTAAATGATCACAACCATCACTCAATCTGGGGAAAAGCCCATTGATTTTCAGTTGCACAGTAATGATAGAAAAACCATATGCAATTGAATTCCCAGTCACATATTTATCAAAATGCACTGACACAACATAAAACAGATGTTCTTCTTATTAACTGGTCACTTTTAATTTTGTGATATTCACGTGCTCATTTAATTATTTTTTGTTAATAGACATCTTAACATAAGTTTGTATTCTCAAAAAAAGATAACATCTATAATATTTTGGCAACGCATATAACTACCTTGTGTCAATTGCTATTTTGAGCAAAGAAAAATATTCTAAGTGAATTTGTATAATTACTCAGCCCCTGCCTCCATTACCCAATCTCAACAGCCTGGAATTCCAAAAGAGCTTCACGTTATTAAATTTGTTTTGTGTTGTGGGATTTGTTGCATACATTTTTAAAATTATAGAAAATACTTGAACCACTGAGTTAATTAAAAAAATTAATAAAAACTGGAAATAGAGGAAATCTGAAATATAACCAAAAATTCTAAAACTCAACAGGTTATGCAACATCTGTGGAAAAAGAAGTCAACCTTTTTTTAGATTCTGGACACTTGGTCAGAAATAAGAAACAAACAAGTTTCTCAAGAAACAGGGTAAAGATTCTTTGCATAGGTGTCAGTCGCATTTGAAAGACAATGGAATAGGGTCAGTCAGCATGGCATTATCCGTGGTAGGTCATGAGTAACTAACTTGATTTTATTTGGTGCAGATGATGAAGATGGTTGGCGAGGGTAGAGCAGTGGATGTTTTCTACTTTACTTTTAATAAGGCATCTGATAAAATCCCTCATGGTAGCCTGATTAAGATACATTGGATCCACGGTAACTTGGTAGTTTTGATTCAGAATTGGTTTATCTGCAGAATGCACAGGGTAAGAGTGGAAGGATGTTATTCTGGCTGGACAACTGCGACCTGTGCTGTCCTGTGGGAATCTATGCTAGAGCTTCTACGGTATGTAATAAATTATTTGGAAGTTAATGTAGATGGTGAACAAGTTTGCAGCTGACACAAAAACGGATGGAATTGTGGACAATGAGCAAGACTGTCAAAGGAGAAAAATAAAGTTTTCCAAGCAAGTGTGAGACATTGCACTTTGTGAGGTCAAATGCAAAGAGAAAGTGATGGCATAACCCTTAACAGCATTGATGTATAGAGGGATCTTGGAATCCAAGTCCAAAACTCCCTAAAAGTGGCAACACAATTATCGAGAATAGTAAAGAAGGCATATGGTGTGCTGCCTTCATTTGTTGAAGGATTGAGAAAAAGAGTCAGGATGTCAAACTGCATTTGTATGGAACTTTGGTTAGGCCACTCTAGGTATGTTGTGTGCAACATTCCATAGTCCCACCTGCCTGCACTCATACCATAACCCTCCATACTCTTCTCATCCATATGCCTATCCAATTTATTTTTAAATGATACCAACGAACCTGCCGCCACCACTTCCACTGGAAGCTCATTCCACACCGCTACCACTCTCTGAGTAAAGAAGTTCCCCCTCATGTTACCCCTAAACTTCTGTCCCTTAATTCTAAAATCATGTCCTCTTGTTTGAATCTTCCCTATTCTCAAAGGGAAAAGCATCAACTCTGTCTATCCCTCTCATCATTTTAAAGACCTCTATCAAGTCCCCCTTAACCTTCTGAAATATGAAGGCTTTGGAGATGGTGTAGAAGAGGCTTCTGAGGCGTTTTCGTCCGAGGTTATGGGGAGTTCTGCTGGATGTATATAAAATTATGCAAAGCATAAACAAAGTGTACAGTCAGAACCATTTCCCCCCAGGATGGAAATGTCAGACTAGAGGGCTTAACTTTAAGATGAGAGGGGCAAAACTCAAAAAGTTTTATTTTTACACTGGCTACTGAGAATGCTGGCTACTGAGAATGAATGCTCTGCCAGTGATTGTGGTAAAAGATAAGATCGTGGCATTTCAGAGGCTCTTAGATAGGTGCATAAATATACAGGGAATGGAGGGATATGGATCAGAGGAAATTAAACTGGCATCATGTTCAGCACAGATATTGTGGGCCAAAGGGGCTGTTCTGGTGAAGTACTGTTCTATGTTCTAGTATAGATAGCAGAGAAGATTGAGAAGAGTGATGGAGGGAACAAAGGGAACTCAATGTAGCCACAGAGGAGCAATTAAACTGAGATTAAGCCTCTGTGTATTGCAAGGTAAATATTGTGTGGCCTGTGAGATGTTGTGCAACGTGGCCATATCCTATTGTACATGCCAATAGTTTTAGAGTGTGGGCGACGTGGTCAATTGTACACTTTTGTAAATGAAATATTTGATGTGATTAAATGCCACAGCTTCAGATTAATTGCATCGCTGATATGTTGAATATTGAAGTGTACAATAACATGAGAGAAATAGATAAGGTGAATGGTCACAGTCTTTTTCCCCAAAGCAGACAGAGGGGGCAAAGGTTTAAGGTGAATCAGAAAAGATTTAAAAGAGACTATATGCCTGAAGACCTGTTCGAGTAGAGCATGGTGTGTGTATATAGAACAAATTGTCAGAGCAAGTTGTAGAGGATGGTCAATGGCAATATTTAGACAGGTACCTGGATAGGAAAGGTTTAGTGAGTTATGCGGAAAACACAGGTAAATGGGACTAGCTCATACATAAAACTGAGTCGGCATATACAAGTTCGGTCGGTGGGCATGTTTCCATGCCAATAAACAATAGACAATAGGTGCAGGAAGGAGTAGGCCATTCAGCCCTTTGAGCCAGCACCGCCATTCAATATGATCATGGCTCATCATCCCCAATCAGTACCCTGTTCCTGCCTTCTCCCCATATCCCCTGTCCGCTGTCTTTAAGAGCCATATCTAGCTCTCTCTTGAAAGTATCCAGAGAACCGGCCTCCACCGCCCTCTGAGGCAGAGAAACTCACAACTCTTTGTGTGAAAAAGTGTTTCCTCATCTCGGTTCTAAATGGCTTACCCCTTATTCTTAAACTGTGGCCCCTGGTTCTGGACTCCCCCAACATCAGGAACATGTTTCTTGCCTCTAGCGTGTCCAAACCCTTAATAATTTTATATGTTTCAATAAGATATCCTCTCATCCTTCTAAACTCCAGAGTATATAAGCTCTGTACGACTCAATGCCACTGTTTCAACCTCCCTGCCCAAAAACGTACTTTATCATTTTGGACTGAGGGTGTCAAATTCCCTCAGAAGAATTAGTTCAGGATTGTACGTGTTTTAAAATAACATAATATTTGATATTTCTATTTTTACCTTGTGCTCTAATATTTATTTGCTCACCATAAAATGCTTAAATATTTAAAACATTTTCAAAAAATCTGGAAAAGGAAATGTGCTAACTAACAACTTAGTGGATGTCACGGTTACATTCAAATAAAGAATAACTTAAATCTTAACATGATTGCAGGTTGACTCAAAGAAGCCGCAAAGTTGCAACATCATAGATAATTTGTTTCTGGCAAAATGTGATTGCTCTTCTACCATGCATTGTTCAGAACAGTAAAGAAGCTCTATTGATTCAGCCAAACTGTCAAATATAATATTAGTTCCAAGAAAATTTGGCTCCCTTTCCCCTCATCTACCCCAAAACAATTTATTTCTCATACCTTGTTAACAGCATTAGCAGAGAAGGTAATATCATCAATAAATCCAATAATATTTGTGGGGGACAGCTTGTTGAAGTATTTTGCACATGTATCATATGCATGCAGCCATTCAGTTGATGTTTCTGGTGGTGTTTTAATAAGCTGGAAATCTCCAATCCAAAAGAGTTTACGAAGCCATGTTGCATAGATGAGATTTGGAGAAAGCATTGTGGCATCTTTCCCAGGAATTTTGGATGCGAGTTTGGAAACTGATAAGACATTGTGGCTCGTAAGAACTGGTTCTAATGATTCCAGTGGATCAATGTTCCCATCTGTCAGCTTCTTATAACTAAGGTCTAACAAAGAACACACAAAACAAAGTCATTACACAAAGGAACTAAAAAAGAATCTAGAATATTAAATGAACCTAAAAACAAAAATTAGACTCATTTGAAAGTAACAGATATTTTTAGTAATCTGCGAACATGCATGTTAACACAAATTGCAATCCATTTTGTCTTTTCGGTTATAATGCAAGAACTGCAGGTGCTGGTTTATACTAAAGACGGACATAAACTGCTGAAGTAACTCAATCGGGGAGACAGCATCTTTGGAGAAAACGGACTGGTGATGTTTCAGTTCGGAACACTTCTTCAGATTTCCAATTGTTGGGATTGTTCTAAAGTGAGCAGAGAACTGTACATTCAGAGGGGCTGAGATTAAAGTAAGGGGAGTTGAGAAGTCAAATATAGAAGTTGTAATTTAGGTTCCCTTACAATGCAAATGGAGGGATGTAGAGCACAGATTTCAGCATCTCTATTAGGTCAGTCTTCCAGAGACTGGGTCAGTCTTCCAGAGGACCCAGTCTTTCTTGATGACTAAACATTGTTATTCTTCCACTTTCCAATGGCTATTTGGCTTTTAATGTGAAAAGACCAGAGTTGTGTGATGTGCAGTACTCTGTTAAATGTGACCTAATTTTTTTCCTGTAACATTGTTTCCTTACATTGGATTTCTTGATCTTTACTGTTTAACAATTTCCAAATGTTTATCGTTCGTCCCATTTCTTCATCTGCTGTTTAGTCTTCCTTTACAAGAACCTTTCTCTTTATTTCAATATAGCTATTATCTTAAATTTTGTACGTCCATTCTTGCAATTGACATACTCCACTATTATCCACACTTGTTCAATTTGACATGATATAGAAGTTATAAAATTCTACTTCCAAATCCCAACACCAAATCTATATTACTAAAAGTCTGATCTTGACCACTTCCTGTTGTTCTGTATATTGATTTTAGAAAAAACGCTGCCACTTACGGCTGTGATTTTTGGCCCCGCCGCTGCGCAGGACAAGGATTTTTCCCATCGATGAAAAATAAAAGAGTCATTAGTGTTTAAAAAATGTTGAGACACCCCTCCCGGAAGGACTATAAAACCTGGAAGTGTGGAGAAGCCTCAGTTCTCTGCAAGATGGGGGAGTGAGAGGTCGCAATTCTCAGTCTGAGCTGTGAATAACACTGAACACACGTCTACTAAACTGAGTGGTTTTACTGACCTGCCTTAATGTGGTTTGAAAATGTAGTTTAAAAATTCAAAAGTGGGTTTTGGTTTGAAAGTGTTAAACAGCCATACGTGGTAGCGTTTTTTCTAAAATCAACATAAAGCGTAAACAGGAAGTGGTGAAGATTAGACTTTTAATTATATAGAAGGCAAGGCAGCTCTAATTAGGCAAGGCAGCTCTAATTAGGCAAGGCAGCTCTAAATAGGCAAGGCTGCTCTAATTAGGCAAGGCCACTCGCTTTAGCACTTTCAAAACCAAAGGCAAGGCAGCTCGCTTTAGCACTTTCAAAATCAAAGGCAACACAGCTTGCTTTGGCACTTTCAAAACCAAAGGCAACACAGCTCGCTTTAGCACTTTCAAAACCAAAGGCAACACAGCTTGCTTTAACACTTTCAAAACCAAAGGCAACACTGCTTGCTTTAACACTTTCAAAACCAAAGGCAACACAGCTTTAGCACTTTCAAACCAAAACACACTTCTGTATTTTCAAACTACGTGTTCAAACCACATTAAGGGCACTGACAGGTCAGTAAAACCACTCACAGTTTAGTAAACATGTGTTCAGTGTTATTCACAGCTCAGACTGAGAATTGCGACCTCTTGCTCCCCCATCTTGCAGAGAACTGAGGCACCGTCACACCTCCGGGTTTTATAGTCCCTCCGGATGGGGCGTGGCTTTCAGGCAAGAGAATCTCACCATTTTTTAAACACTAATAACTCTTTTATTTTTCATTGACGGGAAAAATCCTCGGCACCTGATGAGCGGAGGGGGACACTGAGTAAGGTGGCCAACAGGCTTGAGTGACTGAGCCGCCAGGCCAATAATCCATTCGTCCCACAATGCCCATACTAGCCCTCTG
Source organism: Raja brachyura (assembly GCA_963514005.1). The sequence goes on along the minus strand of OY740785.1, from coordinate 82,270,054 downwards.
AAAATCAGCCCCTTCAGCGCACAACACCCATACTAACGCTCCAGACAGCACCCCTCCCCCCCCCCCAAAGTGCTAAAGGCAAAATGTTCATTGTGTTAATGATTTAAATGTTGCTCAATGTGAGAAGTACATTTTTCATTTAATTTGTGAAAGCAATTTGATAAACTGAATGGCACTAGGCATTTGGCCAGCTTTATTAAAACTGGAAATCCAAGAGCAAAATTTGGATACTCAAAGATCCTAGATGTTAACAATAAATTCTTTTTTTTCTTTTCTTTTTTTTTTAACAATAAATTCTTAACTGGGACTTTAAACCAGACAGTTTGGACACAGATCATTCACTGCTGACTCACCATTATGGCAACCACTTAGAAAAATAGAAATAAAAAAATTGACCTAAATTGAGGAAAATTGTCATTTTAATGGGAATGCAGTTGACAATTAACTTCCATTTAAAATATAAAGGTTAAACTAAGATGCCAGGAAAGTGTGGAATTATACCATTAAAAGCATGTCATTTGTCCCATAATTTTCACTTGCTTTTGGTTGACTTAAAGGTTCTAAAAAGATAGATGTGCCATTATAATGGTGCAATTTACCAGGATTGTGTGGTTTTCATTAGGCACAAGTTTGAAATGAATTATTATTACATAATTATTCTGACAATTGGATTTAATTAATCAATCTGAATTCATAATATTACTAACATAGATTTAAGACAAGCTATAATCCGCTTAGCTTGAGTGTTTCCAGCCAGGAGGCGGAGCTATGCAGCACAGCTGCAGGAAGGTTTAAAAGACCACATTGCTGGAGTAATCAGGGGGTCGGGCAGCATCGCTGGAGAACATGGATAACTGACGTTTTGGCTCAGGTCCCTTCTTCCCTAGTATGAAAGGCCACTGTTTGATTGGCTCATTGAGCGGAACAGCAGGCAATAAGTGAAGGTATAGTGGAGTGGGTGTTTTGGCAGAGGCTGTGTGATTAGGAGAAGCGCTGTGAGGGTTATTGTTGAGGCTTTGAATCAAGAGGTTTTGGAGAGGAGGCTAAGCGGAGGGTGAAGGCAAGGTAAGGTAAAGTAATGTTTTAACTTTCTTTTTTGGAGTGCAGTTGTAATGACTATAGGGCATTTGCATGATGTGGGAAGTAAGAAAAACCTCAGGAGTCCCTGAGAACTACACCTGTGTGAAGTGCATCCAGTTGCAGCTCCTCACTGGAGGCTTGAGGAACTGAAGCTGCAGCTGGACAACCTCAAGATAGTCCAAGAGACTGACAGTATCATAGATAGGAGTTATAGTGAGATGGTCAAACCTAAGATGCAGAGTTCATATCAAACATTTCCCACAAGGTCAAGCTTGAGCTACCCAATAATACCAACATCTTATCTATTACATGATTAAAGCAAATAAATAAATGGGGCTTTGAAGAGCCCAGTACTCCTACCTGGAGTAATGACCTTGAGTTTTTTCAGCAACTTCATATGAGTGTCTGGTTTGATGGATTGTTTCACAAATTTTGCACAGCCACAGTTTTCCATTAGAGTAAAATAATAAAGCAATCGGTTGTGATCCACACCATCAACCCCTGGATAAACATATTTTGTCATGTGCTCATGAAATCCTTCCGGGTTGCTTTTCAATACATCGAAAAGGTTAAGAGTTTGGACTCGACTTTGAATTTCTGCAGTTGAAAGCCTGAAATTAAAAAACAAAAAGGTGAGGAATTCCTTGTAAGATTCAGTGGTTAAATTTTGCAAAGGAAAGTGTAAAATAAACACGGAAGAGACATCAGTAAGTGTCCTACCACTACCCAAGAGCTACTTAAACAATGTCACAAGTACAGCCTACCACTACAGTGATTCCAATTAGGAATCACATTTTTATGAACAAATGTTTTAACTGCTACTATGCTGATACTTTCAATGGAAATTACTGTTAATTCCTCTCATATTTTTGTTGCCTATTTTTATGACCATCTCCTGCATACAGCGTGCCATTCAGGACGATCTATTGTACAATAAATCATTGGCATCATCTGATAAACTGGTTCCTTCATAATGGTAGATGGACACAAAAAGCTGGAGCAATTCAGCGGGTCAGGCAGCATCTCTGGAGAAAATAAATAGGTGATGTTTGGGTCGAGACCCTTCTTCAGACTGAGAGTCAGGGAAAGGGGAATGAGAGAGTGAGACAGTAAAATGGAGAGATATAGACCAAATGAATGAAAAAAACAATTGAATGAAAGATACATTTGAAAGATACAAATGAATGAAAGTAAAGGTGATCAAGGAAAGGTGGAGCCCACAATGGTCCATTATTGGCTGTGGGCTAGGCAATAACGAGTTATACAGGCCGTGAAACTCAAAAGGATAAAATCATGACTGGCAACAGGTGGCCTCTGGCCGATTGTTGGCTGGAGACAATAGAGGCGAAAGGGGGGCGGAGATGTTTGTAGAAGTTACCTAAATTTAGCTAAATCAATATTCATATCGCTGAGTTGTAAACTGCCCAAGCAAAATATGAGCTGTTCCTCCAATTTGTGTTTGGCCTCATTCTTCAAATGGAGGAGGCCCATGACAGAAAGGTCAGTGTAGGAATAGAAAGGGGAGTTAAAGTGTTTGGCAACTGAGAGATCATGTAGGCCTAGGCAGACTGAGTGTAGGTGTACTCCTTGATAATGGTAACTCACCCAAACTGATGCAAGTGTAATTTATTGGGGATTCATCTTTTCAAAGCCATTGAGTTATCTCCAGTTCTAAACGTAATACTCATTCCATTGAATTATTATATTTAATTATCTCCAATTATATTTTGGGTAAAAGTATCACATCGTATTGCTGAGCAATAAAAACATCTGAATGTGTTCCCCTGACTGAGCAGTTTGTGTTGTTAGTTGTTGTGTACAGCAGTAAGTTGTTAAAATTCTCCATGGATTTTCCAAGAAAAACCCAAAATCCACCATTTCTTGCTCATCTAGGTCAACAATTTTTACAAGGAAATGCTTTATGTGGGCATTTTTAGCATGTCGCTTCTGGGAAGTGAAGGCTGCAGTTTCTTTACTCCCTTAAGCATTATTTGTCAACCTGTCACCCCGATGATTTCTAAAGTTAAGTTGCCTTGGCCTGAAGGTAAGGTTGTTTGTCAGGAAATCAAGCATAAAAGTCCATCTCATTGAGGGCTTTGCTCAGAACCACTTTCAGCCTTTTTTAGAACATCTGAAGCCTTGTAACATGCTTCTCCTATACATGGCATAAACAAGGCCTGGTTACAGTAAGACTCTTGGGGAGGACGAATTCCCCAAATTTATCTTGTCTATACAAGGCAAAATATGTTTCTGGATCCTGGAACTAGATGGCCATATTATATTACAACAGCATCTGGGTTTTTATTGCTTACTCTCATAATTTTGTGGCACAGAAACTGGCAATTTAGCTCATTGTGCTCAGATTGGCAAAAATTTACTTTAACTTAATCCCACTTTCCATGCATTAAGTACACAGGATAGATTTGCATTTCAAGTGTAATTCTTCTTTTTTTTTGCTTTTTGATACCAGCAGAATAGGCTGTTTGCGTGGTCAAAATATCTTAAGGGACATTTAAGATGTCCATAATTCAGCTTCAGTTTACTAGGAAAATACACATTTTGCATTATGTTCTGTACTAAAAGTTTCCTGTGCTTGCAGTGCACTGATCTAATATCACAAGGCGAAGAAATGAAAGATCCATCAGTTACTTGCTAAATCTGAAAGCAATTAATGGATAACTGCGAGAGTACATGCCGCCCAGATCTTTCTGAGCATGAAATTTGGATCCATTTTGCAAAAGATGTTACAAGACATGGGTAAAGTGTATTGTGGAATACCGTGTGCAGTTCTGAACACCTTGCTAAGAAGCCATTAAACTGCAAAGGGTGAAATTCCAAAGTTGCTACTGGATATTTGAATTACAAGGAGAGGCTAGTTATTTTTTTCCATGGACTGTAGCAGGCTGAAGGGTGATAAAATCATAAGGGACACATTAAGAGAACGGGCACAGTATTTTCCCCAGGACTGGCATGTCAAAACCTAGAGTGTAAAGGTCTGAGGGGAAATATTTAAAAGGGTCTTCTCAAGCAACTGTTACAGACTGCATAGATGGAGTGAGATGTCGGAGGAAACATGGAGATGGGTACAATTATGAAATTTCAAAGACACTGAGACAGAAACATTGTAAGCAAAGATTTGGAGGTATATGGACCATGCACAGCCAAGTGGGACCAGGTCAGCTGAGCAACTGGGTTGACATGGGAGAGTTACACAAAAAGCTGGAGAAACTCAGCGGGTGCAGCAGCATCTAAGGAGCGAAGGAGATAGGCGACGTTTCGGGTCGAGACCCTTCTTCAGACTCCCATTGCAGGTCTGGGTGAGTGAGGCCCGAAGATTCGGGAGAGCCGATGCGAGGTCTTGCTGGTGCCGGCGCATTGCAACCAGGGTGGATCTTAATGCCCGGTTGGAGAATTGAACAGTGTGGCGGTGGATGGCCAGTCGGTACCGATAGTCCGGCTGGGGTCCGAACTGGGAGGCAGGGAATTGGAGCTGGAATCCACGAGGTATGAGGTGGAGGCGCAGGCAGGCCCTGAGGAAGCAGATGTGGCTGTGGTATCGAGTCTGGGTGAGGATGTGGTCGTAGAGTTTGAGGGAAGGGGATATCACAGAGGGGGAGCAGTTAGAGAGGAGGTTGTGAAACTGTCTTCGTAGGGAGGAGGAGAACTTCTTCAAAGTAGGCATACCTTGAGGAGATATCGCAGTGGAGTAGACAAAGTGTTAAAGAAGGAACTGCAGATGCTGGAGAATCGAGGGTTACACAAAAAGCTGGAGAAACTCAGCGGGTGCAGCAGCATCTAAGGAGCGAAGGAGATAGGCGACGTTTCGGGTCGAGACCCTTCTTCAGACATGGGAGAGTTGGGCTGAAAGGCCTGCTCCATCGTGTGCAGCTTTATGACTCTAATACCAGTGAAACAAGCTAACCGTATCCTGTATGATAAACTTAAGGTAAAATAGTCAAAACTGTCCCTAAAAGGGCCATAAGAATCAATTGCTTCAAATTAAATTTCTCCTCGGTACAAAGGATATAAAAACATTAAATACATCAAATGTTATTTGTTTATAAAGAATTATTTGCAGTTACAGAAATGAAGAGAATGTATGCATGACACAAATGAAAAATGATGCATTTGCTATCTAGATCTGATGAGCAGGGCAAGAAAAAGACTTCAGTTTATCATGCAGCTCAGCAATAAACAATGTGATCTGTTTGCCTCAAAACAGGAGGCAAGGTGCGTTTAGAGTTGCAATTATCAGGGAGTAAGGATACCTTAGTTAGTAATCTGGTGTCAAGTATATAATGAGAGGGAGGAAGTGGAACTCAAAGCAGGCAGTAGAAGCAGTACAAGCAGCTCTGAGGCATGCGGACATCGTTGGTCGGGTGCGGCAAGGGAGACTTAGGACTCAGCACAGGGAAACCAGTGTGGAGTAAGGCAGGTCCAACAGAGAGGAGCAAATTGGTCACGGAGCATGGACGTCGTCAGGTGGAAGCAGTGAAATATGTAAGGGAAGTAGCTCAGGTTAAGCAGGGACAGTGGATGAACTGGGATGGTGTAGAAAAGAGGAGGTTTAGCTGGAGGGACCTGTGGTGCATGGAGGCAGGCCATGTAAGTTTCCTTATAAGGGCGATTTATGATGTGCTGCCATCACCGCAGAACCTCAAACAATGGGTAGTTGTGACCCGGCGTGTCCCTTGTGTACAGAGGTGGCAACGTTGAGGCATATTTTGTCAGGATGTAGAACTAGTCTCTCAGGGTTAGTATACATGGCAGTATAACCAGGTCTTGAAGTGCATAGTTGCAGTAATTGAGAGGAGGAGAGCACAAGTGAATTCAGTAGGCATCAGGACTGAGAGTGTATTGATTCATTTTATCTGTGAGCAAGAGAAATGTAGAGGTGGGAAGTTTACAGACAGGCATGAATCAGGCCAGCTACGGGGAGCCAATGATTGGGAGATGCAGGTAGATTTGGGAGGAAAGCTTGTTGTTCTGCAGGAAATAATTAGTACTGGTTTGAGGCCTGATATCGTGTCAGTTAGTGCAAGAAAAATGTTCCCGATGTTGGGGGAGTCCAGAACCAAATGTTGGGCCTTCCCGGAGGGTTGTTCTGGGATGCCAGAGCCAAATGTTGAGCCTGCCCAGGGTGTTGTGGGCCTAACTCATGGAAACACCTGTGAAGAGAGGTGCCATTGGGCCAGTGCCCCAATGATATACTTGCATCTACTTGCAAGGATTGTAAAAGACAAGCCTACATTTATTTTGGAAATCAGCAACAAGTAGGCAGTGTTTGCTAAAGACTGCAAAATCCCAGCCATTCAAATCAACATTAAGTATGCAAAAATAGCGTGAAATAAATGAGGTATTAGCATAAATACATTTTTATAGCTCCTTACCCACTATCAGTGAAAAGGAATTCCAAATGTGTCATGTAAAGTTCCCAGAGTGGAATATTGTAACGCTGAGCCAACGATAGGGAAATTTTGTACACATGTTCCTCCAAGGTTCTGTAAAAAAACAAATTATAGAGATACTAAAAAAAAGTTATCAGACATCACTCCATTAACAAATTAATGCAATGAATCAATCCCTGAGTAGTAGATGGACAAGGTCTTAAATTCATAATTTGTGTCTGTCTTCAGCATGGAGACCGTCAAAGTACTTAGAGAATTTAGGAAAGGGTGGCACAGTGGTGCAGCTGTAGAGTTGCTGCCTTACAGCTGACCTGGGTTCAATCCTGACTACGGGTGCTGTCTGTACAAAGTTTGTACATTCTCCGAGACTGCATGGGTTTTCTCCAGGTGCTCTGGTTCCCTCCCACACTCCAAAGACGTACACATTTGTAGGTTAATTGGTTTTAGTAAAAACTGCAAATTGTCCCTGGTGGGTAGGATAGTGCTTGTGCATGGAGTGATCGCAGATTGGTGTGTACTTAGCGGGCCAAAGAGTGCGTTTCAATGTTACATCTCTAAAATAAACTAAATCAACATTCCAAAGACATCATATGGCACTCTTGACTTTATCAGATGAGGCAATGAGTACAAGAGTAACAATGTCATGTTACAGATACATAAGACATTTAAAATCGCGCATTTGGAAGACTTAAGTTATAAGGAGAACTTAGATTGGCAGGGACTCTCTTCCCTGGAACGAAGGAGGCTAATGTGGAGCTTCTGCTGTTGGAATAACCTGTCACACACTGTGGTTAAGATCCAAAGACTTTATTAACGTTCCAGCATAGGTAACTTCATCTTAGCACGTTACTCTAAATGTGAGAGAGGGCAGGGAGGCTCTCTGTTAAACTAGTGGGTGTAGCTACAAAGTATGAATCATAACACTAGTCAATGATCTACATCCTCCCTCTTAAATAATTAAATGTCAGTACAAAACCATTCACTAAATAAGGCATGCATAGCAATTGATGATAAGCTGGAGGAAAGTCAAACATAGCTCGGGTAGGTAATGGTGGGCTTGCAAACACGACCAGCACGTGTGCGATAAAGACTATCTCAGTTTTTCCCCACCGGGGACAGAGCCTGTGACTTTACAGGTGACAGAGACTGAACCAGCATTCCCGGTGATGAAACAGGGATTGTGGCGCCGGCGGAGGGGGCGTCGCCACCGGCAAAGCAGCCGTTGCATAAGTGGGTAGTTGTGCTACTGTAGGTGGATTAATGCCGCTGGACACAGACGGAAGTACACTTGTACGGTCTGGATAATACGGAGGTGGAGCTGGCTCATCCACAGGCAGGATATGTTGTCTGTTACGCCTGTAGGTGCCGCCATCGGCACTGACCATATATGAGCATGGCTCAGAAGCAGTTTCAGAAATTACACCAATACGGTCATGTCCTTTGTTAGTTTGCAATCGAACTACCTGCCCCTTGGTCAATGGTGGCAGTCGCCTACTTGTTTTGTCATACCACTGTTTTTGAATGTCACACTTTTGTTGTAACCTGGACTGGACTTCCGATGGTGGAACCACCTGTGGGATCAATGCCTGATCCTCCACAGGCACCATGGCTCGGGTCTGCCTCGACAATAAACGTAGAGCAGGTGAACCCAAAATGTGGTCGCAGGAGATGTTGCATAAGTTGAGTAGATCCAGGATCACGTCGGAATTAGCTCAGTACGAACGTCCCATGAGCTGTTTGGCACTCTTGACAGCCCGCTCAGCTAGTTCATTCGACTGTGGATATTCAGGGCTGCTGGTGATGTGGCGAAAACCCCAGCGTGCAGCAAATTCCTTGAAGTGTTGGATGGTAAATTGACTGCCGTTATCAGTAGACAGTATGCACGGAGCTTCGTGGTCTGCAAAATGGTGTGCAGGCTTCGAAACTACCTCGCGAGAAGTGGTGCTGCTAAGAAAATAAATGTCAAACCATCCTGAATATGAATCGACAAGTACCAGGTACTGCTTGCCATGCCACTCAAATATATCAGTTGCCAGTGTAGACCACGGGAATGGAGGAGCCGGATGTGAAATAAGTGGTTGCTTTTGTTGATGAGGTGCCAAGCTGTTGCACAGTGCACAGGACGCCATATTCTAAGTGATGTATTCGGCCATGCCAGGCCAGAAAAACATGTTTCTTCCCCATATAACAGCAGCCTCAGCCCTGGGTGCCCTGCGTGGACAGCGTTAAAATACTTGCTGTGCAGCGAAGCAGGGATCACAGCCTTATGTCCTTTAACAACAATGCCATCCTGCAGCACTAGCTCATCGCGGACAGCAAAGAAAGGCCGAACTGGCAGCGGAACGTTGTAGTGTTTGTCTGGCCAGCTACGCTTATTGACGGAGGCAAGCTACCGTAAAGTACTGTCAGCTGCTGCTTAAGAGTGTCAAATGCCCTCTGCTGTTGCTTGTGCCAGGTCCAAGCAGTGCCTTTGTGTGTAAGCTGGCGCAAAGGGGCTGATATTTCACTGACGTCCTGAATAAATTTGCTCAAGTAGTTAATCATGCCAAGGAATCTCTGCAGACCGAGCACGTCTGTGGGTGTTGGGAGCTCATTGATAGCACTGGTTTTCGCCGGATCAGTGTTTAGGCCGTCTTTAGTAAACTCATGGCCTATGTATTTCACCTCGCTTACCCTGAGTTTGAATTTTTGAGGGTTAGCTTGAGGTTGATGGCCTTGGCGCGATCCAGGACCTTCATCAGATTAGCATCGTGCTCTTTGATAGTTCGTCCCGCAACAAGGATATCATCCACCACAATAGCGCATGTGTAACCTGGAAACAACTGCTCCATAGCTTGTCAAAATGCTTCACTAGCAGAGCTTATGCCAAAGGGCATGCGAAGAAATCTGTAACGTCAGAATGGTGTGCTGAAAGTGTTAACTTGGAGAAGTTGTGTTCAAGTAAAATCTGCCAGAATGAATTCTTTTCATCTTGTACTATGAATACAGTTGCCTCAGCCATCTGCGCTGCAATCTCGTCCACTGTGCGCATGGGATAGTGAGTTCGTTTAATGGCTGTGTTTAAGTCCTTGGGATTGATACAAATTCATATTTAGTCTTTATTCTTCTTCGTTGCTACGACCATGGTGGAAACCCAATCCGAGGGGTCAGCAATGGGAGCAATCACACCAAGAGACACCATTCTGTTGAGTTCACTTTGAACACAGTCCCGCATAGCATGGGGAATCTTATGAGCTGGACGAACAACTGGAATTACTTCAGGGTTAATGGTAATTGTGTACCTAACAGGCAACCTGCCCAGCTTGTCGGTAAACAAAATGTTGCAATGTGCCAGGATTTTTTGGCTAAAATCACAGGCTGTAGTCAGATGACAAACAGAAGGGCTGAAAGAGACAAATCCCATGTCTTGACATGCTTTGGCACCTAGTTCAGACAGCACATCCTCACGATCAAGAAAACTCAGGTTGTGGACATGTGAGTTAAGACAGAAGCGTAACTCAACTTTATCGATAGGGTGCACTGGATCTCCTGCAAATGGGAGAAGGGATGCAGCCGTAGGAGTGACAGTCTCTGTTCTTCATAACTTTTTAAACACAGCTAGACAAATCACATTGCATCTTGCGCTGGTGTCCACTTTCAGCTAAAAGTTCTTGCCATTAACGAGCAAAGCGGCCTTGGGGTCCAGTTGTTTATGCATTCAGATAAGGAATGTACATCAAAGTCAAAACATTTGCCAGCAGCATGCAAATCTGTGGGAGCTTGTTGAGAGCATTCTGACAGCAAGTTTTCATGGCCAAGTGAATTAACAGAGTTTCTTGTTTGAACTCTGTTGCTACGTGAACGACAGCATCTGAAGAAATTATTTATTTTGTTGCAAAATTGACATAATTTCCCATATGCTGTGCAACGGTCACAAACAGCAGCATGTGAACCTCCACAGTTAAAGCAATTGCCTATTAATCTCAGGATAGAGTTGTCGGGCATTTCAGGAGAACGGCGAGAGGTTTGATAAGACATACCGGCAACATTAATTTCACGACCAGCAGAGTGCCCTAAAACTTTTGCATGAGCGTCAGCCATTTCAGCAATGCGACGGCGGTTTTCAGCAGTCTCTAAGCTCAGCATCTCGCAGTAACCAGTCGCGTAATTTATCATTGCGGACACCATAGACCAAACGGTCACAGACTAGGCTATCACATATATCCCTGAAATCGCATCGACTGGCAATGTGCTTCAAGGCACTGACATACATCTCCCTCTTATCCCACTTCTGACACCATGTTGAGCTTCTGCTGTTGGAATATCTTAACTCACACACCGTGATTAAGATCCAAAGACTTTATTAACTTTATAGCATAGGTAACTTCATCTTAGCACGTTACACTAAAAGTGAGGAAGGGCAGGGAGGCTTTCTGTTAAACAAGTGGGCGTAGCTACGAAGTATGGCTCATAACGTGAATCACTGATCTACAACTAAAGAGTGACCTTACAGGAGATATATCAAAATAGGAGTGTAGATGGATAGCTATAGTCACTTTCCCAGCGTAGTGGAGTCTAAAACTAGAGGGCATAGGTTTAAAAGGAGAGGGCAAAAATTTAAAGGGGACTGAGGGGTAAGTTCCCCACAGAGGGCTGTGGGTATATGGAGAGTTCTAGAAAGACAAGACAGTTAAAAAAAAAATCAAAGAGAATTACAGAGGTCTTCATTATAAGAAAGAAAACATTATTTTCAGTGACAAACTGAGCTTCAGTGGTTAAATGTTTTCTATAAAAACTTCAACTTAAAAAAGCTTTGCACATAAATTACTGAGTGTGCAAACTGACAAGATTAATGGAATATTTGTGACCTCAATGAATGAGTCATCTCCTTAACAATTGATATTAATGGGATAAGAAACAAAGAAAAGCAAAGAGAAGAAAGTGGTTTAGAATAAAATCAGTTGCAGAATGAGGAAGAATGAAGGAAAGGTTAATGAGTAACACTGAAAAGTTGTATATTTAAAAAAATTAAAACAATCTCCAACTGGCATGATGTTTTTTCTTCTGGAAGAGCGATTCAATGTTTTTTGTGCTGAGAAATACCAGCTTTAACATCTTGCATGGGAAAGAAAAAACTCCAAGAATTTAAGGCATTGGTGAAGAGAACGATGGAAGAGAGCCGCTGAGAATTTATCACAGGAAAGTGTGGCTTGTTATTCTTGGATCATCTCAACAAATAAACAAAAGCATGACAGAACACCTCATCATAAATGAATCCAAATCCATAAGGTCATAAGGGATAGGAGTAGAATTAGGCCATTTCTAATGGTAGGTTAATTAGCTTTAGTAAAAACTGTAATATTTGTTTGTAAATACTGCCATTCAATCATGGCTGATCTATCTCCCTCCTAACCCCATTCTCCTGCCTTCTCCCCATAACCTCGGACACCTATACTAATCATGAAGCTATCTATCCCCGTCTTAAAAATATCCACAGACGGCCTCCACAGCCTCTGTGGCAAAGAATTCCACAGATTCACCATCCTCTGACTAAATAAATTTCTCCTCATCTCCTTCCCAAAAGAACATCATTTAATTCTGAGGCTATGACCTCTAGTCCTAGACTCTCTCACTAGTGGAAACATCCTCTCCACATCCACTCAATCCAAGCCTTTGATTATTCCGTATGTTTCAACAAGGACCACCCTCATTCTTCTAAACTCCAGCGAGTACAGGCCCAGTGCCGACAAATGTTCATCATAGGTTAGCCTACTCATTTCTCAGATCATTTGTAAATGATTCCCAAATCCGATTTGGGAAAGTCAATAGATGTCACTGATGCCCATAGTGCATGAAATAAAAACATGTCGAGAAGAGAATCAGAACCCGTAACCATTAAACCAAGGCAACGGAACAGTTGCTGAACAAACAACTGACCAATGTAGTACAGTGTCTCTGCTTTGCAAACAGCATGCACAGTGACTTCAGGTGTTGCAAGAGCAAACGATAGTTTCAGTTGAAGAAATACATTAAAAAATATATAAAGTTGATGATCTGCAAGACATTAGACAATTGTGATAAATGTGCTAAAGCGGGAAGGTGAGATGGAAACATTTTCTGAAGAAAAAAGGTCACCTACTATCTGTGATTTTATTTTGTGAAGATATTTGTTCTAAAAAAAAAAGTCTTTGTGAGGCTATTCTATACAGTAAGGATTTTCCATTCCCAGTTAATAATAGCGTACCTCACCAAAAATCCTCAGATATTGTCCCTCTTGAAAATGTTAAAGCTACAGAAGTTTTTTTTTCATTTCTTATCTTTAACGAGCCTCCTTTTTGAAGAAATAGAACAGTTCTCAATGGCTGTCATGGTTAGGAAAATATAGTTCAACGTTGTTTATGTTCACCAACCTACTTGCACAACTTAGTCAAAAATAATAATTTAGCATTACAATTCAATACTTACTCTGCTAAGCCAAGAATAGTCTCCCTTTTATACTGGCTATCTGTGGCAAATCGCTGCACATCCACACCTTTGCCAAGGCCTTGAAGTGTTTGAGCTTGTGTAAAATCAGTTAATAATTCATTGTAATAATTAAGATAATGAATCAATGTCTGCAATTCTTCTGACCAACTGTTGTCTGCATTTTCAGTCACATGCTCCGTGACCATTTTGATCACCTCTTTGGGATCAGCCTGCAAAATTTCAGATGCATTGATATAGGTTTATAAATAATTATCATTCCCACTAACATGACATTGTTTCAACTATTTACTTAAAAAAGTGACTAATAGAATCATAAATTGTGTAAAATATTATAGGGAAAATGTCTGCATGTATGATTACTTTTGTGGTGGCCTATATTAAAATTACATGAACTTTGGACAATAAACAATCTTCAAAATCATTGTAGCCTGGCTTACCGTATATCCAACAGAAGTACCATATTTTTTATGTTTAAAAATTATCAACTTCAGAATTAAGGGTAAATGCTGAGCAAAAAATAACTGTTAAGACTTGAAAAGTCTTAAGAGTTCATTACAATAAATGTAAGAGCAGGACACTGAGAAAGCAGTGATAGAATCAGACAAATCAACACAGATTTACAAACCATGGTCGAAAAATCTATTTCAATTTTTTTTTGAATAGGTTCTTAACTGAATATATGTTAAATATTTAGATTTACAGAAGATTTTAGATAAGGTTCCACTTAAGAGATCAGCATGCACAATTAAAATGCATGGCATAGTACGTGGTGAACTGGTGAGCACAAAGAAAGTAAAGAGTAGAAATATCTTATTTTCTGAATGAAATCACTTCTAAGATCCCAGGTATTCATAATGTATAATTTGATATGGAAATTACATGCAATATAGTCAAGTTTGCAGATGTCATATAGCCGGGTATCAGTGTGAGCTCTGAGAAGATGCAAAGAAGTTCAGTGTCATTGAGGGAGCATGAAGATGCAGTTTAATGTGGATAAATGGGAGGTTATCCCCTTTGTGGCAAAAACAATTAGGGAGGTTATTAACAGAATGATGATAGATTAGGAAAATCGGAGCTGTGGAGGCAATATGCAAGAGACCAGAGCCTCTGTACATCAGTCACAAAAGTCAGTGCAGATGAAGTTGAATTACATAGTATCTTGGTTTTAATGACAGATTAAGCGCAGAAGCATGGAAGTTTTGCTGCAATCTTACTGGGACACGGTGAGATCACACTTTTGAGTATTTACAATTTTGGCCACTTAATCCGAAGAAAGACATTCTTGCTATGAGTGAGAGAAATAAAAGCTTCACCAGACCGATTCCTGAAACACAATACTGACACAAAAGAGTTGAGACGATTTGATTTATTTTCGCCTGGGTTTATAAGAATAAGAAGGGATCTCATAGGAATGCATTAAATTGCAACATCACTAAACACATTGGATGCAGGAAGGATGTGCCTGAAGGCAGAGGGGAACAGAAGCAAGATTTCCAGTCAAGTTAAAGACCAAATAATTTGGGATTGAGATGATGAGATGAACCTTTGCTGAGACAGTGGTGAACCTTTGAAATTCTCTACCATTTGAAGCCGTTGATGTCAAATCATTAAATATATTTAAAAGAGAATTCTTAGTTACATTTACTAAAGGTAAAGGATTAAGGAAGTTGGGAAAACGCAGAAGTTACTAAATTTGAATGTAAACCACGATCATAAGTAAGGACAGAACATGCTTGAAGGGCCAAACAGCCCACTCCTATTTTCCATTTTTCAATGTATTTTCTTTGAAATGAATAGGATGCTTACACATCAGTACAAAATATTTCCAGACCATCTATACCGAAAAACAATATCTGCTTGGAGTCATAAAATTATGCAACATGGAAACGGGCTCTTTGGCCCACCTCATCCATGCTGAACAGTCTTTGGCATAAACGTCTTTGAAACATCATAACTGGATTCACTTCTAGAGCTTCCTCTGACAGATACAGTTTACTCGTTGAGCAAAAATGTTGCTGCTGAGGTGACTCTTAAATCCCTCGTCTCTCGGCTTAAGCTTATGCCCTCTTTAGAATCGTCCACTCTGCTTAAAAGACAATGTAAAAAATGTAATTTCTACATCAAATAATTGATTGAGCCTTGAGATTAGGTAGCTAACCCAGAGAAGGAACGGAACTGAAAATACCACCTACTGTGTCTAACAGTAAATTCCTGTGATCGATTTGAAATGAAGGCCTCTCACCCTGCCACCCCTCCCCCAAACTTGGAAAATTTCCATGGTTACCTGCACATTACTTGGTGGTTTAAGACAATGAATTTTAATCATTTGAATAATTATTTCTGAATAGTAGCTGGGCAGTAGTCTGTTAGCGTGTTTAACAAAATCTTCTGGAAATCTCGGTACAATTGATTGATATGGGAAAGTCCAAACTAACAGATATTGATACTGTTAAAATGAGATTAAAAAGGCTTTGTCTAACAACTCAAATAAAAAGCGAAATTTTTGGATATTGTAACTGCAAAAAAATATTTTACACAAAATGCTCAATAATTCTAACTTTGCATCAGCTATAAAAACACCAATATTTAAAACAGATCAAATTTTTATTAATTCAACATGGGACAATAAACAGGAAATTCACCAAATGAGAAATACATATTTTGGATATTCTTATATATCCTTTTGCATCCTCACTGATTTACAGTTAATTACTTTCTTATATTTCCAGGATGTCCCCAGTTGGAATGTAATCTCTCTCAGCTTTGCCTACAACAAACAATATTCTAATTATACAATAGCACTTCTCTTAAAACCACTGCGAATTACATAGAAAACCAAACCTTGTATACTGGACGACACTTGTCCTTAAAACATGGACTTAAACGGACATAGATCTGCAAAGCATAATAGTAGCCAGCAAACTGGAGAGACAAAGCAGAATGAGGCTGCTTCTCAAAACACTTCTTAGCATCCACGATCTATTGAAAATGAATAGAGGTAGCAGTTAAAGTGGGGAAAAGAACACTCACAAGTCAAGCCACTTACAGCAGTAGTCACTAAAATCTAATAGGAACAGTTTTCAAAAGTACAGAAATTATTTTTTGATATCTGCAAATGAAATAATAGTACATTACAAAATATTATACACTTTGTGAAGGTAAATAAAAATGCTGGAGAAACTCAGTGGGTGAGGCAGTAACTATGGAGCGAAGGAATAGGTAACGTTTCGGGTCTAGACCCTTCTTCAGACTCACTTTGTGAAAATACATTCTAATTAAATTCTTTCAAATTATGTCATTTTATAACCAATTTATAAAACAACTAAATTGCATATGTTCCTGAAATTAATGGCAGCCCAGTATATTGGTTAAACACAACAAGTTAATCACGGACATAATGGAATGTAGTCCGTATTGTGAATGGAAGGTGACCATTAAACTGCTTGAAAATTGTCTTTAGCATCAGGTGAAAATGCCAATTTCTCCAAGTTTTACGTATTGCCTATATTTTATTGCTATTATCTTTAGTTTATAAAGATTACATTGGAATGAGAATGGGGCAAGCGGGACCAGAGCATCGCGGCAGGTCAAAGGTGTTGACATTCAGCACATCCATACTCCAGCTCAAGAAGAAATATGTTTAAATTGAATTACCAGAGCAATAACCCATTTTCAGATGAAGGTGAGGAAGCAGAACAACTTGATTTCCAATGTTTTGCAGGGAAAACTGGTCTTCTACAGTATTGGTTCTTTGTGTACACATCAACACAATTTTAGATTATTCACTTAACTTCTGTTCTAACATGTACCTAATAAAGAAACCCAAATATCCTGTCAATTATGCTTGGTGGCCATGCTGCCAGAGAGACAGATTGGCTTTATGCGCATATTACGTTGGTTTGTGAAAGAAAAAAGATTACCCAAATAGATAAACATAGAATTATGTGGGCGACGCTCTGCTGAGAACACTGGATTTCAAAAGGCTCCCTGGTTGACAAAATAATGCATTTGCAGCACATAAATGAACATACTATTAGGTGACATAAAATAACACAAACAAGCTAACCAGATTGCAATTTTGCTAACTCAGTCCTGATGCGATTCAAAAATGACATTAGCAATACACAGATGTACAGCTTACAGAGGCAATATTTTGTGAAGATGTGGTACACCTAGTATGTTCACGATTCCTGAAAGAAGTAACATGACAGCACATATTTTAAATCACAAACATAATTACAAGTAAGCTGGAGAAAGAGAGACGTTTTGGGTTGGGACTCTTCTTCATAACCCAATTGAGGAATTCAATTCCAAAGACTGTACCCTCAGTGAGAGATAGAAAAGCTAGTAGATTTTGTCTCATCTTTAAATGGGTGACCCCTCATTTTTAACCTTGAGTACCCTGATTGTAGGTTTTCCCATATTAAAAAAAACACTCTTTAAATATCATCCAAATCTATTTTCACTTTAAACTCCAGCAGATACAAACCTATCTTTTCCAATCGTTCCTTATCAGGCAATCCACTAATTCTATGTATTAGGTTGGTAATTTGTCCATTGAACAGCTTCCAATGGATTTACCTCCTTTCTTGCACAAGGAAATACTGTACACATGTAGTTTTATCATTTATCTACACTATTGAAGCATAACCTCCCGACTTTATATTCAAGTCCTCACGGAATAAAGAGTAACATCCTGTGAGTTTTCCTAGTTATCTGCAGAATCTGCACTGTTGCCTTTTTTGAATCATGCACTTGGGCACCCGGAGACCTCTGCATCACAGACTGCAATCTTTTATCATTGAGATTTAAAAAAAAATTCCCTCAAAAGAACAAATTCATATTTAACCACATTGCCCATTCTCTTAACCTATCTAAATCACTTTGAACTCTTATGTCATATTATGCAGGACATCCACGGACTCTCCAGTATTAACATTGAACTCCAATAAATTGGTTAAACATGACTTCCTTTTCACAAAATGATGTTGAGTTTGCCTGATTACTCTGAATTTCTCTAATTGCCTTCTATAACAGAGCTTCCAACATTTTCCCAATGACAGATGTGCAGCTAATGCAATGTAATTATACATGATTTCAAGAATAATAAACATACTACTTTGCCCTAGTATTATACAAGATCACAACTTGGTACCTCACGTCTGGCAACATTAAAGATATGGAAAGGATGTGGATGAAAGCCATACAATTAGTTCCCAGTTTGAAGCAATTTAGTTTGCAAGTTAGCTTAAAAGAGCTGGAATCATATAATTCAAAGAAACATTACTTAATGATGATCTGAGTTATGCAAGCTGAAAAAGGGCAAAAACTTGCAGTCAGTCCATGATTAGAATTTGTTCCAATTACAGTAAAGGGCCAGAGCATTAACTGTTTCGTTTTTCACAGATGCTGCCTAACGAAATAAATATTTCCAGCATCTTCTGTTTTTGATTTCCAGGTTCTGCATTTTTTTTTCCTTTTAGATGTTCCAATTATTTTATTAGGAAACAAAAGCCACAAGTTCAACAAGGCCAATTCTAGGTTTGATGATATGATTTATTTTTGCAGAAACTGGGCTGTAAGCTCATATTCGCTAAATGGCTCCGAGCAGAAGCTTCTCCAGTTCCTAGCTGGAGCACTGGTCATCTCAGAATAATCATCAGCAAGAATAATCTCCATGATGAGATTTAATATTCCAAAGGAATATCTGAGTAGAAGGTCCAAATTATTCTTGGTGTGGAGCAAAAACTGTGGATACTCGAAATTCAAAACTAAAACAGAAGTTTCTGAAAGTACTAAGCAAGTCAAGCAGCATCACCTTGTCTTGTTCAAGAACAGGACTGGGGAGGAAACATGTTTTAAGTTGGAGAAGGGGAGGGTGGAGAGAACTGAGGCAAAACGAGTAAAAAACAAAGGTGTTAAAGTTGTCAAAATAACAATTTTAAAATCAGCAGCTGGAGAAAAAAAAATAAACAACCGCATAGTGGTATTATTAAGTCCCAATGGTTACAACATATCTAGATAGAAAAGGGGATAATGTTCCTTGTGCTTACTTTGGGCATTGTTGGAGCAATGAAGGAGGATGATGTTAGAGAAGACAGAAGTGTGATGAAGGATAAAAGTGATTGAAAACTTTCAGATTGATTGAAAGTACACCTTTGTTCAGCCATCCAATCTAAGTGTGGATTTCTCTAATCTCGAGACTACATTATGAGCAGAATAATAAATTGGAATTGGAAATGAATTGATGCTTCACTTGGAAGAGCTGCGTGGGTCTCTGGATGGCGATAATGGAAAAAGGTAATAGAGTATGTGTTGCACTTCCCTTTGCAATGCTAAAAGCAGAAGGGAGAAAATAATTTGTGTGGAATCTTACAGGATTCCGCACAATAATGTGGAAGGTGGAGGATTATTTGACTTGTTTGAAAGATACAGCAGACCCTTTGGCCCACCAAGTTGACACTGATGATGGATCAACCGTTAATATTATTTCTATGTTATTTCACTTCTGCATCCATTCCCTACACATTGGGGACAATTTAGAGGCCAATTAACTTACAAACCTGCACGTTTTTGTAAGGTGGAAGGAAACGCAGCACCCGATGTAAGCAAAAAGGTGGTTAAGTAGAGAGGGCATAAGATAAAGAGCTCTATCAAATGTTGTAGAGGCGACGGAAAAAGAGAGACATTTTAAGGGCAATGGCTTACAAAGTTTTGTCATCAGAGAAGAAATTATGCCAGAAATAAAAGCAGGAAATGGAATGGATTTCTTACAAGAAGCCGTATAGGAAGAGGTGTAGTTGAAATAGCTGAGAGGGTCAGTGGGATTGTAATAAATAATTAATTTGAGTTCTCTAAGAGTGCAAATGCAACACCAAGACAATCATCTACACCATTGGCATAGGATTCAGTAGGGAATCCAAGCAAGATTCCACATATTGCTGGCAGCCTTATCAAGACCATTTATTTTTGTCATTAGCTAACTCAACGCTGCCTCAGCTCATCTGCTACCAAAACCTTCAAATGCACTTTTAATATTTCAAGCCTTGATCCTTTGAAACCCGCTTGTCTGACTTTTTTAATAAACTTTGCTGGTCCTGTAGTATCTTCTCATTGGTCTTCAGTTAAATAATCAAATAAAACATCATCCTAGTTTGCAAATCCCTTCACAACTTCACCTTGCCTTGTCTCTGCAGTCTGTCTCAGCGCCACAAACTTTGAGGATGCCTCAACTCATCAAATTCCAAAAGCTTCATCACCCCAACTATTTCTATCTTCAGTGGCCAAACCCCAAATATTTGGAATTTCCTTCCAAAATCTATTTTGCCTCTTTCAAGATGCGTCATTAAACTCTTTGCAAGCTCTTGGTCATCTGCCCTATTAATTCTGTGTGAGATTCAGTGTTTAATTTTGGTTATTAGTAACAGTTTTTAGGGACTTCGATTACTTTTGTTATGTTTAAGTTACTATAAATGGAAAGGGTGAACAACTTCTGTACCATTTCACTCAGCTAGAGTAAAAAACATAGTTGATTAGGTCAAACCGTTGCATATGGCCTTTGTATCATGAATTATTTTGTAATGGATGCAATTTTCCAACAAAATATACCAACGTGGGTCATTTGGTAAAAGCAAATGTTACACAGATGCTGATCAGGAAGGATATTTGCCACAAAGTTGGTGAAAGTGTTCAATTTGGGAAATAATTTGTTTTCCCCCTGAACCCCTCAAGGATATTGCAGAATAACCAGTTATTCTTGCAGTTGAACTTTATTCTGGAATACTCATTTAAAATTGCATGCCATGTTTCCAACTAAAACCTTCTGTACCCTACCTGAGGCAAGGCCAGAAGATACGCGAGAGCTAGGGTCATATCCTTTGGTAATGCATCACTGGCTAGTTGTAAAAGAACTGTAAAAACAAAAGAACGCAGATTAAACATTTTCGAGATCAAATAATCTGAGAAAAAGGTCCTCAATTTCTTTATTTACATTTCTGCTCCAGCATTTACAATTTAAGAACTCTACTTACCCTCAGTACTTCAACAATGAGAACTCAAAGTAAACTAGTATTTCAATTATTTTCATACTGAATAATTGTTCTAAATAGACAGCTGTTACACAGTAAATTTAATTTTATATTGAACTAAACCAAGTGGGACCCGTTGGGTCCTGCCCCCTCAACGCAAGATTGCAGGGGCAGGGGGCGGCCTGCAGCGTCACACACCCATACTAACCCTCCCCCCACACACACACAAACCACCCCCATTGATATTATATTAATATTATTCATCCATTCCTTTTACCCATCCCTTGCCCCATCCACTGACGTATAGCCCCCAACTCGCAGGCGCAGCTAGAGAGGGATGGGGGGGGGGGGGGAGGGGATGAGAGAGAGGGGGAGAGAGAGAGGGGAGGGAGAGAGAGGGAGAGGGAGAGGGAGGGAGAGGGAGGGAGAGAGAGGGGAGAGAGGGGGAGAGGGGGAGAGGGGGAGAGGGGGAGAGGGGGAGAGGGGGAGAGGGGGAGAGGGGGAGAGGGGGAGAGGGGGAGAGGGGGAGAGGGGGAGAGGGGGAGAGGGGGAGAGGGAGAGAGGGAGAGAGGGAGAGAGGGGAGAGAGGGAGAGAGGGAGAGAGGGAGAGAGGGAGAGAGGGAGAGAGGGAGAGAGGGAGAGAGGGAGAGAGGGTGGAGAGAGAGAGAGAGAGAGAGAGAGAGAGAGAGAGAGAGAGAGAGAGAGAGAGGCACGGGGGGGCAAGAGGGAACGTGAGGGGGGCAGAGAGGGAGCGGGGGGGCTGAGAGGGAGGGAGGGTGGAGTTTGAGGGGTGGGAGGGGCATCGTCACAGGGGAGGGCTGGTTCCCGAACGCAATAATCCGTCATTCCTGGATGCAAAACGCACCCATCCCCTACCCGTTGCCCCACAGGAGGCAGAGAGGGGAGCGTGAGGGGGGCAGAGAGGGAGGGGGGGTAGAGTTTGAAGGGGGGGGGAGGGCTCGTCGTCAGAGCGGAGGGGATGGTTCCCGAACCTCACTTCTGGCTCCACTCTATGATCTTTGGCAGGCAGGGCCCGGGAACGGGGCGAGTGCTCGGGGGGGGGGGGGGGGGGGGGGGAGTCTTCAGCTATGATCTTCTGTGTTTACTCTTTTCAACAAAGGGGGAGAGTAGGGAGGGGTGGGAGATGACGTCAGTCGCAACGCGAACAGACGGCAGATCCATTGTCACATCATCAGCGGAAAAAAACAAAAATAAGGCGTTTTGAATAGAAAGTTGGATCGGATTTGTGACCATTTAAATTAATTTCTCAAGAAATAAAACAGGAAATTTTCAGGGAAGTCGATTTTTTGACTCGAGGGTAAATCTCTCCCAGAATATGTAAATAATTTCCTGTTAGCGCGTCGTTTCTTCGAGTAGATGTGAGCAGACACAAACAAATAAATACACACACACACACACATCCACATCCAAGATCAGAATTTTATAGTTATATAAAGGATATTATGCATTTTTAACCTTTTTTTCTAACTTTAAAATTGATTGGCACCAAACTAAGTTTAATGTTTAAGAAATAACTGCAGATGGTAGATAAAAAATGCTGTAGAAAGGCAGCGTCTATGGAAAGAAGAAATAGGCAACGTTTCTGTTGAGACCCTTCTTCAGACTGATGATGGGGGAGGGGCCGGAAAGAGAAAGGAAGTAGGCGGAGATGGTAGGACTTGGGTGAGAACGTGGAAGGGGGAGGGGAAGGAAGGAGAAAGCAAGGGCTATCTAAAATTAGAGGAAGTTAACGTTCATACCACTGGGGTGCAAACTACCCAAGCGAAATATGAGGTGTTGTTGCTCCAATTTGCGCTGGGCCCTACTCTGGCAATGGAGGAGGCCCAGGAGCGAAAGGTCAGATTGGGAATGGGTAGTGCTGAGCAACCGGGCGATCAGGTTGGTTAACACAGACTGAGTGGAGGTGTTCAGCAAAGCGATCGCCGATCCTGCGTTTGGTCTCGCTGACGTAGAGAAGTTGACACCTAGAACAGCGGATGCAGTAGATGAGATTGGAAAAGATGCAGGTGAACCCCTGCCTCACTTGGAAAGACTGATTGGGTCCTTGGATGGAGTCGAGAGGGGAGGTATGGGGACAAGTGTTGCATTTCCTGCGGTTGCAGCAGAAAGTACCCGGGGAGGGGGTGGTTTGGGTGGGAAGGGGCGAATTGAGCATGGAGTTACGGAGGGAACGGTCTCTGCGGAAAGCAGAAAGGGGAGGAGATGGGAAGAAGTAGTGGGATCCCGTTGGCCTGGCGATTTGGTCAGAGTAGACTTAAGGAACTGCAGATGCTGGAATCTGGTGTCTGGAATGTGGTGTAGAACACAAAGCACCAGAGTAACTCAGCAGGTTAGGCAGCATGCTAGAGTCAGTTATTAAAGATGGGATAGCAGCACATTTGGAAAGCGGTGAAATCATTGGACAAAGTCAGCATGGATTTATGAAAGGTAAATCATGTCTGACGAATCTTATAGAATTTTTTGAGGATGTAACTAGTACAGTGGATAAGGGAGAACCTGTGGATGTGTTATATCTGGACTTTCAGAAGGCTTTCGACAAGGTCCCACATAAGAGATTAGCATACAAACCTAAAGCACACGGTATTGGGGGTTCAGTATTGATGTGGATAGAGAACTGGCTAGCAGACAGGAAGCAAAGAGTAGGAATAAACGGGTCATTTTCAGAATGGCAAGCTGTGACTAGTGGGGTACCGCAAGGGCTCAGTGTCTTGGACCCCAGCTATTTACAATATATATTAATGATCTGGATGAGGGATTGAATGCAACATCTCCAAGTTTGCTGGGGGGCAGTGTTAGCTGTGAGGAGGATGCTAGGAGGCTGCAAGGTGACTTGGATAGGTTGGGTGAGTGGGCAAATGCGTGGCAGATGCAGTATAATGTGGATAAATGTGAGGCTATTCACTTTGGTGGCAAAACCAGGAGGGTAGATTATTATCTGAATGGTGGTCGATTAGGAAAAGGGGAGATGCAACAAGACCTGGGTGTCATGGTACACCAGTCATTGAAAGTAGGCATGCAGGGTGCAGCAGGCTGTGAAGAAAGTGAATGGTACGTTGGCATTCATAGCAAAAGGATTTGAGTACAAGAGCAGGGAGGTTCTACTGCATTTGTACAGAGTCTTGGTGAGGCCACACCTGGAGTACTGTGTACAGTTTTGGTCTCCTAATCTGAGGAAATACATTCTTACCATAGAGGGAGTACAGAGAAGGTTCACCAGACTGATTCCTGGGATGGCAGGACTTCCATATGAAGAAAGACTGGATAGACTCGGCTTGTACTCGCTGGAATTTAGGAGATTGCGGGGGGAATCTTATAGAGGCTTACAAAATTCTTAAGGGGTTGGACAGGCTAGATGCAGGAAGATTGTTCCCAATGTTGGGGAAGTCCAGAACAAGTGGAATTTAAGGATAAGGGGGAAGTCTTTTAGGACCGAGATGAGAAGATCTTTTTTCACACAGAGAGTGGTGAATCTGTGGAATTCTCTGCCACAGAAGGTAGTTGAGGCCAGTTCATTGGCTATATTTAAGAGGGAGCTAGATGTGGCCCTTGTGGCTAAAGAGATCAGGGGGTATGGAGAGAAGGCAGGTACAGGATACTGAGTTGGATGATCAGCCATTATCATATTGAATCGTGGTGCAGGCTCGAAGGGCCGAATGGCCTACTCCTGCATCTATTTTCTATGATTCTATGATTATAGAGTGTGGAAAGGCTGCATTTCAGGTCAGGACCAAGAAGCACTGAGTTTTACCGTAGTCATGTGTCTTTATTATTCTTTTATCAGTAAAGCGGAGACGAAGAAACACTTTTTCTCACAGAGAGTGGTGAGTCTGTGGAATTCTCTGCCTCGGAGGGCAGTGGAGGCGGGTTCTCTGGATGCTTTTAAGAGAGAGCTAGATAGGGCTCTTAAAAATAGCAAAGTCAGGCGATATGGGCAGGAACGGGGTACTGATTGGGGATGATCAGCCATGATCACATTGAATGGCGGTGCTGGCTCGAAGGGCCGAATGGCCTACTCCTGCACCTGTTCTATAAATCACATTGTCGAGGAACTAGGATTAGATTTCCCCAAATCGTTTCAGCAGGCGTGTTCCCTTACCTTGTCAGCCTTGAATGGAATTAAATCTATGCCGTTATAAACACTTGGTGATATTTTAAACCAACTGTGAAAACCATTTCTCAGAGATACAATATTTTTATGTAAGAACCATAAATTCTGATCCCGGTACAAAATCATGCAGACAGTAAATACTAATTGAGAGCTTGACTTTAAGTTATTATTTTCAAATTTTATTTGGCTACTTAGAACAGTATATATATTTATTTATTTTTTACACTTTAGTTTTTATTGCTTTTATGTATACACAAATATAACAACGAAACATACAACATTACAGTGAAACGTACAACAGTGCAGTGGGGGGGGGGGGGGGGGGGTTCAGTTTACAATTAATGATGCAGTATACAGAACTATTTGCATATTAAAACATTTTCCAGTAACTTACATTATTGTCTATAAAATTATACAGTGTTGATGTCTTTATTTTTATACCTAATCTATTTTTCCCATTTTCTATTAAACTCGTCTTCTTTCACTCTTAGAAAATATGTCATTTTCTCCATGACAAATAATTCCTGTACTGTGTCTAACCATTGTCTAAGTCTGGGTGTGTCCACTCCAAGCCAGTTTCTTGTAATGGCCTTTCTGCCAGCTGTGAGTAGGATTTTAACCAAGTAATGGTCTTCCTTCAGCACCACTGTATTTATATTACCCAGGTATAAAATGGAACACTTCTTGCAGACTGTATATCCTAATACCTCCGTTAATTCTGAATTCACTCTGTCCCAAAATGGTTCTATTTTTGGGCAACTCCAGAAGATATGTGCATGATTTGCGTTTGTTTGACCACATTGCCTTCAGCATGTTTGCTGCCTTAGAATTTGCTTGCTTTTTATGTTAGGCGTAATAAAGAAACAAATCAAATTTTTCCAATTAAATTCTCTCCAATTTTGAGAATTAGTGGATGTCTGTAGTGTTACACACATATGATGCCATTCTTCTTCTGAGATTGTGATGTTCAATTCCTTTTCCCACTTAAATTTTACATAAAATGTAGTTTTAGCTTGACATTCCATTAAACTATGATAAAGTGTAGAAATAATCCTTAATGTTTTTTGATGATATGCACTATCACTTCTATCACTGGATTATTTTCTTCTAGTGCCTCCCTTTTTACCTTTTTATTGTAATAATCTCTCAGTTGGAGGTATCTAAACAAGTCTTGGTTCCGAAGTGCAAATCTATCCTTCAAATCTTGAAATCCTCTTAGGTCTCCATTTTCAATAACAGTACAAAATGCAGTCATTCCTTTCTTCATCCACTCTTTAAATGTTGAGTCACACATCTCTGGTTTAAATTTATTATCCAAAGCTATCCATCTTAAAACTTTTTGTCGTTTATTCAGTTTAAGTTGTCTGGTAAGAGTGAACCAGGTTTCTAAAGTAAATGTCGTTATTGGATCGATTATATTCCTGATATGTCCAGGAAGCGCTTTTTCTCCCAAAAGTGTTTGGATGTGGCAGTCAGGGATATATGTCTCAATCTCTTTCCACCTAGCTATATAGCTGTCCTCACACCAATTAATTAGTGGTCGAAGTTGGGCTGCATAGAAATATATCCTAAAATTTGGAAGTGCCATTCCACCTTTGTCCTTTGGCAACTGTAGTGTAGTGTATCGAATTCTGGCCTTCTTTCCTCCCCAAATAAATCTAGATATTAATTTATCCCATTCAGTGAATTGTTTTAATGGTACCTCAATTGGCAGAGATTGAAACAAGTACAATAGCCTTGACAAAATAATCATTTTCACCACATTTATCTTACTACTAAAATCCATTGGGTAGGTGGACCATCTTTCTGTATCCTTTATGTTTTGGTTGATGTGATTATAATTGGCCCCATACAACATTGATATATTTTTTGATATATTTATCCCTAGGTATTTGATTGATTTTGAATCCCATTTAATATTATAATTTTGTTTGATTTCTTTTGGAGGAGGACAATTAAATAGGAGGATTTGAGTTTTTGAAATATTCACTTTATATCCTGCATAAAAATTAAATTCATCTATGATCCCCATCATTCTTGGAAATGAGGTGTTTACTTCCGTGAGATACATCATTATATCATCTGCGAAAAGGCCAATTTTATGTTCTCTGTCTCTTATAGTTACTCCCCTCAGTTCCCTATCTTGCCGAATCACTTGAGCCAATGGTTCAATATATATAGCAAACAGGGTAGGGCTAAGACAACATCCCTGTCTCGTTCCTCTTCCTAATACAAATCTCTCAGTTGAGGACCCATTCACCTTTACTCTTGCAGTAGGTTGCTGGTAAATTGCTTTAATAACTTGAATTGACTCTTCGGTAAAGCCAAATCTTTCTAGTGTTTGATATAAGAATTCCCAATTAACCCTATCAAAAGCCTTTTCCGCGTCTAGACTTACCAGGACAGCACGTGTACTTTCCTTTTGAATCTTGTGTATTATATGTAGGGTTCTTCTAATACTGTCCTGTGTTTGTCTGCCTATTATAAAACCAGTCTGGTCTTCATCAATTAAATCTGGCATGAACTTTTCAAATCGTTTGGAGATAATTGAAGAATATAATTTATAGTCCACATTTAGAATTGATATCGGTCTGTAGTTGGTACAATTTTCCTTGTCTTTGTCCTCTTTGGGGATTAATGTTATAATTGCCTCTTTCCATGACGGGGGTTGTCTTGCCTTCTTTGATAATCCAGTTAAAGGATCTCAGAAGAAGTGGGTTCAGCTCATTCCGAAATATTTTATACCATTCTATAGGGGAAACCGTCGCTGCCTGGGGCCTTGTTTGATTTCATCCTACCAATTGTCTTCTCTATCTCCTCCAGTGATATTTCTGCTGTGATTATTTTATTTTGTATCTCTCCAATACAGGGCAGATCTATTGTATTTAAACAAGTCTTCATTGATTCCCCATCTACTGTAGAGGTTTGTGTATATAATTCTTTATAATATTCCTGGAAGATATATTCTATTTCTTTTGGATCACTCTTCAAATTCTGTGTACAGGGGTCCTTAATTTTGTGTATGGTGTTGTCAGCCTGTTGTTTGCATAGCCTTCAGGCAAGTATTTTAGTGGATTTAGGGCCAAGCTCATAATGTGCCTGTTTTATAAATCTTGCTTTTTTCTCCACCCAATATTCCATCCATTTGTCCCCTCAAATCTTCTATTTGCTTATAAGTTCTTTGGTCCTTATTATTTTTGTACTTCTGTTCTAAATCCTTCAGGTCTGTTATCAACTTATTATATGTTTTCATTCTGGCCTTTTTAATATTTGATGCCCTCGCTATTAACCTACCTCGTATTACAGCCTTCAATGAGTTCCATAGTATGGATGGGTCCACCTCCCCGTTGTCATTTTCCTCTAGATAAGTTTTGATTTCCAATTTAATATCATTTACAGTTGTTTTATCATTCAGTATTCCAACATTTAATCGCCACACTGTGTTTTTCCTTCTACTGTTCATTTGAATTGTTAAGTATATGGCATTATGGTCTGATACATCTGCCACACCGATTCTGCAATCCGTTACCCTATAACAGTCTTCTTTCTGCATTAAGAAATAGTCTATTCTGGAGTAAACTGAGTGCGGTATTGAGTAATGTGTCTCTTTCTAGAGGGTGAAAATTCCTCCAGACATCAAGAAAACAAAATTCTTCACAGGTAGTGTTTAGTAGTTTTGTTAACTGGTTCTTATTCTTCTTTTTACTTGTCGTATCAAGCCTATGATTCAGTACAACATTCAGATCCCCCCCCCCCCCCCCCCCCCCCCCACAAATACAAATTCCTTCTGCTTCCATTGCAATAATATCAAATAGGGATTTGAAAAAATGTTTATCACTATCTGGGGGTGCATAGATATTCACCAGTGTCAGGATATTATTATCAACTTTGCCCTTTACTATGATATATCTCCCTTCTTTGTCTTTTATTTCTTTAAACATTTCAAATTTAACTGAGTTTGATATCAAGATTGCCACTCCTCTTTTATGACTACAAGTATGTGAGCTATAATATGTGTTTTATATCGAAATCTTTTTAGCTTCTCATGCTCTTGTCGCGATAAATGGGTTTCTTGTAAGTAAATAATATGCATCTTCACTTTTTTCAATTTAGTCATGACTTTAGCCCTCTTAATTGGATTGCCCAAACCATTAACATTTAGAGACATCAGCTTAAGTCCTTGACATTGCAGAAGGAATTTGTATATGTGGGGGGGGGGGATCTGAATGTTGTACTGAATCATAGGCTCATATATATTTTTTAAAGGAATTGAAGATCAAACTTAATTATTTGACTGTTCACAATTTTTTAATTCTAATTACAAATCTAAAGTAGTAAAGATGTTAATCACCTTTGCAATTTTCTTCCCAACAGATTTATGTGGCAACAAATTGGTTCTGAAGTCAAACACAATTTATGAGGTCAACTTTTTTCAGTACTACGATAGAGAGTTGACTTATTGATAACGGCATTGAAGTTTCAGGCACATCATATTCTCAACTATTGCCAAATCTACCACAATTTAAATTGTTGCAATCCCCACAGTTTCTTTTTAGAAATTCTAAGGACGTTAATTCAAATACTAGAGGGCAGAACTTTAATGTGAGAGGGGCAAAGTTTAAAGGAGATGTTCAGGGCACGTTTTTTTATACACAGAAGTTTTTTATACAACATGCTGCTGGGGGTATGGTTGAAGGAGATATGTTAGTGGTATTTAAAAGACAGTTGGATAGGCATATGGATGTGCATGGAATGGAGGGATAAGGGTTATGTACAGATCGGTAAGCGATAGTCTTGGAATCAATTTGGCACAGGCATTGCGAGCCGAAGGACCAGTTCTTGTGCTTGACTGTTCTATGTAAATTACTCAATGTCCTTTCAATGCAGCCATTCAATGTAGCAGAGGTAGAGATTGGGGATAAGGCCAGTGTACACCTGGAACAGGGATTGTTCGACGTACCTTCGTCCCTTCCCACCCAAACCATCCCCTCCCATGGTACTTTCCGCTGCAACCTCTCCCCTCGACTCCATCCAAGGACCCAAACAGTCTTTCCAGATGAGGCAGAGGTTCACCTGCACCTCCTCCAACCTCATCTACTGCATCCGCTATTCCATGTGTTAACATCTCTACATCGGCGAGATCAAGTGCAGGCTCGGCGATCGTTTCGTTGAACACCTCCGCTCAGTCCGTTGTAACCAACCTTATCTCTCAGTTGCTCAGCACTTCAACTCCCCTTCCCATTCTGACCTTTCTGTCCTGGGCCTCCTCCATTGTCAGAGTGAGGCTGCCAGCGCAAATTGGAGGAACAGCACCTCATATTTCCCTTGGTTAATTTACACCCCAGCGATATAAACAATGACTTCTCTAATTTCAGATAGTCCTTGCTTTCTCCCTCCTTCCCCTCCCCCTTCTCCTACGGCCCGCTGTCTCCTCCCACTTTCTATCTTTATCCCGCCCCCCCTCCCTGACATCAGTCTGAAGAAGGGTCTCGACCCGAAACGTCACCCATTCCTTCTCTCCATAGATGCTGCCTCAACCGCTGAGTCACTCCAGCATTTTGTGTCTAACCTTGCGTAAAATATTTTCTTTTCAGGATTTGGTTTAGTGGAAGACATTATTATATTCTTGAAAGGACATTGAGTAATTTACATAGAACAGTACATCACAAGAACTGGTCCTTCGGCCCGCAATGTCTGTGCCAAACTTGAATCAAAGACCATCGCTTATCGATCTGTACATAACCCGTATCCTGCCATTCCATGCACATATATATGCCTATCCAAATGTCTTTTAAATGCCATTAACATATCTCCTTCATCACTTTCAGTACATTTCATGGCATTCGTTACAGAATTGCACATGAGATAAAACCTTTATCATCGTATGGTTTTGAGAATAATTTTACCTTCTGTGGCAGGAAAAAGATTTTCTCCTTCACTCTTGGTTTCAGATAATTTGCCAGCTCTCAGCAAAACCTCTGCAAAGTTCTCCAGAACATTGTACTGGTAACACCCATAGTTGACCTCGTTCTGTTAAAAAAAAAAGTAGAATATTTAAAAACCTATGTAAAATAAATCAAGAACTAAGAAACTGCATGGTCCAAGAAGAAGACACAGACTGCAGGTACAAAGTGCAGAGAATACTTATTGCTGCAGATGGAGACCTTTTTTATTTTTTCATTTGCATTGTTTTATTAATTGTTGGAGACAACAGAATACTTTCATGACTGGATGATATATCCATGTTAAGAGATTCCATTCACACTTTTAATGTAATAACCTTTGGTAAAAATACAATATTAGTCCAAATGTCCTCTTTAAATAAATATAATATAGATATATTATTGAACAGCTATGTAACTGTCTCACAGCATCAACTTAGATCAGGTTGGATCTGATTGATTCGATCACCAGGTTGGAAGGTTAGATCGCATGGGATCCACGGAGATATAGCTGAAAAGATAGAAAATTGACTTCATGGAAGCAGAGGGTGATCGGGGAAGGTTGCTTCTCACACTGGTGGTCTGTGACTAGTGGTGTGACTTGGGGTTCGCTGCTGGGCCCGTTAATGTTTGTCATCTATATCAATGATTTGGATGAGAACATACACGGCAAGATTAGTAACTTTGCAAATGATACAAAAGTGGTTAGTTTTGCAGATAGTGAAGATGGGTGTGAAAAATTATACTTCTCAATTAAAAAAAATATAT
This sequence comes from Raja brachyura, assembly GCA_963514005.1. The sequence continues at coordinate 82,238,235 of OY740785.1, read as the reverse complement.
ATATAATCTATGTAGGATTTTGAATTGGATTAAAATATGTCTTACATTGATCGATCATTTATGCACATTATGCAAGTATTTGTCCCAACTTTCTTTCGAGATTTTTATAGATAGTTCTTGTTCCCAATCTCTTCTAATCAGATGATCGCATTTCTATATTTAGGATGAAATTATACAAGTATGGTATTAAGTTAGTTGAGTCCTCCTTTCTGTTCAGAGCTTCATTTAATAGGTCTGGAGTCAAAGTTTGGTATTCTTGTGTATGTTTTTTCAAATCACGGATTTGAAGATATTTAAAATATTGATTACTTCTCAAGTTGTATTTGAGTTTTTGTTGTGGGAATTATACAAAATTTCCAGCTTCATACATGTCTCCAAGCGTTTTAATTCCTATTCTTTCCCAATGGGTAAATGATTTATCAATAATGGATGGTTTAAACAAAGGATTATTAACTATAGGAGAGAGATCGAATAGGTTTCTTAATTTGAGGGTTAATTTTATTTGTTTCCAAATTTTAATAGTACTGTGAATAATTGGATTTTTCTTGTATATTGTATTATTCAGTTTTATCGGTGAGAGAAGGAACACTCCCATCTTAAAAGGGGAAAATCCTCTCTCTCCATTACTATCCAATCCACCCATTGGGCAGAATTGTCCAACAGGTGAATTACATTTTTGACATTTACTGCCCAATAAATAATACAAAAAATTAGGGAGTGTTAGTCCACCAAATTAGTTAGGTTTACACAAGTGTCTTCTTTGAATTTATGGGATTTATAGTCCCATATAAAATTTGTGATGTCACAATCCAATTTTTTGAAAAACTTTTTAGGTAAGTATCTTGGTATTGATTGAAATAAATATAAAATTTGTGGTAAGATCATTTTTATGGCATTTATTCTGCCTATTAAAGACATTGGAAGTGTTTTCCAAAATTTAATCAGGGCATTAAATTTAGTAAGTAAGGGCATATAATTTGCATTGAATAAAGATTTATATTTTCTGGTAATTTCGATTCCCAAGTATTTAAATTTTTCTGTAGCAATTTTAATAGGGAATTTTAAAAGGTGTGTTGAATCTTGACGTTTTACCGTCATAATTTCACTTTTATTCCAATTTATTCTATATCCTGAAAAGGATCTGAATTCCTCTATTAGATTTAATATATTTGGTATACTGATTTGCGATTTTGTAATATACAATAGTACATCATCTGCGTATAGTGATATTTTATCATATGAGTATTTTGTATTATAACCATGGATATTTGGATGTGTTCTTATGCTTTCAGCTAAGGGTTCTATTACAAGAGCAAATAGCAGCGGTGATAGTGCACATCCCTGTCTATTGCCCCTGGATAGTTGAAATTTCGGAGACAGCATGTTATTAGTTAATATTCTAGCTTTTGGCTTGTCATACAATAGTTTTACCCATGAGATAGAGTTCTCTCCCTTTTGAAATTTTTGCAATACTTTGAAGAGGTTATCCCATTCGATTGAATACTTTTTCTGCGTCCAGTGAAATAATCGATAGGTCTTGCTCTTCAATTTTTTATGAAAGTGCTTTATATTAAACATACGTCTCAAATTATTGAATGAATATCTCTTGGGTATAAACCCCGTTTGATCCGCGTTTATTAATTTGCTAACATATTTACTCAATCTTCTTGCTGAAGTTTACGCTAATATTTTTTAAATCTGTGCTTAACAGTGCGATGGCTCTATATGAGCCAGGGTCTTCTAAATCTTTATCTTTTTTAGATATGAGTGTAATCGTTGATTCTGCTAATGTTTCTGGTAATGTTTGGTCTTTGAAAGCGTATGTTTACAGTTTGTGTAACTGTGGTGAAATTATCTCGTAAAATCTTTTATACAATTCATTACTAAATCCATCCGGTCCTGGTGTTTTACCATTCTTCAGTGAATTTATTGTGTCTTCTATTTCCTTAATTGAAACCTGAGCTCCTAATTCCTCCTGTTCCAGCAGATTCAGTTTTGCGAGGTTACAATTATCCAAAAACTTTATAACTTTAGTACTATAACCATATAACAATTACAGCACGGAAACAGGCCCTCTCGGCCCTTCCAATCCATGCTGACCATTTATTTTCCCCTAGTCCCATCTACCTGCACTCAGACCATACCCTTCCATTCCCTTCCCGTCCATATACCTATCTACTTTACTTTTAAATGTTAAAATCGATCCTGCCTCCACGACTTCTGCTGGAAGCTCATTCCACACAGCCACCACTCTCTGAGTAAAGAAGTTCCCCCTCATGTTACCCCTAAACTTCTGTCCCTTAATTCTCATGTCATGCCCTCTTGTTTGAATCTTCCCTACCCTCAATGGGAAAAGCTTATCCACGTCAACTCTGTCTATCACTTTCATCATTTTCAAGACCTCAATCAAGTCCCCCCCTTAACCTTCTGCGCTCCAAAGAATAAAGACCTAACATGTTCAACCTTTCTCTGTGACTTAGTTGCTGGAACCCAGGCAACATTCTAGTAAATCTCCTCTGTACTCTCTTTATTTTGTTGACATTCTTCCTATAATTAGGCGACCAAAATTGTACACCATACTCCAGAATTGGTCTCACCAATGCCTTGTACAATTTTAACATTACTTCCCTACTCCTATATTCAATGCTCTGATTTATAAAGGCCAGCACACCAAAAGCTTTCTTTACCACCCTATCTACATGCGATTCCACCTTCAGGGAACTATGCACAGTTATTCCTAGATCCCTCTGTTCCACAGCATTCCTCAATTCCCTACCATTTACCATGTACGTCCTATTTTGATTTGTCCTGCCAAGATATAGCACCTCACACTTATCAGCATTAAACTCCATCTGCCATCTTTCAGCCCACTCTTCCAAAAGGCCCAAATCTCTCTGTAGAATTTGAAAATCTACTTCATTATCCACAACACCACCTATCTTAGTATCATCTGCATACTTACTTATCCAATTTTCCACCCTATCATCAGATCATTGATGCACATGACAAACAACCAAGGACCCAACACAGATCCCTGAGGTACCCCACTGGTCACCGGCTTCCACCCTGACAAACAGCCATCCACCATTACTCTCTGGTATCTACCATTCAGCCACTGTTGAATCCATCTTGCTACTCCGCCATTAACACCCAAAGATTGAACCTTCTAAACCAACCTTCCATGGGGAACCTTGTCAAAGGCCTTACTGAAATCCATACAAACAACATCCACTGCTTTACCCTCATCAATTTCCCTAGTAACCTCTTCAAAAAATTCAAGGAGGTTTGTCAAACATGACCTTCCAGGCACAAATCCATGTTGACTGTTCCTGATCAGACCCTGTTTATCCAGATGCTTATATATATTATCTCTAAGTATCCTTTTCATTAATTTGCCCACCACTGACGTCAAACTAACAGGTCTATAATTGCTAGGTTTATACTTTGAACCCTTTTTAAACAATGGAACAACATGCGCAGTACGCCAATCCTCCGGCACTATTCCCGTTTCTAATGAAATATTTCTGTCATAGCCCCTGCTATTTCTACACTAACTTCCCTCAACGTCGTAGGGAATATCCTGTCAGGACCTGGAGACTTATCCACTTCTATATTTTTCAAAAGTGTCAGTACTTCCTTCTCTTTGAATCTCATAGCTACTTTTTTCCCTTACCTCTCAGAGTTCAATATCCTTCTCCTTGGTGAATACCGAAGAAAATAAATTGTTCAATATCTCCCCCATCTCTTTTGGCTCTGCAGATAGCTGTCCATTCTGGCTCTCTAATGGTCCAATTTTATCCATCATTATCCTGTTGCTATTAATATAGATGTAGAAACCCTTTGGATTTACTTTCACCATTCTTGCCAAAGCAACCTCATATCTTCTTTTAGCTTTTCTTATTTCTTTCTTAAGATTATTTTTACATTCTTTATACTCATCTAGTACCTCATTTACTCCATGCCTCCTATAATTATTGTAGATATTGTTTTTTCAAACAAGAGGACATGACTTTAGAATTAAGGGACAGAAGTTTAGGGGTAACATGAGGGGGAACTTCTTTACTCAGAGAGTGGTAGCGGTGTGGAATGAGCTTCGAGTGGAAGTGGTGGCGGCAGGTTCCTTGGTATCATTTAAAAATAAATTGGATAGGCATATGGATGAGAAGGGTATGGAGGGTTATGGTATGAGTGCAGGCAGGTGGGACTAAGGGAAAAAAGTTGTTCGGCACGGACTTGAAGGGCCGAGATGGCCTGTTTCCGTGCTGTAATTGTTATATGATTATATATATCTCTCTTTTTTCGAACCAAGTGTCCAATTTCCCTTGTAAACCATGGCTCTTTCCGATTTTTACCATTTCCTTTCAACCGACCAGGGACATAAAGATTCTGTACTCTTACAATTTCCCTTTTAAATGTCCTCCAATTCTCTTCTACATCCTTCCCATAAAACAAAATGTCCCAATTCACTCCTTTTAAATCATTACGCATTCCCTCAAAGTTAGCCTTTCTCCAATCACAAATCCCAACCCTAGGTCCAGTTCTGACTCTCTCCATAATTATATTGAAACTAATGGTATTGTGATCACTGGTCCCGAAGTGCTCACCAACGCATACCTCCATCACCTGACCTGCCTCATTTCCTAACAGGAGGTCCAGCACTGCCCCTTCCCTGGTCGATACCTCTATGTATTGCTGCAAAAAACTATCCTGCACACATTTAACAAACTCCAAACCATCCAGCCCATTTACAGAATGTGTTTCCCAGTCTATTTTTGGAAAATTGAAATCTCCCACAATCACTACCTTGTGCTTACTACTAATATCTGCTAATTTCCCTCAATGTCCTAGGGAATATCCTGTCAGGACCTGGAGACTTAACCACTTTTATATTTTTCAAAAGTGTCAGTACTTCCTCCTCTTTGAATCTCATAGTTTCCATAGCTACTCTACTTTTTTCCCTTTCCTCACAGAGTTCACTATCCTTCTCCTTGGTGATTCCGAAGAAAAGAAATTGTTCAATATCTCCCCCATCTCTTTTGGCTCTGCAGATAGCTGTCCATTCTGGCTCTCTAATGGTCCAATTTTATCCCTCTACTATTAATATAGCTGTCGAAACCCTTTGGATTTACTTTCACCTTTCTTGCCAAAGCAACCTCATATCTTCCTTTAGCTTTTCTAATTTCTTTCTTAAGATTCTTTTTACACTCTTTATACTCCTCTAGCACCTCATTTACTCCATGCCTCCTATAATTATTGTAGATATCTCTCTTTTTTCGAATCAAGTGTCCAATTTCCCCATAAAACCATCTATCTGCTGACGTTTTAGATGTATATACATTTTGATAAAATTGAGCAAATCTTTGATTGATATCATTGGGTAATGTTAACAATTCACCTTTATCCGATTTAATTTAAAAAATTGTATGATTGTTTTCACGTTTTTTCAATTGACGTGCCAAAAGTTTATGTGGTTTATCACCAAATTCAAAGTTTTCCTGTTTTGTAATTTGAAATATTCTTAGAACTTTTGCAGATAATATTCTGTTTAATTTCAATTTCAATATTGTTATTTTATTATGTTTATCTATGGTTGGCTCTTTAGCATTATCTAGATCCAGTTTTCTAATTCGTTCTTCTAACTGCATTTGTTCATTAAAAGTTAACGGGGAGTGATCAGAGATAATGCTGGTATGATATTTAGGATTCTTTGTGTAAGGAATTAATTTCATATCCACTAAAAAAGTCAATACGTGAATAAGTTTTGTGTACCATTGAATAAAAAGAGTATTCCCTTCCAACTGGGTTAGCGATCCTCCAAACATCTGTTATATTTGTGTTTTTTATGTATGTATTTAGGAGTTCACAAGTTTTAGATTTTATGTTACACCTCTTTTGTTGTGCAGATTTGTCCAGGTCAGGATCTAAAATGCAATTGAAGTCTCCCCCAATTATCACATTTTGATAATTATACTCTGAGATTATATTCAGGATTTTGTTAAAAAATTGGGGATTATCAAAATTAGGCGCATAAATATTTACCATAGTGATTGGGGTGCAGAGGATCTCTCCGGTAACTATGAGATATCTCCCCTCTTTATCTGTTATGATATTCGTTGATTTAAATGGTATACGTTTACGAATAATAATTGCCGTACCTCTAGATTTAGAGATATATGAAGAATGATATGTTTGACCTATCCAATTTGCCTTCAATCTGGTCTGGGCTTGCAGTTTCAGGTGTGTTTCTTGGAAAAAGATTATGTCTGAATTAAGTGATTTCAATTGTGCGAAAATCTTACCCCTTTTAATTGGCTCATTAGCATCCCTTATGTTCCAACTGCAAAACATGATTCCTCCAATTTTCTTTTGTTTATCGTCTTGCATTTTAAATTACTTTGATACCTTTAAGTCATATGGTGCAACAAAATACTTCAGGACTCTAGGTGTTGGGTGGGCATTCGCGGCTAGTAGATTCTGTTGGTACATCCCTTTTAAAATTGTCCATAAGAAAAAAGACAAAAAAGTGTGAAATGGTATGAAAATAAAAAGTGTGATATTACAGTTTCTAAAAATAACGGCACTGTAAAAAAATAGCAACCTAGTGGTGGGAGTTACATATTTAGTGACTTCCGTTGCTGTTAATATACATTTAGCTCCGCTGCCTTGACAAACCTTGCAAAAGGGGAGGGGCTAATTCAGAAATGAATGATACATAGCAAAATTACAATTTGTATATCTAATTAAGTCTTCAGATTGTCTACCATTTACTATATACTAACAGTTTTTACGTTTACTTCACATTCAGATCCCGGTCTCTTGTAAGCTGCTGGTTGGTAGGGGTTAACCAGAATCAGACTCATGGCACAATGCCAAGTGTCTGAATCTCCTCCCCTCCCCTCCACTCAGGCATAAATGGGACCTCATTTATTATGTGGGTTAGTTTATATGTTAATAATATTTCATTATATTTAGCTCATTGTCCTAAATCTGGACATTCATTAACAATTTAAAATGCCCCCCTTCCCCTCCCCAGGAGAGTTAATCATCATTACATTATACCATTATACCAATTTGCATCAAATTCGATTGCTATAGCTATGTTAATTCAGAAACTTCTGTGTTAGTATAGGATTCAGATTATAAAATATTTTGATTCATAAAGTGTTATTTTCAAGTCCATTTGTATTGATTTCTCTATTCAGCCGCACCCTTGTTTTTCAGTGTTTCATTCGAGGTGGAACAAAGTATACCCTTGAGTTAGCATTCCAAAGAAGATAAGGTGTCTAGACATCGCCTCGTGGAAAGCTCCGCCATCTTAGTCTTTTAAAAAGTCATATTTCTCAGCTTCCCCTCTGCCGATATCTGTAGAAAGAAAACCCTTGTCCTGATAGTCATGGTGATTTACTTAACCATTTACCTATTTTAAGATTTCTTGAGCATGTTTGTATGCTTCTTCTGGGTCAGTAAACACATGTTCCATATCCTTGTAAGTGATCATCATTTTTGCAGAATATATTATGCCGTATCTTACATTTTGAATTCCTTTCAGGATCCGTCTTGTCTTTGACAACAAGTCTCGTTTTTTAGCTATTTTCGCTGGATAATCTCTAAAGAATCTAAGGTTATCCTCCCCAAACATCATATTCTTTCCGTATAGGGTAATATCTTCCAAAGCCGAAATGTCATGAAATTTCACTATGATCTGTCTTGGAGGGGCTCCTTGCCTTGATTGAGCTCTATGCACCCGATGTGCCACATCTATTTTCGGTGGGCCAGGCAGATTGAATACATGTTTAAGTAAGTTGGCAGCAAACTCCCGAGGATTCTTTCCCTCTGTCACTCCAACTATTCTTAAATTCTGCCGTCTTGAACGTGCTTCCAAATCAAGGCATTTATCAGTCATTTTAGCCAGTTGCCCCAAGACATGCTCTTGATCTTTCCTCATTCTCTTCATATCTTCAGACATTTCTATCAACGATGTTTCCATATCTTTCATAGCAGTCTTATATGCTGTAGTAGTTTGGAGAAGTGTCAAACTTCTCCTTGCAGTCTTTTTCCACCCATTCAATTTTCGCAGTTAAATCCTCTTCAACATTTTCAATGCGTTTACTTAAATTATTGATTGTATTGTATCAATAATTTGTGATTGTGATTGTATGGATAATTTGCTGATTCCCACAGTTCATGTTCTTAGTCATGCTTTCATTCAATGCAAAAATCTCATAATGTAACACAGCAGCATAATCTTTCTTTAATGACTCTCTTACCGACTGCTTTATTTCTCCCATCTCTTTCTCCTTTGTAGCCATTTCAGAGGCTAATTCTTCAGAACCTCCTGATGTTTGTTGAGTTTTAAGAAGAAGTCTTGTAATGGGTCTTTTACGATTTGGGGGAGGAATCTCTTTTTTCATTTAAAAATACCTTTATCCTCCGTTATTTTTGCGGCAATTTCTGATGACGTCACCAGCGTGACGTCAAGCAACTCCGGTAAGTATTTTTAAATTGGTCCCGTCTTCCAAACTGGCTTTTTTAGCGAATTCTAGCATTTTTCGGGAGCGGAGCTAAATGCTGCTCCTTTTCAGTGCTTCATGGCGCCACCGGAAGTCGTGGCGCCATGCTTTTGCAGACAGTGCACGTTTCGGTTCTTTCGCATATGTATTTGATCATACCGGGCCAGTAAAACATGCTTTGCGCCCATTGGAGGGTTGCCTCCACGCTGGGGTGGCCCCTGTGGATATCGTTATCGTATTCATCCCGGAAGGTGGCTGGAACCACTGCCTTGTGGCCCTTGACTATTATTCTGTCCTATAGCACTAGTTTGTCACAAACCAGGAAGTAGGGGCATATTTCGAGCGGGGTGTTGGACTGTTTGTCAGGCCAACCACGCCGGATGACTGTAGACAGCAATTGTAAAGTCTCATCAGCAGCCGTGTGTTCAGCTAGGCTGCTCAAACGATCAGTTGGCACAAACAAGACCTTCATGACCGAGAATTCGTCTTGTTCGGAGAGTTGTTGTTCGTTGGTTCTAGGCGAGGCTCTAGATAGCATGTCTGCTATGTACATGTCTTTATCTTTCTTGTCGACAATATTGAAATCAAATCGCTGCAGTTGCATTGTCATTCTCTGTAGTCGTGCTGGGGCAGCGTGGATTGGTTTGTTCAAAATGGTGACCAGCGGCTGGTGGTCATTCACGATGGTCACGCTTTTACCAATGAAATCCTTGAATTTAAAGCAGGCGAAAACCACTGCTAGCTGTTCCTTTTTGATTGAGCGTAGCGCTGTTCAATGTCAGTTAGCGTACGGGATGCATATGACACGGGCTTGAAATTGCCGTCAGTAGTGGCCTGCAAGCACGCTTCGCCTAACCCGTACTGGGGTGCATCACAGGTGAGCGTTGCCGGTAACTCCAGATCAAAATAGGAGAGTGTAGGTGCGCTAGCCAGCTGCAGTTTGAGAGCGTCAAAGGCCGTATGGTGCTGCGGGTACCAGGGCCATGCCGCGTCCTTGCACGTCAGTTCTCGCAGGGGGGCCGATATGTTGCTGAGGTTGGGAATAAATTTTCCCAGGTAGTTAACCATATCGAGGAATCGTTGTAAACTCACAACATCAGTAGGAACCGGCAGTTCATTGATAGCTGCTGTTTTCAGCGGATCTGGTCTGAGACCATCGCAGGTAAAAAATGTCCGACGTAAGTGACTTCAGGATCTCGAAACCTGCACTTTAATGGATTGGGCTTAAGCTGAATGTCTTTGGCATGGTCAAGTACTCTCTTCAGATTAGCATTATGTTCAGCCAAATCGCGACCGTAGACGAGTATATCATCAACAATCATGGCGCATGGGTAATCTGCAAACAATTGTACCATAGTGCACGGGAATACTTTGCTGGCGGAGTTGATGCCGAAAGGCATTCTTAGAAATTTAAAGCGGCCAAAGGGTGTACCGAACGTAGTGAGGTTGGACGAGTCTGGATCTAGTGGAATCTGCCAAAAGGAGCTTTTGGCATCCAGGACCGAGAATACTGCTGAGTTGCCAATCTGTGCAGCGACATCCTCTGTGGTTCGCACTGGGTAGTGTAGGCGTTTGATGGCAGTGTTAAGATCTCTGGGGTTGTTGCAGATACGGATCTCCTCCTAAATCGTGGCATGCATTGATACTGAGCAAAGTCTCTGAATTAGCTTTAACAATGTAAACTGTAAGGTGAGGATCTGTTCGTCTCCAGTGCACTTTAAATCAGCATTTCTGAGTGGGTGCACAACCTCTCCCCCGTAAGCCCGATGCGCTGTGGAGGCCTTATGATTACGTTCAGCATGGCAAATTTTTTTGAACTCCCTTAATGATATGACGTTCACTTTTGCGCCAGTGTCCACCTTGGCAAGAAGAGACCTGTTATTCATGAACATAGTTACTTCAGGGTCAAGTAGCTCATTAGACGAAGGGAGGAGGGAGTGGATGGCAGAACTGTTATCAACACTGTGTGAGAGCGAAGCAGGGGACGACAACTCAGGCACTTGTGAGTCAGTATCAGTGAACTCCTGCTAAAGCAGGTGCAGGCTTTTCCTTGAAGCATTAGGAGTTGCACGAGAACGACAGCATCGTGCAAAGTGGTTCAATTTCTTACAGAAATTGCAGGCTTTTTCATAGGCAATGCAAAACTGACGACCGTTCGCATGAAAATAGTTACAATTCTAACAGTGAGCAGTAGACCCGGTAGGGGGTTTGCGAGAGGAAAAGTCTGTAAGATTAACGCTATGTTGCTGTTGGGGACTGAAAGGCACTGGGTCAGAGTGGGGAGACGTTATCTCGTAAATACGGCAAGCATGTTCTGCTTGGTCAAGGATCAATTCAGTGTTTCGGAGAAGCTCAGCTCTCAGCTTGCTATCAAGCATTCCACCTACCAGCTTATCTCGTACTAACTCATCCCTTAAATCACGAAATCGACATTGTGCAGCCATGTGCTTCAGGACGCTGATAAATTGTTCAATAGGCTCACCGACCTGCTATAAACGTGCATAGAACTTGGTTCTTTCAATAAGATGGTTTGAAGGCATATCACACAGTTATCTGAATTTTCTTAGCAAAACCACAGGGTCTTCAATAGTTTCTGCCGGCACATGGAGCTGGCCGTTGTCATCCAAAACAGGAGCAAAAGTGAAGTTGTCGGCACGCTTCATTGCCTCAGGTCCCGCAAGATTGAGCAAAACAGGTGCACGCACTTCTGGGGGGGGGGGTCATTCCGATGAACAATGCAAGCATAATGAGTGTAGTAACATTCGAAAAGACGGCAATCAATCAGCAAGGTCTGAATCAAAGATCAAAGGGCATGGGCGACGACACGAATTAGCCATAACTGAGATAGTAAAGACACAAACTAATCAAAAGAAAATAAAACCCGATAAACTTAAACGGAGTGGGTAAGACTCACTGTCTGACACCATGTAATAATGTGACCCGAACACACATTAAGATACAACACATATTTATTAACTCACTTACAGCATAGGATCTGCAGTACGTTACAGCTCCGAGCTGCTACATCTAACTAGCGTATGCGAACTCTTGATATTATAAAGCACGTACTAGGCGGAGCTACTGCTAACAAACACTATGATTGGCTAGCATGCAATAGCCAATCTACAAATACTGTAAATGGAAATTTGTTTTAAAGGGAAAATCTTTCATTGCTCCATTGAATTCTCAACAAAAGATGGGAACGATGGATACTGTATTCCATTTCAGAAGTATTGAGATATCATAATTTACAACAACACAAACTGAATTGTTCTGAGACAGTTTAGTATCAACTCATTCAAAGTTCAGAGTACCACTTGATTAAAAACAGTTATATGTTGTTAAACCACAAGATAGATGATAACACGAATAAATGTGCACATCCATTATCTAAACTGACAACATGTTGTCCCACATGAAACATCTCACAGTTGATGAACTGTAAACAAGTTTGATCTTGTCTCAACACAGGAACTGAAAAAAGAGCTCAATCATTTTATCTGTCAATTGTAAACATTTACTGTGCTCCCTGCCCTACAGTAACATGATATATTGGGGTATTAGCACCCTCTCCAAACTAATTGAAGAGAACAGTGGCAATACAAACCCTGAGGATATTTCTTAAACAAACCCTACCATTCACACCGGCATGCAGCAATAAGCATTTACTATATGCACATGCGCTGCACCACTCACAATTTACTTATAATCTGTCAAAGACAAATATCTAGGAAGGACGCTGGTTTAAACTGAGGATACACACAAAAAAGCTGGGGTAACTCAGTGGCTCAGGCAGCATCTCTGGAGAAAATAGATAGGTGATGTTTCGGTTTGAGACCCTTCTTCAGACTGAGAGTCATGGGAAAGGGAAACGAGAGATATAGACACATATACAGTGCCCTCCATAAGGATAAAGACCCATCATTTATTTATTTGCCTCTGTACTCCACAATTTGAGATTTGTAATTAAAAAAAAATAGGTGGTTAAAGTGCACATTCTCAGATTTTATTAAAGGGTATTTTTATACATTTTGGTTTCACTATGTAGAAATTACAGCTGTGTTGCTACATAGTCCGCCCATTTCAGGGCACCATAATGTTTGGGAGACATGGCTTCACAGGTGTTTGTAATTGCTCAGGGGTGTTTAAATGCCTCCTTAATTCAAGTATAAGAGAGCTCTCAGCACCTAGTTCTTCTTCTTATCACGTCCACAAGATTAGAAGTTGTTCAGCCAAAGCTGGAACACACTTCTCGGCATCTGCATACAATGGTGTCTGCTTTGCCGCTCCTTGTGTGTAGTGGTGGAAAGATTGGTGGAAACAGAGCCCCGACGTGAACGCTCTTCCCTTGATCCCAGCACCTAGTCATCCCTCCAGTCTTTCCATCACCTTTGGAAACTTTTATTGCTGTTTATCAACATGAGGACCAAAGTTGTGCCAATGAAAGTCAAAGTAATATGCGATTACAGAACCCATTATGAGACTGAGAAACAAGAATAAAACTGTTAGAGACATCAGCCAAACCTTAGGCTTACCAAAATCAACTATTTGGAACATAATTAAGAAGAAAGAGAGCACTGGTGAGCTTACTAATCACAAAGGGACTAGCAGGCCAAGGAAGACCTCCACAACTCATGACAGAAGAATACTTTGTAATAAAGAAAAATCCCCAAACACCTGTCCCGGCAAATCAGAAACTCTCTTCAGGAGCCAGGTGTGCATTTGTCAATGACCACTGTCCGCAGAAGACTTCATCAACAGAAATACAGAGGCTACACTGCAAGATGCAAACCACTGGTTAGCTGCAAAAATACGATGGCCAGGTTACAGTTGGCCAAGAAGTACTTACAAGAGCAACCACAGTTCTGGAAAAGGTCTTGTGGAGAGATGACATGAAGATTAACTTATATCAGAGTTATGGCAAGCGCAAAGTATGAGGAGAGAAAGAACTGTCCAAGATCCAAAGCATACCACCTCATCTGTAAAACACGGTGGTGGGGGTGTTATGGCCTCGGCATGCGTGGCTGCTGAAGGTACTGGCTCACTTATCTTCATTGATGATACAACTGCTGATGGTAGTAGCATAATGAATTCTGAAGTGTATAGATGCATCCCATCTGCTCAAGTTCAAACAAATGCCTCAAAACTCATTGGCCAGCATTTTATGTTTCTATAAGATTCCCCCTCATCCTTCTAAACTCTAGTGAATACAAGCCTAGTCTTTTCAATCTTTCCTTATATGACAGTCCCACCATCCCAGGGATCAATCTCGTGTACCTACGCGGCACTGCCTCAATCACAAGGATGTCCTTCCTCAAATCAGGAGACCAAAACTGTGTGCAATACCCCAGATGTGGTCTTACCAGAGCCCTATACAACTGCAGAAGAACCTCTCTACTCCTATACTGAAATCCTCTTGTTATGAAGGCCAACATTCCATTAGCTTTCTTCACTGCCTGCTGTACCTGCATGCCAACTTTCAATGACCGGTGTACAAGGACACCCAGGTCTCGCTGTACCTCCCCATTACCTAACCTAACCCCATTGAGATAATAATCTGCCCCCCCCTTGTCTTTGCCACCAAAGAGGATAACCTCACATTATCTATATTATACTGCATCTGCCACGCATCTGCCCACTTACTCAACCTGTCCAGGTCACCCTGCAACCTCCTAACATCCTCTTCATAGTTCACACAGAGGCAAATAAATAAATGATGGGTCTTTGTCCCAAACATTATGGAGGGCACTGTAGAACAAATGAATGAACGATATGCAAAACAGAACGATCAAGGAAAAATGTAGCCCACAATGGTCCATTGTTGGCTGTGGACTAGGTGATAATGCATCATACAGTGAAACTAGTATGATAACTAGGGTGGAGGAAAGATGGAAAGAGAAGGGATCCAAGCGTTACTTGAAGTTAGAGAAATCAATATTCATACCACTGGGTTGTAAGCTCCCCAAGTGAAATATGAGGTGCTGTTCCTCCAATTTGCATTTGGCCTCACTCTGATAATGGAGGAGGCCCAGGACAGAAGGGTCAGTATGGGAATACGAAAGGGAGTTAAAGCGTTTGGCAACCTGGAGATAACGTAGGCCAATGTAGACTGAGCAAAGGTGTTCAGACCAATATCTGCTTTGGTCATTTGAATTGTAAGGCTGAACAATGACAACATCAAATAAAAGCAAAAGGTGTTGTATACAAACTTAATCAACAATGGTAACTGAAATGTAATTAACTTCCACAGCAGGACATTACATATGGCCCAATAAATACAACACCACAGAACAGTTTGCTGCTTTCAAATAGGTTATTGTTCTGAATAGCCAAAACAAGGAAATGTAGTTGTAATTAATGTATTATAATATTATCATTTTTATTGAGATACTGTGGAAACCTGTTTAGCATATTATCCAGGCAAATCATAGTATGCACAAGTACATCAGCTAATGTGAAGAGAAAAATAAACAAAAATGTGTTGCATCTACAGAAAAAATACAGCTTAATAAAAGTGCAAGGGATGCAATGGGGAAAATTGGAGATCAGAATTCATCCCTAGTGTACAACAGTCTGATAACAGTGGGGAAGAAGCTATTCTTGAATCTACTTTCAAGCTTTGCTTGATAGGAAAGGGGAGGAGAAAAATGTCCAGGGTGTGAATTGTCTTTCATTATGTTGGCTTTCTTGTCGAAGAGGGAGAGTAGTTGCCAAAGCAAGCTGTGATGCATCTGGATAGCATGTATTCAATATTGCACCTGTAAGTCATCACGGACATGCCAGATTTCCATAGCCTTTTGAGGGTTGGTATGCTCTCTTGACCATACCAACAATGTGGTATGACCAGGACAAATTGTTGGTTATATTTTCATCCAGGAACGTGAAGCTCCCCATCATCTCCACTTTAGCACCACTGATCAGACTGGGGAACATACCCTACCCTGCTTCCTGAAGCTGATGACCAGCTTCTTTGCAGACATTGATGGAGAAATCATCAGATTGACACGTCATTAAGTGCTCTCTCCTTCATGTACTCTTGGCTTTTCACTGCTTGACATCCAGCCCTCTACAGTGGCGTCATCTGCAAATGTGTCAATAGGGCTGGAGCAGAATTTGGCTGCACTGTAGTAAGTGTATAGTGAGTATACCGAGTATAGCAAGGGGTTGACAATATATCCTGCTGGGGAAAGGTGTTGAGAATTATCGTGGAAGCTGCCATGTCACTTGTCACTGATACGGTCTATCGATCAGGAAGTCATGGAACCAGTTCAAGATGGATTACAGTCCTCGCATGGTATTGAAGACAGAGCTATGGTCAATAAATAGGAGTTTACTCAAGGTTACTTGCTCTACTGATGTTCCAGCAATGATTGCAGGGCCAGGGAGATGGCACTTGCTGTACCCTCCCATGAAACAGCTCCATCAATTGTTTTAGGCAGCAAAATCATCATACTATATAACCATATAACAATTACAGCACAAAACAGGCCTTCTCGGCCCTTCCAGTCCGTGCCGACCATTTATTTTCCCCTAGTCCCATCTACCTGCACTCAGACCATACCCCTCCATTCCCTTCCCGTCCATATACCTATCCACTTTACTTTTAAATGTTAATACCCTGCACATTATTTCAATAAATACATGATTCGGCAGTTCAGCAGAGGGAAGAAATCACAACATATTCCATTATGCTCTCACATATCTACCTCAAAGAGAGCAATCCCCTCTTGCTCTGATGGGCCACTGTTTCAAATGATTATTTCAAAAGTTTCTAGCGCAAATCTTAACTTTCCCCATCAACTTACTTTATCAATGAAGGGATCATCAATTAGGATGTCGTAGAAAGGATGACAGCCTTGCTTTTCCAGATCTCCATTTAAACCAGTCTCACTCTGCAATGTTGTCTTTGTCGGCATGTCCTAAAGAAAAAAATATACTTTAAAAAGGCTGTTCTTAGAATATGTCATGAACTTCTTGATGGCATGAATTAAAAAAAACGTACATGTAAAGGTCGGAGGTAACTGAGGACTTCTTCCACCACTGTGTGTCACTGACAGCATGTAGTACTGCCTTTGTCGTCATGGAAGTGTTACTGAGAACTTCCATTGTTTTAGCAGTTGTTCGTTGTAGTAGATCAGTCGATGAATTATTTGAAGCTTTTGTTTCACTCTAAAAATGTAAAATCAATAAACAAACGAGTAGATAAAGGTCCTATTCAAGCTATTCTTAAAAAAATTAACTGCCTTACTAGATATAATTTAAGCTGAATTGATGAATTAATGACGCTTACTTTTACCATTACAATAACCATACCACAAATTTCTGAATCCTCCCAATAATTACAAGACATCCATCTAATCTTATGTTTTACTTTATCCATCTATAATTGGATTTTGCGAAATTCCTGTTTTGAATCCAATAGCTGAAATACATTTACATTTTTAACAGAAAGGAAAAGCGTGCAATAATCATATTTACACATCTTAGTATTACAGGAAACTCAAGCACATCAAGACAGCTGATTGAAAATCTAATTATTCAAGCAATATAATTGAAAAATACTGTATTTCACTATTCGATTTGTTTAAGATTGTGAGGCACTAATAGTCGCTTTCATGCTTGAAACAAGAAGATGACATTCAATTTCAGAAAGGTGCTGACAGTCATGCTGTTTTAACTCATGCCAATTTCTGACCTGCTGATCATGGCCTGTAGAATTTATAGACTCGTGGCTCTCTGATGGTTGAATCTGATAATTCACAGCTTGATACAAAATCTGCAATAAAATGAGCAAAGCATAAAGCAATTATTTAACATCAAGCAATGTCATCTTAGATTGTTTCCAACAAACTATTAAGCACTTGCACAAAGGTACAAAGTATTTTCCCACATAAAATGTCAAATTTTAATGAATACTAAGAAAATGTTGTTGTGGAAATGAAAATTTCCTGCAGAGAGACGAGTCATGGAAAAATATTGAATAGATGGAATAAGTTAATTGTTACTAACAGCTGGATAAATGAAGCAAACGATCATCAGTCTCAGAATGCTGGATTCAACATTAGGACAAAGCTTAGCTCAAAATATAAAGCAAAGCACTCAGTGGTGGAGTAACTCATCGGGTCAGGCAACATCTGTGGAGGTAATGCATTGGTCAAATGGGGTGAGACCCTTCTCCAGACAGATTGTTGTATGGAGAGAAAGCTGGGAAAGAGATGGGCGAGGGAAAAAGGCTGGCAAATGATATGATAGGTGGATACAGGTGGTAGATGGATGAACAAAGGCAAGAGGTAAAAAAGGGCTTTGGAAGAGTTGAGAAGAAAAATTAAATATAAAATTGGAAGGAGTATTCCTTGTTTTAATCACGTATAGTCCTTCCGCTGACTTGTTTGCATACGATAAAAAGCTTTACACTGTAACAGTACACAGGACAATAGACTACACTAAACTAAAGGTATAAGTGCAAGGGGACACGAGTGGGTGGGGGGGCAAGCTAGTGGGAAAAATAGGAGCACACATGGGAAACATGTAGCAGCCATCAGTAATCTGTCCCCTGTGATGGAAACAGAGTAAGAGAAGAGAGGCGTCAGAGACAGTCCAAGTGAATTTGAGGGTAGAGTGGAAGTTACTGGAAAGTTAAAGAAATCAATGAGCTCTGCACAGGTACAAGAGGCAGCGCCGATTCAGTCATTGATGCAGCAGAGAAAGGGTTGGGGAATGGTGCCAGGGTGCGTTTGAAACAAGGACCCTTCAATGTAACCACAAAATGACATGTACAGCTGGAACCCATGCAAGTCCTCATGGCTACATTTTACTTCAGTGATACCAAGTGTAGACTAGGTGGTTGCTTTGCTGCTTAGTTGCACTCTGTCTGCCAAGGTCTGCGGGATCACCCAATTGCTCATTATATCATTTTATTATTTTCTCTGTCAATCTCCTCCTCCATTAGTTAGGCCACATTTAACCACAAATAACACTTCATTCTGCATGGATCGTTAACAAGCACCAGTATGCACATTT